>OY101436.1:6040505-6670141 GCA_956483605.1 Tuberolachnus salignus | reverse complement strand
GATAATCGAAAACTCTTGTTCTGTACAATTATAATTAATTATCGGAGGTAGAAAAATCAACGTTTCGAGACACTAGAGACGTTTATACAATTACTCATTTCGCGTTTGTAAACTCTTTATTTTTTGCAGAAAAAAACAAATAGAAACAAAATACGATTAAAACAGATTGTTCGTATTATAAATAAAGAAGAAAAGAAAAAAAGAAAAAAGTAATAATAATAAAATGAAAAATACTCGTAATTACTGTCTATTTTCTTAATTGTTGTTATATACAAAAATCGTCGTCTAAAATACTTTTATCTGTATTAGTCAAAAAAAAAAAAAAAACACATAGGCTTGTTTCCTTGTTCAATTATAAATAATTGTGATTTCGTCTTCGGATTCGTGCGTGTAAATCGTCCGGTATAAACGGTTAATTCGGTAACCGGATTTAACCGGTACAACCGTTTTTCGAACGGCAATTGGCCGGTATTAGTTGAAAATCGTATTATTATTATTATTATAATTATTTTTTTTGTTTTGTTTTTATTCGTATTTCTCGGCCGCGTCGTAAAAACAAAAGAACAGACAAGAAAAAAACAAAAAAAAAAAAAAAAAACATTAATTATTTCTGGTAGTGTAATAATATTTTATTCAGGCGCGTATACGCAATGAGATAAGTGTAATAAATAGAAACTAATTCGTACAGCTTTCGTTTACTCAAAAGCATAATAATATAATATACAGTGATAATAATGTTATTCGTATTTATATATATATATATATACCTAACTTAATGGAAGCCCGAGAGAGTATTAAATTTACTAAAATAACAGTATCATAGTATTAATATTGTTTATATGAGAATATAAATTTATGTGCTCCGCCGGTTTTCCGTGCTGTAGTATAAGTGATAAAAATTAATTTCCATAATAAATTTCACTCAAACGCGTTTCCTGAAACTTATATACTACTACTGTATTTATGTATATTTTAACGTAAGTATTATAGTTTAAAGTGTATATATGTCGCGTCCACATCATATTATTGTCCGTTTCGCGAACCGGACAACGTCCCCGTCCGTTTAAAATGTAAAAGTGGTGTGTGTGTTGTTATGAGTCACATCATAGGCAAATCACATCACACACCGCGCGCAAGACGCACGTCACGCACAAGACACACGGCACGCACAAGACACACGGCACGCACAAGACACACAAAACTGTTTTTTTTTTTCGAGGATATATATCCTCGAATACATTTTTTTTTTTTCTTTCTATTTTGGCTTAGTATAGACCGTTCAGGTCCTTCTCCGCAACCGCCACTCCTCTCCATCAGTGTCTATCTGTAGCTGAACGCCTCGCCGTTCAAAAATCCTAGCGTTATATAACGTCTCTATGCACTCAATTTATCCGTCGATGTCTTCGATGGCCGAGGGGGTCTTTTAACTTGGCCGACTGTCTGCTGTCGACCCCGCCATACATGCCCTCTGCCCAGCCCGTCCTTTTGCTTTCCGTCGTAGCTATCCCTCCAACATACCAATTACACCTTCATTCGTTCTTTGCTCGTATTCTCCCGCGTTTTGGTTTATCGTGGGATCAAAGATTTATCGCAACGCCTTTCTCTCAAATCTCGCTGGTGTTTTTGTTCGTCTCTTTTTGTCGCGGCCCAGGTTTCACACGCATATGTATTGCTACCGGGCGTATTTATTACTTTATATAATGTTAATTTAGATCTAACTGATACTAGTATAGAGTTCAGGTTTGTTTTTAAAGCGAAACAGCACGTATTAACCGAGTTAATTCTGTTTTTAGTATTTCCTTATGATTATTGCTCGACACGTTCAATTCCACCCCTAGACATTTAATGTTCTCTACCCTCCCGAACACCATTTCTCTTCCTATCAAATTATTCCGTCTGTTATTCTTCTGCGACAGTATTATGTACTTTTTCATTTCTTCATTTATAATTAAACCCATTTGTATGCTATCGTCGATGAGAGCCATATTCGAATGATCCCTTTGGGTTCCTGATACTAAGTCTTCAGCGTATGTTATTGATAGTTTGATTATTGTAGATTCTTGAAGTTTGACTCCAATACCGGTGTTTAGTTCCTTTCTAACCACATCTTCGAATGCAATAATAAATAGCGTTGGCTTGAGAGCATCTCCGTGTTTCAATTCCGTATTAACCGTAAGTCGAATAAATTAAAGTGTAAAACACAAAATTCGTTAAAAAAAAAATTTGAAGTAGAATTTATGGTTTCGCTATTTGGACATCGAAACGACGGAACAAGTTCCATTTTACGAAATTTTGATAAAAATACAAACAAATGAAATTTAAATAAAAAAAAAAAACAAATAAAAAACCGCCCGGTGTACCGGAATCAGGGCGACAAACGAGACAACAAGTTAGATTAGGACTTCGGAGCGTGTCGATATTATAATAATTTTTAATAACATTATTAGATAGGTTCGGCGATTTGCGGGCGGAGTGACTGTAAGATTAAAAAAAAATAAAAACAAAAATACTTTTGCGGAAATAAAATTGATTTTAAAATCAAATTGGGGGACCCCCTTCCCAATGCCCTATTATGGATGTTGTGGTTTTTTCAGAGAGTTTTCTGAAAATTACGTCCGGGTCAAATCAATAGACAGAAAAAAAAACTGGTGTACGCGGGCAGAGTTCGATTAGGAGGTATACTGGTATATACTAAATTATCCGCTGCCCGACTGCGTGTGTCGTTTTTTTTTTTTTCTTTTCTTTTTTTTTTTGATAAAGTCAATCCCGTGCGCGTAATACAATCGCGGTGCACTCGTTTTTCGAAATATATTTTCGGTCCGCAGAAAATTACGAACACCGCCCGCGTCCCTACACCCGGTGTAGATTGTCGTCCGCGTAAAATACAAATATTATAATGGTATACGCAGCACGGACCGTCAAATTTACTGTATGGATGTAACAGTATAATAATACTCGTATAGAGCTCGTGGTTTTTTTTTTTTATTTATTTTTTTCCTGTCTATTCTCCGGCTGTCAAATTTTCAAAAATGTATATCACTGTCACCACCACGGCAATCGCGAAAACGAACAAAGAGGTTTCACCGCGCCGATATTACGCGCGGATATACGTACGACACAAATAGAATAGTCTCCTACTAATTTTTTTATTTTTTTTTTTTTTTTTTTTTTTGCCTACACAATAACAGTTAGCATTAGGCGTATCGTTTAGTTTCATATATTGTTCCAACGCTGTAGGGAAAAAAACAGTGACGTAATAATATCAATGGCAGAATCAGGGGGAGAAGGCGAGACGGCACGGACCCCTCCTATTGTCCTATCGCCCAGCTAAGGTTAGGTATTTTTTTTTTTTTAAGTTTTGACGTACAATTTATAAATAACAAAACGAGAGGTTATTGTTCTTTCAAAAACAACAAAAACTAATATCCAACTTGGATAGCTGGCGACTCTGGAGCTCGGCGACGGTATACAATTATGAGAAATTGTATTGATTAAACGACGGAATCATTTGTTTTATGTCGTAAATGACGTGGTCACTATAAAAAAAAATAACTGAAAAAATATTTGATACTAATCGCGAATTGTGCACGCGAATTCCAAACTTCATACCTCTTATTACGGACCTCGGCCGTATCGATGGGATGGTACAGACATTATTTAATTTTTTTTTTTCTCGAAATATCGGTATGGTTTTCAAACACCGAAATCGTTATCGCGCTCGACTATGGGTAACGATAATATTACGATTTTCCATATCGATTTTTTTTTTTTTTTTTAATTTCTACAGGCTTTTGACTATTAAAACATATAGAAAAACACGCGCACGAACTCTCAATACGACTCGCAGTCATCAAAGTCGGTAGAAATGTATTAATTATTATGTTTTTTTTTCCGATTTAAATTTGTTGTGGTAATTTTTAAAGAATTACCACCGGGGACGGGCATTTAGACGATCGGTTTGTTCGTACGAAACGATACCGTTTTAATCGGTAACGATTCTGTGCGGAAATTCGTAAAAAAGTACAAACTTTTAACTCGTAACTCACTCGTCGTCGCGGTTACGGCCTCGTTGTAATCAACGCGGTTTTTATTATTATTATTTTTTTGTCGACTTTACGTCCGCGACCACTAGGCACTAAGAAATGACGACATTTTACAAAAAAAAAAAAAAAAAAAAACCAAATAAAAACGGGCGAGACGTGACGTTTCGCCGACATAATATTATAAGCCGTAGATATATATCGCAATAATAATAATCAGAAGAAGAAGAAGAAGCTCTTGACCGTTACTATAATAATATGTACGTGCAAACGTCTACCGTAATCGTCTCGGTCGCCTTTATATATTTTAGATAGTTGGTATGGAAGAAAAAAAAATTCGTATCCGTTTACGGACCACGCGCGCATTTTTATAACTACAATATAATTTTATACCTATTATCGCGCCGCGGCTCTCCACTCGCGTGCCCTCCTCCCGCCCCCGGCCCCGGGGGGAGGGTTTTCAATTAGAAAAACGTACGTGTGGCGAAGAAAATAAATAAAAAAAAAAAATTAAAAAAAATAAAAACACGATAACCGCCGGTGTACGGTATCTCTCTGCGGCATAACCGGCGACGGTGCGCGCGCATTATAGTCTTTTCGAGTTATTGTTGTACTTATATATTTCAATTTTTTTTTTTGTATCACTGCGCGTTACGACGACGACGACGGCCGAAGACATAATAATAAAAAAGAATAATAAAAAAAAAAAAAAAAAAAAACGATATGGAGAAAAAATATATGCTCGCGAGTATTATAAAAAAAAAAAAAAAAAAAAAAAAATAATATAATAACGACCGAACGCCGCCGTAGTTATAATATACCAACGAGAAACGTATGTACTGTCCGCGGGAGGCCCGAGAATAATATGTGTAACAAAAAATATGAAAAAAAAGAAACAAAAAAAAAAAAACGGTACAAAAAACTTTTCAAAAAAATAATATTATATTCATTGATGGCCTTGATACTTTATTATCGTTTCTTTTTTTTTTCTTCTTCTTCTTCTTCTTCTTTTTATATCGTTTCTTTCTTTTGTCCAGAGTCGATGACGACCCCTTAAGAAACTCGAAACTCGGCCGGACGACACGTACAAGAACAGCGTAAAGTACTCTCATTAACTGTATTACCGTAAATCATAAATATTATTATTAATTTAAAAAAAAAAAAAAAAAAAAAACATCGTTGTCGATAATATCCGCGAATAGTCTTGCGCATATATTTAATAACGAAGCGAATCGAACAAAAACCTGTAATATTCACTGTTTCTGTTGAAATAGACTTTGATTTTTTGTAATTCAATAGAACATCGCTAAAGGAAAAACAATTCTGAGTAAATTTCAGTCAATCATGTTTTGATTTTCCGTAATTTTTACGATTTGTATTAAAATGTACACTTTGAACGCTTCAAAAAAAAAAAAACAATTATTAGACTATCTTCAATATTTTTTTCTTTTCGCCATTAATACAATTTATGATGAACTCTGTGTCAAATAAACAGTTTTATTCGATTAATTCGAAAAATAGCACGCGAAATGTTCGTGATTGTAAAAATCAACAATTTTTTTTTATTAAAATTTTAACTAGAAAACATAAAATGCCTATAGATAGCTAAATAATCGCCGGAATGTTTTGAAAATTTTTTCACTTTTTGAGATAGCTAATATTAATATTATTTGTAACCGAATTACAATAAAAAAGGTAAAATCGAAAACAATTATACCATTATTGTCGTAAATATTTCCGTTTTTTGTTCGTTTTTTCACGGTTTTTTTTTTCAATTATACAGAAAACTACAATTAAAATCAATAAATTACGTCCTCAATGCACCAAATAGGTCTAAAATGCTCTCAGAAAAGATGCTACAATATCGGTACTTCTAAAATTTTGTCGACGGACGGGAAAAAAAAAAAAAAAACACTAATCATAGTAAAACCAATACATTCTTCTCTTTGCTCAGAATCTAAATAAACCAGACGTTTTTACCGAATGCGGTACAATTTCCAAAATATTCTGACGTTTACTGAGTAATTTATAGATTTTCTCTAGTTTTCTTTTGTTTCGTGAATATAGAACGTTTTTTTAAATTAGTTTTTGTCCGTCGTTTTAGTTCAGAAGATTTCGCGAAGGAAACCACCAATATGATCGTCATGATCGTCTGGGCTCTGTCCCGATAAAATCGATAAAGAGTATTGTTTACGAATAATATTAAAAATCGATAACGTTCTCGTTGTACAAAACGACCTCTGGTCCGCGTTTATTACAAAAAAAAAAAAAAAATAATAAAAAAATGTATACGATTGTTACGTATTATATGCCCTTAGACCGGGAAAAAAATGTTTTATTAACTTTTGTCCGTACGCGACAACACGGCGCGACACCCGACTGGTCAATCGCGTCGACCGTGTAATAAAGAAAATTCGATTTTCCCTCAATAGAATCCGGTCGTGTGAAGTTCGTTTTCGCCAATCGAATTCAATGTATCGCGCTCGTATATATATCCAACGGTCCTTTGTATATATATATATACATTTATATACATACTTGTAATTTTTCCACCGAGAAGTTTCAATTGAGGTTATTTTATTTATTTATTTATTTTTTTTTCTACAACCGTTTTTAACTCTTTGACGAAATCAAAGACTACGAGAGTAGCTACTGCGAATTAATTTGTAATTTATAGGGCGGTACTCGAAACGAAACGGAAGTGGAATAGTATTTTTCAATATAATATTATTACTACGTGTTTTTTTGTAATAAGTTAAAACAAAATATTGAAAAAAAAAAATCTAATAACTCGTATTGGGTTTACGTTGCCGGGGCATCGTACATTATACTATTATATTTATGCCGTATATTTCCATATAGGTGTGTGTGTGTGTATATGTATAAATATGGGTAATAAATTGCATTTCCGTTAAAAATACAAAGTTTTATTATTTATGATTTTTAATTTCGCCGGATAAGAATTTGTTTTAAATTTATCGTTTGATTATTCATAAGATAATGCCGTTGTTGTACTCGTATTGAATTCCCACGGCGCGGCCCGGCGTGTTCGTGAGCGCACCGCGACGACGATTATAAATTTACAATAATAAAATTATACGTAGGTTATAATACGCGTTTCGTTGACGTCGGACAGTGTACCGCAACAATAATTGTTGACGGCCGCAACAATTACGATAATTGTAATATAATTGCGATAAAAAAAAAAAAAAAAAAAAAAAAACGCATCGTCGGCAGGATTGGAAAACGTCTAACGAAATTTTCGTTTGCTCCGCGGCGAAATCGGACGCGTCCGCGCTGGGCGGTGTGCCCGCTACGATTTTTCTAAATAATTTCCGAATGCCGACGAACGAGCGACCGAATAACGAGCACCGCCGGGGGATCGTGACCCCACACACCGTGTAGGGGTCGGCGATTTATTCGGACAGTGAGTTTGCCGGTAGCAATGCCAATAACATTTCGGAAAAATAGGCAAATGCGAAATACGTTAGAATAATACCGCCCCCAGCGCCCGAATTCGGAGGAAGGAGCCGGAAGGCTGGCGGACAGAGAGTCTTATTATTTTTATTTTTTTTTTGTCGATTGAAGCGTACCACTACTTGTCGGGACCGCATATAGGGAAACGTTCCACTGCCCAAATGGCTTCTTTTTTTTTTTTTTTGCTAGAAAAAACAATTTTAATATGTCAATTTTCGATAAGTTTACGCGTCGAGTGTTGTTTGTCGATAACTGACTATTATCGTTTTGTAAGATAACAATATATGTATTTCTTTTTATACGTTTTCCATACCACCCCCGCACTAATAAGACGTTATAAACACGCCGCTATAAAATTCAGTGGTTTAATATTATCTTATCCGGTACTATTTTTTGTATTATTGGTCGGGTGTAGTTGGCGGCCTCTCACCGCTCGCCTTGGTAAAACGGCTTCTTGCGACCTCCCGAACAAGAACTCTGGCTACGCTCATGGTCCGAAAGTTTGCGGACCAGGGGCCAGCTGTTCTTGATCTTTTGTGACCCCTGTAAAAATAAATCTTCGACGCCACGGACCCCGGATTTTATGAGCAAAAAAAAAAAAACACTATTTTAATTACCAAACGTGTTCACATAAAGTAATTGAATTTGTACGTTTTCTACGCGAAAGATTATTTTTTAACTACAAACCATAGAAAAATATCTTTAACAATACAAGACCGGCGACGCGCTTTGCTACGAGTTTCGATATATCAGGAAACTATATTTGGCTACCGTTTTTTTTTATACATATTCCTAATATACGTTGGAACAGAGAAAGCTTTTTCGCAAAAGTATGTAGTGGGAAATGATTGTATTAAAACTTGCTGAGCCTTAAATAAGCCAGGATAAGGATTCGATAGTGCCGGATAATCGCCTCGTACGTGTAACAGTAAATTCGCTCAGGGCGTTTGATTAAACTTAATTTCGAAACAACTATCTGGAGAGTTTTTTTATCGGGGGCTATGTTCTTCCGACGACGCCGGTCCATTTAATCCATTTATTAGTATCAATTTCAATAGGGTTACGAATCCAATTTCTATTTGTATCCGGAACAGGAGTATCGTCACGGAAGCTGCGTTGGATGCCCCTTCGGATGGCACGATGAAACTTTCGAGATTTTGAAACGGATCGTATTGTTTTTTTTCTTTTTTTCTGTTTCTCGACAGGCGAAGACTCCATAAATTCAAAACGGCGATTGCGTCGCCAACCCCCGACACGAGTGTGCGGACCCCCCGGGGGAGCCCGCGGACCACGGGTCAAGAATAACAGCCGGGCTAGGCTGTAAAGCTACGACTAGGCTAAAAAAATTGACTATAGGCTCGCCGGGGGGTGCGTTTGCGTGCCTATGCCAGTTTATCCGTCTTAAATTCCGCCTATTCGTCCGTGCAATACGATTACAGCCGATTTAAAATAATGTCATGAAAAATACAGGAA
Organism: Tuberolachnus salignus; assembly: GCA_956483605.1. Classification (NCBI taxonomy): domain Eukaryota; kingdom Metazoa; phylum Arthropoda; class Insecta; order Hemiptera; family Aphididae; genus Tuberolachnus; species Tuberolachnus salignus. The sequence continues at coordinate 6,661,151 of OY101436.1, read as the reverse complement.
AAACGGCCCTGACCATAGTAACAAACGATATTATTGTGCGAAAAACGTATAACACGTAATATTACGTTATAATATTTATTTCGTACACACCGCGAACACCGGCGACCAATTATAAGTCATAATAAATATAACAATAATGGTTGGCGTGTAAACGTGTACGTGGAAGAAAAAAAAAAATAAAAATAAAACCATCTATACATTGTTCGGTTACCTTCCGATTTCGAAATTAATTAAAATAATAGCGCGTGTGAACGCCACCTCTGCGTACACGCGTTTATAGATATAACATAACGTATGATAATATAATTGCGATATTATGACGTGTGTTATTCAAACAATACGCTTAAAAAATAAAAAAAATACAATTTTATCAAATGAACATTACGAACGTTCCATCGGCAATTAAAATTTAAACTCGCGTTAATTGAAAATAATTCGGTGAAAAAGTCGCGTATTTTTTATATATAATCCCGCCGCTATGTATACGATATTATACGGTATGGATTAAAACAGATTTTGTTGTTTTTTTTTTTTTTTTTTCCCGGTCCAATCTAATCGTCTTTTTCGATTTTTATGTGCTCGGGAACGATTTTTCCACCAGAAATTTCGCTCCGATTACAAAACGACACGAGGTGCGCCAATTTATAGAAAATTTTATCTTTTCGGTGCATGTAGGACTCTTTCCTCTATGATTTTCCTTAACAATTGGTAAAAAAAAAAAAAAAAAAAAAAACCCCACTATATACGCCACAGAAAAGGTTTTTGTTAATTTTAGTTTTTCGTTTTTCCTGTTCGGTGGTTTAGGTTAGGTGAACAACAATCGTAAAGACGTGAAACTTTCACTCAATACTTACATTTACACTATAATGACGCGGAACGTTGTTTTTTTTTTTAATTAATATGATGGATAATAATTGTATTACATATAATTTTTATCATTAGCGTTTTAAGTATGCACGTATAAAAAAACGTCCGTTGAAAACACGAAAAATTGCAATTTACTTTAGTACCGTATATCGGATCGACCGCAATAACGACGGAAATTTTATAAACAATTAAAAATTATTACAATATCACCCGGGTGCGTGACCGGCGACGACCGGCCGCTAATCCGGGAATCCCGGGACGCCGCGCGGAGCGTCTTTTCCGTACCGGGCGTTCCCGTTGGTCCGTTTAGAATTGCCCCCGGTTTTCGCGTTTCCGATTGGCCGATTTCGTGTAGGGCCCAGCCCTGAAATCGATTTCCGTCGCGTTATTATCGTTGGGAAAAACGGACGGTAAAAAAAAAAACCAATTGGCTCCGTCACGGGGCAGGGGCCCGAGGTGCTCGGCCGCGTCCGCCGCCGTCGTAAAAATATCTTCCGGGCCCGAAATCGAAAGTCGGCGCGCACACCTCGGAGGGCAGGTAATATAAATGTAATATTTTTACGTTCGGGTTTCGTATTCTTTACGTTATTACATTGTTGTAACACCGGCCCGTGTCTGTCGATTATCATTGTAAAACTCTATTATAATAATATGACTTCCTCGGAGAGACGCACGTACCGCGTATCGGTAGGGATTTTTTCCACCTATTTTTTACCCCCTCGACGACGCTTGCACGCCGGTCCCTCGTAAAAAAAAAAAAAACAAACAATACGCGGGCTATTTTACGACTGCGGACAAATAAATAAGAACCCACTAAACAAATAACGGACGTTGACGAAAAAAATTAACATTTAAATTTCAACAGACAAAAAAAAAAAACTTCTTCGTGCCGCCCCATAGTAGAGAATATATTATACAGCGTCATTCTTGGACACCCCGAGCCGTCGAATAAAAATTTAGACCGTTGTCGGTATGGTAGTGCGGAATCCACTGACCGAGGGATGCCAGTGTTCTCCCGGAGGGTTAAAAAAAGTAAAAAAAAAAAAAATAAAAAAAATATATATATATATCGACATTTTCTTATTTTTTTATTTTTATTATCGGGCATAAATCAAAGGGGTTACGAAGACGTTTACGCTTTCGAGTTATTAATAATATATATTATATTATATACGCTTTGTCGAGGCGGCTTTTTCGAGAGGATATTTATTTTTCTCGATTTTTTTTTTTTTTTAACGAGCATTTATTTTTTTCGGTAAACGTGTTAAGAAAAAAAAAAATAATAATAATAAACGAACCAACGAAAAAAAAATATATATTATGTACTCGCCGGCCGCTCGTAAATCTATCGCAATAATATTATATCTCCCGCTAAGCGAAGACCTTTTTCACTCATCAGGTTATGCGTATTATAGTATTACACTTACACCTCTCTCTCTCTCTCTCTCTCTCTCGTATATATTATAATATTATAAAAAAAAAATATTATATTATCCTATCTATATCTACATATAAAAAAAATCAATTGTCACCAGTATATGAGATCATCACTTGAGATGATTTGGCTGATTATTTTTTTGTTGTTGTGTCCGTAATTGCCAGACCACGTTTTTTTACGAAAGAAAATTACTGGAAAATCCACCGGAAAACACGGAAATTTTGATGGTACGAAAAGATACAAATTTCAAGATAGAATGAAGAAAACATTTGTTGATTTACCACGGAAACCAAATAGCTTTTACAAAATAAAACGGCGAGTACGCTAAATCGGTAATCCTCCGCCGCAAAATATACAAACGAAAGTAGTGATCAAGCTACACTTTGTTCAGACACTCGAAATGAATTTCGGTCCGGTCGATTCGTACGTAGATCACCGAACCATCTACCAACAGAGAAAACGAGAAACCACCGTCGTATTTTTGGCAGTATATATCACGTAGTTGATCCGAATAGCAGTGAACGTTTTTTTTTTTTGACTTGGGAATGTTGCCCACGTGATCAAAGGTCCAATGTCCTTTGCAAGGAATCGAGGAATAAAATCTTTAAAAAACCGTCTGCTTGAGCGTACGATCCTTACTGGCTTGTGGTGCCCGGGCAAAAAGGTCTTGATCCCCGGAATACCAATGATACAAAGCCAATTTACTTATTCCGGTTTAAAAACGGCTCTGACATCCAGTAAAATTATGCTATTCAACGACCATAAAATAAGGTACATGGTCGAACATTAAACGTTGCACGTTTAAACCTAACCGTCCAAATGTTTTTCCTATGGCCAATTGGCTCTGTCAAGTGTTTCGTGCAAACAAAATCTATTTGTCCTGGCCCCGGAACGTGTCGTATCCAGAAATATTTAATGCATCTAGGACAGTGTTTCCAAATCTTTTTACCACCGCGGATCGCTTCGACAATATTTTATAGGTCGCGGACCACATCAATTTTACGAAAACTAGGAATACCTCTTTTTTTTTTTTTTTTGCTCATTAACAAGAATACACAAAATTTATCGAAAAATGTTAACTTTTATTATTTTACTTTACTTCAATTTATTACTATACTTCAATTTATTACTCTGATACCTAGACACTTATAAAAATGGAAAATGCTTATCGGTCTACAGCAGCAATAACGATAAGATAACCGTATAATATTACACGGTTCCTCAATAAGTCGTAATTTTTTTCGCTATTTAAAAAAAAAATAATAATTAATTTGTAATAGAAATCGAAGAAAGAATCTATGGGACCGCGGGCCACCGGTTGGGAAACACTGATCTAGGGCCAATTGATACTTAAAATTTAAAATCGAGTAAAATTGAAGGGACAAAAACATGTTACTAAATTTTAACGGAAAACAATTTTTTTTTAAAAAGCACACATAACAGAACCAATACATTCGACACATCGCTCGGGATTTAAAAAACGATTTTCGTTCAATACTATATAACGGGCAAAACTGTGCGGGATAGCTAGACAATTCTGGATTGCTAACAAACTTGTATATAAGATACCGTTTAATATTTTCACCGGATGACTGAAATGTGGTTTTTGGAAATTTATGAGGAGTGTGAAATGCACATTTTGAGAATTAACAATTCAAACATTAACCTTTTCGATAGGCGAATGCGCAGTAACAACTTACTTTTATTTTGAAACGGCAACTCCAATTTTTTTTTCCCGCATCTACGAATTCGGACAGAGTAACTTATTTCAAACAGTTTTTGTGTAAAAAGTTTCTTTTTAATTGCAGTACCGGCAAAGTTACGGGATGTTGAAACTTAATATTTAATTATAGCCGGAACATCACGTCGAGAATTGTCGTGACGTTTGGAAAATCAAGGTACACGCTCATTTCTTGAATAAAATGTAATAATAAGTCTTTAATTGTTAGATTTGTTTTTTAAATTAAATCTGAACAAACACATTCGTATTGTATTCGTTTTTATAATTTGTATTGCTTGCGATTATTTTTTATTATATATCGTTGGTCAATAAATTAATACAAATACAGTAAATCACTAATAAATGTGTATTAGTTGTGCCTGGGTACAAATAGAATATTAATATTATCGGCGATAGCTGGATTATTGTTAAAATGCCGTTAAAAAATGCAGATTATTAGTAAATATTGAATTTTAACATCCCAGGAACGTTGCCGATTTGGCAATTTAAAAAATAAAAACGATTTTTTTTTTTTTATACAAAAACCGTTTGATACAAATTACTCTGCCCGAATCCGTAGTAAACGATTAAATTTGGAGTTGTCGTTTGAAACAAAGTAACCGCTTATCGAAATAGTTAAACATATGAAATATATCTAAAAAAAACGTTCGTTTCGGTATTCCTTATCGCCTTCAGAAAAAATCGTTTCAATCGAAAGCGAAAATATTAAGTGGTACAACGGTTCACATATACGCGCATAGGATCTAGTGGCGTGTAAAAAAAAAAAAAAAATACACACGATGGTGTGTGTGTGTGTGGGGGGGGGGTGGCAGCAGCAGAGAAATATACTAAAAGGGCTAAACCGTTACGAAGGGCGATTGAATAAATATCGTTTTTTTTTTTTCCTTTTTTTTTCTTCTTTTTTTTTTTTCCTGTTCTTTTTATTTCACGTAATATAATAAACTTATACCGGATTATTCTGTCTGCGGGTACCGCGTGCGCGCCGTCGTCGTATTGAATCGGAAACGTATCTGCAATATTTATTTCCGTGCAAATTTATTCTTCGACGCGCGGCTGGCTACCACTGTAATATATACGACTGCGATATTATATACCATTGTTATTACTGTTATTACCGCCGTGACACGAAAATAATAATAATAAAAAAAAAAAAAAAAGAGTTCGCGATGACGTCCCGGGAGTACTCGAAAAATAATAATGCTGCCGCGCGATCACTGACCGAAAAAAAAGTAATTTTCAAAAAAAAAAAAAAAAAAACCCCTTGACCTCCTAAAAACGTCTCGCCGCGCGACCGAATCGGTCACTTAATAATAATGATAATATATATATATATATTACCGTGTCCTATTTCACGAGATTTATCAACGTTTTTTTATTATTATTTTCTTCGTTAAAACAATTCCTTTAATTTTCATTTGTTTTCGCCCGCGGTATGTAATAGGTAATGATCGATGTAATTTAATTTCAGATTCCGGACGAACCGAGCAAATGTCTATATGATTAATTTTATATTATTTTTCACTAGCGAATTATAGTTTGCTTCTTTATACAACTTGAAATCGTAAAACTTTCTAGTAATTAAAAAAAAAAAAAAAATAGTGCAGTAATTATTATTACTATCGACTACCGATAATTCGATTCCGAGTCGACTGTACGTTATGAATAAAAAAAAAAAAAAAAAAAAAATCGAATTTAATAGTGGTTTTTTTTTGTTTTTGTTCATTCCGTATTGTAATTTAAATCGATTGTCTTGTACGCCTACCGAACATGCGCCTATACCCCGTCAACAATAATAACGAAAAAGAAAAAAAAAAACAAATGATTAATTTACAAATAGAGCGTCGCGCCGGTACAAAAAAAAAAAAAAAAAAAAAAAACTAGGTGCCGTCGTTTTACAATAAAATATAACCGCCGCCGCCGCCGACGTAAAAGAAAATATCCACGCACAGACCTCGCGAGAGTTAACGTCGAGTCCGCTGGTAATTTTAACTGTTGAATATCGAGTGCCGGCAATTGGTTTTCAGTATACCGTCTTGGAGCCTAGGCCCGGAGATGAGGTTTAATCGAATACGGTGTGCACCACCGATCGGTGGAGCCGTAGTAAAAAAAACCAAATAAAATACAGGGAAAACTTTTGCAAAAATCAAACCACTCGCGAATTAAATTTATTACTTATTTTCGGCGTGCCCTCCCTAACGGAAAATGGTGTTCAACAATTATAAACAATAGATTATTACATTATTTATTCTACTAAAGTTTAATCTAACAAATAGATACAAATGATAGAAAAACAAAAAAAAAAAACTTGTTACATCGGAGAACTTAATTTATTTTCTTGTTTTACTAACATCAATAATATCAAGTATATTACAACACCGCATATCCGCTCTCGGGTTTTAAAAGTGACACAAAATTATAATCTAAAGAAAAAAAAAAATGATCGGTGAAAATTTAAATGTTTTGAAAGTTGCAAAAATATAACTGGACACGAGTACTCGCGGGTATCGTGCCGTCGCAATCCTCGATATTTTATACTGTTTGCGCGAAAACAATCTTGAAAACTATATTGGTAACTATCTTATTTATTTTACGAATTATTCAAATGCGTTCGACCTTTAATCTTTTTTCTTTTGTGCCGTTGTGGTACAACTTATGATGAATCTTGTTTTCATTTTTTTTTTTTTTTTTTTTTTCCATTTCAGTAAATGGGCTACACTTGAAATGGAAAATTATGTATATAGACGAAATGAAAAGAAAAAAACAACACATTATAAATTGGATACGTAATATAATATGTATTTTACATTTCGTATCGGCAGTGTTGCCCAGTTAAATGTCGAAATGTATCGTTGGACACAAACGTTATTTACACGTAAAGAAACAATTGAAACGAGCGGAGTGTATACGCAGGACGAATCCGAATGCGAAGCCCGCAAAGGACCGAGGATAAAAATATAAAAACTCGCCGTTTTGAATTTAGCATCTGGCATTCGAGTACGGTACCGTCTACCCGCGAATTTTATTATAATAATTGTGATTTTAAAAAGTTAATAACGAAATTAAAAAATAACAATGTAAACGGGCGGGGCGCATATTCGAACACGACTCAAACGACCTTCGTAAATATTCGTTTAATTATTCGGGACTGATTGTTATACGACGACAAACGGGATAACGAAACACTAAAATACGAATGTGTTTTTTTTTTTTTTTTTTTAAAAACCGAACAATTTGCGTGCAGCGATAAAAACGACATTTTTTTTTTTATTTATTGGTACAGTCGCGTGTGCTCAAGATGTTCGAAAATCCATCGCACGGATGGATTGTTCGATGTATACGTAATAATCGAAATTTTAAATATCCAATAAATACCGCAGAATATACGATAATAGTTATACATTATATAGTTTAACGGTTTTTATTAATTTTTGTTTTCTTTCGGAAACCGTATAATATATATATATATATATATTCCCGGGGGATTCACGGCGAGGTTTTAAATCAAAAATTATTATCGGATCGCGGGGGGTTCTGACGGTCGGCCAGGAATCGGGCCGGGACTACCGTATCCGGCCGACCGGCGGGCCCCGTCGCGGTCGACCGCGATGAGGTGACGGTTCGAGAACAACAATTATTGTTGAAATTCTCGTCAACGGAACGTTAGCGATAAGATTCCCGGCCCCGGATAGGCGCGACCGAGTGGGTTTTTTTTTTTAATGGTTTTTAGATGCGTTTTACAAAAGCGCATAACACACTTGTCGGTGCAAACCCGACGCCGTTCTAAGGGTGTCGGTGTAAACCGGCGTTTCCCGACCGGTGGTCCGCGGTCCCATAGATTTTTTCTTCGAGCCAACGGTTCCAGTTGAAGCGACATTAGAATATTTCAGGTTATGTACTATTGATTTTCGTCTTATCAGGTGTACGGGACAATTGCATACTCTATCAATTTACTGGATTTTTACATTCCGTGGTTATACTTTCTGGTCATTATATATTTCTGTAAACGTGTTTGTCCGTATGTTTGACTGCCGAACAACAGTAGATAGTAATCCCACCAGCTAGAAACAAGTCCCACGCTAATATTTCAGCTGTTGATTTGAGTCCAGTGCATTTTCTGTAATATATTTGTATCTAGTCTAGAGATCGGATCTGAAAATAGGATGCTAAAATTCCTCGTTTTTTCCCAAATTAAATATTTCCCGAACCGATATTCCCAAATTTTATCATTCGCACTAATGATTCCGTACATTTTCCGTATGTTATTTGAACACGGGCGGAAAATTGTTAAAAAAATATTTAAAACATGTGTGTTTTAAATTCATTTTTGATGCGTAAAGATTTGTGTTTATTAAATAATAATTACTATAATTGATAACTTTTTTTTTTTTTTTTGTAATTATAATATATTAGTGCAAAATACTATTCGAGAACACTAACCTGAGAATGTCCGAAACCGAGTAAAAGAACGTAGGTCATTTTTTTCAGACGACTTAGTGTACAAGTAAAATTAAATTTTTCTATTACAAATTAATAATTTTTTTTTTTTTAAATAGCGAAAGAAAATTACGACTTATTGAGGAACCGTATAGTATTATACGGTTATTTTATCGTTGTTGCTGCTGTAGACCGATAAGCATTTTCCACTTTTATAAGTGTCTAGGTGTCGGAGTAATAAATTGAAGTATAGTAATAAATTGAAGTAAAGTAAAATAATAAAAGTTAACATTTTTCGATAAATTTTGTGTATTCTTGTTAATGAGCAAAAAAAAAAAAAGCTATTCCTAGTTTTCGTAAAATTGAGGTGGTCCGCGACTTATAAAATATTGTCGAAGTGGTCCGCGGTGGTAAAAAGGTCAAACGATATTATCGTGAGGCGGTGGGGGACGATAAGGCCGGTTATTTAACAACCATTGTTATTTACATAGATTATTTTTATTTTTTTTTTTTAATTTAAATATATAAACAATATGTATTATGTACAAATAATTATGAATAACGAAGAGGAACGAGGTCGTTCCCAGTGTTTTACGGCCCCCGCAAGTCTAAATATTACAAGCGCAAAACAACGTTTACGTTGTGGTTATGGGGTTTTTTTTTTTTTTTTTTGTTAAAAATGTAACTTAACTGTTTGTTACTCGAATTCGATTATATTTTAAAATTGACTTTAACTTAGCTTAGTTATTTGTTTGTTTTATAATATTAATGAAATGTATACATTTAGCGGTTCCCTATGCGCGAACGGCATAAGAAGCGTCCCTGGGTCTCCGTTTTCAGGGAATTGAAAATACATTCAATTTTTTTTTTAATTTTTTTTCTTCTAAATTTTGGTTATAAAATAAGAGGGCTGAGACGACACGGACATGCATTGCCCCGGAATTGTGCGCGGGAGATTGAAAACGCAAACAATTTGATCTCGGATTGGTGTACGGACGAAGCCGTCAAAACGTTCGGATATAAGATACCCACGTAAAAAACGGTTGACGCCAAATCTGTCCGATCGGAGCGGTCCGTTTGCTCTTGCGGTTCAATTCGAATAGGGAATGTTAACGCGCAATTAATCCAGTCGTGTCCGGGCCGGCCACCGGACGGAGGATTTGTCGTAACCGGCCGGCCGTCCGACGGTTCGGACGTACCCCTCAGAGTAAACCCGTCAAGTATAAATCGGTAACCGGCCAAAACGGTATTTCGATTGTCGGCGAAATTCCCTCCGCGCGGGCGCGAAACCACCGCATCTGTCGCTACGACGGCTAATGATGACGGCACGGGATGGCGGTCAGCCGTCCCCTAGTCCCGGTGTTACACGTCACCCAGAGAAAACTGGACGTACGCAACTGGACGTTTATTATTTTTTTTTTTTTTTTTTTTTTTTTTTTCCCCGGTGCGCGGTTATTTTGCAGCGACGCGGAACGTTTCCCCTCTCAGAAACGCCCGTCGGCGTATTTATTGGCGAATTAATCTCCACCGATCAATACAATTTCATAAATACCCATACGCATATGTTGTTATCAACTTCGAACATTAAATCTAGATAAATAATCTTTTACCATACACAAAGATAATTAACAACAAAATTGGCTATCCAATCATTATCTTCAGACGAACAATTGTATTATCTAAATCATTTATTTGTGCATTTTTTGATTTTGCAAAGAATGCATTGGTAAGGAATAAACAAATACAAATAAAACTCAGACAGTAAATATAATACAAAGCTAATTATTTGTTTGTATTTTTAAAATATAAATAAATTGATAAAAAAAAAAAAAAAAAATAATGATAGCAAATGATAAATATTTGGAATTTATATTTTGTTTTTTTATCCAGATAAATAGTGTTTTATCTTCGTCTTAATAAATTGTAAATTGTCATTAGGCAACACTGATTATGATAAATACTATAGTAACAACGGTGTGAAAAGCGTCACCTGAAATTCTGATTTTAAATTATTTTATGAGTGTTATTTTATTATAATTATGTTCTCGTTTTATTTTTAGGTATTGGGATAGCACAAGCAAGAGGGACGTTTCGGGATAAAATTCATTTGTTGGCCACAAATAGTGTACACCCCACGAATAAGGAAAAAAAGTTCCTGAAAGTATACGAGTGGTGCGTGGCCCCATATGATTGCGAAACTTGGAAAAGAGAAAAGAAAATTAAAGACTATTGTAATGGTGCGTTATCGAAATATGGCGGAAATTCAGTGGACAAAACGAATAACGAACCAGGAAGTACTGAACAGAAGAAAAAAAAAGGAAAAACGAGAACGCTGCCATGGTATAAAAGTCAAAAGGAACAAAATGAGAAGGGGAGCTACTGCATCACGTTAATTTGACAAAAAAACGTCGTACAAGGGGGCCTAGAAAGCAATATTGGAATAGGTAGACTAAGGATGGAGTAAGGCAGGAAACAAGGATTTAAAAAAACGAGCCGAGAAGAAAATAATAATAATAATAAAACAACACTACAAAGAAATTAGTTTTTATAATAAATCAAATATTATGAAGTGTAATGTGCGATTCGAAAAAAATACTCGTAAAATCACATTTGGACGTTTATTTGTTTTCTATAATGTCGGACGAAACGAAAACGCGTTCAAAGAACGGTTTCAAGTCGGCAATACGATACTAAATCATGTTACGTTGGTCGGACACATTTCACGGTTTTCGACAGTTGTGCGGACGAACGCGTTCTATTTTTTTTTTTTTTTTTTTTTGGTTTTTTGTGTCTTTAAAAACAGCTACGGCTACACCTAACATATTCCGGAGATTAGCCGGCGGTATCCCGCGCGATCTATAGCCCGGACCGGAGAGAGGCATCATGATCGTCCCCGAGGGATCAAGAGGCGAGGCGAACGCCGAAACCGGTACCGAGCAATTAACCTGATAAATATAAGCCTAGATAAATATATATGTGCATATATATATATATATATTTATAGAACAGAACCGTTGGAATAATGATAATAATATTCGTGTTTATGAACCCGGTGAATTTATTATAGGACTTGTACAGGGTGGGGCGTGGTTACTTCCTTATTTGAAAAAATCATAACATAAAAACTATTGGCAATATTGTTTAAATTATTTTTTCTGTGTATACGGGTACATTTAAAGTTTTATTTTATTTGGTTTTAAATACTACATCTCGGAGGTGGCCACCGTTCTCGTCAAATGCACCGAGACAGTCGGAATTTGAAATTTCTGTCGACTTTTTCCAGCGTATGTGTGCTTGTGTCGGCAATAGCAGCCCAAATATTGTTTATGAGATGGCGGAGGATCTTTGGACGATCCGTGTATACCAACGATTTAAGGTGGCCCCACAGGAAAAAATCACATGGGGCTAAATCTGGTGATAGTGCTGGCCACTGAAGATCGCCTCTAAGAGAGAGAGAGAGATGAGCCGTTCGGGGAAGTGTTCACGCAAGATATTTATTGACCTTCTTGCCGTGTGAGCCGTGGCGCCACACTTCCCCGACATTCGTTTCTTTAAGTTTGGGCAGAAAAAAATCCACAATCATGTTGACATAACGTTCAGAATTGACCGTAACTGCTCTTTCGTTCTCTTCAAAGGTGCTGGAAGGTCCATTGTGTTTCTTCTGCACACTACCGGTATCCCTGAACAAGCCATAAACCGACGGTGGTCTACCATTAATAGCCGCTCATTTGCTAGAGTTTCAGAAAAGGAAGTAACCACGCCCCACCCTGTATTATACGTAATGGCGAAAATTAATTTTAAATAATTTCATACGCGTGTAATTTAGTTGTATCTCGCACCGTTCGACTTCGGTTTAATAATAAAACGGAAAAATTCCCTTTTACCAAATACCCATCCAATACGGCTATTTCCGAGCGTTTACGTGCGTTTTTGCTCCTCCTATAATTGTAACCATGCGAATAATAAACGGTGTGTAATTACGTCAAAAATGATAAAAATTTTGCAATATTCTTAAAATCTGTTACCGGATATTTGTTTTGGTTGAAAAAAAAACAAAAAAATATAGCGCCAATGTTTCGATTTTTTCGTAAAAATTTCAGAAAACTATTCAACTCCCACGCGCCCGGCTTTAAATTTAAAAATCGATTTCAAATTGTTTTTTATTTTTGAAGAAATTAACGATAAATGTGTGAAGTGGGGTGCCGCAGATAAAAAATTCTTACTTCTATACTTAAGGACTACCCTAATATAGGTAAACAATACGTGCGATTATAGTATTATAATATTATAACACGGTACAAATATTTTTTAAATACTCCTACGGAAATTGCTCGGTATCGTGTTTTAAACATTTGTATATGAAATCGAATACACGTTTTAAACACCCCAATAGTTTTATAGATTCTGAACGAAGCGGGCGAATTTTTTTCGTCTTGTCTGCGAACACTTTTCCTACCGAAAATCTCGGTCCGATTTACTTACGAGTGTGACACACCTTTACCGGAAGAATTCCGGATCTTGTCGGTGCACTGGGTGTAGATCATTTTTCGATTAGATTTCCGTTGTAGTTTCCATAATAAACGGATGGGAAATTTACGGCAATCGATATTGATCATTGTTTTCGATTTGTTTCTTTCTATTGTAACCCGGTTAAAAATAATTAATCGTCGAGACCTGTAGTGATTTCCACGGCGTATCGGCCCGTTCTCGACTCTTGACAGTACGAACAAACTCTGTACAACACCTCCGAGAAGACGCGATGGAATGTGACCTCTACTAACCGATAATTCGACATTTAAATTTGTTTTATTCACCGCCGGTAAAGTTCAAATTTTCATCGGCCGTAACCTAACCACCAGTGAATACCGTCACGCCATAACAATAATAATAATATTATTGTTATTGTCGTCATCTCGCGCGGTCGGCGTTTATAATGTAATTAAACAGGAGCTCTAAAATAATAAACGTATTCGGTACGTCATTTTTTTTTTGTTTTTATTTTTTTTTTTTTATTTTTCCTTTCATAGATGCTGTAACGAGAAACGGGTTCCCCGGGGGAATGGGAATAATAAAACGAGCGTCTATACCCGAAGAGCCGCGTATTGTCGATAATACGACCTTGTCGCTCGTCAAAATTTTTTTATGTAACAACCGCACTGTATACACAAGATACACAATATACGTATAACAGTTACTGTACACTCTGTACACCGTGGAAAACCTCGCGTCTATTGAAAAAAAAAAAAAATAACGATTTCGACGAGCCACTCGGAAATATTTACTATACGCCGGACGCCAAGTCCGAAAAATCTCTGTAATTAAAATAATATATATATATATATACTAAGAGCGGTTTATTGTTTTATGTAATAAAATAGTAATAATAACAATTATTATTATTATTATTCAATATTTTTTTTTTCTTTTCCAACCGCGATCGTACGATTTAAATCGACGCCACTCGAAAACGTACGTCTCGCGGGCTACAATATACGTGTATAAAAATTATTCCGTGCAACAGGTATAGTGGACTTTTTTTATTATTTTTTTTTTTTTTGTAACCGGTAACTTATAATATTATTTATAAGGCGCGTACGCGGGAAACGGATTTATATTCGGCGCTGCGGGTCGTATCGTATCGTATCGAATCGTATCCATTGTTGTAACGTCGAAACGCGTTAAAAATTCCAATCCGGTGGGTTTATAATACGGCAAAGTGCGAAATACGGGCGTATTAATAATAATTATAATACGACGCGGACGTATTACGATTATATACAGGGCGGTTTTTTTTCTTTTAGATCGTAAACGAACCGGACCAACGCGTTTATTGGTTTTACTGTGGAATGCGTGCGTGGTAATTTTTTAACATTTCCGTCCGCGGACAACTTCTCTACAAGACATTTCCCGACAGCGTTTCGGTTCTAATTGGTGGCATTTATTTCGTTCGATTTTCCTTGTAGTATTCTTAATAGTCGGCGGAAGGAGGGAAATACGTAAGAAAATCGGGAAAGTGTACGGCAATAATAGTTTTAGATTATTTTTTTGTTTTTGTCGTGACCTCTGTTAAGCACAATCGTATATAGACTTGAAATTTTCACCGTATTTTTAATATTAGGCTTTTCTCGACGTGGATAAATTTCCATAATATTCTGCCGGTTTTTTTTAAAACTATTTATATGCATTTTATGATATTTTTCGAATAAATTGGAATTAAATAAACTGTTTTGGCCGAACAGAAACGCATAGAAAATTGGCACAAGGTTCATCGTAGGTTGTACTTAATGATTAACACTTAAAAAAATAACAATAAATAATTTTTGTAAGCGTTTAAAGTGTACATTTTAACAAAAATCGTAAAAATAACGTTTAAATAAATATTGATTAACCGAACTTCGCTCAAAATCGTTGTTCGTTTGCAATATTTTTATCGTTGCGTAAAGATAAAAATTGAATATCCTTTAACAGGAGGTTAAGTAGTCCACGCATTGTGTAAAGTATGTGTCTTAGTCATATTTTTTTTGATTATTTTTCTCAACCGTCGGCAATTGTGGCATTGTTCATGATCTTTATCGTAACACTATTGTCAAATTGTAATCCTACTCCTTACCTCGAGACTTATCTAAATATAATTTGAATTATATTTTATCTTTTCTATATATATTTATCGGCAAGTTATCAATATATATATATATATATATATATATTTATCTTAAATAGAAACGGAATACATTTCGGCCGTAATGATAAAAGAAATGTTGATAAATTTAAAATTGGTAAACGATACACGATAATAATACGACTGAAATATCGAAATCATCGTAGATAATCGTTGGATTAGGATTAAAAAACAAAAAAAAAAATTAAAATCGCCCTGTATAGTTGTACGCGATTAACGTTATTAATGTTTTTATTTTAGAAATCGTATATTATTAATTTAAAGATACCTATACTATTGGGTGTTGCTGTATAGTGGTTACGGTGAAACGCTGGAGGCGCATGCCGACCTTGTAATCGGCTTTTAGTCCGGGCGAAGTTATTCGTATAAAAATGAACGCGTTCGAGTATAAAAAAAAAAAAAAAAAAAAAAATTAATAATATAATATATTACAGTATTATGTTGTGTTACTGTGACGCAGGCGGTTTTCGTTATAATGAACAAAACCAAAAAAAAATCCGGACCTTATTTTATCACGGCTTTTCCGTACCGCACACTTTTATAGTTTTAAGTCCTCATAACGGCTAAAACCATAAGTGGTTATAGTCATCGTTTTTAGTGAAAAGATAATAATAATAACACGATTGTCGGTTTATCACTATTAAAATTGTAATAATTTTTTTATTTATTATAATTATAAAAGGTTTCAGCACACCAATAGTGCTATTACAACTTTTTAGTTTTTACAATTTTATTTGTTACAAATTTAAATGATTATAAATTCATTAATGACATAATTATTAATAGTAAGAGTGATATAATAATGTGTTATATATATATACGAATATAATAATAACGATGAGGTCTAGTATATTAATAATGATCTTCATTTTCTGATGATGAGTCTTCTGTGTCCGTTAAAAGAATCTCCTGGGGAAGTCGAGGCCGCAGACGTCTATTGAGTGTTTTTTTTTTCCCTATATTGTAATGACGAGCACTGTCCAAGTTTTTTAGTTTGGCGTGGAAATTTTTAAATTGGGTTTTAATCCATGTATTTACCAGGGGTATTTTCGTGTCATTATGGATCTGGCGATTTCTCATGAACCACGGTGCTTTGAGACATATCCTTAAGAATTTATTTTGTAAGATTTGTATTTTATTTAATTTAGTTATAGAGGCACCGGACCATACAGGACAGGCATAAGTTATCAGTGGTCTGATTATTGCGGTGTAGAGAAAAAGAGAAGATATCATTTGTAATAATTTTAAATCCTATTAATCGAATGGAAAATTGTTCAAACGATAATAATTCAATATTGAATTTGTGTTACGTTAATAGATCGATTATTATTAAACGAAGAACATATAGATCCTTAGATCGCAATTTGTTTGTTGTCTACACTGCACGTAAAAATATGGACGGCGGGAAGTCGGGAACGATAAATTCCGCGTTATTTCGTAGTAATTTTTTAATACTAAACGGAAAAAAAAAAAAAAAAACAAAATTTTTATAAAATCACACGTCGGGCCACGGTTTAGTGAAATAGTAAAACGAATGAGACTCATGGTCGGTACCAAAACACCGAAGAGGAGTCTCTGAAACCGTGACGCACGATGAGAGAGAGAGAGAGAGAGAGAGAGAGAGAGAGAAAAACAAATTTCAAACAACAATACAATTATTATTTCGTTAACCGCGGTTTATAATTTATATCGACCGTACGAATCCAACTCGGTCTACTATTTATATTTATTTTTTTTAATTTTTTTTTTTTTATATATATATATATAAAACGGGAAGTCGCGGTGAATTCAAAAGCGCATCGTACGTAAAACCGTACGGCGTGTACGACGACGTCCAGATGCGGTTTTTCGACGCCGCCGTCGCCGGTGGGAACGCGGTAGCTATGTGCGCTTCGGCGAGGGGTCGAGGAATACAAAACGGTTTTTTTTCTTCTTCTTTTCTTTTCTTTTCTTTTTAATTTTTATTTTTTTATCATTATTATTATTATTCGAGTGCGCTCGCTCCTTATTCCCGTCTCCGTCGACAAACACACACGCACGTGCATATATATATATATATATATATATATTTACGCTGACCGAACATCCTCGGCGCACAATGGCGCGCGTCTTGCGCGTCTTACGCGCGTCACTTTCAAGTGGCGGGCTGTCAAGAATAATAATAACGAAACGAGAAAAAAAAAATTACACGTCCAGGTATGCGCCGCGGGCGCGCGCTCGTAACGTTTTTTCGCCGTCCGGGCGGCGCGTTCGAGTGGCACCGGCGTGGCGGCGGCCCGTCGCCGTCGCGCGGGAAACACACGACATCCCGAGTATAGAAAAAAAAAACAAAAAACAAAAAAAAGAAACAAAAAAAAAAAAAAATAACGAAACGATTCTGTACGCGCGGACGTGTGGCGTCGTCACACACGCAGACCGCACTCGTCCGTACCGCGACGTACGCGCAGGTGGTACCAGCCCCGGTATATATAAAAACCGAGGATGATCCGAAACATTGTCGTCGAGTGACGCCAGTCCGGTGGGCCGGTGTAGGCCCGTCGGGAAATCGGCATTTTCCGGGCGAGCCCCCGGGCCCGTACTTAATTCCGGAGCCCCCGTGTTACCAAAGACGTCGGAGAAAAAGCGACGCGGAAGACATTCATCTTACGTGATAATAGGGATTGCGCGATCGTTCGAGCCGTGGGTAAACGGAGTTTATACGAAACTGACGCACGCAAATGTGAACTATCTGAGAAATACGGCGGTGGCACAAGAACGTTGTTTTTTTTTTATAAAACTAATAGACGTCGAAAACTAATCGTTTAAACAAATGAACCTCGATGGCGCATAGTGAAGTATCCATAGGACTTGAACGAATTTATCGGTCGAATACATTTGATATGATATTTATTGTTTTTTCGTACCCAATACGCACGATACGCAAAACGTGCTAAATGTTGCACGGGGTCTTGTATGGACATTTCTATTTCTCTATGAATATTTACGCATTATATATATATATATCTTTTAAGAATATGTTGTTTATCTAATGTCTATGATCACAAATTATATGAATTTGTGCTAACCAAACCGCTATTAATCGCTGTCGACATTCTCGGTTTGGTTTACGCTGTTTACAGCCCGGTTTTCACGTCGGATTTATCACGCGATTATGATAACACATATTATACAATGTCACTGATAATATTTGAAATTTAAATTATCGCTGAGGTAGATGTATTCATTGCGTAGAACGATATTCTTATCTATCCCAATGTAAATTATTATCACGATTTAAGATAATAGTATGGCGATGGAGGGGGTTGTCCATCGGCTGGTGATAAGTACGAACCTAAAGTGATTATTGTTTATGCAAATTATAAACAATAATATTGATATTTAAAATTTTATAAGATAGACTATAGATTAATACGGGTTTTTTTTTTTTTTTAGTCGAAAGGATCGTCGATTAAACGACCATAACCTCCTAAACTAAAATACGTGCCCGGAAGTGGCGGGTGAGGGGCGGCGCGAAAAATAGAGTGCGTATAACAAATATACGGATGGTGGTGCGGTAAAAAAATAACAATAAAATATCCGGAGAACGAAACGTACGGTATTACGAGACTTTGTCGTCGCCGGACGGACGCCCGCACTGTTTATAACCATCGCTACTATATAAATATATATATAAAAAAAAACTATATACATATATACGTACAACCGTACGCATACCGCACTGCTCCTACACGTACTTATTATAATATATATACGTATATATATATAAATGTATTATATACTTACATAAAACACTCGCACACGCGTAGAGGCGTTAATCACGTTTTCTCTTAACCCCATCCTGCCCGCGCGCCCCGGGAGTGTAAACAGTAGTCGTCGTAAGCCGGGGACACCGCGCACCCCTCACGACGAGACGCGCCTTTCCCGTATATAATATTATCGTAACGGACGTCGGCCCCCGTATTATTATTATTACGATTATGATTAATAATAAATTCCCGTTTTCTAATACCGGATTCCGCGGGAAACGGCGGCAAAGGGGAATATTTCTTTAGAATTTATATATGAAATTGTCCTCCGGTTACCCGATGTTCTGCCCGATAAATTACGGAATGGAAAACCGCGAGCCGATATTAAAAAAAAACTCTATATCCGATATTCGTTTATACACTAATCGGGGTTCGGGACGTACGTGCATTCATTCCCGTGTCTGTTTTGCCACACAGAAAAACATGACAAGTGTAGTACAGATCCGTTTCACGACAATACCGATACACATTTCAAGACTAATTGTGCGCGTTTTTGCATATATATATATATATATTTATTTGGTATTTAAGCGTGTCCGGCATACGGTAGACGTCTTCGAGTTTATATTAGCGTATATTGCGTATAGTTTTTGGGAATTTATTATTTCGTTTTTCCGCAATCTTTGTAATTTCTTCGGTTAATTTTTACTCTTGTAGGACTATCTGGGTTTGGTCGGTTTGCAAAATAAATCAAGATTGGTGAAGATGAGAAAGCTTTGACCGTAAGTAATATAAATATAATTAAAATAAAAATGAAAAGATAACTGAACTTTTTTTTTTTTTCTACGCATTTGTAAAGTGCATGTTTTTAGAATTTTAGTGCATATTTTGCATAGTTTAAGTGCATGAACCTACGAACCCTGATTATTATCATTATCAATAAATTCCCGTTTCGAATTACCGGATTCTATCGGAAACGGTCTGCGACGGCTTTCGGTTATAATTTTTTAACCGATTATATGACATTTTTCTCCCGATATTCTATTAGTCCGTTACCCGACATATTATGTTGTAGAAAACCGATAGAAACGATATTGAAATTAACCAACAATATATCGGTTGAAAACCCTGTGTTTTTGTTTTTTTTTTTTTTTTTTTTAAACGCCTTTATCATAACCCAGAAACGTTTTTTCTCCACTAAAAATATCAATATTCATTCCGGGTGGGGCCATTAAGAGGACTTTATCCCGTCCGAATTTAAGAGGGGGTTGCTCTTTGACGAAATTTGTGTGCAAAACAAAAAAAAAAAAAACACGGTAATTGATCAACAAAAATATATTCAAAATTCACTATCGAGTATTGGCGTGTGTCTTTAACACAGGTGTTTTTTTTTCCGTGTAATCACGATATGAAATAAAATGTATACGAACATCCTTTTGGCGCGGAACTACCAAAATTTCATTGGGTATTCAATAAAAAAAAAACCCCCTTTATCTGTGTCTAATTTTATTTTTATTTTTCCCGATAACGTAAATACAATGAAAATTGTCAGTATGAAAACTTTCGGTTATTTTTATACATCAGCTAATGGGGGGAGCTGCTAAAAAGCAAACATAAACAAAATTCAAGTAGCCCAATCAAAAACTCTTCGTCTCATAACTAACGCCCCTCTACGTACGTCTCTAATGAAACTCTACACTCAGACCTGAACATACCGTATGTCAATGAAGTCGCAAAAAATCACTACCTTTAAATTCCATAAAAGACTACAAAATCACTCCAATCCCCTCATTAAAGATCTTTCATCACACTCACATCAATACGGTAAGGAGACTCCAGCGCAAGTGGCCCAGAGACTGGTTAGCATAATAACACAGGTCTATACGTTAATCAACAAAACAAATTCTCGCCGAAGTGCTGTTGCTGGACATTTTCAATTCAATTCAAGATTTCATGTAAAATTATAATAGGGTTACGTATAAATATTCGTTTGTATTAATTCTATTATTATTATAATTCTCAAATATCTCTTAAGCTTATTGTGTACCATGAGTACAGATTGTTTAATTTTTCTTAATTCAAAATAAAAAAAACAAAAAAAAACCCAATCTACATTTTCTTTTTTTGACGCGCTGTGAATTTATTGCGCATCGGCATTTCTACGGTGAACGTTTTCAGTCGTAGTTAAAGTTTATAGTTGTCCCGCGCAAAACCGATTTTACAATCGAATCGCGCGGGCGGGTATCCGCGTCCTCTTAATAACTCGCGGGCGTGTGCACGGACGTATATTAATTTGCATAGATCGTGTCGGACGGGTGGGGACGGGGACCCGACGATGCCCGACGGTCCGAGTATTATTATAATAATACCGCGCGTATAATATTATATATATATATATAAAAAATAATAATAATAAAAAATTGTATATTCCATTATATCGTATATGTTGAGCGAGCGTGTGTGTGTGTGTGGTTTATAATTAACCGGAGTCGTCCGACAAAAGAGATCGGCCGAACGAGTTGCGCGAAAAGTGCGGCACACGCGCGGCCGCGCGCTCACAAATGACCCGAGTCGAGGTCAGATTTTCTTCTCGGCCCCGCGCGCCCCGCGCGTCCGCCGCGGCGTCGGCTGTCCGTCGGTCGATAAACGCGATCCGCGTGTCCGCGTATAAGAAGACGCGACGCGCGATCGTTATTCCGATGTATTGTACGCGCCAGATTCATAGACAATAGCACTGTCGCTATTATTATTATTATTAGTAACGATATGACTTTTTTTTTCTTTTATTTTCCGTTATCCGATATTCCGGCAATTTCCGCCGACACGTGAAATGGTAAACCCGACCACCGGGTACATTAACTACCGCCGTCCGTTGAATTAAAGCCTTTTAATTTTTTTTTTTTTTTTGTTCCGTCGTCGCGGCCGACGAATAAAACCGGTCAAACCCGCCGTTGAACTCTTCCGATCTTTCCGGCCGCGCCGATTAGACAAAACAACCATTGGGTCGACAGATCTGCGAAATGGAAATGGAAATCCGGATGGACGGATGAACCGGATATTGGAACGTTAACTGACGTGCCGGTTGAAAACGGTATTTTTTTTCCGTCATTGTCGTTTTGGTCGCCGAGTGACGAACACAGTGGCGATATTTAGCAAACAAAAAAAAAAAAAAAAACTACCCCCCCCCCTATTATTGTCACCGTCGAAATCTTCCGATTTTTTCGGTCGATTAATAGATGAGCCGATATGGTTTTTTGTTTTTTTTTTTCCCCGATATTTGAAACAGAAAACCGCGAGCCGGATATTGTATTCTCCGCAAATAATTTCGGTCTTGAAATAAACTACATTCGCCGTTTAAAAATAATATTGCCAAATATAATATGCTCGTGAACGTATTTATTCCATAGGGGTTCCCTTTTTTTTTTTTTTTTTTTTTTTTTTTTTTTTTAAGGGCTCCAGACTAGAGAGGTGTAGACTTCTCCCGGTTGAAAGACAACCGCGACGGGTACACAACGTTTTTTAACGCCTTCATTTACATATTGTGTGTATATATTTCCCCACACCCACCCCCCTTTATAAAATGTATTATTATTTCGGTACACTAATTAAATTACAATATTCCTGACCGTCGTACGGTGCACGGCGACGGACACGTACAGTATCGGGTAAATTATACAATTTAATTATTCTGTAATTGATCGGAGAATTTGCTAACCGGTTTACTAAAACAAAAAAAAAAAAAAAAACCAAACATTAGCCGTTTTTTAGCATTGCGGTATGTCTGTTTAAGCGGTTCTATAATATAATAGTATTATAACCTTTTAAATTCGATTTCTTATAATGCAAAAAAAAAAAAAAATAATAAAAAATACCCAACAAAATATAATAATAATGACTTCGTTAAATAAAATAGCAATAATTCGACAAGTTCAAAATAAGCTGTTTAATTATATACGTATAAAAAAAGAAGGAAAAAAAACAAATTTTTAACCACGCCAATGATTAAATTGTAAGGCGGGAAGGGAAATGAGTGTTGTCAAAACTTTTAAATTAAGATTTTTTTTTTTCCCCCGACATTTTTGTTAAAACACCTTTTTTGACCCTAGCACGGTTGTCGACCATTACCTTTTCTTTTTCTTTCTTTCTTCAACCCAAGTGTAACCCGACTAAAATAAGTACAATTATGTTCTTTGGTCGGATATTTTCTTTCTTTGTCTAACATTTATACCCGGCATAGCCAATTCATACTATTCCTCTGTCCGTCAGTCTGATCGATGTAATGAAGCGATAAGAATTCTGAACATAGATTTTAACTCAGCGTGAAGTGTACGTGAGACAGACCCGGTCGCATTATTCAATTGAATTTTAGTCTTATTTTTTTTTTTTTAAATATACATTTCCGAATCAAATTTGTGTTGAGGACCGAAAACCGAATGTTTCCCGGTCTATAGAATACTTATCGTTTATAAATACATATAGTTTCGGATTCACGGACTAGTAGCCTAAATTACTATAAAAAAAAAAAAAAGTAAAGGGTAGGCGTATGCAGGAATACTCGCAGTGGGGGGGGGGCGCGGTTATTGTTGCCCCTCCGCAGATATTTTTACAGAAGTTCGGTGATTTAGATGCAATTTCTGTTTTCTTTTTTACATAAATTTTAAGAGGGAGGTACCTACCTGTGTATATTTGAACATTTTTGATTTTCGTATATCATAAACACCGAAACGAAAACGGACAAAATACTTTTATGAGTTTGGTTAAGGGTAACTTTTAATTTAACCCGAGTTACTGTTTTCCTGAAAATGTGTATATCCACTTGGTTACTCAAATTCACGTATTTTTTAAAATTAACATATACTCGGATTAATTATTATAATTAAACTCGTTTTGTTTTATTATGATAACTCGAACTAGTTTAGAAAAAATCGGTCTACTTGCCCATCTTTGATCGAAAAGTATATAGCCGTGCGTGCAACCCGTTTTCTCCCCCACCTGTTGCGACGGCGGTACGATCGTACGAAAAAAATCATACTCTACAAAATATAACTATACACAAACATAGTATTATGTACGTATGTATGTAATATTATTGTTATTATTATTATTATTATTATTATAATCGTAGTGTACCTAGTTTTTTAGTAGTGTATTTTTTTTTTTTTTTTTTTAATATGTATATATCATTACGATAATAATTCCGTACGTGTGTGCCAGCTACGTCTGCAGGGGCGTGTCGCTATATTATAATATCGTGTAGGGATTATTATTACGGGTTTCGTACGAAAATCACGGCCGGTGAAATAGGAATAAACAAAAAAAAAAACAATTACGGCGTATATTAGGCAATCGTAATCACTACTGTTATCCGATAAAAAAAAAAAAAAAATATATATATATATATATATATATATCGCGCTCGGAGGCAGAGAAGCGACCGACCGAGAATATAGCGGGTTACAAAAAGATCATAATAGTATATGTACACGGTTTTGAAAATTTAGTATATTTACAGAGTTCTTTTTTTTTTTATTCCAAAACGAAATTCAAAATCGTTAGGGCGAAACGAACATTTTGACGACGACTGCCGGGGGTATAATGAGGTAAATGCGGCGGCACTCGGCGGGCGCGGCGATGGGGTCGCGCAGCGACGAGGGTGGCGAACGGAATCACTTAAAAAGGCGGTTCTGTTATTATTTTCTTCTGGCGGGATATGAAAAAAAAATTGAAAAAAAAAAAAAACATAATAAACTACAAACAAGTCGGACCGCGGCGACGGGAGGGAATGTATTTTTTATTATTACATTAACTTATTAGCGGTGCGCGGCGCGCGGTTTCTCGCGCCCTCCGATACGCCGCAGATACGCCCGGCCGGAAACGACGGCGACGAGCGGGAATAAATGATTTTTTCCAGAACGTCGTTTTTCTACCTTCACGATTATTACTATATCGTGCACAGGAGGAGCGCAAGAAAAAATAAAAAAAAAGAAAAACCACGTAAAAGAGCGCAGAATATTCGTATCTAAATAATTATTATTATTGCTGCGGTGCGTTTTTTATCTGAGAGGAAGAGTTGAACGAAAATATTATATTAATAACTACGCGATATCTGCACGCGCAATAAAGGTCGGTAAATAACATAAAAAAATATATGTATATATATATATATATATATATTCGTATAAATAAAACGGTGTTTTTCCCCCTTTTTTACGCGTATCTTGTACAGGTTGTACGTGCTGGCGGAGAGTTCCTTATTATATGACCGGATCCGCGGTGGAAATGAGTCGACTGTACAATGCGACGTTTCGCAGTAGTTTTTTAGAACAACTATTATTATTATTATTATTATTATTATTATTATTATTATATTTTATCGTAATGTTTGTTACGGACGTTTGAAAAATGTCTTTTCGATTCGTCACACCAAGGTGATTTATTTTTTTTTTACGGCGATTATTTCTATAAGATATTTTCGTACGGAGATTTCGAATATTCGTTTTCGTGATAATTTCATTAGGTAAAATTATTCCGTATGTACCGCGATTACATTACTGACTTTTGATTTTCAAACGGGATTCAATAATAAAAAAAAAAAAAT
This sequence comes from Tuberolachnus salignus, assembly GCA_956483605.1. Classification (NCBI taxonomy): domain Eukaryota; kingdom Metazoa; phylum Arthropoda; class Insecta; order Hemiptera; family Aphididae; genus Tuberolachnus; species Tuberolachnus salignus. The sequence continues at coordinate 6,635,648 of OY101436.1, read as the reverse complement.
ATAAATCATTTTCAATTTATTTCAAATTTCCAGTAATAGACTGTAAATCTGTTACGCGTAACATGACATTGTAATTTTTTTTTTTTTTTTCCCCCGAATCCGTATTGAAAAAAAGGAGCGGGTGGGCGCGGGTACCAAGTGATATTTAAATTTAATAAGCTATTGAATATACTCGAAATCCCCGAGAAAACCATTGGATCGCAATACAAAAAAAAAAAAAAAAAATAAAAAAGTCGCCCTGTATACATATATTATTAAACAAAACACATCTGATGTGCATTATACGCTTCGGGACGGTAATACTTTGGTGTTCGGACGCGATTTACATGTGTCAATTATACGAACCGTGGGTCTATAGTAAAACACCGAGTGCGGGCAGAAGTACACGAGCACAATAACATCCGTGGACTTGTATTTCGGAGAGAGAAAAAAAAAAAACGTGGGAACGGTCGGTTTTTGAACGGTTTTCGACGGCGACTTTGACGGTACATTTTATCGTGTTTAAAATCAATCGCACAACCCGTAATGGGGCAACCGAACCCGACAACCTTCGGCGATTTTTTTATCCTCCAGAGAAATATTATAAAGGCACGCCGATAAAAAGAAAAAAAAAATACCCGAAATCCCGTTTAGAATGCGCGACGGTATTTTATTAACAAACGGCGAACCCGACGAAAACAAAAAAAAAAAAAAAACAAAAAAATGTTTAAACAATACTTGTCTCGATATATTCCGAGGAAATTGATTACGGCTCGGGAGAATTCTGGGGGGATTCCTTAGAGAAACTATGTTTTTTTATAAATAAAAATAAAGGAATTATTTAGAACCGTATTTTTACACCGGTGGTTAGGCGACATTCGAGTAAACGGGACCCGTATGTATATTTTCGGAATCGTCAAAAATCATTCGATTAATTCACGATTAAATTAAATATCGAATCATACGAACGATATAAAAGTTTAGTATACGAATAAAAAAAAAATGTCCGCGGTAAACTTGCGTAAATTGAATTGCCCCGGGAATCGGCACGTCGTTACATTATAATTATTTATGTCGGTTCTCGGTCGACGCGAAATATTCGACTAACGCCCCAAGTCTGAGGATCGTTTTTATTAATTTTATTTGTTTTAAATATAATATTTATTTTACTTTATTCGCCCATACGGTTACACGTTGTTTATACGGTAATACATTAGCGACGCGTTAATAATTTAATATTATTATAATCTCGCCGAAAAAGCGAGTATACCGCAGCGGTGGGTCTACGGTGTTATAGCGCTTTTTAGCTAAACGGGTCGCGGGTACAAATTTCGTCGGCTTACCCGCGGCGTTGACGGCGTGCTGGCGCGACGGCCGCTGCGTCGTCGGGGGTGAGATAATCGACTACGGGCCACAAAAACGACTGCCGTTGGGCGGCGGCAATTTCTCTCTCCCGAATACCGAAAGGGGCCCGTACCGCCTAAATATCAAATTACTGGGCGTACTTGCGAAACCCGAAAATTAGACTGCACGAAACCGGGGTGTAACACACACAAAAAACCAAAATACCAAAGATATTCACAATAATAATTTAAATTATTATTACGGCGGTGTAATTATATCGTTCGGAATGTCTAAATGTCTCGTCTTATTCCCGGTACTTTACCAAAAGTCAAATCAATTGAATAATACAATATAATTGATTTCAGTCACATTTTTATTTACTGCCGGCCACTTAATCCAGATCAATCCTACATCCAGATTACGATGACCAGTCCGGATTAACCGTTATTCGTTTTATTAAAAAAAAAAAAGTAATCATTTAATTAAATTGATTATTGCAGACGAATCGAAAAACAAATTATTGTACAATCCATGGGGGAAAAAAAAAAATAAAAATTATTAATATTTCTTTTTTTACAATGTCCTCTAAAATTTAACTATTGATCGTAATATAATTAACGTGTTAAATATTCGGATTATTTCTAATCCATTCGATACATTTTCCAATTAAAAGGCTCGGTTAGGCAACAGTAAGGCGAGAATTTTAATTTTCTCGAAAATCGCGTCGACGTTTCGATAGTTTCGAACAAAGCGTTTAATATTGAATAATTCGGCGTGACAGATTCTAGGCGAAAATAAGACGATTCCGGATGCGGGCCGGTATAAATCTAAACTATTTTAGACCGCGAATGTTTGTTAATGTTTTACGCCAACTGAAAAGTACAAAAAAAAAAAAAACAACCGAAAATGTTGTTGTTGTTGTTTTTTTCATTCTTCTGGTTAGATAAAAGTCCTTCGATCCGGATTGCGAGGGTATTTCAGATCGTCGTCGCTATCAGCCGAGGTCGCTAAAAAAACGATACTTGCCTATACTTTAAAACGTGATGGGAAACGTTTGGGAAAATATTTAATATTTATTCCGAACGTCCCTCTTCCAGGAGAGAATAGTGAGACCGCGCGCTCATATATAATATAATAATATATATTTATTATATGCAGAAATGCGTGTACATGTTGTATATACATTTATACCATTTCTCGTTGCAGTAATAATTATTCTATATGTATCGCGCGGTACGGCGGCGGCGGCGGCGGCGGCGGCTGCAGGGACGCGTACGACAAAATGATTTATGCATTTCGGGTTTCGGCGAGTGTACGCGTGTATCGTATACGCGCGCATGTAACGGCGGCGGGGGGGGGGGGTTTCGAATTACATAGAAAAACGCGCGCGCGCTATTGTTTCGGCGGTAAATTACGATTTCAATATTGCGCCGACGGGCGTTCGGGATTATTATTAAACAGCCGTTGGACGGACCGCCGTTTAAAGTATAACGCGACTGCCGGGGCGGCCCTCCGCGACCACCGGGGCCGATTTTCCGCGCGGCCGACCGGGACGTTTTTACCCACCCGGGCGGACAAATTTCAATTTCAATACGTTTCGCCTAATAGCGACAGATTCAAGATATTATACGTCGGCAACATAAACAAAATAATGAACAACTTTAATATGTAATTAATACAATTTGAAAATAAACGATCTAATTTTTTTTTTTTTTTTAAAGTAGTAATACCGCCCTCCCCCCTCCCGCACAAAGGTGCTAAGCGGAATATTAACGAAATCACGATCAATGTGATTGAAAATGTTATAAAAAAAAATCGTCGAAATCGAACACGAGTACGTATTGTAGTAAACGATAACATTCGTATATTTTTAAGCATGATATTGATACGAACGCCTGTTGGAAAAATCATTTCCCCTCTGTGGATCGAACTATATATTTTGTTCATTATATTATTTAGCCGGTCCGTCAATCCGGATTATGGATTGGACCGGATCGATCCGGATTAAGTGTTAATTGCGTATCAATTATCAACCAATATCAATCGAATTGGTTCGCGATTGTCGTACTCGGTTGTGAAAAGTATTGTCTCCATTTACATAATTCGCTGTTCTGTTTCTGCCGTTGTCGTATCTACCGTGTGATTTTCGACAATATTCTGAATTTAAGCGAGAGTTCACTTATGTTGTAATTTTCGCATACTTAAACCGCGCGTAAACTATATTTGTCGGCGGTGGATTTATAGGTTGTTCAAGACGGTAAATCTGTCGATGGGACGGCGGCCGCCAGCATTCGAGTTTAGGGCCCGGTCCGTCCGACAACGGTTGCCCGGCAGAGACACCGCGATACGGCGGTCCGGAATAGCGAGGGCCCCGCCGAGTCGTTACGCCCCGGCCCGTCGGCCGATTGAGAGAAACGGATAGAGTAAATGACCGATAGAAACGGATAGAGTAAAAGACTGTGAGAAACAGATAGAGTAAGAGAGCGTTATTGTAGTCGTCGTCGTCGAGTGTGCAGCGAGTAACACTGAAAGGCGGGAGACCTTTGATTGCGCGGTAAAAATCGTTCCCACTGCACATTAAACGGGCGTACACCTACCTCGGTATGAAATAAATTTAAAAAAAAAAATAATAATAATATGATTTATACGGTAGATTCAATGCAGCGACGGGAGGAGGGAAAATGAAAAAAAAATAATAATAATACATCAATATAATATAATAAAATAACAAAAAAAAAAAAAAAACATAATGAATATTTTAAGTGGAAGGTCGGACATCGGCAGCGACGGCGCGCAAAGGTACAAAGCGTGTCGGCATAATATTTTACAGCCGGCCGGACCCTCGTACTTACATTTATTATTATACGATCCATTATAATACTGTACGTATATTATTGTCGTATACCATTGTAGTCGGTTTTTTTTTTTACTACAATAATGTCGTACGCTCGCATTCAATGTCCTCCCGTACGTAAACATTATTCGTCCGGGGTCGTGAACAATTATAATTATTATATATTTTTGCACCCCCCCCCCCCTAAACCCGTCCGCACCGTTCCCCGACATTCGGACAAATGTCGCGGCGGCGTCTGCAGTCGACGGTCTATAAACGTTTCAGGAATAAAAATAAAAATAAAAAAAACCAACGACAAAATCTAACGGGACATCGTTTTGAGATTCTAAACGAAAAACCAGCGACTTGCTCCGATCGTTAACCTAACCCGGGCGTAGGTTTCTAATGGTACATTTTACTGACCGATGGCATTAAGGAGAACGTTTTTTTGAATTTTTTTTTTTATATTTCTTTCCCTTGTTTTTTTTTCATTTTTCTTCTAATAAATGAGTATAACGCGAATATGTTTACGAAATAACGGTTCCCGTTACAATTGTTTTTTTTTAATTCAGTTATTCGGGAAATTATCTGTCGCGGATAATTGTCTACAATATCAATCGATTTTTCAATAAGATAGTGAAAACGTTTGCATTTTTTTCAACAAAATATTACATTAACAAAGTGCGTTTTTCTAAATCGACATTTAGCACTAATATTTTAGTCATATTGTTTTATGACTTATAAGTGCTTAACAAATGACGTTCTTAGGGCTTATCTCGAAAAATACTGGTCAGCAATGTCGTGCCCGGGAATTTTCAACGGGACGGGATATAGTACCCGGATAATCACGAATAAATCGTAAAATCTTCTTGTATCGATCGCATGCCGACAACGTGAATTTTGAAACCGGATCCAAAAATGGCAAATTTTATTTAACGAATCGCGAGTATTTCTTAAAACTTGGCCAAAATTTATAAACAATTATTAAGCCAATGGGGGGGAAGGGGGTTTCACGAATATAACCTCTTAGCGAGGAGCTTAAATTTAAGCCGCCAAGATTATTTTGGCCGAACCGTATTTTAGTCGACAAATATTACAGCCGACAGTGTTTTACCGAAAATATACTAGAGCAGTTGGCGATAGGCTAAAATAGCACGTCAACGAACATTTTGATTGCGGTTCGTCTCGTTTGAAATACAAGGGTGAACAATTGATGTAACTCTATTGCCGATTTTCTCAATGATCGTTTATCGTATTCCTAACCATTAGCAGCGGTGCGTTATTAAGCGCTTTTTTCTACGTATATCAAATCCCTAACCACCGTCCTCTCCCATCCACCGGGCGCGTCACCGCCGGTCGGGGCCTCGGAGGCGATCGCCTCTTAGACACCGTATATCCAGTGTGGATTTTTCGGCAACAATATCGCGTTAAACAGAAAACGTACCTTTGTATTATGTGTAGTAGAATATTATATTTTCGTGCGTGTTTCTCTACAAAGACACGCGGGCGACGGCGGCGGACAGATCGCAGGCAGTGGTCGTACAAAACGCGGTGACGTACGTGCGGAAAAATCGATTTTCGAATCGTCCGTGATGTCGAAGGCTCTCCCGGAGGAGGATATAATTATATATATATATATATATATATATATATTACGTTGTACACGCCGGCCGAGGTATTTTTTTTATTATTATTATTATTTTTTTGTTCGTCTTACAAAATAATAATAATAACGCGTATTATGATCATGACGGCCGTGTTATTTAGTCCGATTTCAATAATACACTCGCTGCTGCTGCTGCTGTTAGTTACGAAGAAATCGAAAACCGATTAATTTTCTCCGTCCGCCGCGATCCGACATACAATGGCGTCGGATCGCGATAACCGTAAAGTCGTAGGGGGATAAAAAAAAAAAAAAAATCGCTTCGAGATAACTAAATCGAATTTATCAATATTAAATCGAAACTCCGACGCCCGGCCTGTAATAATAATAATACACATAATCGACTAGAGATCTACGGGAAAAGAAAACTAGAAATTGTGTATTTATTATAATTCCGTTTGCCCGCGGTTTACATTAGTCTAATACGCCGACTTAAATCGTCGTGATTAATCGTGATTTCGCTAAAATGTTAACAAAAAAAAAAAAGAAAAAAGAAAAGAAGCTATTAATTTTATTACGTCTCGGGTAAATTTGAGTATCTTGTATCTTGTCCGTAAATCAAATGGGTTATACCGACGGTCGAGTACCGAATTTATAGAAATCATCAATTATTATAACTCAGTAGACCCAACAAGAATTAGTAGACATCTAACCGCATCAATTGCGAGGACAATATTATAACTTTATAAGCGTTATTTAAAATTGTTGATTCAATTCTAGTAGGTACCTATGTAAATCTATGTAATCGTGTCGGTTTTTTTTTTTTTTTTTTTTTTTTTCATAAATCTATTTTATCTTTTTGCGGTAAATTGCACGGGGTACGGTACGCGATATTAATCATAAATAATATTATATTAAAATACCTACTGCAGAAAGCGAAGTTCGGGAACTTTTTTAATTATCTAGTTATTTATGTTGTTAAAAAATATATACGAGTTTCGTAAACAAAAATAAAATTACGTTCGTTAAATCATTTCAGTTTAAAATAATAATTTTACAGCGGGCTGGTACCTACGTGTATACAGTGTTATATTATTATTCGGTCAAAAATGTTTTATTATATTTGATATTTTTCAAATAGGTGTGTACCAAATTATTTTTACATACTTCAAAAAAAAAAAAACAATTAATTTTAATTTTATCGCAGACGACAAAAATAATAATAATAATAATCTATAATCATCATTTAGGTTCTTCTAACCAATAATCCAGAATCCGGGTTTCATAGGATAGACTGGTGAAAATATTTTTCAAAACTGGCAGACTGGTGATGCTCGTGTGTTTTGTGCGGGCTACATAATTTGAATTATGATAAACTCGAAAACGTCAATAAATTCCCGACTGGAGATCAAAAAAACTTAAAAGTCTGTTTGTATTCGGTTTGTTCGGGATTTCGCTCCGGGTATATACACTCACGTTAAATTTCGAATGCGTTTAACCGGGAAATTCGGAACATATTACCCTTCGGTCTAATAAATACGAATTGTTGCGTTTGCTGCCCGAAAAATCGTTTTCGGAGACGAAAAAAATTAACCATACCGCCACCGTGTAATATTAATGGTTTCCCGCTGACCGTCGCAAACCATCTAAAATATATTCAAAAACTACCTACAAGCCGCGAGATTCCAATTTTTTTTTTTTTTTTCCTGCTAGGATTAGATACAAACGTCAAAAATTATATATTCTTATAGGTATATAGATATATACGCAACCGTTTCATATATTTAAATATTTGTCACCTGCCGTAATCCGACAATTTGTCATTGAGAATAATAATAATAATAATAATAATAATAATATAATATTATTGTATAGGTTATATACGATCGTTTTACGTAACTGACTCTGCAAGCGAGTTATTTCAAACAATTTCGGACGTATTTTTTTTTTAATTTACGACCAGTCGACTTAACAAAAAAAAAAAAATATATATATATATATACTTAAAAAAACACGGAATGTTGGAAATATACTGTTTATCGAATTCCGCGATTTGTTTGTTTTTTTGGTGTGATTTTTGTCGAAACATTCGAAATAATACACGTCGCGCAGTGTTGGCAAACCGATTACCGGCATCGCGGTTACTGACATTATTAACCTAACCTAACCTAACCGGCCACCATGGCCGCCGTACGAACTAACCGAATTGTTCGCATTTTTAAGGGCACCGCTTAGAACGACCCGTTTAGTGATAACAAACACCTAACTGACCGCCGGTTATAAGGATATCCGTTATCGTGCATAGAAATATCGTTTACACCGCTCATTTTACAGTTAATTACTTATTTTTGATTATTGATGTTGTTTTTTTTTTTCGTTCGATTCGATTCGACGACGCTCGCCGACCGCCAGAAATCAGTTTGAACGATCTGGAAATTCGAACGATACCATTTTTCGTTCGCCGTCGGCCGAACACAATATCGCGAGAAGAGTGAAAAAAATAAAACAAATATAAATCCCCCGGTTCTTTTGGTACGCGTTTTGATCCCGTGGCCCTCACATCCGCGCATCTCACGTCCGTTACTTATCACTCCGACGAACGGTTGTCGATATAATATTCGACAGCACATTTTCCGGTCGTCGTTCGGGTAAAAAAAAGAAAAAAAAAAAAAAAAACACCCAACACGCTGAATTTACTCTAAATACCCGTTTTTACTCGACAAACGAGCCCGTATATCTAATTAACCGTTTCCTGTTCGCGCCGGCTGCTGCACAGGCGGCGTCGACAAGCGGGGCATGAGCCACCACACACACACACACACACACCGGATCCGTGTCAATCGAATTTCCCCGTCGTCAACCTTCGCCCGATCAACCGGTGCGTATAAACGGTACACTAACTGATTCACCCGAGTTACTTTATAGTAAATTATTTTGTTGTTGTTTTTTTTTTTTTTTTTGTTTTCAGGACAAAAACGAATTGAACGCATTTTAAACGTAGAAAATGATTTTATTGACAAATTTGAGAATTTCGAGTTGTTGTACAAACTTCTTAGTACAGTTTTACATTTTTACAATTCGGGTTTATCCGAGAGGATTCATTTTGAATAATTTTCAACAACTTTCACTTGAAACCGGGAGAAAACATTCAACACGGATACTGATAGAAATGTTACGAGTTCTAATACATTTCGGTACGCATAATACACAAATCTATAATATTTCACGGTATTGTTCGTTTTCATGATTAGAGACGCCTAAATTATAGAAATGATTTCCCGAGCCAACTCGATTACATGCGACATTAAAATCGCCCGGACTTTTTCAGCAATCTTGTGCCGTTCGGGGTTTAGCGGGTTTGGCCTATTTCCTTTCCTTTTCGTTGTAATTTGGCGTTTACGCCCATTATATTTATAAAAATTAATTACTCGATTGTGTTAAGTAACATACAAAAAGCGAAATTATACGTAAAACCTGATCCGCGATGCACGCTATCAATTTTTTTTTTTTTTTTTTTTTTTTTTTTAAACAGACAAATTGATCAGTTCAGTAGTTTCTGAGAATACCCGTGACTAACAAAATACCGTTTCACACGTTTATACGTATAAATACAGATATAGACCTAGATAACAATAAAATATTCTAATCTTGATATTTAAAAAAAACACGATCGGTTCGAAAATCGTATACAGGGCGTCCCGTTACCCGCCGATTGATATTTCAAATAACATGTACGAGGTGTGACAATAAAATAACGAGACTTTTTGAATAAAAGTTGTTTATTTTAAAAATGTTATAATTTAATGATTATCACCTTCAAAGTACCTTCCCTCAGCATCAATACACTGTTGCATACGTCACTGCCATTCTTGAAAACAGTGTTGCCAATTGCTTTCATTCAGCCCTTTTAGAAGTTCTGCCGTTTTCATTTTTACGTCATCAACTGTTTGCAAATGGGAAAAGAAATAAGAAGTCACAAGGAGCAAGGTCTGGCGAGTACGGGGGATGTTGAAGTACAGAAATTTTTTTTTCAGTTTAAAAAACGTTGAATTGAAAATGCTCTGTGAGCTGGAGCATTGTCTTGGTGAAGAACCCAGCCATTTTTCCATAGATCTGGTCGATTCTTTCTGACACGTTCTCTTAATTTAATAAATACCTCTTTATAATAATATTGATTAATTAATTTTGTCGATTTTTTCAACGTTTTCGTTTGTTGAAGACGTGGTAGGACGTCCAGAACGATCATCGTCTTCGACGTCCTCCCTTCCACTACAAAACCATTTGTGCCATTCAAAAACACGAGTTCTTGATAAACATTCTTCACCATAAACTTCACATAACATACGAAACTATTCCGCGGCAGTTTTTTTTAATTTAACAAGAAATTTAATGTTAACACATGTTGTTCGATTTTTATATTTAACATTTTTCGGCAGTATAGTCGAACTCGCACTAATAACAAGGCTACTAACGTATAAGAAAATGAATCGATGCCATCAGTGTTCATATTAGGTAAGTGTTTTCTAATCATATTTCAATAATCGTTTTATAGATAACGTTAATAGTTTAGGTTATATTCAAAAAGTCTCGTTATTTTATTGTCACACCTCGTATATACGTTTTTGGGCAAACGATTTTAATAAATAATTTGTTATATCGTTATTTGCCGTTTTACATAGAGTTTATTCGTCCGGAAATGTTGACGTTTCGACGTTTTATTTGCATTGAACTCGCGATATATTAATATTTATTTCTAGCTTACCGAAAAAATAACGCATTAAACACAGTAGAGTTTTAATAAACAATATTCGTCAGAAATCGAGATGAGACAATATTTGAAAACACTATACTATGGTGATAAATTATTCGCTATTTTTCGGTAAATTTACAAAACGCGCGAATTTAATAAAGAAACACGAATATTTGTATAGTCTTTGTCCTCGCGAGTCCTATAAAAAAAAAAAAAACAAAGCACAATGTCATTATCTCGGGAGTTATACCCACACTTCGCGGGACATCCCGTACAGTACCGGAAATTACAATGAAAACGTGTATGTATATATATATATATAAAAAAAAAAAAATAAAGTATTTAATAGATTATTACCTAGGTATATGTAACAACAAGGTACGACACCGCTGTCGTATACGTATATCGTTGTACCTATACGAAAACTGATGGCCGGACCTTCGTCGTCGATGGCTTATTATCACGAGTGAAAAAAAAAAATTAAACGTTAATAATGACGGGGAATCGTCAATTTGTTCCGTGGTTTTTTTGTTGTTGTTGTTGTTGTCACGGTTCTCTATACAGAGGATAATATAATATCGGACGGGCGGACGATTTCGTCCCCGCCGAAAACGTAAAAAAAATAAAAATAAAAGTGTATTGTGTATATCGAGAGAGAGAGAGAGAGAGAGAGGAAAAAAGGCCCCGCTAACAAGGCCCGCCGCGCCGCCCCGGAAAACTCGATTCTCCTTGAAACGCGTAACGCCGACGACGACGACGACGACGACGTCCTCCATTGTGTGCGCGGCGGGTTTCTAATCACTCTGCGACGGCGACGACGGCCGGACCGGGCCTTACCAGCTAGAATATAATATTATTATTATTATTATTATTATTATTATTATACACTCGGCGGATACTGTGCTACCGCTTCTGTTTTTTTTTTTTAAATTTGTTTTTTTTTTTTTTTTTTGTTCATTCTCTTAGCGTATTGTACGCCCCACAGATAATATTATATTTGACGTACGATAATAACGTATTAGAAACGCGCCGAGGACGATCGCACAAAGCGATATTATGCGTATACGCTGTATACAGGCGTACGACGGTGCTCTGTCGGTGTATTATTGTGACTCCGCGGGGTTATTAATTGTAATGGTAATAATGGTAATAAATAATTGAAAAATGCTCGAGACGAAACGCACCGGCAGAAGGGCGGTCGACGGTAACGAGGGCGCGCCCGTAGTAGGGTCGGTTAATATTCGGCGACGGAGACGACGCGTAACTCTAGTACGATATTGTGTATACCATTTGATTTGTCTAGGCGTACGAATATCGATTGGTTTGTTTTTTTTTTTTTTTTTTTTACTTATTCCTCCGGTAGATTTATTTTTTATACCCCCCCCCCCCCACCGGCGAAAAAAAAATCGTATTTTACACGTTACAGTAACAATACTAAAACGAAACGTACTTGCGCACACGGATAGACTTTAATATATGAAAATCGTTTTCTAAGGTATATCAGATACGAGTTATCGACTTTCGAATTTCTGCGGTGTTTTAGGTGGCAAACGTGAAAACTTTAGAAAAATTACGAAAACCGGATACCCGAGCGTATTTCGATATTTTTCACGGACGGGTAACATTGAATTTCTTCGCGCTCCAATCACTGATGTTCGCTAGACAATATTCGTAACTACAGTTATAACGTTTAATGTAATTTATTAAATTTTTTACCGCCTAGAATCGAGCACGTTTCATAATACGTATAGACGCCGATAGTTGTGCCGGGCTCGTAATATAATATTCCGTGTCGAACATTCGTCGTGCGCGATGACGTGTCACCGTCGGGGGACGACGTTCTTTTAGCGTGCGACGCGACCGTAATGTGTACGCGACGGACGGGCCGACACGGGAGGCCGCGGCGCGAAGGAACCCGATTCCCGGGCTTATCGCACACGAGTGCGAATAATTTAATTGCGGCGCAAAGGAATAAATCGTCGCCGTAGTCCAATATCGTTATTATATTATCGCGTTATTTGACAGTGCCGCGCACTACTAAATTACAGCCGTGAGTCATTTATATTTTTGCCCCGGACCCTTAATATTCTCCCTTATTATTCGTATGCACGCCCATCCGAAGTCGACGTCGGCCTGTGCAATAAGGGTCGCCGTCGTCGATATCCGATTTGTGTCGATTGCGCACGGCAAATTATTATTATAGCTTTCCGATTGCGAATCGCCAAGATTTATTATACGGTTAATTTATTATTGGGTCTATATATATATATATATATATATATATATATATTATCTCGTCGATACAGCAATAATACTGGTCGGTATATACTAATATATACGTAATCGCATATTGCTACGAATTGTAGATTATTAAAAACCGTTCCCGCATTTCATATCGACAGATTTCCAATTATGTTCGAATCCAACGCGGGGGCGCCGTCAAAACGGATAGAGCGCTCATTTAATAATTATACGATTTTCATAAAAAAAAAAAAATAATAATAATTCAGTTGTCGGTCGATTTAACGGTACGGGAGAGAAAATGGGTATTTTATACCCTGTCGTTTTGCAACAATGTCGCGCTATCTCGAAACACGGTGAAAAATTCAACGGGCACGGAGAGATTATTAACGTCTGTTAATGGCGAGAGGAGGAAACACGACAGCTTCGGCAGAGTAATTAAAGTCGAAAGGGACAACAAAACGGGGCGTCGCTATGTAGTCGGACGAAAAGTAGACGAAAGGATAAGTTACGGGGATTTAAACTTACAGGAATCGAGTTACGGAGTCGCAGCAATTTAAACCGATCGGACGATTGAAGACGGCGTGAAGAAGAAGAAGAAGAAGAAAGGAAAATGCGGGAGTTCGGCTTAACACTCTACTTAGCAATATAGCGTTTATTAAGTACGTCTCGGTATCGCCGTTGCCCCGTACAAACGGTCCGTTGTAAAATTATTGATATACCGCCGGGATTGTGAATATTTCGGTATCCACACCAACAGCAGATTAAATAATAACGAACCGACACGCGAAACCGGGAAGCCTTCGTTATCCAGTGCGCGTATAACGTACGCATATTTTATTAGGTAACAGTCGAATTTTCCGGTCGAACGAGTGGACGAGTTGACTAAACGTCTTAAAAGAAGCCCGACGAATGGCCACGAAATGGTTTTCCTCGTCGTCATCGTGTAACGGTTTAGAAAAAGAAAAAAAAAAACACCGTATATAAATTAAAACAATACACTTAGTTATAGTTATAGTCGGGCGAGTTACGATTCGGTTCATTGAAATCGGTTCGAGTATTAATATTTTCGAGTCGGGTCCTCGAGTGCACGACAAACTCTAAATACGTAGTAATTGAGTAGAAACTCATTATCGTTTTTTTGCTGTGATAATCGTACAATCACAGTATTGGACCCATAATTATGTTTTATCAATGGTATGGCGGTTGCGAGACGAATTTCAGGGTATTTGGAGTGCACGAAGAAATGGGAAATAAAAAAAAAAAAAAAAAACAATAAAAACAAATATCGTTATCGTGATACTTGAGTATTCATTGGCGAACGCAGGCGAAAATTTCGATGGGGGAGAGGGTTTAACAAATTGTAAAATGTTCGTGAATATCATACTTTATTACTCGTTATAGGTACTCGTATTTATACATATATATATATATATATATATATATAAATTCTAATTAAGTCTCGTGGAAAACTTTGGAAAAACTATTAAGTTTGTAGGTGAGGAAATTAATGTTTTTTTTTTAATTTTTCCTGATATTTCGGGGAGTTCAATCTCCACCCTGCGTCCCCGCCCACGTTAGTATTACAATAACGGTTTTTGAAAATTCAAACCATCATATTCAAATCGGAAATGTCTGGTTTTGAAGATATTACGATTGTTTTTTCTTTTTTTTTTTTTTTTCAAAATAAAACAGCGGAGTACCCCAACGGGAAAAATCAATTGTCTAGTCGATCCGACGGAGTACTCCGCCAACTCTCTCTGTTAATAATAATACGGTTTGGTGTTTTTTTTTTTTTTTTTTTTTGACGATCGCGAGGTACCGTCGCCGTCGTGCTATTCAATACGTCTGGATATTATATAGATTATAAACGAACGGTTATGATATTTCGTGAGTCATTCGATGTGAAGAGGAAGTAAAGAATAATAATAATAATAAAAAAAAAAAATAAATAAAAAACCATTTTCTTTTGCGCGTTTACAACGGCAATTGCCTCGACGGCTATTACTACTGCCCTCCCCCCCCTCCATCACCCCTACACGTGTCACTTTCGTTTTCAATAGTTTCACACGAAAACAATCGAGCATGCGATTTTCGGAATCTATCTCTTCTTGTATTATTATTATTATTATTATAGGTACGACGGTGCCCAGAACCAGCGGGAGGCGACTCGCGACTATAATATATATTATAGTACCGCGTCGAATATAAAAAGAAAATACCCGGGAGACAAATATTCCGAGTGGTATTTTTTTATTATTATTTATTATATTATATATATATTTTTTTTTTTATTCCCTTTCCCCCCCGGCCCCCCGACCGCCGGAGAATCGTCCGAGAATTTGTCGGGTCGCCGGCCGCGCGCAAATCCAATTGTCTCCTCCCTCGGCCTGACCGGCGCGCACCTCGTCCGAAGGGTTTTACGACGGCGATCCAGCCGGGTGCCCTACCAATACGCGTGCCGCGCGTAACGTACGCTCTGTACACGCACCGCCGTCGTGTCGTGTAGTGTCGCCGGTGTCTTTCCGCGTGCATCATTGTCGCGGCTTTATTGATTATTTTTTATTATTATTATTATTTTTTTTTTTTATTTACGATTAGCGTTTCGGGCGCCCGGGAGGCGTTTTCGCGCGGGTCTCCCAACAAACACCGCGGCCGTACTTATTACTCGCGCGCGGTCCCGTACGATTCGTTACAAAATTAACTGTTATCGATTCGATGATATCTATTCTGGGTTCTATCGAACTACGGCGGACGACCGGGGGAGAGTGAGTGAACAAACGAAATAAAGAAAAAAAAAATTAATTTAAAAAAAAAAACACTCACTTCGGTGCCCATCGCCGAAAATCTAACTGCATTTCCACGGTTAACCACCGTGTTCTATACTACGAGAAATAGAAATTCGTTCTGTTCGTGTTTTTAGCAACAACCAAAAAAAAAATCAGGTCGGCACACTAGTGTGGAATACCAAGACGGCACTCTGCTCGGTCTCCGGCACTCGGCCGTGATTAATCACTTCTTTCGATAAAACGATTCTGAGCAGTGATTCGGTGTAATATATTGTACTATTATATTGTCGATTTCGTATAGAGTATGTTTTACACTGTGTAGTATACGACGAAATTGTGAATAATCTACTCCAATAGATAATGAATACAGATAACTTGGTGTTATCCGTGAAGACTAGAGATCTCTGTTATCTATTGATGTGTTGACACTAATCATTTCCACACAAAATCTGTACACCAGTATACTCGAGTGTAGGTATATGGTGACCGCTATCATAGTACTCACGTGCATATATTATATTATAAGACGTGCGCAGATACATGAAATGAAACGTACACAGTAATAGTTGCCGTTTTTTCGTTTTTATTTGGTCGTTTTTTCTGCAGCGTTAAACAACTAATAGGTATATCAATAATAAAACGATTGCTTTAAAGTTCCAGTTAGACGAAATTTGCTACCGGAAACAGTGTACATGATCACATGAAGTATTCTGGTAGAAAAAGTGTTTACAGGAGAAAAAAAAAATAGTAAAAATAAACATCATTGTAAAACCACAAGACTTGGAATCTAAAAAGGGACGAAATACCCAAAACTTTCCCAGACGTGATCGAAAATTTTCAAAATATTTACGAGTTTATTACAAACTTTTTTAGGCGGACAAAAATGTTTTACCGGCGTTTAATTTTGTATTTATACAAATTAATATTACGTTCAATTTAATCTATCAAACAAATTGTTTAACCAAACTCCGTTCACAATCGCTATTTCGTTTACGATGATTTATCGTCGCATGTACCGTATAAACTAAATAACCCTTTAAATCCTACCTTCCCAACTTCCCAGTTTCCACCTACAATAATCTACTCTCCGAGACGGCAAACCGGCCTCTCGGTATTATTTTAAACCGTAGTACAATTGGTTTTTAAATCATAAAACAATATAAAGTTTAAACTTCTGATCATTACATTCAATATTAGTTCACTACTTTAGCCCATTTTATCGTTGGCTAGTTAAATAACCGGTTAACCGTGTCATAGATATTGATAATAACTAACTGTAGATAAAACAAGATATCATTTTATCGATTCTAAGATTAAGTAAACTGACTTTACCTAACTAATTGATTTGTAATGCATTGAGTTTGCTATGAGGCGATGGCAAGTGGTGGAATGGACCATTTAAGGACCAAACGGTCTGCTCCCGGGACTGTTTGGGTGATAATATTGAACCTATTATCGAGTCGATGTCTTTAACTGACCAAATATCTCGGATTAGTTAGTCGGCGATTGATGCCCAGTTATATTTTTAACCTTGATTGTGTACTACTATATGTGCTAAATTCGGGTAAAAAGGCTATACGCATCGCGATTTATTATCTTTAAATATAAAAATCAATTGCCGCATGTATGTAAAATCATCACTTGAGAACGGCCGATTTGGCTAACTATTTTTGTTGTTGTAGTTGTGTTCGTAATTGTCAAGACAAGGTTTGTATGGAAGAAAATTATTGGAAAACCACCGGAAAAGTCGAAAAATTAGAAGCCCCTTTTTTTTGAAAAAAAAAACAAAACATTTGTTGATTTACCATGAAAATCAAATATAGTTTAAAATAATAATACAAAATGAAACTTTGAATTTCGTTACCGTGCTAACCAAAGCATATCGCTGAATCGGTAATCCTCCTCCACGAAATATACAAATAAACCTACATTTAGTTTAGTCTCTCGTAATGAAGTTAAACAATTTCAATCCAGACAATCAAATTTAGAATAAGTTACAGGGTCAAACACTTTAAAACAATGCTTTTCCCATGGTCGATTGTACGTGGCTCTGTTACGCGTCTTGTGCAAACAAAATCTATTTATGCTGGCCCCAGAAGGCGAGACACTCAACGCGGTGTATCCAGAAATATTTAATGCTCAAGGCCAATTGGAATGTTAAATTTAACAGTAATAGGGACTTTAACAAGAAAAAATTGAATTTGATTTAGGCAGACGATAAATTTTAAATAGAAGCGCACATCATAATAAAAACCAATGCGTGGACTTCGCTTTGAATTAAAAAAAAAAGAAAAAAGAAAAGATTTCTGTTCAATACTTGTGCACAGGCAAAGTCCGCAAACTTGACCCGAGCCATGCCGGGCTACGGCAGCTGGTATTGTCCAAGAATAATAATTTAATATTCTTTCGGGCCCGTTCGTGTGTACGTATACGGTAACCGGAAGTCGAGTAGTACACTATTTAAAAAATAAATTTTACGACAGATATTATGTTCGTCTCTATGTATACATAAAGGTATGGTATATTATTGCAATCAGTGTTGGCCCAGTGTCTTTAGTATTTTTTTTTTTTTTTTTTTATAGCGATCAGCGTATACGCCCGCCGATTGGCACGTATATCGTTTTTAACCGTTCCCCGCGAATTAATTAAAATCGTATATATTTGTTATGAACTCGACATAAGATCTAATACGATACTAATTTATAATTAACGCGAGTGTTTTGTTATCGTATATAATACAATATTGTTATATAAGTAAAAAGGTCGAGTCCCCCCCGGTCGGGATTTGACGACGCCGAGTGTTTTCCAGTACACTTGAATATTTTAGCGCATAATCGAGTTACACCGTCGCGCGCACACGCCCGGCAGTCGACGTTTTAATATTATACGCGAGATTGTATATTATATTATAATATTTAATATATATATATATATATATTAAATACGAGACAATTTATACTGTCTTAAAGTCCCGGCGCCTCCTCCGCCGTTATATATTACGTACGAGACGGTTTTGAATGGATTTTAATAAAAGATGACTGGATGGAAATATCTTTTTGTGGCGGATAGAACGGGACGCGCGCGCGTCGTATCGCGGTGAAAAGAACCGCGCCGCGTGTTTCTTTTTTTTTTTTAACGTTTTTAACGCGCGGCTAATTGTTATTATTTATCTCGCACCCGGTGAAAGGAATAAGAAAAAAAATAATTATAATAATAATAATAATAATAAAACGAAGAACTATGGCACAATCGTGCGTAATGATACGTCAATTGACGAAAAGTCTCGGGTCAGATTTCGAACATGCGCATTTAAAATATATAAAACAGCGGCGAAGTAAAACGAATATACTCGAAATAATCGACTGTACACGTTATACAGTCGGATTACTTATGTTCAATATCAGTTTTTTTCAAAACGGGCGA
This sequence comes from Tuberolachnus salignus, assembly GCA_956483605.1. NCBI lineage: Eukaryota > Metazoa > Arthropoda > Insecta > Hemiptera > Aphididae > Tuberolachnus > Tuberolachnus salignus. The sequence continues at coordinate 6,616,686 of OY101436.1, read as the reverse complement.
TAGCGCTCGCCCTCCCCATCCCCCTCTTGTGGGCCCCGAAGGCCCGGAGAAAATTTCGGTACATAAGATGATGGTACGGTACGTTTAAAAATAACGATTGCAAATAGACGTTTTTAAAGCGCCAAATTTGATGTTAAATCATTAAATTGTAGATTAAAAATCAAAATCCCATAATATTTTATTATGTTAAAATGCGTTATTGGATTGGAAGTTGATCAATAATGTGTTATTAATTTAACACTGGAATGTATTTACATTAATGATGTCAAATAGTCCAATTTCGCATTATATCTGGCCGAAATTTATCGACTGAGGAAATAGACGATATTAGAAAACAGTCAGATTACACAGCTTTGTTACACAGTGTGGATTTGAATGGTAATAAATTTATTATACGTCAAAGTTCAAAGTTTCAAATTTCTAAATTAATAAAATCGTTTAAAACCGCAATCTATTATAATTTTTAAATAGTTCATACGCCAATATTCTTAATTTTATATAATTTTGAATGAAATTAAGATTTTTGTAACACTGCCGGTTACTACAGCTACTTGCGAGAGAAGTTTATGCAAATTAAAAGTTTATCTCCATTTCACCGTGGTGGACGTTCAAGGATGTCTTTAAGATTTAGCCATATATTCAATTGAACAATGGAATCGGATTTAAGATGGGACTACACTTCGACCATCGAAGAATTTGCTTACAAAAAATCCAGAAAAATGACATTTTTGTAAAAATGTTATACGTTTAATTTGAAGTGTGCAACAATTTTATTTACCTACATTTTTTCCGTCATTTTTGTTTATGCGGTGCTATATTTTAGAATTGTCCATTAAAGTCATACCAGAGTGTAGGTAATCAATTCAATTCGTTATTATTATCTTTAAAAACTGAAATATTTTTGTTATATTTTGTTATTCTATTTTCAATTAAACAATAGACTTCAGCTCAAAAGTAAAACGCTGTTTATGCTTTTAAGTAACATTCCATAATTTTTTTTTTTTTTTTTGTGCAAGGGGGTTAAATTTTCATTTAGAAACGAAAATAGCAATAAACCTAAGAACAATAAACTCGACTATATATTATCTTCCCCGTAGGTATACACACTACACAGATCGTCGCCGGTTTCTGAGCTATATCGACTCGTAATCGGACGAGGGCTTTTAATCCACCGTGTATAATACGCGTATATTGTTACAATTGAACAAATACAAATTGAACGCCACGCCGAGAACACGGGTGGTTAACGAATCGCTTCGTTCATATTACAAATGCGAGCGTGTCTTTTAACGGATATTTGTCGCGCGATAACCGTAGGTGAGCAAACCGACAATAGGAACTATAAAAATTCAATTGCGACCGCCTTTATTACATAAATAAATTGGAAATTTACAAATCGGACTATCCGCGTCAGTTTTTTGCGGCATACGTTGTTACGGGAGCAATCGGTGTTTTCGACCAGCCATTTCGCCAGTCTGGGGTGACATACGAAATACGTTTTGGAATTCGAAAACTGCCGCACGGCATATATGAGTTTCGGTTAACGACGCTGATCGATCGGAAAACAGTAAGTAGATTCCCGACGAAAGTCACATTTAACGGTAGTTGTATTGAATTCCGTCGCCGGACAATCGTTTTAACAATAGTGTTCCGTTGCGGTGAAAACGAAAACGCACATTTTAGTCGACATAATATTATTATTATTATTATTATTATTATTATAATAAATATTTGGACGGTCTCCGCGGCAAAGGTCACGATTCGGTTTTCGTAATTTTCTTCTTTTTTTTTTTTTTTCTATATCAATTTTGTGTGCAATTTTACGCCCCGATCAGAATGGTCACACTGGTTTTCACAGTGTTTAAATTGTTTTATTTTATTTTATTTTTTTTGTGTGCGAAATGACACAATAGCCAACCGTCATTGTACGAGAGAGGACACCACGAGTCGTGCTTTTTATTGTTTTATTGTCTTGAGAGGCCGTCACAGTAACATTTACCGTCTCTGTATATATCTAACCGACAATTGTATTGCAAAAATGTGTTTCCGTATTTCCAATAGTATTCGGGCTATTATAATGGACCTGAAACAATAATTATTCCAACAAATCAACGACGACCGCATTTATTATGTTTTCAAGAGGGATTATTTGATATGAAAATACGTTCGTAATCGTAATAAAAGAAATTGTAAAATATAAATTAATTCGAAAACCATATGTTCGTAATGGGTAATCTCGTGTCTCCTGAAAAATCGTCAAAAGTCGTCGTCATGTGCCCCTTTCCGACGAGCGGAACGTTGATTTATTTTCAATTTTTTTTTATTTTTTATTTGTCTGAAACGATCGTTGGAAATTAAAACAGATTGTTCTCGCGGTGGCGTCGCCGTCGCCGTCCGAACGCATCGTGTTTTCATTATTATTATTTTCGTTATTGTTAATATTTTTTTTTTTTTTTGTTCTCTAGAATCCCACGAGAAGACGACTCGATTATACACAATGCGGTCGGTGGCATTATATTTTTTTATTATTATTATTATTTTTATTTTTTTTTTTTTCCCCCGTTAATCAATGACGACGACGACGACGGGATACCTGTTGTTGTCGCCGCCGCCGCCACGTGTAACGCGTGTGGAACCATCGGCCGCGGACCCCGCGCGTTCGACAATCCCTGCATAGTACTGTCTCCCGTTCCACAATGAAATAAAATATATATTATTATTGCCGTACAAATATATACGACTAAAACTACTATCACTCCAAGAGATGGAGGTACAAGAAAATAATATGTAACATAACGATTTATAGATCGGAGACGGCGCGCGCGGATGTCGTTCGGAAATATTACTATTAATATTATTACGATACGAAAGACGACGACGACGAATCTCCCGAGACGGCCGCGGACAGACAATGGCTCTGTGGTGCGGGGCTACCCGGCGAACACATGTCGGGGCGGGCATAATATTCTATTATAAATACGCTACCGAGAAAAATAAATATTATTCCTTATTTTTTTTTTTTTTTTTTTTTTTTTTTTGTCCACAATAAACTCCGGTTCCTGTACGCGCGCACATATGATCGTTACGCGTTTACGATATTTTATTATACGCCGCGTAAGTGTATGAGGCCGGTACCCGTACCGCGACGAGGGTCGCAAACGCTGCACCTGAATCGGATCGTCGCCGTCGCGCGTATATAATAATATATTATAAATTATCATTTTCCAGTCCAAAGGCGACGTTAACGTTTTCGTATAAATATTGTGTCACGTCCCCATGCTCTTTACGTATTTATATATATATATATATATATATGTGTGTGTGTGTGCTTGTACAGGAGCTGGCCGACACGCCCTGCGACCGTACATGCCCGTAATTTCCCCCGAAAAACTCTCGTCTCCCCCCCGGGCTCTCATCGTGATCCCCGTGCGCGTATACACACGGATTCCGGTGTGCGTGTGTGCGTGCGCCCGCGACGAGGGCCGTACGGCGGCGTTTATACAACGCGCTCGCCGCGTACCCGTTTTATGATATTTGGCCGCCAAATGGGTCGGTTTGAATTTTTCTTTTTTTTTTTTTTAAATCATTTTTAATATTTCTAAGCGGTTTCCGGAACACAGTACTATTATATACGTCCGGCAACGATTACCTTGGTATTAATCGTATGACCGTCGCGTATTTTACGTTATTTTTTTTTTTGTTTTACAAAATCGTGTAACGTTTTCATTACTATAATTGAAATGTATCCTATCACATAAGTACTGCGTTTTACTCATACAGATATTTCGCAATATACAAAAGTCAAAGTCTATAATCGTCCCGATTGTACCACACACCGGCCCTAGCTAAAGTGCTACCTATACTCGTCTATTAATACGATACCAACAATTTCCTACAAACGGTGGGCATATACATGTGGACGTCCACGGGCCAATTGTCGCCATTTTAAAAAAAATATATGAACTTATGATTTTTTTAAAAATGTATTGACGAATCTTATATCGAATGACAATTTTTGGGGGGGAGAGGGGGTTGAATGTATTTACATATGGGGGGACATACATCGTTTTAATAAACGACTGGTGGTTATCGACGTTTTTCTCTAATTTTAAAAATTTTACCCGAGTTTTATTTCTTCTTTTCTCGGTTTATTATTTTAGGATATATTCAATACCGCGGACGTTACGATTAAACCGCATCGCCTAAAATTAGCATTATATTGTTTCAAGTTATCATTATAAGATCCGTGATAAATCGTATTTCCGATCACAGTAGTAACCCGGCAAACCGTGTAACTACAGGTAATAAACGTTCAATTACTATCAAAACCAATCGTTTTGAATTTAGTGATAATTTGCGAAAGATTAAAAAACTAAAAACATATCCAAACTCGCCGTAGTTATATAAAAATCGCGTGTAATATTATTATTATAATATGAATACAAGTTCGGTACTTATCGTATTTGAACACGATCGTATTTCTGGATATGTATCGTAATAGACAATTATTGTACTGTTCTGTTGGTATCATATCGACCGTATTCGAAAGTATAAATAATATTTTAATAATCCGAATTATTCAGAATTTACGGATTATCCTACTCAATTCCCCTGATTCATTTTTTTTATACTAACAAATTTAATCCTATACAATTTTTAAATATTTCGTTAAATTCCACAATTCCGTTACAATAAAACCAATTATTCACAAGAGTCACATATAAAAAACAAATCCATACATTCGGATTATTCGGATAACCATCGAGAATTTGATTCAAATCCGGATTTCATGTCCAACCCTAGTTTATACGCACTTGTTGATTATTATGACCGTGTAAAATAAGGTGTACGGTTTTTCCTTTTGTACGTACGAACAGAAGAAAAAAACAATCTAAAAACGGTCTAACGGTGAAGATGCCTACCCTTAATTTGTGTTTAAAAAAAAAAAAAAAAAAACAAAAAAATCCTCTCTACTCAGACAAAATACGCCGACAAAAATAGTATAAGACGAAATAGGTTTTTTTATATTGTCGAAGAAGAAAAATAATAATAATAATAATAATAATAACACGATATCGTAAATGTTCGAGTAAATCGTCCATTATTGACGATCTAACCAAACACCGTGGCGAGTCGGGCTCGGGACACCTGCTGCACGACTGCGACCGCACTCGTATACCGTAACACAATATTATCGTTGCGCAACGTTACGTGCACACGTATTTTAATATTGCGCAAAAATTATTAATATTCTATAACGTAGTAAATTGTGTACATAATTGTGCGGTTCGTACCGAAATCATATTGTTATTTTTGACGATATTAAAACTGTGACGACCGCACACGCTTTCCGCGAACGTACTGTTTATTATACGTAACACATTATATTTTCGTATAAAAAATGTATAAATAATTTAATATTACTATTCGGATTACAGTAATATTTTAATAATTGTGTATTATATTGTAGGGACGGCCAAACCGTTATCCATTGAAATGAAGATTTTGTTTAAAAATAAAATGCATTTTGCGTACCTAAAGTCGTAGATTAAATAAATTAATAGTCTTGATTTCCATAGTTGATCAACAATGCTTTAATCCAAAGAGTATTAGTTTATAATACTTTGATTGTCTGTTATCAGTCTTATTAGTTATCAATTTCTAATCGGTATTAAACGATAACACTTATATCAATATCGATTTCGTGTGTTCAATCCCTCAACTTGTATAGGAAAACCATTTATACGATTTTCCTGACATAAATTTATTTATTTAGGTTATTGATTATAATTCGTATTACGGTTCTCATCGCCTGCCTTCTCTAATCATTCCTTTTTCTACACACATGTTTCCGCTTTTACAAAACAATAATTTTTTTTTTTTAAATTCTCAACAGTTTACCCCATAGAATATGTTTTTTTTTTTCGTTAAGTAATAACGCTCCAAATATTATTCGCATCGTACCTTAAAAGACGTGGGATTGTTCGCCCGGGTGATATTTTGTTGTACAATTTTCTCAATATTCCCAACACGGGATAAACGAGACGATTTCGTATTATTCTTGTTGATTCACAAGTGTTACACAATGGGGCATAGGGGACAAATGGATAAAAAAAAAAACACGATTATATTATAGTTACCTTACCGGTTTACCGAGTTCCACTCAGAATCGTTTTATGATCATAACGATTTATCGATTTATTTATTACGCGTTGTGTACAGTATAGTGCGCATTTATGCGCACGGCATACCAGGCGTATCGAATAAAAACCGTTTTACTATATTGATGATATAAGTATGCGCGGTGACGGAAAAAAAAAAAAAAAAAAAAAAAAACCGAAAAGCGCGTGGATACGGTGCACCACACCTGCGGTAACTGGCGGTAACAATACTATGAACGGCGACGGCGAAATGGATTAACGACTGCATTATACAGACGGATAGAACGAGAGGAACACACAATGCCGTCGGCATAAACGGTGAAGAACGGAAAAAAAAAAAAAAGGAGTATTTATATTTTTCCGCGTAATTCGGACGAATCATTGCTGCCGGAGAAAAGAACAAAAAAAAAACACATCGCCGAACAGTTTTTTCCTCCGATGACTGGTGCCGGTCGCCGACACAACAATATCGTTCGGGTTAAGCGAATCGGACAGAGGTATACAGTGATACTGTTGAAGCATACACCGGTACTACGGTATTCCGTAGTCGTTAAAAATAAAATAAAAATATTTTTATAAATCTCATGGTGCGCGTGAGGCCGATTAGTACGTTATACGCGGGAGCGACGGATACGAATTTCTGGCGGCGGAAACACGAGTCTCCTCATTTGGGGAATGTAGGCATCACCGTAGGACTAATAATTTTGCTCGGGTTTCGGGGACGGGGCAAAGGGTTGTCGGATGGTCTTAAACTATCTGCCTAACTCGCCATTTTTCTTTTCTTTTTTTTTTTTTTTCTGTATAGGTTTGAAACAAACAACAAGACCGGATGGTTAAGTCCGCGAACAAGTTGGCAAGGTAAAGGGTAATTTAGTTAAAACAAATACTGAACGCGTCGATAAATCATTGTAAATGTATACAGCAAAAAAAAAAAAAAAACGTTATTGCTCCGGTTGTCTTTGACTTGTTTAAGTGATTATTTTCTGTGTAAATTATTGGCGGGGGAATGGAGAAATTCAAAATTAAACCGTAATGTTCGAAATCCGTATATATCTATAATATGTACAAAGTGTCGGACACCTATATATTCTATACAGGCGCTAAATCGGGGGCGAATGTAGCGGGAGGATTTTGACGGATCACCCCACGTACTTTTAGACGATTTTTCACAAACCGAAAAAGATATATATATATATATATATATCATACAGATTTGTATAAAACAAATTTTGATCAACCCGTTGTCATTGTACAGTGTAATAATATTACGTAACAATTTCAAGTGGAAAAATCGGTACTATTGCATTCTACAGAAAGTTTATGAAAATAATTAAATATCTATACGAAATTTGAACATGTATTGATATAGTTGATAAAATATTGTGGCTGGGGCGGGGGTTTAAGTCGCCTACGTTTTACAAATACGTATAGAGTTTTAACATCCAACCTCCCCGCCCTCGCCGATTATATTTTATTCGCGTCTATAATTATTTTGTGACTAATCCGGTTTATCAACAGTTTCATATTCGCCTCACACGCTTATTTTGTTTTCGATAGTATATCATTTCTCCGTTATAATAATGGTTTTTTTTTTTATTAATATTATTAAAATATTCGTACTAAATGTATAGGTTTAGCAAGACCGCAAGCCTCTGCGCACACCTGCCTCGGTCTCGGTCCAAGACCAATTTCGATCGGCGTCACTATAGCCATAAACGGGCTAAGCGCACCTCACTTTCTAAAAAGTTACGCCAGCGGGGAAGGTGGAGCCGGAGGGGAGGGCGACTAGGGACTAGATGATGATAGTAATAATAATAAAAACAATGGTGATAAAATTGAATTCAACACGGTAATATGAAAGGAGTTCACAACTGACCACTGGAGTAAGACAAGTCGATGCACTTTCCTCGGTCTTATTTAACATTCCATTGGAATCGGTAGTTAGAGAAATACTGATAATTGAACTATGCGAATTGAATATAATACAAAACAAACGGATAATATTGACCACCGCATACGCAGACGGCATAGCCGTAATAGCGGAATCGGAGGAAAACCTCAAATGGACAACCGAAAAATGAATGGATGCAGCAAAAAAAGATCGGACTTGTCGATAATGAAAATATAACCAAATTTATGATAATATATAGGAGAGATCCACAAACCACAATAACAGTAAATTACATGTCCGTAGTTTTAAAAATGTAGGGGTAGATAAAAACTCAAAAGCAGATAGTCGTAAAGAGATACATAGACGAATAACAGCTGAAAGCATATGCTATTTTTCGTTAGCGCAACTATTTAAATACAAAAAACTATCGAGAAAAACAAAAATAAGATTATGTAAGACCCCCCCCCCCCCGTTAGACTGACTGTATTATGCGCCTGTGGAATTTGGTCGTCTACCAAGTCGGATGAAAATCGTACGAAGAATGGTAAGACCTGTAAGAGCCAACCTGTACGGAATGTCACGAAGTGAAAACCTTATAAAAGCCGATCAAGGGCAAGGCCAACACTGATATGGGAAGACCTAGTTAGAGAAGAAATCCCGGGCTACCGGGAGCGCTGAACGGTGAAGAGATGACGAGACACGCGGAGAAACGCGGGTGAAGATTGTGGAAGCGGCAACGGGCCTAAATGGCCTCGAAAACCTCCCCCCCCCCAAAAAAAAAATTAAATAATAATAATAATAATGATAATATGTGAGCGCGAGCGCGTATATTAAAAACCCGGGGCGACGGCGATTATTCACGGACCCGAAATTTAATAACGCCCGGCGCGAACGCGGGACGGAAATAACTCACGAGCCGCCGGCGAGAGGGCTGTCGTAAAAATTTCAAAACAATCGTTTACCGCGTGCTCGACGTTCGCGTACACAATAATATCATACGCGTATCCGCTGTTTACGTTTAAATATATTATGTATTATGTACGCGAGAAAAACGCATTTTCCGCGGTTCCCCGGTCGCGATATTTGTAATTATACAATAATATCGTACGCCCGAGGAAATAATCTCGACGGATAAAAACGGCGGACGAACGAAAAACGATTGTCGATTGTCGGCGGTGCACCCGTGCCGCCCGATTCGGGGGCGCCGGAACGACAGGGGGGGCACGACGAGGTGGCGTAATCGCTACCGCGGGAAAAACCGTCTTGGGGGGCTAAGCCCTCGCTGCTGAGACATTACGGGGTTCAGTCGCCCCGGTCCCACGGTAATTTTTTATCTCGTGCGTTATAACGAAACCCGAAACGTTCGAATAACCGTTGACATCATAAACAATGTATACGAGGTCCGTTCAAAAAGTTCCCGAACTATAGTTCCTGAAAATAGAAAAATTATAGTACCGTAAATGCTATTAGATTAAAATAAAATAGAGATAAGCAGCTATCTTTTATTCTTTTTTTTTTCTATCTATCTTTTCAATTAAATCTCAAATGTTTAAGGCTATCTAACCGTTGTGAACTGTGCGCGTTCAAAGTAGACGAGTCGTGTGTATCGTGCGATTTTTATAACGAACAACGAACAACGTATTCATATTAAATTTCGTGTTAAACATTGTAGTAAATCTTTTACTGAGACTCGTAAAACGTTGCAAAATGCTTATGGTGATCAGTGTTTTTGGACGTACTCAGTGTTACGACTGGTTTAAACGTTTTAAAGACGGTCGGGAATCAGTTGATGACGACGACCCGTGCGTTCAGGACGACCGTCGACATCGACAGACGATGCACACGGGACAAAAGTCAATGAAATTGTGCGGTCTAATAGACGTTTAACTGTTCGAGAAATTGCGAAAGATTGTAACATATCGGTTGGTTCATGTCATGAAATCCCGGTAGAAAAACTTGGAATGCACCGCATTCCAGCAAAATTTGTCCCTCGGTTGATGTCGCAAGATCAGAAAGACGACCGCGTAATCATCTGTCAAGAATTGTTAGATCGCGCAAATGATGATACGAGTATGTTCATGGAGCAAATTATAACGGGTGATGAGACGTGGATCTATGGCTATGATATTGAGACAAATGTCCAATCATCACAGTGGGTTGGTAAATTTTCTCCAAGACCGAAAAAGGCTCGTCAGGTCAGATCAAACGTCACAATCCTGCTAACGGTTTTTTTTTTTTGACAACCTGGGAGTTATTCATCACGAATTTCTACCTGCAGGACAAACTGTTAACCGATGGTACTATCTAGAAGCATTAAAACGTCTTCGTGAAAAAGTGTGGAGGAAAAGGCCTGAAGTATGAAAGAAAAACTCATGGTTTCTCCATCACGACAATGCTCCGGCACACACTTCCCTGTTAATTCGAGATATTTGCGTGAAAAATCACATGACCGTGCTACATTATCCATCATATTCTCCCGCCTTGGCAATGGCAGACTTTTTTTTCTTTCCAAAACTAAAATCTCCGTTAAAAGGACAAAGATTTTCTACGATAGACGAAATAAAAGAAAATTCACTAACGGAGCTACGAGCAATTCCAGAAACTGCTTTCCAGGATTGCTTTCAACAATGGAAACGTCGTTAGCAAAAGTGTATAAACCAAGAGGGAGAATACTTCGAGGGTGATAAGTCTCAATAGCTTGTAGGTAAGCACTACAAATAAAAAATTGAAAAATTCGTGAACTTTTTGAACAGGCCTCGTACAACACAGAATTTAACTTTTCGACAAATACCGACAAATAAATATTAAAAAAATAAATAAATAAAAAAAGTTTTATTTTTTTTGACGAACACATTTTCAATATATTTATTTCAAATATCTACTAGAATAAAAAAAGAATATCCTAAATAATATTTAGATTATTTTAATTACGTAATTTTCGGTAAACATTAAAAATGATTTTCCATATTTTCGGCGACCACGGTTCAAAAATCATCCGGATCACCGTGCAAAATATGATCGGTAATAAATATCCCTAACTATAAAAAAAAAATAACCATTTATAAAAAGTCTTTTTTAAAAAATATGTATATATTTAAGATTATAATATTACACGGTTTTAACGCTTTCAGAACTTTAACATATGAATCTTTGGAACGATCTACCGCTAAAATATAAATTAAGAGGTGGTTTTTTTTTTTTTTTTTTGTTCATACCAAGTAATAAAAATAATTTAATAAAAAAATATTATAAATAATATCAGACTTTATACTTAATTAACTTACTATAGAACGTTTTTTTTTTTTTTTTTTTTTTTAAAGAAAAATATCCAATAGAAATAATTTTTTTACCGGAGATATTTTGACCCGGAACCATGCATATATGCACCCTGTGAGCGAGGACGTGCGGGGCTCGACCTGACATTTTTTAGGACGGGTGAGTGGGGACATTGGAAATTAGACGTTTATGTATAATTGTAATAATGCGGTGTAATTGCGGTGCACCTGCACAGTGGCGACACGTGATGTAGCGGTATAACGTTAATGGGCGTCTCTACAATTAGGACGTAGGTCAATTTCTTTTATATTATGCAATCGTTTCAATAAAAAAAAAAAAAAAAAAACAATTCTGAGTCGAGCTTGTTTTAATGTAGTCGAGGTGACCGGGAAACGCGCAAAAATAAAACCAATAAACGCGTAATGTCGTTTGTGTACAATTTTTAGAAAAACGGAAAAAAAAAAAACCGCATACACACCCAACGAGTACGTTCTGAACGAATAGTGCAAAAATTAAATTACAATAATTATTTTACGACAACAACAACCAAAAACCGTTGACCTACTTTGAAATAATTCTGCGATTTTCACGCGCATCGGCAAACCCATTGTCGGTTTTGTTCGTCGACATCTACGGCGGCTGAACTATAATATCGAGGGGGGTTTTTTTTTTTCTACTTTACGAAACACGACCAAATCAATTATTATGATTAAAGTCGGGGTCTAGCTAGGTAGGTAGGGCCGGGAATTTTCCGGCGGGATTGCGGCCCTAATCGGCCCGTCACTGGCGGTTATCCGCGTCGTCCAAACAGCCGTCAATCGATCCGCCGATTCGGAATGTAAAAAAAAAAAAAAAGAGAAAAAATGAAATCGGCACCGAGTTGCGTGTTTGGCGACCATTATACTTGTAGAAAAATACAGGAGAAAAAAAAAATAAAAATACTACAAACGGAAACGAAATTAAAGGTTAGATTTTTCGTTTGACGAGTTCGCTATTAACACCCGTAATTATTATAATACACAGAGGACAATATACAATTATTGTTGTGAGCGGTTTTTTTTTTAGCGCCTACAATACCGCCTATAATAATAATAATAATAATAATAATAATATTACTCTGCAATCGACACAACAGAGCACCGCCGTGTTTCGTTTACCCGTATGTGTACTCACGTGTGCTTCGTGCGCACTGTAATTATTCGGATTTTTTTATTTTTTTTTTCCATTTTTTATCGGGCCCACCGCCGTAGTCGTGCGGCGACGTTTCCGGGTGATATATTTAACAAAAAAAAAAAAACATTTTTTTTTTTTTCAATTTACGCACCGTAATACGATTCCAAGCGAAATAATTTCTTACCATTATACACGCGTGCGGGTGCGTGAGCCTAAAAATCGCGGAGTTCGCTCGCGGGAATACGAATATTTTTTTTATACGCACGAGCGTACCCGTCGACAGACGTCTCGCCCGTCCGTTTTTTTTTTTTTTTTTTTTTTTATTTCCGCAAATTATTATTATCAATCTGTCCGCCGGTCAGCAGTAATGAGCGATAGATGATTATAGTGGTCGGGATAATGGAAACGCATTACGTTCGTATTGTATACTAGCCGGCGCGACTGTAACGGCCCCGGCCGGGGTGTCCGCCGACGGCGACGCCGAAATATTGTTTTACGCAAGTCCGGGCCGGAGAAATTACCCACGGGGGCCGCGGCGTTTTCGTCAAAACACATATACGAGGTGTGACAATAAAATAACGAGACTTTTTGAATAAAAGTTGTTTATTTTAAAAATGTTATAATTTAATGATTATCACCTTCAAAGTACCTTCCTACAGCATCAATACACTGTTGCATACGTCGCTGCCATTCTTGAAAACAGTGTTGCCAATTGCTTTCATTCAGCCCTTTTAGAAGTTCTGCCGTTTTCATTTTTACGTCATCAACTGTTTGAAAATGGGAAAAGAAATAAGAAGGAAATAAGAAGAAGTCACAAGGAGCAAGGTCTGGCGAGTACGGGGGATGTTGAAGTACAGAAATTTTTTTTTCAGTTAAAAAACGTTGAATTGAAAATGCACTGTGTGCTGGAGCATTGTCTTGGTGAAGAACCCAGCCATTTTTCCATAGATCTGGTCGCTTCTTTCTGACACGTTCTCTTAATTTAATTAATACCTCTTTATAATAATATTGATTAATTAATTTTGTCGATTTTTTCAACGTTTTCGTTTGTTGAAGACGTGGTCTTCGACGTCTTCCCTTCCACTACAAAACCGTTTGTGCCATTCAAAAACACGAGCTCTTGATAAACATTCTTCACCATAAACTTCACATAACATACGAAACGATTCCGCGGCAGTTTTTTTTAATTTAACAAGAAATTTAATGTTAACATATGTTGTTCGATTTTTATATCTAACATTTCGTCGGCAGTATAGTCGAACTCGCACTAATAACAAGGCTACTAACGTATAAGAAAATGAATCGATGCCATCAGTGTTCATAGTACTTTTAGATAAGTGTTTCTAATCGTATTTCAATAATCGTTTTATAGATAACGTTAATAGTTTAGGTTATATTTAGAAAGTCTCGTTATTTTATTGTCACACCTCGTACGTACGACACGAGGTTCGTGTCAATAATAACAATACGAATATGGATGGCGAACGCGATTTTTTCAAAATCCGGATATCATGTCAAAAAAAAAAAAAATAATAATAATAATAATAATGTTTAATTCCAGTCGAGATGTACCCGCCGTCGCGGGATTAATACGCAAAATTAGTTTTATTCGAACGAGCTTGTTGTCGGATTAATTTCGTTCACATCGTATACCACGATTCCATTCGAATATATTGGCGTTTCATACAAACGGAAAGTGGGCGCGGTGTGCCCTACGACGATTTGTCGTGACGGGGTGAAAGATTCGGGTAGACCGGGTTCGACGGAGTCGATTTTTACGGGCATAAAAATAACCGACGATCTCCAATGTTGCGGACTATTACGCATAAATCGCATTTCCGTTTCGGATGCATACGGACGTATTTCGGTTATTTCTTTGAATACCGAACATTTTATACGTACACTAATACGGGTGTACGTATTAATTATTTAAAGGTGCATAATTATAAAAAAAAAATTCTACGGAACAACTAAATTAATTCACGAATACGATCATGTTGCGTTTGCCGTTGACCGGCTCCGCGGGTGACACGAACTCCGATATACACGGGAGTCATACACGTGACACGACTGTCACGTAATTGCACGTTGGCCGTATTAAAAAATTATCCCGTACGGTATTAGAAATACGTTTAAAATATTTAATGCTACGACGGACGAAACGTATTCGCATTAAAAAATAAAACAATAATTATTCTAACCGTGTATAAAATATGTAATTATTTATTTGTTGTTGTTATTTATTCAGTTTAGAGTCGACTTTGGTACCTCGGGAGTACCATTAAAAAAAAAAAACAAAAACCAAATAAAATCGAAAGTATAAATGTCATAGGGTAGTATAATTAAATAATTGAAAAAAAAAAAAAATACCAAAATATTTGTGGATACTATATATATACGGGTGGCGTCACTTTTAGAAAATGCTAAAATAATTATTTCCTACTGTTGAACAACAGAATAAAAAAAAAAAAAAAAAAGATCGATTTTAACAAAAACCCGACGACGCTTCTCAATATTATTTCGGTCGACAGGAAAAAACAAAAAAAATTATGACATTTACAAATATACAAGAAAACCGGTGCGATGTCCGGTCGTTAAACGCCATTGTCGCGCGGAAACCGAGTAAAAACTTCGACGGTCGTAGTTGAAAAAACCCAAACGGTTAACTTTTTTTTTTTTTTTCTATCGTCATCGGTTATATTTTTCTCTTTAGACACGCTCGCGATACGCCGTACGTACGCTCTAAAATAATAATAATAATATTAAATATTTATAATAACACCGGACGGCCGTGTAAAACGTTTGTTTGTCACCCGGAAATTTCGACGCCCGAACGAAATCGTCTGCCCGGGCGGTCCGCGGTAACGGCCTAAAACGTTTAGGCTAAATCGAAAATCGCATATTTTTTTATTTTTTATTTTTATTTTTTTTTAACCGTTTCGTCGCACACGCACGACCATGTTGTATTATAATACTAACACGATAATGTTTACGGCGTACGCACACGAGTATATTTCGTAAAACATACGAGGTATGACAATAAAATAACGAGACTTTCTAAATATAACCTAAACTATAAACGTTATCTATAAAACGATTATTGAAATATGATTAGAAAACACTTATCTAAAAGTACTATGAACACTGATGGCATCGATTCATTTTCTTATACGTTAGTAGCCTTGTTATTAGTGCGAGTTCGACTATACTGCCGAAAAATGTTAGATATAAAAATCGAACAACATGTGTTAACATTAAATTTCTTGTTAAATTAAAAAAAACTGCCGCGGAATCGTTTCGTATGTTATGTGAAGTTTATGGTGAAGAATGTTTATCAAGAGCTCGTGTTTTTGAATGGCACAAACGGTTTTGTAGTGGAAGGGAGGACGTCGAAGACGATGATCGTTCTGGACGTCCTACCACGTCTTCAACAAACGAAAACGTTGAAAAAATCGACAAAATTAATTAATCAATATTATTATAAAGAGGTATTAATTAAATTAAGAGAACGTGTCAGAAAGAAGCGACCAGATCTATGGAAAAATGGCTGGGTTCTTCACCAAGACAATGCTCCAGCTCACAGTGCATTTTCAATTCAACGTTTTTTAACTGAAAAAAAAATTTCTGTACTTCAACATCCCCCGTACTCGCCAGACCTTGCTCCTTGTGACTTCTTCTTATTTCCTTCTTATTTCTTTTCCCATTTTCAAACAGTTGATGACGTAAAAATGAAAACGGCAGAACTTCTAAAAGAGCTGAATGAAAGCAATTTGCAACACTGTTTTCAAGAATGGCAGCGACGTATGCAACAGTGTATTGATGCTGAGGGAAGGTACTTTGAAGGTGATAATCATTAAATTATAACATTTTTAAAATAAACAACTTTTATTCAAAAAGTCTCGTTATTTTATTGTCAAACCTCGTATACGCTCGTGTGAATCGGTCGTCTTAAACGCGCGGACGACGACTCGCGTATTATTATCACGCGACAACTGGCGGCGCATATTGTTCCGCCGGACGGATATTATTCGCGAGCACACGCCTCCCCGGATTTCACGTGTATAATAACAATTGTATTATTATCGCGCTGCGCAATAAAACCCGCCGAAATCGTCGGGTAAGTTTGAGAAAATACCATTTGATTACAATCGTATCCCGGCAAAAATATTTAATATTATTATTGTTAGGAACGTTTACGTTTTAAAAACGTTACTGTTCGACGTGTAAGTCCGCGTAATTTCGAAACGGTCAAACATTAAAAAAAAAATAAAAAATATTTACAAAAACCGATAAATTCGAATTGTATTTATTATTAATAAATTCCTAAAAAAAAAAAAAAATAATAATAATAAACGGGCTAAACATTAGCGAAAATTGCGATCGTACATTTAATTTATCAACGAATAAATAGATTGCAAACAACGATAAATCTCTTGCGCTCAAAAAACGATTCGGATCCGAGTTGTATTGGAACCGACGAGGTGGACCGTTGAACATTTCTAATAAACTATACCGTCGGGTGAAAAATCCGTATCTTTTAGAGTATGACGTGAAAAAATCAGAACAATTTTACTAACCGAAAAATTGGTTTCCGCGATTTGATTGCTTTTTTTTTTTTTTTATTATTATTAAGAACTACCATTACCGAAATTAGAGTTTTTCCGAGTAAATCTGTGGATTTGAACAAACGCTTTTTCAAATATTGTCAATGCCTATATTGAAATTTACAAACTGCACAAGTTATGGGTGGGCCGTAGGTCCTATTTTTTTTTTTTTTTTTTGCTTTTCTCGCGATATTATGTTCGGCTGGGTAAAAAGAAATTTTCCTGTGAATTTTCAGGTTTTTAAAACGATTATTAGAGGTCGCGCGCATCAAATTTATCAAAAATTATCGGTTTTTTAGTTTTTATTATTATATTGTACAGTCTAAATATTAATAAAAACACAAATAATTAGCGCAGAATAATAAATACGCTGATATTTTTTTTCAATATAAACAAAAAAATCCAAGCTTATTTAGCTCGTAGAAAATTAAATCGTTGGTATTTCCAGGGGTAGTTTTGAAGGGCGGTTCGTTAAAATCATTATAAATTATTATCGGCACGTCGTAATTTTAAAGATTAAAACAAATCCTAACACGTCGTTTGGTATTTTTCGACATGAACTCTTTCGCCTTTAGGTAAGATATTTTTTTTTTTAAAACGCCCGTCGAGTCGGACCGCGTCGGCGATTTACCGCTCCGAGTGTACAGGTGGCGGCGGCAGCGGTCGCCTGTTGTTTTATTTTATTATTCTATTCTATTTTTTTGTTTTTTTTTTTTTTTCCAACAACAATAATACGATTTTTACAATACGGGCGCCTACTACTCGCCTGCGTAATTTTTTTTTTTTACTATTATAATCATATTGAATAATAATAACGTATAATACCTACGCCTATTGTATTTGCATTATTATTTTCGGTACGCCGTCGGCGGCGAACGTTTTTTTTTATTTTTTGTTTTGTTTTTTTTTTTCGCGTCGAAAAACTCCCCGTACCTCCTATTGATTTACGAAATCGTTATCGAGAGTTTTTTCTTCATTTTTCTCCTTCGTTACACTTGTTTTTGTTACGATCAACGCGAATAGTATAATATCATTATTATTATTATTATTATTATTATTATTGTTACACGTTATACGTACACACGCCTCAGAGGAAACCGCGTAAATATTATTATGATTACTATTATTATTACTATTATAACGCAAAACTAGCAACAGGTAGGTAATAATATTATGCGTATATATTACACCACCGACAGACCGTTCGAAATACCGTACGATAATTAAATAACGTAAACGGTTTACGAAACGTTACGTATTTATTTCGTATCGTTTTCGACGCCGAAAAGACCGATATTTTAATATCGATTCTATAATATTATGCGTAGGACGCGGATTTAAATGCCTATAAAAAAAAAAATAAAAAAAAATAGATAAATAACAATAACAATAAAAATGACGACGCACTAATTATATTTTCATTTTTCCCCACGTCCAGTGCGTACAACGGACGGATGATACGTTAATATTTATAACGTAGACATAATATCGGTATGATTTATAACAAATTAAATTAGATAAACTAAAATTATACTAATATGTTCTTCAAGTTGCCAGCGATTATTATCGACAAAGATACCCTGACAGTTTAAAAGACTTCCGAAAGCCTGTAGGTTACTACTTTTATTTACAACATTTCAATTTTTAAATAAAATATATTATGCGTATTTAATAATTTCTATCTTTTGTATCAAAATCGTTTATTCAATTGTTATTTTTACTTATAACATAACTTTTTAAAAAAAAAAAAAAAAACTAAAAACTCCATATATTCTATGTAAAATACCTATAATGAATGAACTAGTAGAAATATCAAATAATAATAATAGTTTTTATTTTTCTAAAGTACATTTATATTATATTAACAATCCGTCAAGTACCTTGGAGTGTTCTTAGACGAAAAACTGACATGGAAAATTCATATAAACAAAAAACTCTCTCAAGGCTATGCAAGAATGAACACCCTTTATCCTCTAGTTAACTTCAAATCAACCCTCCAAATGAAATCGTCCATCCTACTGTACACATCAATAATCCGGCCATTAATCACTTATGCTTGCCCAACGTGGGCGGCAGCTTCCTCAACAAAAATCAAAAAAATCCAAATCCTTCAAAACAAATTTCTGAGATTATGTCTCAAAGTCCCACGGTTTATGAGAAATAAACAAATTCATAATGACACAGGTATTCCTCTTCTCCAAGACTGGATAAAAATACAAATCAAAAACTTTCACGCAAATTTCAATACATCCGATGGTGCACGGTTCTACAACATTGGAAACAAAACAAAAAAATCGGTGTTTAAAACCACGTCTACCTCAAGATCTTCTTCTATCACAATCAAGCGAAGACGAAGACCAAATTTAAATTATCATTATCATTAAAAATAAACAATAACTAACATTAGCATGTATACTTCATTATCACTATGTCACTAACTAATAATATTAATAATTCATAATTTGTCATTTGTAAATAGAACCCGTTAATAAACTTGTAATAGCATGTATAATATGCTGAAACATTTTAAATCTAATAAATAAAAAATAAAAAATAAAAAAATATTAACAATCAAATATTCGACAAATATTTTCAATAAATCAATTTTTATAATAGATGAATTATTTCGTAATTAATTTACTTGCCATAGTTCTGTTCTGACATTTTTATAGAAATTAATAAATTCTACAATTAACTTGAAAGAGAATTTGTTTTAAATTGCATAAAATTTAAATTAAATAGAAAAAAAACAGAACCCCCCCCTTTTGTCCAATTTTACACCCTACTGGGGCCTCTGAAGGGATAAAGTTAACATTACTAAACTTCACTAAAATTACTTTCTTATGATAATGAATAAATTTAAGGGGTAAAGAATTAAATATTAAAAAGTTCAAAAATAAGGGCCACCTGTCTAACGGTTTATATCGATTCGGCGGCCCAGAAGCGAACCTCGTTAATTCCTTCGCGCCTGCCTTTTTAGATATTTTCCGGTGCGCAAGTGCCTAACGATATATCGGAGTTCAATAAAATGCCCCTGAAACATAAAAATCAATCAAAACAGAAAAACATTAACAAAAATGCGTATAATAAAAAATATAGATTGGTACATTATTTATATTTTATTACTTTGTGTTTCATTGTAGCACAGATGCCGTTTAATATTTTCAACAAAACCTAACAAAACTATAAAACACAATAAAAATATAAAACGAACGATAATGTGTTTGTTTGATGAAATTTAAACTAAGTTTTTTTTTCATCAAATTCTATCCATTCTTAACAGGAAATATTATGAAAAATTCCTTCGAGACATACAAATGTTCGGAAAAATGCGCAAAAAATCAAAACTTTGTTGAAATCCCAACGTACGAAACGAATTTTGTGCTCGGGAAGCGACGTTTCGAAACATTCGGCAAAAAAATGACAATTTGCGTTTAAAATCGGAGATTTTTTTTTTTTGCTCTCGAAAATATTACGATCGCTGGATATTTAAATGGAAATTATTACGCAAAAATAAAAAAAATAAACACAAATTACTAGTAAATAGGATTTAACCGAGGGAATAGTGACTAAAATAAGTATTATATATATATATATAAACCGTTCGTGTTTTAAATGGCACGTGTACACACAATATTGTAAATTTTTAATAACGCGCGCCCGTGGTGTGCAGCCTACACAAAGAACGTAATATTTTCTTTGAACTTTGCCAAACTTATTGTATCGTACGTGCCATCGTAATCGTGTCGCGGCCGAGTGGTTTAATTCTTCTTTCCCCCAGCCCCGGATAATTATAAGTTGCCGGTATTAAAGTTTTGTTTTTTTGTTTTTTGTTTTTTGTAAATAGATAATTTCACGATCGATGGACGTCCACGACGGCCGTCACACATCACGGACGACAGCGGCCAACAGCAATAGCAGAAATATTCTTCGGCCCCGATTGATTTTCGTGCTTGCCGGGCATACCCGGGTTACCCGGGAGAGACCGTAGCCGCCGGCAAGATTTTCAATATTACACCAATAGTGTGAATTCTCTTGTTTACACGATAAACGCCTCTGTCGACGATATCGCTTAAGTACACGCGGATTATACAATTTGTGTTTTTTTTTTTTTTCTTTTTTAATGCACACACGATAATAACGAAGAACGGGGGGGGGTGGTGGTGTAGGTGTATACCTCGTAAAACGCGGTCCGGCCGTAGTAGATACAGGACGATAAAACCGCCCAAAAGATACTAAAAGAAACGGCCGGGGGCGTGTTGAACGCAATTATTTATTGTACGGTTATATTACGTATACGGTATATATTATTATTATTATTATCATCCGCGGAAGTCGGAGATTAATGCGGTGTGGCGCGGCGCCGGTGGATATCCGAAATGCGGTCGTAAACGTCCGGCAGACGGTGCGAGGTGTTAATTTGCGAATTATATACGAGCGGTGTATAAAACTACGGCTTTTCGAGTATATCTAATATTGCCGTTACTGCTGCTGCTGCTGCTGCTGCTGTTGGAGGGTTGCCCGCGGTATAAAATCTCTGGTCGTTGAGCGTTTCGCCCCGCGTATTAGCCGCTTGGGGGTCTGCGCGGCCGGTTCGCGTGCAAATACACGACGGTCGGTTACGTTGCTCGGACGACAATCATAGTAATAAAAATTTTTTTTAAAAAAAAAAGACGTACTTGAACGGAAAAAATCCCCGGGTTCGGAATCGGATCGGACGCGGTGTAACAGTACCGCCGGAATATCATTGACCCGGCGATTATCATACCTCCAGTACCCCGAAATCCTAGAATATACCTAGACCTCCTAGGATTATACAACCGAGGAGATATTTGTTTCCGGGGCCCTATTTACGATTATCGTATTAGGACATTATGGGCGGTAATAGTCCACATTCTCGGTTTAGATTATTCTTTTAATTTGAATGATTTCTTAAACTAGAGGAACTCCGAAAAAAAAAAAAATTATATACACTCATGAGTACTTGCGCTGAGAAAAATTGGACGCCTCAGGAATCTCGTCCATTGAAAATGACATCACCGCAAGCGTTTAATTTCGAGTAACTTATCGATGTATTTGCAGAACAAAAGGCTAGAAAAAAATTTGTATAAAAATTACTATTAAATATCGACTGGTTATTATGGTAATTATAATTCAGTTTACAATTCATAATATCATAATAATGGGCCGATTTGTATTCTTTTGTCCGGGGCCTCGAAAATTCTAAACCTTGCTCTGAGGATAATCAATACCACTCTCCGGTAAAACGGTATTTTTACAATAACAATTGACATTTATTTGATTTTTTTGAAATATTCCCGTTTTTTTTTTTTTTTTAGCTCCGATTGATGTCAAATGGTTAAATTAATTTATAAATATTTATACGAAAGTTACTCGTTCAACTTATTATTCCGCAGAATAATTGATTTGTCGGATGAATATTTTCAAAACGTAACAATATCATTATAAATAATATCGCAAACGATATTTCAACGAATCGTGTTATTACTATCAGACGAATTTGTCTTATTATTATTTTTTTTTATTTTTAATTTAATTCGCCATCGTGTTCCGGAATCGAGTAATAAAAAAAAAAAATTTAAAAAAATGTAGTTTTCACGTGTATTGTTTGTATTATTTAAATTAAAATACTTAGCCTATTACGAGATAAATCTTTAAAGAGAAAATATCATATCGCATTTCAACATGAACAAGTTAACTGGATTTTTTTTTTATAATAAAAAAAATCATTTTAGTAAAATGTATCTTTTCTAATTAGGTATTTAATTATTATTATTTCCGGTCGTATTGATAAATGCGGTGCAAACACGTTATTAATTTTAAATATTGTAATACACGTTTTTTAAGGACAAAATATAAAATCTATCGAACTGTATTAAAATAATGTACATTACCATTGTGGATTTGAGTAATTTCTAATAGTAATACGGAATGCAAAAGGACATTAATTTATACGATTGATACGAACAGACGACAGGGACAATAAAAATATTTCGACGGTTAACAAAAAACAGAAAAAAAAAATCAATCGAAATATTATAATATATATTATATTGGAGGGTGGTGGAAAACGAATTGGCGGGACCTTTCGACGCCTCGACAGACTGACGCGCGCGATATTCGATTATAATGATAAAAAAATGCGATTTAATAAATTACGAGCGGTGTATTATTATTATTTTTTATTATTTTTATTATTATTATTATTATTATTATAACAGCTCGGTGTACTGCTATCGGGGAACGATTTTCGACGGCACCACTTGTCGACGGTGCGATATCGTTAACGGGCGGCCCGGATAATGCGAAATTTAATGATATTTTCCAGATTCCGGCGAACGCACGGCGTATACCAAACAGTCGATAATAGTATTAGATATTATTAACAATAATATTATTAATATTATTATTTGATTATTGCGTATTATGGCACGCGACAGACACGGCCGACAACTATTGTCCGATGGTACCCGCGAGCCGGTTCCGTGGGCACCGCGGCCCGTACGAAAAAAAAAACCAATTATTTCACTGGTATATTTACGCCTAACCGAACAATGTATTTGTATTACCATGTGATGCGTGACCAGGAATTTTCAATGGTGTGTGAGGGGGCGTTATGAGCAACGATGCATTTTGATGAACTGTGGGTGGCGAATACAAAAAAAAAAAAAAAAAGACACAACTATAGGGGGCTTTAGGTTAACGCAGAGGAGATAGGCAGTTTCGTCGCCGTCTTGTCTTCAATGGTCACTTTTATACTGTTCGTTGCTTTAGATTACAATAAATTGTCATTATTCGCCGATAAATGATTACGCGCAAATTTGTTGATAAACCTGTGTACGTACGACTCTGTAGGTGATCTGTCGGTAAAAAAAAAAAAAAAAAAAATGAATATACAATGGGGTAGGGGCAATATAACCCCTAACCACACCCGCACTCCGGGCACGACACTGGAAGTGTGCTTTATATTTTCTGTCCGCAAATGATTTTCCGCCCGGAAATTTAGGTCGACGAAAATTGCGAAAAACCGGAAAAAAGTTGAACATAATAGGTAACGATTTCATCTGTTAATTTCTATTCGGTATTAATTCGTTTTAATTCATTTAGTACTGTTATCGAGACGATTTCATAGACGCGGCGCGATTTTCAAAATAATTTAACTTGTCACGGGGTTTTTTTTTTTTTTTTTTTGATTATATTATGCTCCCCGTGAAAACGCACAACATTCGACCCGCGGGTTCATCGGACGTTGTACCGAATGGTACAAGAAAAATAAATAAAAAATTGAGCTTTGTGTCGTTATTTTGCATATAAGCGTTTTAAGTTTAAATTTTCCCGTGGTTTTCACAGGAGGGAATTTGAGGAACATGAGGAACACTTTCCGGGCGAGGTACAAACCCGTTTCATAACGATTCAGTAGTAGAAATACAATGTATATTAGCGGTATTTTTGTCATATTTCGTATGAATCCAGGACGTTAATATTTTGTATTTACATTCCCCGTAGACGAGTAAAATAATTAATATAAAAATCTACAGAAACAAAATACAACTGAATATTTTCAAGACGAAAATGATTATTAGTTTTTTTGTTTTGCGCGTATTATTTTACTGTGTTATTGTTTAGAATTTCAGTGTATATATATATATTTCTCTGGCATATTTCGCCAGATTTTAGTGTTAATTTATACGGTTATTAGCGCACGGGCTTACGAGCCCTTGATAATCACTGTCGACGATACGGCCGTGAACTAATACAAATAATAATAAAGGCGCCGGTTTCGTAACCGATCTAAAATAATTTTCGATATTTTCGAACCTAACCTAACCTCTATATGTAAATTTGACAGATTATAAAAACGGTGATATTATTTCGCAATTTATCGGTTTTACCGCGCAAAACAAAGGTTTTATATACCTGGATTTATTCATAAAACCGTCAATCACAGTGAAAATTATATATATATTCACAAACTGGAGCCCAGGCTACGATTTTCGTAATGTTCATTATTGACACGAGAGTAACCTTTTGTGCGAGTAATGCCTAGTGATAATAACGCGTAACGTTTTGTTACTTTTTTTTTTTTTTTTTGTTCATACGTTTTTAGATTCTTAGCGCGTGGAAATATCCGTGTGGACATACGTGTATTTTCAACGCGTATTTCGCCGGTATTCAGTGTTTATTATGAATAAAGCGCAATTATCGTTGCGGTCGGTGACGGTGAATGTATTAGATTTTCTGGACTTTCTAGACGCGTCCTAAAAAAAAAAAAAAAAAAAAAAAACAATAATTTGTGCTGTGCGCGCCCGCCATAAATCATTGTCGCGGCGGTGGAAACGCCGACGCCGACGCCGACGACGACGACGACGAGTTCCTACGGATCGTAGGCACGTCATAACCAATCCGCCTCTTTTCGCGTTTCGTCGGCGTTCACGATACGCGCGCCCGACGTGTCGAATAATAATAGTAATAATAATTGATTGCGCGGCTCGTAAATCGACTCCGCGATACTAATTGTAATAATATATATATATATATATATATATATATTATAATACGCTAATCGCGTTATTTGTTCGGGATCGCGAGCGCGCGGACCGCGTCTGAACTGCCGGACCCGGCAAATACGTACCGCCCGCAGCGGCCGTATCCGCCGGACCCGTCGGATACGGCGACGTCGCGTCGCCGGTACGATCTACGCCGTCGCCGACGGGCGTATTATTATTATAAAATAATATTTAACCCAAAGAGACCGCGACCGAATTAAATTCCTTAATTATTATTATTCGGCTGGATCCCCTAAATCCCATTTCGCCCTCCGCGCGGACACTCGCTGTCTCGCCCCGTCCGCGTTCGCGAAACCGCTCGCCCCGGCCCATTACGATCTCCATTCGTTTTATCGCCCGTCACTTGTCCCGTTGATGTCGTTCGTATTTACTGTCGTCGCGGTCCTCCCCCGTCATTTCCGCCGTCACCGCCGTCTTGCGAACTATGTTTGAAAAACAATAATCAACAACAACAAAACACGCCCCCCCCCTCGTCGGTTAATCGCGTGACGACCGATTCGAGAGACGATCGGAGTCTTAACGCACCGCGACAATAACCGCGCGTACCCCAGAGACCGCCGGCGAGATACGTATTAACGGGTATCTGGATACGTTGATTTCTCAATATTCGAATACCCAAGATACTATAGTTGCTCATCGTACAAGTATCGCAATACAAGATACTCGCGTTTCGTGTATTCACGGATACTCGACACATTTAAATATACCAATGTGTTATCACATCGGTACATAAATAACATTACCTGAGAAAATAACGCATTATTACTATCTATAGTGTCGATTATGATGTTATTCGTACATTTTCTTCGGATATTTTCGAATAAGCTATTCGATTTGGTACATCAGTTATTTAAACGAAATTTCCGGCAATTAATTTCTGGAGACTAGACGAATAATACGAATATAACGAAGACAATACGTTTGAAAACATTTACAGACAATCGAACGTTTGTCAACCCCAGCCCGGCTAGGTATTTATATTTTAGTATCTCGCGTTTATTTTATAGATAAATGGCTACAACTACATTGATTGAAAACAACTATTGTTTTAAATTGATTGAAAACAATTGCAGACAAGTGCCGGCGCGTTACTCAGCATAATATCTGTATTTCAGTTTTAATTTTTCTTCAGTTTTTGAGTTTTAATGCGTATAGATAATACTCAAAACCACGTTCAGAACCATTGTTTTAGGACAGTGTTCCCCAACCTTTTCATTACCACGGACCACTTCGACAATATTTTATAGGTCGCGGACCATCTCAATTTTACGAAAACTAGGAATACCTTTTTTTTTTTTTTTTTTTAACAAGAACACACAAAACTTATCGAAAAATCTTAACTTTTATTATTTTACTTTACATTTTATTACTACACTTCAATTTATTACTCCGATACCTAGACACTTATAAAAGTGGAAAATGCGTATCGGCCTAATATTATATACGGTTCCTAAATAAGTCGTAATTTTATTCGCTATTTAAAAAAAAAAAAAATAAAAAAATAATAATAATAATAATTAATTTGTAATTAGAAATCGAAGAAAAAAATCTACGGGACCGCGGACCACCTATGACCGGCCCACGGACCACCGGTTGCGAACCATTGTTCTACGCGAACAAACCCCGCAGATAATAACTACGCGTTTTATCGTCGCTGGAACACAAAAGTTTAGTTTATAGAGTGTGCGTATGTGGGGGGGGGAAAGGGGGTAAAGAAAACGTTTAAATACCCCATCGTCGGTAACAATTAATGGCAACACCGACTAAAAATGTATCGCAATGTACCGGAATAGAGGATAGAATATTTTATCCTAAGACAATAGATATATAATTGTGTTTAAGTCACTCGTATGGGAAGTACCGCGCAATAATAATTGTAATAATTGAACGGGCAATACGGTTTTCGTGCCGCGAATATTATTGTTTTGTCCAACAGCCAGACGCGTCGTTATTAAATTCGAATCGACGCGGGAACGCGCGCGCGTTTTTCCCCGCGCGCCGCCAAGAAGCCGCCGCGCAATAATTCCGTCGGTATTATTATTATTATTTCCGTCGAGTCGGAAATTTATGGCGATGACGTTTATTTGAAAACGGCGAAAAGCTCGTCGGGCGGGCGCAATTATTAATGATGCCGGCGCGCGCGCACAGGCCCCGCCGAACGCTCGATGCGTACGCTCGCCGTCCGCGTTCCCCCTTATCGCGACGAGTTCCCCTAGCCCTTTTGACACGGCCTGTTATATTATTATTATTATTATTATTATTATTGTACCGTCGCACAGTGGGATGAATCACAAATCTAGCCGGACAAGACGTCCGGAAAAATAAGTTGTTACGACTGTATTTATACTATATATCGCTTGTTTGCTACAACAACGACACAACACAAAAATCGTCATTTTTTAGTTGTTTGCAAATAATAATAATAATATTGGCGTTCTTTTCTATATTGATAGAACGACATAAGTGAACATACAAAATTAGCCTTATTGCCAAATAACTCACAATTAAAAAATCAATCTTTGAACCAATAGTGTCATATGTTAAAAAACTTAAACTAACTCCTAATTTTATAACAATAATACTGTTGTAGGTGAGAATTGAAAGCATGACTATAGTGTGTTATAACACTCATTTTTCATTAAAATAAGTTTCTAAAGCACTTTACACATTAAACATGATTTATCATCATTTCATTGTAACTAAAATTTTCAAATTCGTTTTATGTAAAAATCAAGGTTTTTGTGTTATGTTGTTGTAGCAAATAAGCGATATATATATATATATATATATTAATGTTTTTATTATATTCGATAACACAATTTATATAATGACCGTTTTAAAACCCATGAAATTATTTTAGAACGTCTTCATTCGTACTAGAAATTCGAAATCGCGAGTTATTCAATCAATTGAGAAGTGAATCCATTTCCGTGAGTTCATATTCACATGATATATACACAACATATTCATATATAACAGAATGTCTTCTGAATTGCTTCGAAAGATAAATTTGAATCTCGGATAGAAATCTTTAATGATGAAGTATTTATAGCAAATCTAAAATCAAAAATGTCCGCTTTCTGTACTCGTCTACCTACTAAATGGAAGGCCAAGGGAGTACGTGGAATCCATACCGATATATTGTTCATAAATCTGACGGATCAAGTGATGCGATAAGACTATTAAAAACTGATTTGAATTCAGCGTGAAGTGTGCACGGGATTGTTATTGCCGCATAATCGAATTTCGGCGCCTAATTTCTCCAATCTTGGTTTTAAAACGATGAGATTTACCCTTAAAAAACACCACCTCCCATTAACCCTCTAATAAAAGGTCAAATTTGGATTCTAGGGCCATTAAAACTCGCGATCCGGTAATATTTGATTTGTTATACTTGAATTTTTTTTTTTGTGTGTGTATATACAATTTAAGAACGCTTTTTTTTTCGATTATAAACCACCGCGGGCCGGTCTTAATGATTTTCCCGGGCCGAAAATGTTTGCCGATTCGTACGGTGCGTACGAGCAATGTCGGCGTATAGTATGCGAGAGACGGTCCGGCAATCAGAATGTCCTCCTAACCCGTGACGGCGGAAGCGGTGAAAAACCCTCGGAATCCGATGGTTTACGAGATCCGTCGACGTTTTAATTATTGTAATATTATTATACAACAAAATCGTGTATATATATATTATATACGCTCGTCGAAATATCAGGGGATCTCGTGGTCGTCTCGTGGAGAACACAATGGACCGCGCTAGCTCTCGGGCCGTCTATATATACTCGTGTCAAATATGTTAAAGCGTTCAAAAAAAAAAAAAAAAAATATATATTAATCGATCTCTGTCCGTGACGGCGGGATAAACGTTAATCACATTTTTGTTATAGCGACGGCGATCAAAGGTCATTATCGAGAAAAAAAAACCGATATTGTCGAGAGAGAGAGGGAGAGAGAGAGAGAGAGAGAGAGAAAACTCATACGTTTTCTTAAATAGAAACGTTTATTTTTTAGCGTAGGATTCGAAAATATTTAGTTTTAAAATTACCGACGATCGGCCGTTCCTTAATTTTACGAAATTCTTATACGATTTTTTCTCGATTTTTCTGTTATTTTGTAAAATGAATGACTTCAAAAGTGAAGAAACTCGACTACACATACGTAAAACACATTATTATTATGTATCAATATTAGGGTATTCAATTTCAAAAAATTTTTGATCCCACCCAATAAATTAGTATTTATGCATATAGAAACGAACCCCAAGAAATTATTAGTCAATCAGATAAAGTTAACATTAGCCGACTTGACCTTGAAGTTTGATCTTGATACATTTTTAAAATATGTTTGATATTTTTTGTAAATATTTCGCAAACTGTTAGGAAAATTGGTATTTTGCATTTTTTTTTCAAATAAAATAAATTGTCTATAACTTTTATAATATTATATTTATTAATATATATATATATATATATATATATATATATATATATATATATATATATATATATATATATATATTTATGTGTATAAGATAAACAGACTTAACTATATAAAAACACAATTTTATCCACAAATGTATTCTGCACAGGTAAAATAAAAACCAAAAAGTCATAACAATATAATATTGAAACTTCACGTTCAAGTCGGTTAAGTTTGATTTTATCTGATTGACTCGGGGCATTTATTGTAGTTTTTTTTTTTACGCTAATTGAGTGGGCGATGCCAAACATATTTTAATATATATATTTTTTTCATATTATAGTTAAGGACCACAGAATCCATAATCCATATAAAAAAAATATAGTATCAAATTTTTGTTAAAAATAAATTTATCCCGTACGCATGCGCTTGTAACCAACGTAATATTATTATTATTATTATTGTGAAATTCAAAATCAATCTATATCTCATGAATCCCGTCCCGAAACCATTTTAATATTATTTTTATATATAAATAAACGTATATAATAATAATAATACAATATATGAATAATACATGAATAACATAAGTTAGTGGTATTCGCTACGGTTTTTTTTTTTTTTTTTTTTTTTTTTTTTTTTTTTTAATAACGATATTATAGAATATAAATACGTACGTTATTATAGCCGTTGGTTTTTATTTTATTATTACGACTAACGAAATTTATCGACAAAACTCCGTACCGCATAATCGTTTGTACGTATGATGTACAAAATCGAATCGGTATTTATGGGAGCGGCCTATCCGATAGGTTCGGGAAGGGCGGGCGCGGAATACCGCGTTTTTTTTTTTGCATTTTTTTTTTTTTTCAATTACCGTGGATTTTGTTGCAATTGAAACGTTTAAAGCGTATGCGTACATAATATTCATATTTTCGTATTAGTTAATATTCGCAAATATCGACGGCGAAACGCTCCGGATACCTTGAAAATATATTGTACGCGCGTAACGTATCGTAACGGCGCGGTATAAATTCGGGTCTTAACCGGATATCCGCAGTAAGTTTTGCGAAATTATCCGAAAAGTTCGACCGTCGGTGGTTATTTATTGTTATCATTGTACACTATAATATTACCGTAAAACGGACGTTTCAATATATTATGTTGCATGGCCATTAACCTCAGTTATAACGTTTTACATTGTATCCGACGCGGTGGCATATTTTCAAATACGTGCACTGAGTGGGGAGAGTCGAAAGTTTTCGAAAATAATTTCACTGGCAATTCATTTCTTGACTTTTTACACCAGCCCGGATGCGTGTAAATATAGTTATTGCATTATTATATAATACATTTTAATTCGTTGAGATCCACCCTCCCCCCCCCAAAAAAAAAAATACAATACTGATCCATCGGATTTAGGAATAATAATTATTATCGCGTATTGTGGTGGGGGGGGGGAGAAATTTAAAACATTTTTGCAAATATAATAATTTACAAAAAAACCATCGTCCGTTATTCGTGTATTTCGATTTCACGCCCGCGAAAATAATATTCATCGTCGTATTGCACACCACGAATATTGTTAACTCCGGAATATTATCGCGCGTTTTTCGTATTTTATTCGCGGTTTGGGATAATTTTAAAACAATTTTTTTTGTTTTTTTTTATATCCTACTCGGCAATTCGAATAAATAACCCGCATAAAATAATATCTGTTTTGTATACACCGTAGTGGACCCACATTTATTCGTTTTGTTGTATTTTTCAGATACACTATTACTACTAATTACATTTGCTCGGCTTTGACGGTGTTAATGTGTTACCAATGGATTACTGATGGTAATAGTTCGCGGTCGTAGATACGGTACCGCGGTAATAACCGTGGAATAGACCGCGGTAGTCGTAGTTAAAGCCGTAGACATAATAGTTATGTTACTGGTGAACAAGATAACGAGATAAAAGAAAATTATAAAACAATTTCCGTCGAAACGATTAGTTTTTTGTACCGAAATAAACGAAAAACATTACAAAACAAAAAAAAAAAAAACACCGGGGGGGGCGGGGCGTAATCATCCCCGCACTGTACAACAAAGTGCGTTTTCAAAACGAATGCACTCGGAAATTCGAATAAACAGCCCGTTTCTGTTATCAATAATAATTATTCGAGTATAAAACAAATATTTATAAGATCGCGATGCATTTCGACCGTGATTGATATCCCAGACAAGGTCGTCCTCGCAAAAAACAAAAACACAATATTATTATATTATATTATACGAAATTGATCGAATGAATATATTAAATTAATTTAATTCGTTTGAACCTTCGAGGTAAATTTGTCACTATAAATAGTAAAAAAAAAAAAAAAAAATGAACTTAAAAAATAATATATTTATATATATATATATGAGCTGGCTAATTATATTTTCAACATTACAACCGTTGTATTTCCGTTTGTTTCACAAATAACCGAAAGATTTACAACTATTACTATAGATTATTATTTTAATAGTGTAGTACTAAAAGAAGATTTTTTTTTTTAATTATTAAAATGATGTAACACACCCACTCTATAATATTATTTTCTATTTAAACACTTTATTAGCCGATTATATACTTTTGTTTTCAAAGTCTCTCATTAATTTGAATCAACTCGTTCCGGAATTTCGTATATAAAAATATCTCTATATATATATATATATATATATATATATATATATATATATATATATATATATTTATACATATTAAATGTTAAATTTCTTAATAACTTTAATAAGACATCAAAAAACTATACTTGTGTATATATATATTTCATATCTTATTTGCACTCTTTGATGGAAATGCGCGTATTCAAATCATGTTGCCTGATGTATATTTTTTAAATTTAATTAATACCTATACAGGATTTATTAATTAGCATAATTTGTTCTTTGTATTTCGAAAAGATCTTTTAAAACATTAGTTTGCTTTGATAAACATTTTGTTATAATACTTAAATATTTTCAAAACTATTCCCAATAGTCGTATAAATTAAAAGCTATTTAGAGACGCGGGTGCCGAAAACAATATTCTAATGGACGGAAATTGGATTCGTTTATATTGTAATAATGATAATTAAGAGCATCTGGTTTGCCATCGTCGAAAAACGAAAATAAGAAATTTGAATTCCGTTTTTTTTTTTTTTTTTTTATTTAACAAATTGTCTATTCCATAAGAAGCGCCGTAAGTAATAAGATCGATAATTAATTGTTCGTTTTAAAATATCGTCCTGTATTTTTTTTTAAATAATTTTATTAATCACCTTCAGGAAATATATCGTATATATATATATATATATATAGTTCATTTTTTTTTGTTTTTTAAACTTTTATAATAGATAGGCGTTGTCTATATTATATCAGTGGTGTAATTTGGGCTAGTTCTTGAGAGAAGGGAGTGTGGTGGGCGGTGTTTGTGTTGTACGTTTCGGTTATTGTATTGACAAATTGGATTTTCTCGGTCATTGAGGGTGTTAACGTTATCAACAGATTACTGATGGCAATAGTTCGCGGTCGTAGATACGATACCCCGCGGTAGTCACCCGCTACAGTCGGCAACAACCTAGAAAACCGTAGACATACAATAATAATTTTGTAATATTATTGTCAAGACAACGGGACAAGAGAAAATAATAATTATCAACTCGATTATATCCGTCGAAACAATTACATTTCGTATCGCAACAAACGATGAATATCGCGTAAAAAAAAACTGTGGCGTAATCCCACATCCCTCATCGTCCACCACCACCACCGTGCCTTTTTTTCAAGTCAATTATCGACAACCGGCGCAAAAAAAAAAAAAAATCATTGCGATTTACATTAACTTCGATATGATAAAAACGAATTATTGTTAGTGGCAAACGCCGCGCGGGCGCGCCGACTGCCGGTCGCCCCGGACAAGAACGGCACGGCGGGACGCAGAGCAGATTTAATATATTTAATGGTTCGCATTATACAGTCAATTAAATTAATGTTACGTCTTATGACTACTACACGCGCCTGTTTAAACTATTTAATAGGGATGATCCATTTTATCGCAGTAGATCCTGATTAAGGTTACCGCCGGAGATTCCGGTCCCGCCGCCGCACATACGCCGGCCGTATTAATTTTCATTATTAAAGTTAAATAAGGCGTATCCTATGTGCTCCGCCGCGCATATGTACGTACGTTCGGACCCTACGGTATATTATAAAATATATTATATATGTATATTTCCCGTTGAACACAGTTCAGAGGCCCACTCTTTATTATACGAATATGATATTATACGCTCGACCTGACCTATAAAAACAAAAATACGACCGGCCGCCGTCGTTTTACGTACCCGAAAAAAATAAAATAAAACAAATCACCGTCGATAATAATAATATTATTTAAACAATAATAATTATATAACGCACAATTCGACGTTTTCACGATATACAGTGTGTTTACAAAATGACGATCTTTTTGAATTGGCCGTCATTTTTTTTGTAGTTCAGTTGGTGACACTGTTGTTATGATATCTGTTATCTAGTGTCACTCCGGTTGATTCTTCCCTGCTTGGTTTTTTTTTTTTTTGATCGTTCACCATGGAACAGCTAACCGTTGGAGATCCGTGTTTTAGTTGTGAAAACATTTTACGGAAGCGGCGAAAGTTATGCGTAGCTCGTCGTCTCCGTACGCAACTCGGGCGGAATGCGACCTTACTCCCTGCGACATCTTCCTGTGGGGGTTTGTGAAGTCTCGAGTGTACGAGAGAAAACCTCACACGATCACGGATTTAAAGGAAGAAATTCAGAGAGTCATCCGGGATCTCACCAAGGAATCGCCAACTTCCTTAACCGTGTGACAGTGTGCCAACAGGCCACGGAGGGTCACATGAATGATATAATATTTTATACCTAAACCGGAGGTTCTTCTGATTCTAATGATGTCATTTTTTTTGTTTTTTGATTAAATTAAAATGTTATTTTGGCATTTTTAAAAAGAGCGTCCTTTTGTAAACATCCTTTACATGGTACGTGTTCAATAAATACCCGGACGGAATGTATTATAAATTATATTTCAAAGTATTTAAATTGATCACCTTTAAAATAGTGTCCTTAAGCATCTGTGCAATGCTCTCGACGGTCTTTTCACTTTTAAAAACAACTTTGAATTTCCTTCAAAATTATAGAGTTATAGTTATGTTGTAGTCAAGTCATTTGGCTTTGCTTGTCGCGTTATGGACGGTTTCGTTAACGTCTCCGAATCTCTAACCTCGGACCTTTAAGAGTAGTTTTTAGTTTCGGAAACAAAAAAAAAAAATAATAATAGATTACAGGGCGACGAATATGATGGGTTGACAAATTGTTTGATACCAAAAAGTTCACGTATGAAGGGTGTTGAATGCACTGGTGCATTGTCGTGGTGCAAAAGACACGACTTTGATTTCCACGCATCTTGCCTTTTACGATGTCCATTCTCTCTTAATCATTCCAGTACCTAGTTTATAGAAAACTTGATTAACTGTCTGACCTATAGGTACAAACTCGCTATGACTAAATCAAAAGAATCGAAAAAAAAAAAACCAATGAGCCTTACTTAGACGTTTTGCCGGAGCTGACGATATTTTTTTTTTGGACGAGGTGAATCTATTGCGACGATAGAACTTTGGTTTCGGGATAAGAGCCATAAACCCATGTATCATCATCCGTAATTGTTTTTATAAAACTTGGGTCGTCGGAAACTAGATTTTTTCGTTCCAAATACACATCAATGTTTTGCGGACACTCTTTTCATAGCCAATTCTTCTGATAAAATCGAATGGTAAGTACCAATTGACTTGTCAACGTCATTGGCTACTTCTCTAGGAGTTCATCGTCGGTCGTTTCTAATTTCGTTTCGTACAAAAGTAACGGTATCGTTTGTTTTTAATGTTGACGGACGCCCAGGACGATGGTCATCTTCAACGGATATTTACACCATCTTTAAAACGTCTGAACCAGTCAAAAGTTACACAACGGCTTAGTGAAACCACTCCGAATGCTAATTAAATCAATTCAAAAGTTTCCGTAGTGTATTCACCGGTTTTGAAACGAAATTTAATACACGCGCGTTGTATTATCCGTAATATTATCCGCGACTTAAAATTAACACAAAACGACCGACATCGAGATGACTTTTTTTTTATTATTATTATTATACACTAAAATAATCGGTCGTTATCTCTAGTTTATGTTGGCGTAACAACATTGCCGACAATATTTGAATGTTTTTCCGTAATAATATTTCGTATGGAATAAAACGACGGCGGGAAACGCACGGTATTTTTATATTGGTTTCAAGTGAATTATCGCAATTGCGTTTTATACGCGGCGCCGTTGATTATTGTACGCGTATAACGTATAAAATACGTTTCGTAAAACGGTGGAAATTGTACGATCCGGACTGTTTAGTTTGTGTGTGTGTGTGTGTGTATATATATATATATATATATATATATATATATATATATATATATAGACTAGTTTAATTGGGAGAATGGATTGTCTTCGGGAAAGTTTATCGGACGCCAAATATCAAAATTTAATGTGGCAAAAAGTTTTCGCCAAACAACTTACTGCGCTGTACAACCGACGTAATCGTCCGATACGACAGTACAGTACCGTCGGCATTGGTCCGGTGTTAAAAGTTGGATTGTTATTACCCCGGGACGGCGGAGAAAAGTCGTAAAGTCGCTTTCCAATAATATTTATTATCGTAAATATAATAAGTGGTACAACGCGTATACATTGCCCGCCGATTGTTCAATGATATTTCGAATTTCAATCGTTAAATATTTACCGTACTATTTCAAACGCCGGGCGAATTATTATAACGATGGCGACAGGGGGAGGGTATAAAACTATTAACTGTATATATGTTGTGCGCTTTACAAATTACGTTTTATTTAGTTTGTCCGGGAAAACGCACGGAGCAATATTATATAAACCTTGTCGAAAAGTTTCACGCGGAAACGTAATAAATAATAGAAACGCAGTACGCAAAATAGAGAGCATTTCGAAAGTCGAAAAGAAATTGGTTTTTTTTTTTTTCCCCAAAGTCGATATTATATAAAGTATATAACCGGTAAAAAAAAAATTTTTAAAAAAAAATGATTTTCAAAGGTAGTTCCAGGTGATTGAAATTTATCGACGTTATTTTAATTTTTACGTTTCTCGGCTTAATATCTTTGTCAATATTGATTTTACAATCTTGTCAATTGTAGACATTTGTTTGTTTCCCGTTACATTCCCGGACGATTTACTTTTTGACCATTATTTCGTACGGCAATAATCTAAACCGAACAAAAACAAATAAAAATCATACAAATTGCGTTATTCATCTGAAACCGCTGTTCGACAACTGAAATTTTTTTTTTTCACGAAATAAAATTATACGGAATTGTTACACTTGTATATAAGGTGTTTAATATCGAAAAGTTTTTATTTTACTTACGTGAGCCATAAAATTGGGGGAAAAAAAAAAATGTTAAATTAATAAATAAATAAAAATACTAAATAATAATGAACAATATTACATACTCAATAAAATACTCTATTTGGATGTGAAAGGTGTAAAATACATTATAATGACTCGTTGTCAAAGCTGATTAGTATGGATCTGGTTGACAAAATGAGCTGATAAAAATTTGTCATTAAATTCTGAAGTGAACTCGGGCTGTGGATTAGAAAATCCTCAATGAGCGAAACAATTCATCACAATTTTGCGGCTAACTTCTCGCCAGCTCTCGCATATGAATTGTATGGCTTGCAGTATGTTTTTTTGCCACTCATTTGGTTAACAGTTGCAGATGAATCAAATAGTTCTTATTCAATCTTTTCAATAATAAAACTAACCAGTTTCGTTCTATGCTTCTATAACATCAAAAAAAAAAAAAATAAAAAAAAATATCTTCAATTGTACGCGCACCGGCGACATAAAAAAAAAAAAAAAAAAAAAATTAAACCTTGAGGTTTTTGATGTTACCCGTATCTAAGGGTTGGATTAAAGATGTCGTATTTAGTGGCAAGAATTCTAAAGTGATATTTTTGAGTTGAACATTTTTTGTATGTGCAGCACAATTATTAATGAGAAAAAATATGATGGGCCTAGATTTTGCTTTCAGTTCCTTATTCCATCCGCACAGCCAGTTGCAAAATATGTTTGAAGTCATCCATGTATTTTTATTCGCGTGCTAATGAACTGGCATTTTTTCCACCGACAGATTTTTAAAGCACCGAGGTTTTAAGCTTTTTCCCAATACGAGCAGTTTTCTCTTATCACTCGCATTCATTATTTACACAACGCAAAACTAGAATCCTGTCCATCGATTTGTTGTACTGCTCTTGATAACACTCCTAAATTCACAACAATTATCTCATTATGGTTTATTATGGTTTTTTGTATTACTTTTGATAAACACCTGCTCATAGAGAAACGACGAAACATCAATTGCATTAGTCGTGTTCTGACGCTACGATAAAATAAATATTGTCCACACAAACCGAACCCGGGTGCCATGTTATGCGGTATTTTTTTTTAGCCATATTAGTGTATACATTGGACTCGGCGGGACCAGACCGTTTTGGCCGTATTACGCGGATTCCCGTGTTAACCGGCGCCCCGAAACAGGCGGAATCCACTGTACACTCGTGTATATATAAAAAATATATGACATCTTTAGTTGCACGCGCACCGGCGACGTGGGAAAAAAAAAAAAAAAAAAAAAAGAAATAAACGGGCGTTTAGATTTTAATTTATCAAAGGTCTGTGCGTTCCGGGGGATCGTGTAATTAAACGCGACCGGAGATTTTCAATTAATAAAATACCGCCCGCGATATACCGCGCGAATAATATTATTATCCGTACGCGGCGTCTTGATATATTATAATTTTAGACGCATTATACTATCATGACAAAATAATATTAAATACATTAGTTTTACCCGATGTAGTACGACAACGACGACGACGACGACGAACAGACAAATTCTTACACGTCCCCCATAATTAATCCCCGAGTGCAGTTCCGGAAAGTTCGGTTAAAGTTTTTCCCGTTCTGCCCTTGCGTTTGCGCGCGACATCAACTCGGGCCGAAATGTTCCGAGCCCGTTGTAATACGCACACGAGCTACGAGCACGGCTAAAAGTGCTAATGTATGGAAACGTATTTAGTCTACGGATATAATACGTGTTTAATAATAATTATTATGCCCGAAACGCCTGTACACGGTTTTAATAATAATATTATTTTATCCGACGGGCTTTGTCGTCGTCGTCGTCGTCCAAAACGATAATATTCGGTCAATCGGTTCATTATTGTACAGGATTATTCGAAATCATTCGTCCGGTTTAAAATGCTCACAGAATTGTTTACCTTTAGAACGATATATTTTGCGTATTAAACAACAGACGAATATGTAAAAGTTTTATTAGTCGTAGTAATCAGTATCCATTGTTTAATCGCGGGAGTAGCCAGGTTTGAAGCATTTCTAAACGAGATCACTTACCGTATACTGTGTTTTCAATAAAAAAAAAAAATTAAAAATTAAAAAAAAAAAAAGGGGGTGGAGGGCCATAAACCTGTGTCTTTGATACGACACGGAACGCATTAACTTTAGGACACGAGTCGCGTGCCCCGTATACGAACTTACGATGGTTCGCCTTACACCGCTTATGTGGATGGCCGCACCGTCACTGGAAACAAATCGAGCTGCAAAATATACATCCTGTACAAAAATGCTTTCAATTTATCCGTGGGCATCATTTATGTCTGCGAAAATTGCCACCTATACGGTTTTACAGTCAAACGCCGTCTCAAAACGCGCCAAACAGTTGTCTGTGGAATTTCCAGTTGTCGACTGACGGAGAGTTGAAAACTCTCTTTATTCCTTTACACACGACCGTCGGATACACGGAGATGGCCCGTGTTTTGCACTTTGCACAAACACCCCGGTTCTTAAAAATTGATTATACCGTCGACGTGTGCTCTGAGCGGTTGGCCAGACGACGAAAATCGCATTGCACGGTGACTACCGTCCGCTTCGAAAATCGGCACACGCTAACCGCTTTGCCGTTGTCCGGCGGACGTATTTGCGGTGGTAAACTGACTCGTCGATCATTTTAAAATCGCGAATTAACGACATTCTAAAACCTGGGATTGTCCTCTTCTACTGGTTGGTATACGATTCGACAAGATAAAATGTGAATACTAAATCGTTTTGATCGGCCCTGTAATTATATAATATTAAAAAAAAAACTTATAATAGTTACCCGTGCAGTTCGCGCGCAAGGCGGATACCGATGTTTTTTTTTAGTAATTTCGAAATACGCTTTCGGTCCGACAACGAGAAAACCGGAAGGCGGTAAAACTATACTATGCCCGCGAAAGGGCTCCGTATACGGTTGTTAATTATTATTTCTACTAGGACGAGGATCCGATATGCGATTGTACAAGACGAAGGGCTATGGAAACGATATAAGTTTTTTTTTTTTTAACGTTACGGTCGTATTGTGTATTTTGACTGGCGCGTCAATTATTTTATCGCCCTAACACGCGAACGCATCACGTTTACGTGTGTACGTATATATATAAATATATGTATACGAAGAAAAAAACAACAACAAACGCGATGGTTTTTTTTTTTTTTATATTTATTATTCTACCGGTTCCGTCATCGATATTCATAAAAATAACGGATACGACAACGATTCTATTTAAACTATTGACATATAATTGAATTAAACGTATAACTTTCGGCGCAATAAATTTATCGCACGCACGATAAATGCACAACGCGATTTTCGCACACGATTATTTGTCATTAATCCATGAACGTTTTATGCGGATTCGACTCAAACGCATATGCGTACGTACGTGTATTACTATTACAATGATATATTGTCGGTACTTTTGATTTTTAGAAGGGGGAAATATCGATTTTATTTCGGTTCAAAAGAATATTGTAAAACATTTGACATCGCGGATAGATAATGTTACTCGATATTATTGTTACTCGTTCACGGTTATTAATTATATTTTTTTTTTTTTTTTTAATAGAATAGATTCAGCCGGACAAACAGAAATAAAAAATATGTTAACCAAACACAAACGCATTACTTATCGGCAGTGTATATTATTACGTAGGTAATAACTATTTCAATATTTATACCGCGGAAAACGTTATATATTTGGGTCTAGAGTATAAAAAGTGTATTTATTTTACATTATTTTTTTTTGTTTTTTTTTTTTTTTTGTCCGCGGATAATTTCAGACGTACA
Organism: Tuberolachnus salignus; assembly: GCA_956483605.1. NCBI lineage: Eukaryota > Metazoa > Arthropoda > Insecta > Hemiptera > Aphididae > Tuberolachnus > Tuberolachnus salignus. The sequence continues at coordinate 6,575,242 of OY101436.1, read as the reverse complement.
TTTACGACCTGTACACCGCGAGAGTTAACACGCTGTTTTTGTAATAATTTGATTTAATTCGCGCGTACGCTAGGTACGAAATCTTCGGGTGTTTCGAATTCTGTGCGTAGGCAGAAATGCCTATTGGTTTTAATGTGATATTTTTTTTCAATCGTCAACAAGTTTTCGGCCGGAAATCTTGTCCCAATCGAAGACTTTATAGAAACATACTCGTAGATCCGGTGTGGGGATGCTATATCAGATTTTTCTTGTAGTTTTCGTTGAATAACTGGGAAGAAACGTCGCGAAAACGGAAATATGTTATGCGATAACGGTATCTGTTATACACACGGTCCTTTCTAGCCGCGGTGCAGTTTTCGAAATAATTTTCTAGTTATAAACGACCAATTGAAACTGTCGAGATTTTTTACTTTTGTTCGACGCGTCTAACAAATGTTTCGGGTTATTTCCATCGGGCGTTCCACGTTCAAAAACTTGTTCGCATTTACAAATCATTACAGTTTTCGAATTATAATTCGCCTCGAAATTCCGAAAAACGAAAATAAAAAAAATGACTAATTTGCATTGGCTGTAGGACACAATCCGGGACGCCGACGGTCTGCGTATATAATACCGTATCGGTTCGGTACTTGTAAAACGCATTCGAAAACAAAACCGGGCGTCGTTTTTTTTTTTATTCCGCGGTGCCCCGACTGATTTCGTATTACCCTCCCTTGCCCTCGTTCTGATAATAAATAATATCGATTTTCGATGGCCCCGGGCGCGCGTGCCGTAAAAATAATATACGGTAAATTATTATAATATTATGTCGAGTGTGTCTATAACGCGATCACAAGGAGCGAACGTGGAAAAAAAAAAAAAAAAAATAATAATAATAATAAAAAAACAACCGCACGCACGCGTTGACACACACGTGCAAACGAACGGCATCACGCAATGACACAACCGAATAAATAACCGCGCAGAACGCACGAATAAATACACAATAATAATAATGTACGGTGGCGTAAGTAAAGAAAAATAATTTGCATTCGGCTATTCGAATATTATACAATATCGTAATGAAATTCGTTTCCGGGCGCGCGTTCGTTGATTAATTAAAACGCACCCGGGGCACGCTATTTCCGTGTGTCCGGGGGCCCGGGCCGGAAACAAGATCGACCAGCCGGCCAGGCGGGCAAAAAAGTCCCGTGCGGATTTATAGATCGGAGGACCGCGAGAAAATCGGGTCACGGACACTTATTGTTCCACTGGTCGGGCTTAGAAGTGTCGATACGTACACAATCGTACGACGTGTAGCCGCACGATAAAGTCGCACGGGTACCGGTGGCGGTCACGTCGGGTGGACGATTCCGCACCTCGGACGGTGGGCTTCGTGAGCCCGGGCACAACGTTTTCTTAGTCGGATTTCACCTCGGTCGGATTGTAATCAAATCGAATAAATTACCGTCTTGGCGTCGCCGTCGGGTTGATAATTACGAGTACGATTTTTGTTTTTCTCCCCCCAAAAAAAAAATATCCTGTTCCGAGCGCGTAACGTATTTTCCATGAAATTCCCGATGGGAAAAAAAAATCATTCGGCTCTCGTCACCCGCACATTTCGACATTTTGTACCCGTAATCGTATATTTTCCGGTCCGTAGAACAACGTCGCGAACTTCCGGTCATTTGCGATCGATTTCTCAATTGAATGCGAACAATACCGATTTGTTTAAAAAAAAATAAATAAATAAATTCTATATATTCTAACGCGGCTTTTTTGCCAGTTTAAGTTATTTCAACACGGCGGTTGAACATCGTCAAGTTCCGCACCTAACCGATACCGCAGGGTGCGTAGCTGGAACGTTTTTCGTACCGTGGCGGCTGAACATCACGTGCAAAGCATTTACACCGACAAAAACCGCGCTTTAAAATAATCTAAATAAATTATTTCAGAAATATGTACGGTTTTTTTTCCTAGTCAATAAATTGAATTAAATGCGTTAAAAATGCTCTTGTAAATTTATCTCGGATTTATTTGTCAAAAAGAGTCCATTTTTGTTTTAAATTATTTGTCCATTATGTTTTTAACCTGCCAACGAATTTCGTTACAATATTAAAAAAATACACATCATCGGGGGACGACCGAAACTTTTAGCGGCCAAGCTCCCGCCCCCCCGGGGAATATTTCCCCCGAGGGCGCGATTGCACCCATTTTCTTTTTTCCAGCGACGCCCCTCACGTAAGGCAATTCGATTTTGGCAATACAATCGTTGAATAATATTTTTATTTTTTTTTTTTTTATCGCGTTAAACGCGTTCGGTGAGAGTCCCGTGGAGTTTTGTATTATAATCGGGGACGGGTACCGCCCACGCGATTTTTTATCCGATGTTCGCCGATACATTTGAACTCGGATACCACGTGCCGACATTGAAACTAACCGATTTAATCGGTCGGTAATCCGATTTTCCAACGGTTTTTTATCGAGTCGAAATATCGTTAATCGTAAAACGGAAAATGTAAAAAAACCCACGACGATATTCTCAATATGTAAAATCGCACGGCCAATGAAATTATTATAAAAATTTCATTTTCGAAACCCAATTTGCCCATCAATCTCGCCATAATATTCTGTAATATTATTGTATTCTATCTCTCTCTCACTCACTCTTTGTCTTTCTCTCTCTTTCTTTCTCACTCAATCTCTCTTCACAGACATTCATTCTTGCATTCGTGTAATGCCTACCTGTATTATATTATATTATATTATGATATACCGCAGTGCTCGCTCGTTTAATAATATTTCGGGACGTGTTGTGCACGTACGCAATGACGTAAAAAAAATTATATATATATATATAAATAATATAATATAATAATAATTAAATCGTCGAGAAAGGGACATTATTATTACTTTATATATATTTTTTTTTGTCTACGCTTTCGTCACGGACGCCTCCCTCTCTCTCTCTCTAATCTCGCTGTCTCATTCTCTTCGTGAGAGCCTAAATGTTTCCAAACAATTTTTATTATATTATTTTTTTTTTTTTTCCACCCTCGACAGCAGCAGCCACCGCTCTGATTATTAATAAGACCCGTCATCGCCACTGTCGTCATCTGTGCCGACGTCAAGCAGCCATCCTCTTTTCACGCGCGCACCCGGCGCATCTGGCCAGACTTACGAAATTAATATTTTCTTCCGGCGCACGAAAAATCGAGAAAACACACGGACGATCCGCGCTCTCTCTCCCTCTCCCGGCTGGCAAAAATAATTCGTTTACTCGCTGATAATTATTTATAAGTTGTTTTTTTTTTTTTTTTTTTTTGTTCTCGTCTTATTTCACTTAATTTTGTTTTGTTGTTGGTTTTTTTTTTTTTTTTTTTTTTTTTTTTTTTGGGTTGGTTTTTAATACTTTCTCCTACTCTGTGTAGCACGGCGGAAACCCGCCGTTGCTTAACTGCAGCGAAGCGCATTGCTTCTTTTTTTTTTTTCGTGACAAATGGTTTCCGCGTGAAAAATGTACACCGACAGAAGAGACGACTACAAGGCTTTTGGGAATTAATATTTTACTCAATGTTAATAAAAACGTCAGTTTTTAGTTTGGATTATTTCTTATTTTTTTTTTTTTTATGTTTTATTTTAGTTATTTCCATCGAAGAAACATTTTACACGCGTCCTCCAACTTGTCACAATGTTATTATTATTTTTATTATTATTAATATAATATCAACTATATAAAGAATTCTGTATACGTATACTGTATTCGGTTTTTTTTTTTTTTCTTCTGTTGTATAGAACCATATAGAGTACACTATTGAAGAAGAGATATCTCGGTATAGGAATAAATTTTTATTTATTTTTTTTTTTTTGTTATTTAATATATGTTTGAAATTCCAGTGAGTATAATATTATGTACAGTAGCTATCATAAGTACAATAACGAGATATTTTTTTTTTTTTCATTACGCGTAAATCGAATAGTTATCATTATAATGGACAAAAGTAATTTAAAAAATATATATATATATATATGTATATACATTTTTTATACCTAGGTTATGATAAATAATATTGCATTTTTATCTATCCATAATAGTGATGTGTCTTAAATCCGGATTATCCGAAAATCTAATTAATCCGAATTTCGAATTTTATATTTTTTACGAATAAAACAACGTTTGTCAGCTAGTTATATATAATATGAATTAGAGTATAATGTGTACGATGTGTCCTGCTGTACTTGTTTTTTAAATCAAATTTCTATTTACGAAATTTTTTTAATTGTAAAAACGTATTTAATGCTGTTAACGATGAGATAATAATAGTTCTATGCGAAATTAATTAAGGAATATAAATATCGTAATTTCAAAAACCGAAATTGGAATTCAGATAAAATCCGAAATCCGGATTTACAATAGGCGTCAGATTTCTAAACCTTTCAGAATCCATAAATCCATATACGTATGTAAACACGAGTCTCGCCACAGCGTTATTTGAAATTTTCGAAATCCAATTTTCTATATTAAATAATCGGAAATTTTGAAAATACCTAATATGTGGAGGATTATCGATAATAATATTATAGTAATAAATCCGCCTCGGGGATGATTTTTCTATCCATTGGACCAGGATTTCAATGCAAAGTTTATATATATATATATATATATTTTTTTTTGGTTGTTGATCTCACACAATTCGATTCATGCTATGAACATACCATAATATTACGAATATACTTTAAAAGTGAAACTTTATTTGCGGTAATTAATCGATGATATCGACTTAATAAACAACATAATAGAATAAAATTAACCACAGGTTTACCGTATACACATGATCCGTTTAGTTAAATTTTCGGTTAGGTTCAGATTTTTTTTTTTTTTTTTTTTTTTTAACCACATACAAGTCGTCCGGGTGTCCGATTTCGTTTATATATTTCCTACGATAATATGTAAATCATAAATGTTAATTTTGTCGTATAGGATTATCAACGCGGCTGAAATATAAGCGGGAAAAGGCGAAATTTATTTGTTAAAAATCGTTGTTGTCGTTTTATTGAAACGCAAGAGGTACGCCATGAATCCAAAAAATGATTTTATGACGTGTCGATATTGGCGCAAAGATTTAATTTGTCATTCGACCGCCGCGGTTTCCAGTTCGCCGATAATTGAATCCGCCGATTTTTTTTTTTTTTTTCTTTACGCTATGACGCGTGAAATGCTATTTCGATTGAAATATTATTATGTTTTGTTTATCAGCGAAATTAATTAATTTTTTTAGGTTTTTCGCGGTAAAATATCATCAGACTTCCGTCATAGCCGGATTAGTGTAGTCACGTCGCCGTTGCAGTCGGCGTGTGGCCGAACTGAATCAGTGGATTTATGTTCACCGTATACTATTATAATTGTCTTTCTGTCTCCCTCTCAAATAACTCATTCGATTTTATATTTTTTTTTTTTAATTATAAATATAAATAAATAAATCAAAAAAAAAAATAAAAAATAATAATAATAATAATAACTATACGTTTTTAACGAGTCATCGAAAACCGTCGCGATTCCCAGGGGATAAACAAACGTATTATACACGCACACACGTACGGACACATTTTTTTATTTTTTTTTTTTTTTTTTTTTTTTTTACGAACGAAAGCAACGTCGTGTTATTCTCTCTCCGTAAAAAAAAAAAAAAAAAATATTGTATTATGTCTTTGAGCGAAAAACTCCTATTATAATCGGAGTCATTGTTTCGCGAAAACGACGATAACGCCGACGGATTTCCACGGTACGCGTTCAATATAATATTATTTTATTAACACGCTCGTTCGGTATCATGTTTCCCAGTGGCATGCTCGCACACGTACGTTAAACCGATTGAAATAATTCCCGGGAACAGAAAATCCGTTGGTCGCCCAATTATTGTTAAACGGCGTTATTTGACGAATAATCACGTTTTATTCATTTTTTTTTTTTTTTAAATACTTTATAATATTTCACAAAATCAGCAACAACGCCGCCGCCGCCGTCGTTTTTTCCTTTGGGCCTATCTCAAAAGCCAAGCAGTCCCCAAACTGTGCAAATCCTGACAGGGTAAGGTAATAACTCAAAGAGTCGCTGCCATCCCGCCCGAAATGACCCGTAGAGTCATAGATGACTACCGAAAAAGGCTCAACCGGTGTAATGAAAACGAGGGCCGCCACATAAGTGATATAATTTTTAAAAATAGTTTTTGAAAAAAAAAAATGGCATTATACGTACAATTTATAAATGAAACATGCTTTTTGTGATAAATGACTGGGTTTGGTATTTATAAGTTTCACAAATCGGGGATGTTTTTCTGACGCACCCTGTATGTATTGTCAATGGGCATACGGTATTTGTGATTTTCGGTTTTACGGTACACAATAATAATAAATCCAATTAATTCTCCAATAACGTATCCCTACGTCGTTTTATCTTACGCGAATATTGTTTTCGGGTTTTTTTTTTATTACATTTTTTTTTTAACAAATTCGATTTATTCGTACCGCACGCGCCCGTAAACGTGCAATCCGTCGCGGCGTACCATCAAGTATAGCTTTTGGCGTTTTACCTCGGAAAACGCATTTTGTTTTTTTTTTTATTTTTCCGGTCGGTGTAAAAATGGTCCAAATTATTCGCGTCGTATATCATGAGTGATGCGGATTTTTCACCCGGCGGTACTTTATATTTGAAAAAAAAAAAATGTTTCTAAATTCCCGACAGTTTTTCAAAAAAAAAAAATCTGTTTTAGTTTTAGTTTATTTATTTATTTTTTTTTTTATGATTTCTTAGTTGCTTTGGCAGTAAGGGTAATAAATCCGTTTTTCGTTTGCAATGATCGCGTACATATCTAAACTAAATTACCTACCCTATACATATGGAATCCTACCTTGCCGACTGTCCCATCCACAACGGTGGCCTATACACGCGAAAAAACAACGTCCGGTTTTTGTTTGTTTAAAAAATAAAAAAAAAAAAATACAATAATAACTTGCGTCCCCGTCCGCTTTGTTTTTTAGCCGCGTATATTATTAAATCGAATCCGAATTATTACCATAACGAAAAAATTCGATGGAATATCATCTCGGCGCTTTTGTACAAATATTATGCGAATAATAAAAATGAAATGTAAAAAAAAAAAAAAAAAAAAAAAAAAAAAAAACAACACATTTTTCGGGCCGTCGACAATACTGTTTATTTATTGCGCATTGTGTATTTAACAAATATAATAATGCGATCTTTAATGCAAAAACATTTAATATTTTCACTTGGACGTTAAACGCGTGCGTTGTACAAATACAATAAATACGTTTTAATGGAATGCAAACAATCGTATTAGTCCGTTTAAATCTGTTATTAAATTTATCGATTTTGGATTGTATCATATATATATATATATATATATACATGGTTATACCCACCCACTTAACTTTTTAAATAATTTATACGCTCGCGGATTTCGCGTACAGTTTATATTAATTTATTTATACCGATACAAATACAGACGATGCGAATATTGCAATATGGCTTGCGGTTGCCGTATTCCGGGACAATATCGACGGAGATGTAAAAAACATCTGTAGGGTGCATCGATGAATGATATTATTGCGCCCTCGGCACCGTTACCGATTTGACCGGCCCGGTCCGTTTGATGAATTAATATCGACACTGGCCGGCGGGACAAAACTACACTGTTTGCCGGCGAATAAATCGGAATGGCCGACTGCCCGTAGACTCGTGTTAATTCGTTTGGTAATCCACACCAGCTATCGGTTATAATATTACCGTACGTATAGGCGAATAAAGCCCATAACGGGCCCGTGTGGCGAGGCTTTGGGGCGCTCCCAATTAACCGGGGAACCCGAAAACCCGCAGCGGATTTGGCCCGGGACGTAAACGCAAACAATACACAACTCCGAAATTAACATCTCAACGCCGACAAAATACCCGGGTCGTTCGTTACACCGAGCACGTGTATATCGGTGTATAAATACGTTACTATCGAATTTCCAACATAATAACATCGTGTCTTTTAAATAGCCGGACGTTTTTTTTAAATTGGCTTATTGTTATTTTCCACCGTTTTCGGTTTGTACGTTGATTCCGTTGTGCAGTCCTTACCCGGACCACTGCGATTTATGTTACCGAGATATTAGGAAATGCGTTTGGTCATAAGTCATATTGTATTATCTAATTGGTTTTTTTTATTTTCACGAAAAAGTGGCAGTCATTTTCTCGCGTTTAACGTCTATTAATGGTTTTCCTTTTTGGACATAATATTATATATTTTTTTTTGTTAATATCCAAACGGATGACATTTTTCGGGTTTTCTCAATAACGCTCTCGAAAATTGCACACAAGATTCGTCAAGTTAAGTTGTACTTAATCGTAAAAAATATAATAAACTCAGCGTAATCTAAATATAATATAATCGATTAAAGTGTACATTTTGATAGTTTCGGTCATTCGGCCATTTTCCAATTTATGCGAATAAAACATTTTGTCGATCCATTAAAACGCTTAAGACAATTTAGGACGAAAAATGACGGGCATTTTAAATTTATTCGATTTTTATTTATCTAAACATGTTTCACGAATTTTGCTGATAATCGTTTTTCGTTTGCAATGATTCAGGTGTAAATTCTCCGGTGTCGGCCATATTGCATCTGATATAAAGCTGCTGTCAAGTCGTTGTATGATAACATACCGATAAAAACATATCGGCAATAATATTGTTTATTCCATGATATTTTTAGTTTTTTCTATGATATTCGTCAGTGGCGTCCGTGATATTATTTTGACGACATGCCTATATAATTATCCATGGGTATTATCATGACTACTGGAAACCCAAATTTGATAATAATTTATGGCATAATTTTTATTCCGAATAAACTATAAGATATAGTTTATTTGGCCGAAAAAAAAAAACGGGACCAATAACATTATTGTATTTCTAGCTAGTAATCCAAAATATTAAAATATTCCGAATACTTAAATAGTAAATAGTACCGAATGTGAAATACAAATCGATGAAATACAATTTGATTATTTAGATAAACAGAAAAATAAAATCGCGTGTAAAATTATAATAATAATTGTGTAAAGTAAAAAATTCGCAGGACAATAACCTCGTATAAAAGTGTTTTTTTTTTTTTTTTTTTTAAAACTCATTAGAAATATTTTCTTATAATAAATAATTAAAACATTTTGTAATAATGAATATATAATAATAAATGGATAAAAAACATAACACGAATACACTCTCCATATATGAACTTCCGGATTAAATGTTTTTTCCTCGTCCGTATTTAAATTGCAATTACGGTAAAGTTGACAAAGAACTTTTAAACTGTGTTTTTTTTTTTTTTTTTTTTTTTTTTTTAAATTACAAAAACTTTGTATACTGCGGTTAAAATACGTGGTAATCATTATAATATAGTACATACACAAAAAGTAATAACGATAGAAACTCGAAAAAAAAAATATATATATGTATATAAATATATACTCATGCGATTATATGCATTCGTAAAAAAAAAAAAATGTTGTGTATTTATTTACATGTAAATTGATTTTTAAACTTAAGCCACGCCGTCGTCGTTTTAACCTGTACGGAAATGAATAGAAAATAAATAAACCAAAATAAAATTTCCCGAGATTCGTGAACCGCTGCGCCGAGCGTTACGTATGTAATGACGCAACAGTATAATAATAATAATAATTTGTATATTATTATTATTTTTTTTTTTTAACGTACGCCTACGTTATTGGCTCTGGTAAAATGTTTTTTTTTTTTTTTAATTACACCGCTGTTTGTTGTGCAATTTGAAATTCTCACGGAATACAAAAAAAAAAAAAAAATGCACATAAATTGCGCAGTTTGACGAAAACGAAAACATTTCGATAGCGAAATACAGGTCCCGGACAATCTTTACACACGCGCCAGCGTGCGTAATATGGTCGGACCGTCCGCTCTTGATGGCCCGACGATATACAAAAGATGTTTCGCAAACACATTATTACATTTATTTGTACGAGGTGCGACAATAAAATAACGAGACTTTTTGAATACAAGTTTTTTATATTAAAAATGTTATAATTTAATGATTATCACCTTCAAAGTACCTTCCTACAGCATCAATACACTGTTGCATACGTCGCTGCCATTCTTGAAAACAGTGTTGCCAATTGCTTTCATTCAGCCCTTTTAGAAGTTCTGCCGTTTTCATTTTTACGTCATCAACTGTTTGGAAATGGGAAAAGAAATAAGAAGAAAATAAGAAGAAGTCACAAGGAGCAAGGTCTGGCGAGTACGGGGGATGTTGAAGTACAGAAATTTTTTTTTCAGTTAAAAAACGTTGAATTGAAAATGCACTGTGAGCTGGAGAATTGTCTTGATGAAGAACCCAGCCATTTTTCCATAGATCTGGTCGCTTCTTTCTGACACGTTCTCTTAATTTAATTAATACCTCTTTATAATAATATTGATTAATTAATTTTGTCGATTTTTTCAACGTTTTCGTTTGTTGAAGACGTGGTAGGACGTCCAGAACGATCATCGTCTTCCAAAACACGAGCTCTTGATAAACATTCTTCACCATAAACTTCACATAACATACGAAACGATTCCGCGGCAGTTTTTTTTAATTTAACAAGAAATTTAATGTTAACACATGTTGTTCGATTTTTATATCTAACATTTCGTCGGCAGTATAGTCGAACTCGCACTAATAACAAGGCTACTAACGTATAAGAAAATGAATCGATGCCATCAGTGTTCATAGTACTTTTAGATAAGTGTTTTCTAATCGTATTTCAATAATCGTTTTATAGATAACGTTAATAGTTTAGGTTATATTTAGAATGTCTCGTTATTTTTTTATTGTCGCACCTCGTACGCCGTACACGGCGAAACGAATTAATTCCGATCGGCCGTCGTCGGCCGTTGGCGAGATCGCGCGGCGGCAACTCTGCCGCGGACCGGGGACCACCCCCGTCGGGAAATCGAACATTTTCCCGGCATATCGTCGCGTAAAATCAAAAGTAAATCGCCTCCGTGCTAAGCTACTCGCGTTGTTAAACGGTCGGTTAAGGGCGCAACCGTTAACGGTTCCGATTAAAAATCCATCGTAACGTGCCGGAATCAATTCGGTGGACATGTGAGCACACGAAATCAATTGGTTTTTTTTAACCGTCCGCTATACACTATATATATATATATATATATTGCACGGATTGTATTCGATTTTGTTTATTCGCCGACGGACCGACCACCAATAGCGCGGAACGTACGTTTTTCTACATTTTTAACGCGTTTGTTTACCGTGCAAGAAGAAAAAAAACAAACAAACAAACAAAACGTTACGTTAGTATAAAAATGCTACAATTGTGGGCCGGGAACGACGCTAAAACTCCCAGTTGAAAAACTAACTCCGACAATTTTCCTAATATAATTTTCCAACTTTGCAATGCCCGTTGATGTAATAATTTTACACAAAACATTTTAATGTGCAGATTTATTTAGTTGCCCATAAACGACGTGGAAGGATGCAGATCTAAGCTAACCCCCCCCCACCCCACCCCACCCACCCACCAGTAGCGTAACCGGGTAAAAAATTAAGGGTGAGGGTGGAGGGGTGGACGAAATAATTCATTCACCGAAATCCAACCAAAACCACGAGGAGTCGTGTAAATATATTTTTGTTCTATGTATACAAAATAATCAAAGACTAATTGATTTAATGACGTAAAAACTTAAAAAATTTTAATGTTACCTTTCTTACTTATGTTACCCCAGACAATACGTCAACATATTATAGAACAGGAGAAACGCGAAATATGTATAAAATTGTATGAAATAATTTGAGGGGAAAATATTTGTACAAAAAATGTGCGTATATAATAAATAGTAATTAATGTATTGCGTTCTTTCTTTATTTTAGAAGATTCGGAGATTTGTACTGTTGTCAAATATGAGAGGGAGGGGCAAAATTACACTTTTGCCCCACACAAAAATTTCAGGGGGGGGGGGTCAAGTGCTTTTCCTCGGCCCCCCCCCCCATAATTACGCCACAGATTATCAACTTCGACATTTTACTTCTTACCGTACCAAATACGTACGATTTGTGGTTCATTTGCCGGTTTGATTCGTATTTCCCGGGCCGAAAAATTCGCCAATCCGCCACCGACCGCGGGCGTATGCCCATGCCCATTTTTTTTTTCCATTCTCGTTACCACACACACACAATCTTCATAAACGTGCAAGTAGTGTTGTTTTATTTCCGTTTTTTTTTTTTTTTTTTTTTTTCACCTGCCGTATAATTACTATTATTCGACGCGTTCGGAAACACGCGAGTTTAAACGCTAAAGCGTTTTACGACGTTTTGTCACACACACGCCGCGGCGGAAACGTGCTTTCCCTATATATATATATATATATATATATACAGGGTGAAAAACATTCCGCCCCTCTTTAGAAAATCAAAAACCCGACATTTTTCCCACCGTGGGCGGACCGCAGTTGTTGGTGGATATTCGGGAACGTGGCACGTATAATGGGGTCATTAAGTTTGTATTTATACGGGGTGCGGCGGAGCCGACTGACCGGTTTAATGGGGTCATTAGTCCAAGATAAGAAAATCGCAGGATTGCACAAGTGGACTGTTTTGGATTTACACGGTCATGCGGTTTTTAGTCGTAATCGTCGTCTGGGACAGCTGTACATCGTCGTGCGCGCGTATTTCGAAAATAACCATTCTGCGATTGCTACACAAAGGGCTTTTCGTCTACACTTTGGCCATCCGCGCAACGAATCTGTCACTCGTATGTTAACACTAAAATGCGGATACGACATTTGAAAAAGACTGGAAAGCGCCCCGAGTGGGTGTGTACACGGAGCACCCAGAACGGTAACAACCACCGGGAACGTGCAGTTGGGTTTATGGAGGCAGTTGAGCGGTCGCCAAAGACGCTCTGCCCGGAAGCACGCAGTTGCTTCGGGAATGTTGTGATGTTGGAAACTTATCTGCAGCACAGGTTGGAGGGCATGGCTGAAGAACAATCACTTGGGAGTCGTACGATTTCAACAATATGGGGCTAGGACGCACACATTTCGAATTTCGCTCGCTGTTTTGCGATAAATATTCGCCGGGCGGTTAGATCCCTCTGTGGGGTAACGTAGGCCGGCCGGCACGCACCCCCGATTTACGCATGTGCGATTTTTTCTCCGGTGGTTCCTTTCATACGTCGCCCTCGTACCGTAGGTATGACCTAAAGCATCGAAACGTGCCGGAAATCGTACGAAAACTTCATAGATCGCCCACAGCAATGTCGTATTGTCGCCAACGGCCGCCATCTTGAAGATACCATTTTCAAAACATTATTAAAAAAAATCGGAAAAATCCCAACGGTTTTAATAAAACAAACCGTTGTCCTCCACGTTTTAATGTTAGGTATTTATAGCTCTTCAACACTCATCATTAGGTTCCGCCGCACCCTGTGTTACAATCCCGTAACTCGTTGCGAACGATAAACGATTCTGAGTGGAGGTTCGGTCGAACGCATAACGTTTTGATTAATTTACATTGAAATGCCTATTCATTTGTGATTGTACTATATAAATTATAATTTTTCTCGGGCTTTTACCCACCAATTGATTACATTAATTTGAATGTAAAACGCCGACGCGATAGAATCGCATCATTTGTATCTACCGAATAAACAATTGAAAATTCCGAATTGCTATTGAATTACTCGAAAACGCCAGAATGTTTAAAAGTGAGTGCGCGGAGCGTCAAAATGAGTGTCGTCGCTAATTCGCCAACCAGATTCAAAACGCTACAGGAATGTTCTTATACAGTTTGTAATTGGAGCGAGATGTCTGATCGAAAAGTTTACACGGGATAAAATAATAAGCGCACAACATCACAGACACGACAAATATAATTCCAAATATTTATACGGCGAAAAAAATTAAAATACCCGAGTGTCATTAGGATATTTAACTGTATGCGTTTGATTAATAGCAACGCCGACCCGGTTGTTTAGATCATTTCTTTAGATCTCGTGCTACTCGAATAATGTACTCAATAAACATCTAAATATATATATTTTTTTTTTCTTCTCTATTCTCCCGAAAATAGAGACCACATAAAACTTTATCGTGTCTGTTATGTGCAGTGCATGATTGGAGGAGGGTATTTTTTATTTTTTCAAAATATTTCAGCGTACGCCTACGAATTTTCCATAATGTATATATTGAACGTGTACGGGCAAAAAGACATTGAATCTTTAGATACACAATACGAGTATATTGATTTACACTTTTGCGCGTCCAATTCAAACGCCGGTTATATCATTTCTCTATCATTTTCCCGTTACTTTTGGACACTGTTAGTGGTTCCCAATCACGACCAAATCAAACTCCGGTAATTATTACTGTTTTCATACACGGACTGAAGTGACGAATGTCGCGTTAAATTTCAATATGAATTTCAGCGGAACGAGGGTGTTGGTTTTTAGCTACAACGACTCCCCGGCAGCCCATTCCACGATGATATGGAATTTCGCACGTATAGGCGTTGCGTTCAGTGCCGAGGATGTGCCTTTTGGGTAGGGGGTGTTCAACTATCAACTCTCGTACCGTGTTTACGATCAAATATCACTGTTTTTTATTTATTTTTTTTTTTTCCCCCGTGGGGAGGTAATACAAAATACGCGAGGAAAAATTCGCCTGAGCTCAGACTGCTGCTGCTGCTGCTGCTGCTGCTGCTGCTGCTGCTCGGGGCTGTATTATATTTATTATTATAACTTATCGCGTACATAATTGTAATAATAATATTAAGCACTCAATGTGTGTGAATAATGAATTGAAAATAACATTACAACCACCGGTTGATCAACATCAATTCCTTTAATTTTAAGTTCGTCCATAGCTGGCCACAAAATATCGGTGATCATATCCCGGATAACATTCACAATTCACTAGTAACAGCGTTGCCACGACAGTGTTTTGCGACCGACCCGCACGTCAAATGCCGACAACAGAGCCATGCGCTTCAAATTTAGCCACTAAGTTTCTTGCTTGCGCCATCGGTTGGTGCTTTTTTACGTCTAGAGATATTGCGGAATCGGCGGACAGTCCTCTAAAACGCGTTCCCCGTGTTTTTATTGCGTTTTTATCACCGGAACACGTTGCTCGGTACTGTACCCTTTCATAGCAACAAATCCGAAAAGCAAACAACAATTTGATCGGAAGTATGAGAGATAAGAAAAATTATGAAACCAATGTTGCCAATCTTAAATCAAAAAATGGCAGTCCAAATAAAAAAAAAAAAAATAGTTACTATCAACTCTCGTACCGTGTTTACGATCAAATATCACTGTTTTTTATTTTTTTTTTTTTTTTTCCCGTGGGGAGGTAATACAAAATACGCGAGGAAAAATTCGCCTGAGCCCAGACTGCTGCTGCTGCTGTTGCTCGCGACTGTTTTATATTTATTATTATAATTTATCGCGTACATAATTGTAATAATAATATAAAGCACTCAAAGTGTCTGAATAATGAATTGAAAATAACATTACAACCACCTCCACCACCACCACCAGCAGCAGCACTGCCTAATACTACTGCTATCAACTACTTTTATATACACGACCCGCTATATAATAATATAATACTAGGTACCTATACACACGTTATAACCGTACATTTATTTATTACGTTCGCCCTTAGAGTATTATAGAAGTCCGGTGCGTGTCTAAAGTTGTTTATAAATACGAAAACACGTTATTTAAAAAAAAATAAATAAATAATAATAAACTGTTATGTCATAGTAATATTACGGCTTTTGCCCTCCGCGCGCATACACGTTTGTGATACTGAAAAGGCATTTTTCGAAAACGCTGCGCGCACAAAAAAAACCGTATTTTCGTTCCGTTACCGTTACAACGGTACGAGTAGCTAATATCTTTTTGAAAATGGGATAACTCGGTGAAAAATGAACCAAATTTCAATTTATTTCGATGCTTTTTTTTTTTTGTTTACACTCACAAGAATCTTCGATTTATTCACATCTAGTATATATACGAGACCACTCCCCCCGGTGTTTCGGCAGGCAGTTATCCGCCCGATAAAATTGACGATTACTCGGCCACAGATGTCCCCGTTAATTTCACCGATAACTCGTCTAATTTCCGTCTTATGAACAGCGATGGTTCGCGGTTTGTTCGCATAAGCTTGTCATTGGACATATCTCCATAAAAACAAAAAAAAAAAATATCCAGAGGAGTCAGATCACATGAGTTGTGTGGCAGGTTGCTCGGTTCTGTTAAAACCACCGGTTGATCAACATCAATTCCTTTAATTTTAAGTTCGTCCATAGCTGGCCACAAAATATCGGTGATCATATCACGGATAACATTCACAATTCACTAGTAACAGCGTTGCCACGACAGTGTTTTGCGACCGACCCGCACGTTAAATGCCGACAACAGAGCCACGGGCTTCAAATTTAGCCACTAAGTTTTTTGCCTGCGCCATCGGTTGGTGGTTTTTCACGTCTAGAGATCTTGCGGAATCGGCGGACCGTCCTCTGAGACGCGTTCCCCGTGTTTTTATTGCGTTTTTATCACCGGAACACGTTGCTCGGTACTGTACCCTTTCATAGCAACAAATCCGAAAAGCAAACAACAATTTGATCGGAAGTATGAGAGATAAGAAAAATTATGAAACCAATGTTGCCAATCTTTAAACAAAAAATGGCAGTCCAAATAAAAATAAATAGTTACTTCTGCCTGCGCCCTTATTAACGCCCCTTACAAATGTATAGTAAAAAAAAAAAAAAAAAAAAAAACAGTTTTGCGCGGTAAAAAACCGTATAATATTTCTATGTTTTCACAAAAAAGTCATTGAAATATCGTGTCGTAACAAAAACAAAATCGATAACATATAACCGTCGTTGCGTATTCTAGTTTCTCGACTTCTGTTTCCGGTGTTACCCCATTATTCAGAAGACTCCAAAGAAAATAACAAAATTCTCGATACACCAACTATAAAACATTTTCTACTGGAAACTACCCCCGGACTTGACGGTCAAAGCAAGATTTTTGATAGAAAAGTTGCGATAAGTTCAGAAACTAAAAAAAAAAAAATCACTGGTCGTTTTTTTTTCGATAGCACTACCTAACCCGACAATTATTTTCAATAAGTAAATTAAATTACCGTAATAACCGAACATTTTCAAATTAATTTGATTTGTATTGTATTTATTTTACCAAAAAATAAAGAATAATAAAAATAAAAAATAGGCACACTGCGACACAGATAATGTTCTACAGAATGTACTATGCAATTTTAGCGGTTCCACTATAATCGCCCCGGCGTGAAACGATTTTTCGTATACATTTTGTTTTATATTACGATTATACTAAACAGAAAAAACAAAATTGTACGGTTTTCTTATAGTGAATTTTAGTCGATAAATTATAATTTTTTTTTTTTTCTTAAATTTCGTCAAAATCGTCTTTGCGCAATTCTTCCGAATACGGGCAGTATAACGTCCTCTGAATATATTTTTTATATCTTTTTTTTTTTTTTGTTTTTTTTTCGCACTAAACAGTTCAATAACGAGTTTTCACGAGTATTATCGCGTGTTTCACCGAATAATTTCAGGACCGGTGTCCGGACTGCAGCGACGGCGTCAGAATTATATTAAATAGCATTTGGTTTTCGTCGTGGTGGGAAGGTGAAATCAATTTTCTAAATTATAATAACACGGTAAGACAGGACCACAAAATATTTAGGCTCGCGCAATATTGTATACGATTAAAAAAATAAAAATACCTCCTCGGGGCCGACAAAGCAGTTTTGTCCTAACCGAATAGTCACATGCGAAAATCGCAAATATTTCAATAAAACAAAAAGTAAGTGAATATAATCGAAATTCTCGGTTATTCGGTATCACAGACGCCGCCGCCACCGCCGTAATAAATCCATCGTTGCCGCGGTGAGTTATATTCAATGGACGACGCGTTAAAACAATTTTTTTTTTTTTTTTATTATTTCTGTATACCATTATTTATTATTATTGTTATTATTATTTCGTTAACGCATATCGAAATCTACGGCCGCGGGTCGTTAAAGTTTAACATCCGATTACAACGAGACCCCGGGTTCGCCGTCATAAGCCATTACCGTCAAGCAAAACCGTCGAAACTCGCAGCTACGCCTGAACGGTGTTTTTTTAATTACCGGTGTGTACCGACGTACATTTCGATTATTCCGTCGGTTAAATAAACCGAACGGATATTATTCACTCGCAACGTTTATTTGTACATGTGCCGTTTTGAGCGTGTACGATTATCGTGTTCGAAATCGTGCTGTTCGTTTTTCAAATTTAAAGTTGTCGTGCTATTTTTTTTTTGTCGTATTAATTTGTAATTTTTTCCTTTTTTTTTTTTTTTATATTGTAATGCCGAAATTATGTCGTCTCTTAAACGGCGTGCGTGGTACGATACGACGAGCGATCGGAAAATAATCAAATACTTTACAATGCTCGTTGTGCAACAATCGACTATAATTCGAACACGCGAGTTGGTGCAGATGCGCGGACTTCGAGAAGGAAAATCGTGTAACCTCGCGTAAATATAATTTAAAAATTCACGCCGATCACGTTACGTACAAAAAACAAAAAAAAACAAAAACAAATTGTATTTTACGTCCGATCACACGTGTGTCTCGGACAGATTTTTAATCGATATTTCGTGTACCGCGTTAATACGGATGATCCGGAACGACGAGAAGAAATGGAAAAAAAAAAAAAAACGTGTATACGTACGTACAACCTACCCGCGGTGATGTAATTCATTTCGTCCGTATAATGTTATTTAAAAAAAATCCACGTGCGCAATTAATTTTTCGACGTGGCTAAACGGACGGCGGACGGACAATCGTATAACTCTCGATTTTTTTTTTTTTTTCTTCTCGTAATTTCCCACGAAAGCGAAATGAGTATTATAATAACGATTATCGTGTGCGACGCGCTGATTGTGACATTCTCACCGTACAAAAATAAAAAAGAAAAAAAAAATCGGCGCGTTCCGAAATCCGGCCTACGATGATAATTGGTCAATTATAAAATATCGACTAATATCGGTTTTTATTTGCATCAGTATAAATATAAAAGCCAAGTTCGGCTTGGAATACCGAACGTGCAGCGCTGGTCGCGGTGTTGGGCAGCATCTCTCCGGAAGGGCTTGGACCGGCCATGCTCAGCAGTACCGAAGCATGGTCAGCCGTCAGGGCCTTTGCAATCTCCGTCATGGGGGCAAAGGGGGAGGAGGAGCGTCGGTGGGAGGCGGCCAGAGCGGCGGCGGCAGCGGCAGCAGCAGCAGAGGCAGCAGCAACCGATGCAATATGTATATAAAATTTGCCATTGTAAATAAATGATTGTATTTTTAGGTGTAAATTTTTGTAGTCATTAAGGATTTTTGTACATATTTTTAAAAAAAGAAAATATTGTAAATTTTTAGTTGTAAGGTGATACTGTATATATTTAGTTAATAAGTTATATTATGTGAGCCCGCCCCGCGAAGGGGAAAAGGGGATTTTTATGCTGTGTAAATAATTGTTATGTGTTTTTCATTTATAATAAATGATGGTGGCGGGCCGGTAGTATTTCCGCAAGGCCAGTCCCCGGCCCGTCATCGATGCCACAAAAAAAAAAAAAAAAAAAAAAAAAAAAAAAAAAAGTATAAATATAAAAAAAAAAAAATTGGTTATACGAACAATATTTAATATAGAATAAATTATGGAGCTCCTCGCGGGTTTGTCTCAGTTTTTTTTTCTTCACATTCCTGCTGTCCCAGGATATGTTCAATGAGATGGGGGGGGTGGGGTGGGAGGGCATTGAACATTCTCAATGACGCCACTGACTGCGAACAAAAAACGATACAAAACGATAAGTTACGCGAATCACACGGCTTGTTCGTTTAAAATTGAAATCGCTATTCGTTTAGGACTACAGAATACATACGGCAATAAATTTTTCGTGTTTTTATTACGCGTTCTACCATTAATTTGAACTTGGAAAAATAAATTATAAAAATCGTATTCACCTAAATAAATCGTAAATAACCTAGCCCTTTTTAAACAGTTATTTATAATTCAAAAAAAAATGTCGGAATATTTTAAAAATTGTACCACGTCTCAAAAACGCAAATATAAACATTCGGTGAAAATATCAAAATATTTATCAAGATATTTATCTTGTATCTACGATAATCTTTTACTGTGTTCTGATAAAAAAAAATAATAATAATAATAACCGTGATTGCGTAAACATTCCCGTTTTCCGACGTTTGTGTTCGCGGTAGTACGCCACTATTGAGAAAATTTCGGAAATATTTTTTTTGAAAAAAATGTCGCCTCCCGTTCTTAAAATTATCGAATAAAAGACGCCGGTGTTTTTCTATCGTTGAAAAAGTGAAAATAATCGAACGTAGTGGTTTTTTTATTTTTCGTTAAACAGCGATATCAATAGGCCAGAAGTATCAATGACGTTACAAAATATCGTTAATTACGTTATGGACAAAATACTAAAACCGATTATTTTCCAATAAATTGTAACAACAATTAGATTTAGACGATTATTGTATACATAATAAGTACTTAAATAAAACATTTTTCATTCATACAAATACAACGGTTTGTAATAATAATAATAATAATACATTCGTAATAGAAATATGTGTTTAGTAAATCGATTTTTCAATAAAATTATGGATTTCCCGTCGTCCGGATATAACGAAATTCTCTGGGTCCCTTTGCGGATGGTCGTAAGCGGATTCTACTGTACCCATTGTCTTCCCGGAGCAACGGCAATCCCGTCTCCCCCACACACTCTTGTCGGGCGCGATCAAATAAACAAACGATTATAATATTTCGGCGTGTACTCGAACCCGAAGTGGAAACGATATTCGATATTCGTTATTATACCCGTACACGACGTCGCGTACGCATAAATCGTATATAATATATACGTAGCGCAGACATTCTATATCTCCCGACGAAACGATTCGAAGACAATAGATATCGTTTTCCAGAGTATTAGTTCAGACAACGTCCGTTGATTTTGAGCATTAAAGGCCATACGTTCGCGTTTATTTGTGTATTTGCGGGAAACGCGGCGTACCGTTTATTATGTGGAACAATTATTCGAGCGATTCCGGCCGGCGACGCACGCGGGCCCGTACGGGCGTAGTACGA
Source organism: Tuberolachnus salignus (assembly GCA_956483605.1). Classification (NCBI taxonomy): domain Eukaryota; kingdom Metazoa; phylum Arthropoda; class Insecta; order Hemiptera; family Aphididae; genus Tuberolachnus; species Tuberolachnus salignus. The sequence goes on along the minus strand of OY101436.1, from coordinate 6,553,976 downwards.
CTACTTGGCGGGGGGGGCGGGCACTCTATTCGCATTTTAAGTAAACGTTAGCAATCGCGAACGATAAACACTAAATATGATAAATATTCATTTGTCGTCGTTTTATAACGTTCCCGGGAACCTTTGGGCCCGCCTGTCCAATCCCCCCGGGGGATCCCTCACCGGCAGACGACGGCTACGGCTCCTTATCTCGCGCGTACATGCGCGTTTCGATTCGTATTGAAAATCGACGTGGCCGTGCTAAAGGAAACAAACCCGTACGGGCCGTGGGAATTTCGGGCGAACGTCGCCCAGCGGAATTAATAATAATATTTTTACAATTTATTAGCGGTCGCTTTGAAAAAAAGAAGAAAAAAAAAAATAGTAACGTGCCCTATTGTATTTTCACCGTGTACAATCACCACCCACCCGCGCGCTCATTATGTACATAATAACAATATTATACACGGACGTGTAAACTGTTTAAATTAAATCTCCGCATTTTACACCGTCAAACCACAAAATCGATCAACGTTAATTCCACCTTGAAGAGTATATCGGAAAGAAGAAGAAGAAGAAAAAAATGTCCGTTTTTTATTTTTAACGTAATGCCATACGATTTTTCAAAATACAGACAGTGATTATATATACACCCTGACACGTTTATAAGTTTAAGGTTTCTCATTATGTTACTTAATAAATGCGGTGTCCTACTACTTATACTACTACTACTACTACTACTACTACTACTACTACTATTACTACTACATCATTATGAAACAACATTTTTTAAATATGTAAATTTACAATAATCTGTCAATCGTTATTATTTATTTTATTTTTATTTTTTCTACACACATATAATTAAATCGTTTCTCGTTCTTCCGAAATGACAATTATTCACAATTATTCACCATTATTATTTTATAGGCAACGGTTGTCTTCCTAACAGACACCGGTCGGCGGTCACTGCGTATTATTTTAAGAGAAATTCGAGTTTCCGGTCAACGTTCGGCATCTATGTCGTGTAATTATGTGCCTACACCGATTTATAACTGTGCCGAACAAAATGTATATAAATAATGCGTGACGAGTTAATTTTTTATTTTTCCTTATCAATATTCAAGCACAATTAAATAACAATAAAAAAAAAAAATATATCAAAAAATCTTAATTTTTCCCAGACGAAATCTAAGACCAGATCTGAACATATCACGTACAAAAAAAAAAAAAATAATAATAATAAATAAATATATACAAAGTATATCTATGTAGATATAATAAAAAAAATTAAAATAAAAAAATACGACCGACCAAAAAAACTAACATCTCGTTAGTGAAATTTAATAATCTCCGAGGACCATCTTTATCCGTATATACGTAAATATATATATATATATATATATATAAACGGAGAGTAATAAAAACCGAAAACAAATGAGATGGTGCAGGCATGAGAAGGGAAAAAAACGCACGAGTCGAAACCGCATCCGCGAACAGATATACAAAAACGATAACAGTTCTACGACCGACATGCCAGTGGAGTTTACCGTATGAATATTTTCTACATTTGTTTTTGGTACGGTTTTTGTCAAATTTCTCACTAAAACACGGGACTGTTGTGTCTGTTTGACAGACGAATCGAATCATAACGGGTAGGGTTCAACTACAATTATAAATGCAAGTGCGCTATTGATGCGAGAGCGGTGTGGTTTTTTTTTTTTTTTAAATTGTTTTTTATGTGTTTGGCTTTGGACACACTCCCCCGCGCACTCTCCTCGCTATAGTTGGCGTTAAATGGTAAAGACGCGGGGCTTTTCTAGTGGGTTTCGACTTTCAATAGCCCAAATTTTTTTTTATTTTTTCTAGAAGTACCGGTAAACGCCACGGTGTTCGTCGACGAGTATTTACCGCATGCGTAAATTATAACCGTTAATCATTAGAAACCGTACACTTTAATAGTCGTCACCACTGACAGTCTAAACGAACGATAACACAAATCGAGCGTAAAACGTGAAACCGATAACGTCGACGTTTGCGGCATCGTACGCCGGTTGATTTTTTGTGTTTTATACGAATTCGTAGCGAACAACCCGAAACGTATGTAATTTAACATTGCATATACGTAGTCGGACAGGTAACAAAATTACATTTGATTTTTAACGAGTGGACACCGGCGTTTGCCGTCTCCGTCTATCTAACGACCGCCATAGCAAAAACGCGTTTACGCGTACAGGACTCGCCTGATTTTGGTATTAGAGTAAAAAAAAAAAAAAAAACTTATTATAAAATTAAAAGAGGCCGAGACGATAAGGGGTTTTTCCGCCATTGTTCCGAGTGTAACGTTCGATATTCATCGTTCGGAAACGACGACTATTTTTTTTAAATTACTGTAGAATTGTATCGACAAAATGTTAATTTTTAAAATACGTCTGTAATGTTTTTAACGTCTTTCAATACGACAATCGGTGCGTTTGCGCTAAAACAAAAATCGAAAAACGAGTTGTACGCGTAAGTTTGCGTTTTGTCAGCGTCGCCCGTCAAGACAGACAGTGACGGCCAAAATGCCCGGGCGTGCCGTCCTCTTGATACGAAACAAAATGATCGCAGCGATTATTTTACACCCGGGGTATTGAAACGTTTCGTACTTACGTTGCCGGTCCAAAATCTTAAAACTTAAAATCTTAAAACGGAGTTTACACCGGATGTCCTCCCCCCCCCCCAATAATATCTGTCTACCTCGCAAAACATACCGCACGTACACCGCAAAACTCGAGGCGGCGGTACAGGAGGTTTGCGCCGCGTATCGGATCAGCGTGGTAAGTATTGTACGGCAAATTATACGCACAGTACAAAATAATACAATACTCACGCCTCACGTATTTTTTTTTTTTTTTTACCGTCGTAAACAGTTACGGGGAGTCCGTTCAGAACGACGTGTATAATACGCGAATATAAATTCGAATAAGTTCGTAAAACGTAAAAAAGTGTGGTGCACGCCCCTATTATTACGTATTGATACGTAAAATACAGTAAAACGTTTGCGCCTAACGAACTTCCATTTAACGAAATTTTCTATTTCAACGAATTGTTTTCGAGAACCGTTGACGTTCGTTTTTGTTAATCGTGCGTACGTTTATCTGTGCATAACGAATAAACTATTCGACAACGCACCTGTGTTTTTTTTGTAAACTTTCTCACTATCGAATAGTAAATATTGTTCTAAAATACCTACGATTTTATTGTTACCGATAAAGATAAGACAGGGAAGCCGGTTAATTTGACGGCAGCACTGCGCGGCTGCGGAGGGTCCAATACTGACGTAAACGCAATCGTACAAAATGTGATGAAATCGAAAGAGATCATGGCGGGAGAATTGCCTAAACTCACAGAAAAACAGATACTAAACGCCTTTTCTGTCGCGAGAAATGGTTTTCGACAACGAGCAAATGTTTCGGATGAAATTTTTTTTAAATTCAATGAAATCGAAACATTCTACGAAAACAGGTAGGTAACCTAACCTTCTACATTTTTATAAATTACACATTCTAGAAATAATAAACAAACGAAACACACCGAATATTTCGTTAAATTAAGATTAAAAAATACATAATATATATGTAATATGATATTTTATGTTTATTTCTAATATAAAATATAGTAAATGAAATTAAAAAATTGATAAATATGAAAAAAAAAAAAAAAAAAAACATGTTATTCTATCTAACGAATTTCTCTGTATTACGAATTTTTTTTGTTTCCCATGAGACTTCGTTATATGGAAATTTTATTGTATTATTATGAATACAATCACGCCAGTGGAGTAGCTGGAACTCATTCGTGAGCGGTTTTAAAAACTGTAATAAACCACCACGGAAATATCGTGTTAGGGGTTCACTAAAAAAAGTCAACAGTTATTAATACATTTTTTCGTAATCATTTTCAACGATTTTTTGTTAATTAAACTATAAATATAATGTTAAAAGTAAAAAAAAAAAAATGTTGTTATATTAAAATGCTACAGTAAACGTCACAGACAACTCTAATGTACGAAAAAAAAAAAACACTTCACTGTAACCTGTAACCGTTCATATAAATTTTCAAATTTCCATGCGTAAATTATCAGCATTCAATACCGCGTCTTTTTTTTATTATCGTCTGAATCGTTATCACTACGTTTTAGTAATTCTGATAAAAGTACCCGATAAATAATAAATACTATATAATTTTATTAAACTCTGATCGGAACGGGAGGTTTTTTTTTTTTATGTTAAATCAAATTAAATTAATTTTTTTTTTTTCGAACGATTAAAACGCAAAGACAACTACACACATGCGTAAAAATCAAAAAAAAAAAAAAAATACATTAATTTGAAAAAAATCATATGTTCTTATCTCGGGCATTTTTTGAGATAGACGAAAAAAAAAAAAAATAAATAAAATCGGGTAAAGTTTCTCGACAAACCATATTGGAATCCAATAAGTGCGATTGGAAATGGACTCGTTACGTGCAATGTGGACCGCCCATCGGTGTTATTAACGGACGGGAAAAAAAAAATGAAAATAATTATAATAAGAGATAGGGGGTAGGGCCGGGACGAGAGCCGCCGAGTACCGACGGGCGCCGCCGCGCCCGTTTACCGGAGGTGTCGAAAACGATTCACGGAGACGGTCCGCGGCGCCAATTCGGCGGCGGCCGGTCATTCCGTCGTTATAATATTAATATTATATTTTTATTCGTGTGTGTTGTGTGTGTGTGTGTGTTTTTTTTCTCTCTTTTTTTTTTTTTTTAAAATCCTTATACGTATTATTGTTTTTAATGAACACGCCGCTAAGTTTAATACGCCGTACGGCGTGTTTTGTACAACGTAACGGAAATATATTAGCTACCGGCCGAACACTCGTAATATAATAATATCGTAACACCTACCGTCATTGTTGCGTTACGGGGCCGCCGCGGTTGTGCTGCGGGACACGAGACTACGGCCGCGGTTATCCACGGCATAGTCATCTCCGATTAATTCGGATGTACGGCGCGCGCCTCCATAGGACATACACGTAATTGAGTCGTAGTTGTCGGCGATCGAATAAATTATTTTCCGGTGTAATATATTATTACGACGGTCGTAATAAATATTTAATAATATAACGTGCCGTGTCCGCGTGTGGGAAAACGAGATAATGAGAGATAAAACGAGAGATGAAAAAAAAAAATAAAAATAACAACGACAAATCGAATCGCGATGTATAATAACATTGAATATTATACGAAATGGTCGAGTATATTATTTATATAAATTGCGTTCGGGTAATCAATCGAAACGTTTGTTTTAAAAACTGATTGTCGTACATTTCAATAATAACATTTTTTTTTTTTTTACATATTATTTAAAGATAAATACATAATTAGGTAGGTATAACAGAGCAGTAATATAATTTAAAAATTGTTTTAATTTAAAAAATTGTACTTTAATTGAGTTGTTTAATTAATGTCAATATTCTGATGATACCGATGATGATGTTTCAGGAGGTAGCAGGACATCTTGTGGAAGACGTGGCTTTAGTATGCGGTTTTTGGTTCTTTTTGAAGTGAAGGGCTCCTTCTGTGTGTGTTTAGTTTCGAATGCAATTTTTTAAATCGTTCAATTATCCATGCGTTTAAGTATGGTATACTAACAGTGTCGTTGTGGAGTTGTGTGTTTCGTATATACCATGGGGCTTTAAGAGCTATTGTGAGAAATTTGTTTTGTAACGTTTGCATTTTTGTAATTTTTTTTTGGGATGCGGTTGTCCATATTGGGCATGCACATGTTAATGATTGATGTGTAAAATAGAAGTGAGCATTTAGTCCGAAGTGTTGTTGAGTTGTAATTTACTAGGGGGTATAAGATTTTTAGTCGTGCGTAAGGCTTGGTTTAATTTTTTATTTATATTCCATGGTAATTTTTCGTCAAGGTAGACTCCGAGATATTTAATTGATTGATCTTTATTATTCCATAATAAAGTCTGATTTTTGATTTTTAGTTGAGTTTGATTTTTCAATTTAAAATTGCTAATAAATAAGATTCGTAGATTATTCTTCTTCCATAGCTTCTATACGTATAGGAGAAGTTAAAAACGTTCGATATTTTTGATTTCTTACCCCCCCCCCCTCCTCAATTTTGTTCGTTATCATAATTAAGTAATTTCAGTGAAGTTTGGTCAACATCCTCCCGTTCAAGTGCCCCCCCACCCCCGAGGGGTTGTAAATCGGACAAAGCGGATAATTTTTCTGTTTTTTTAATTCTATTTAAATACTATACAACTTACAAAAAATTTAAATTTCAAATATATTGTAGAAATTATTATCGTATATAAAAAATGTCAGAACGGCATATATTGTAAGTCCGTTATTTTCCGTGTTATTGAATTAATTACGAAATATTTAATTTATTTTTTAAAAAATTGAAACTTTGTAGTCATTTACATAGTTATTATTTCATCATAGCGGTTTCGAAGCCAGTAGTTTTTAAACTGTCCGGGTATCTTTGTCGATATTTACTGACGACTCGAAGCACATATTGTTTTTGCTCTTAATTACTTGTTAAGCTCTTGTTATAATCTTCCGTTAATTTTACGCCCCTTTCTGCAGCACCGTTTGTGACATGAAGTGACTTTATAAAATCAAAGCCTTTTTTAAATTCTTCATTTTTATCCCACGGTGACGGATGCTGCTCGAAAAACGACATTGATAATCCAAATCTTTCAAGTGGCGGATTCAACGTAAATTTGGTCATTGACATTTTTTATTTTTTAACTGACTAGCTTCTCTGGGCGAAATAGCAATTCGTTTATTAATTTCAGCGTTTAGTTTATTCGATTTTATAGCTTCGACCATTTTTATTTTTATTTCGGTTGACAAATTACTGTCAAAAAAATGGCAACGCTGCTGTCTCAGGGACCGGATACCATAAATGCCGACATGATTTTTTCTCATCGATCGAGAAATGCCAATTATAGCCCCGTACGGGGCCTTTGCCGTTCCCGCTATTTCACGCCGTTTTTCTCTATTATCGTCACTATTTGTCTCTCTCTTGGTCCCGGTGCGCGTCTCCATCCACGTCCGCCCTGGTCGTCCTCCACGTGTTTTCCCATCGATCTGTCGCGTCTGTCGTTATTAGATATCTTACCGGCTCTCCGGACGCGTTCCAGCGGCGCCGGATCTTAACGTTAAGATATCGGGCCCCTACCCGATGGCCACGGCATCCGCGACAGAGCCGTTTCGTTTTTGGGCCGAAGTTTCGTTACCGAATGCCGCATTGCAAAAATACAAAAACCTACTCCGACCGTCGTTTCAGCCGTCGTGAGTGTTGGGGGGCCATTTTAAACGTATTTCACCGCATACAACCGACTCGAGTAAGTATTTGTTGGGCTTTACGCGCATTCGGTTAACATGGCCATTGGTTCTCGTCCGTGTTGTCCGGTTCCCTGTCGTTATTATAAAAAAAAAAAAAAAAAATAGGATTCGTATAATAGTGTTATTATATTGTATTGAAATCATTTCGACGGCTGTGCCACACATGGCCGTGCCACCGTCGTCGCCGGACCCGTTTATAATATATATTATACTATTAACCATTCGAAACGCTACCGATAATAACATAATTAATCTACGCCGATATACATAATAATATATATAGTGGTTTTTTTTTTTTTTTATATATATTATGAAAAATCCAACAAAAAACCATACCGTAATATCTATTACCGGTGTGTGCGTGTGTATGTGTGTGGGAGGGGGGAGTGCGGGAGGGTCGAACTGGTATCTCTGCACCGAACGCGTACGCTGTCCGACAAACGGAGCCCGTTGCGATAAATCAAAACGAGATTTTAAAATACAATAATCGAATTTGAAATGTTTTTTTCCCGCGTGTGCCCGTTTTCGAGAACAGAAATTTGCATCGATATATTATAATATTTATGCAAACACGCGGGCGAACGTTAATATAATATAATAAATTATGCCGAGCCCGACGTTTTTCGGTAATCTATAATATATAATAACACGATAAAAAAAAAAAAAAAAAAATAATATATTATTTTATCTATATATTTAGACGAATGATAATTCGGCAATACGGTCGAGGGTTTAAGTAGGGGCTGGCTGAGGCGGAGCTGGACCGGAGTGCCGTTTCTTATTTAAGATAAAATATTCCCGTCCACGTCAGTTTAAGTTTTCGAATTAAAATAATACTGAATTATGCGATTTGTTTTTTCCGTCTGGGGACAACATTTTTACCAGAAATCTTGTTCCGATTGTCAAGCGCGGCATATTTTCAAGAAATTAGTCGATGATTCGGAGGAGGTGGTGTTTTTTTTTTTTTTGATTTCCGTATTAGTTTCGTAAACATTTGTAAACTAACGGGACATTTTACGACATTATAGCGGTTTATTTAATTACGATTTTATTTTCTGTTTTTTTTTTTTTTAATTTTTTTTGGCTCTGGGAGGGAAATGCGCCAAGTACAGTTCGAGCCTCAATAGGCGAAAGGGCGCGAGCGACATTTTGACAATTGTCCGGGAACGTTTTAATAATTTTAAATAAATTGTTTTTTTTTAAATTTTTTTTTTTTTTAACTTTCTATATTTTTGCTCTGAAATAGGCTCAAATGAAAAATTATACAATCGATTCCGCTCTAGACTGTCGCTTACGCTGTCAAGAAATTTCATTGGTGGCGCTTATGCCAAAACATTTATAGCGAAACTCAGCCATTTCCATCGAAGCAGTCGTTTACACAATTTATCCTTAATAAAACAGCATTATTTATCTAAATTATTTGATATCGAAAGGCCATTTTGTCTAGAAATACCGACGTCATAATAAAGCCTTAGCTCGACACAAAATTTACTTATTTGCTACAGGCTTCTAAAAAAAAAAAAACATAATTATTTTATGGATTTTTACGGGTTTCCGGGGAAAATAATACAATCGTGATAGTATTTATTTCTGCGGTCTTCGTTTAAGGTCGGACCACAGTGACCGCAGTTTCGAACGTTTAAACGCCGCGGATTATGCGAACCGCCGGAAACACGGCGATGACGGTGCCAATAATATACCAAAATAAAAAATAATAACGAAAAAACCTCAGTTTTTTTTTTTTTTTTTGTTCACTGTCGTTATTGTATTGTATCGGTTTGTTCGAATCTGCGCGTACGCGATGTATTCCATCGTCACGGGGACGCGACGGGCGGATTCGGAATCCTGTCCGGCAAAACGCGATGAAAACGGTTCGCGTCCGTGCGGATGACCCGTGCGGGACGCGGAACCGATCGGTACGTTTCTGCAAATTGCCGACGGATCGCCCGGCGAAAACCCGACCGTCCGCGTAATATTTTCGTTACCTCTACTGCCCGTCGGATTATTCCGTTCGTCGGACCGGGAAAACCGCACGGAGACGAGAAGTCAATCGACTACTCCTACATCAATTATTATCTTTATATATATATATATAAAGATATATATATATATATTTCTTTAGTCCGTGTGTATACCACTGAACTCCTCCTAAACGACATTCATGAAAACTATGACATTTTTGGGCTAGATTTCACCTTTCTTCCCCTCTTCCCCCATTAAGAAGATCCTAGGCCCACGACATTGGACAACAGTAACAACAGTGATAATTTACGTCTATAATCATTTTGTAACTATTATTTTACTATCGGCGTTCGCGCCGTCGTCGACATAATAATAATAATAATAATAATAATAACGACAATGATAATAACAGTACGCGTACTGTTTCCGGACCACCTGTGAAGACGTTGGTCGTCGCGGTCATTTCCGCGGTAGCCGGAAAACCGCGTGTAAAAAACCGTCGGATTTGTAAAACGGAAAACTGTCCGTGGTCGGCGAAACAGGAAAAAAAATAAAAAAAATAACACAACACAATACCGTGGGAAACGGAACAATCGGTGGCGCGCGCGAGGAATCCTCGCCCCACCGGCGAAAGGGGCAGATATAAAATCGAACGCCCGGTAACTTTTAATGCTTTCCGTATGCGTCGTCTTCGTCGGCGTTTTGTGATTTTTTTTTTTTCTTTTCTTCTTCGTGTGTATCGTTTTACCGCGCATTTAAATGCTATTATATTATACAGCGGTTTTATTACGCTAGCGATTTTCTGATATTTTCGCATATGCCCCGCAATAGCTCGTGTACGATTTATATATATTTAAAAAAAAAAAAAAAAAAAAACCACGACGGCGTTCGTCGTTTGATGTGTTTCGCGATCGCACTGACCACGCGGACAGCCGGCACTAGTGTTTATTTCCGACATTCTATACCGGGGAATTGAAAATTGAAAATTTTATATCGGTTCGCTGAAAATACAAAATACATAAACGGACAGCCGGCGGCGCATTTACACGCGAACGCAATTAAAATATTTGTAACGTAAACCGATAAAAAAAAAAAAAAATGACCGTAATAATCCCCACATAGACGCGGAGAGGTTTCGAAATTCGGCGATTGAATATTCATGTTTATAATTGTAACGCTCGTGTACAATATATAACTTTGGGCGTACTGTCAAACAAGTACTTATTATCATTTTTTTTGTAACTAATTTTTGATTAATTAGAGAGCGAATAACTTTTATCGTGTAGTATACGAAAATTGCAAATGATTGCACGGCTACAAACCCGAATCAAATCCAAAGTTTTGCACGCATAATAGATAATAGATAATTTCGGGAGGACGGTTCTGTTCATTCGTATACATTAAGAGGCGGTGATGGATAAAATATTCAAAAACCAAACGGATTTGCACACGAATCGGGTTTTTACCGTACGGGTCCCTTTGCTTTCATACATATTTTTTCTTAAGTTTTTACTATATTCAAACTACAGTTGACTGGCCGTAGTCGTATAGAACAAAGTCGCAACAATTGTCCGGTCTCTACCGTGGTAGACTTTAGCGAAGAAGAACATGAAGATGGAGAAGAAGAATAAGAAGAAGTAAACTAAGAGTATCTATACTACATATAGATACATCGGTACATGTATATGGTCTTGTTTCTACTGAATATAGTTGACATAAGAATGTCGATGTCAATTTGGTATTAGATACGAGGAGACGAGGATTAAACTGTAGGTAACTTTTTTAACACGTGTAAAAAATAAACAAGTTTCAAAGACAGGAAATATTTATTTATTTTTCAAAGACAGCAATTATTTTTATTGAGTATATATTTTTCTAAATTTTTAAATGGAACACGCGGTGACACTAATCGTTCAGAGATAGGATCGAGAGGCGGTAAATCAGATGGAAATGGAGGATAACAAAAACCGTTAATCGTAGCAAAACGGGGAACTTTGTTACTGTGTAGAGTTTTATAACAAGTATTGCACACGCTCATATTATGAGAATCTAAGTCTGGGTATTTTTCTGGGTATTTTAGAAAATCTTCGGCTTTCTGGGGAACGCGCTTCATATCTTTCTCGAACCAAAGGCGATCGCAAACAGCGCAGGAAATACCGAATTTGTTTTGGATAAAACGAAAATTGAATTCGTTATGAGCGACGGGAAATTCGTCAATACAGACATTTCGCGGCGGTTCGGTTATCGGAATGACGATTTTGAGTTTGTTCTTTAAACGAGCGTCGCGGTAACATTCTCGGTGTCGGACAAATTAACAGAATGACCCCCAGCCATAAGACATATGCATGTCAGAAAAGACTTTGTAACGACAGACGTCGGAAATCCGCCGATTACGGCACTAGGTGAAAACGGAAAGCCTGTCCGGGGATGTCTCCGAGCTCGGCAACGGAAAATCGGTCACTGGCAATATCCGTTTCGGGCGGGAGAGTAGAGCTCCCGGAGAACTCGGACGCGGATCGGGTCCGGGGATCCGCGGGAAACTACACGTGTTGCGGGCCACCGGCAAAAAGGCGCGACGACTTGCGGTTTGTATAGCCGCCGCGCATTGTTTCCGTTGTGTCGGCCGTACACGATAGGACGGAAGAATCGAATGCGGACGGGCGCGATAAAACCGATATTTCCGACGATAATCCCGGGGCCGGCCGGCCGGGTGTCGGGGCGTTTTATCGGGTCGCCCGGACGCCGGCCGGTCATTAAACGGGGTCCCGGGGGTATTGCCGGTCAGATTGAGATCCGTCTGCGGCGGCCGGGGCCCCGGCGAAGACGCGACGACGAAACGCGCAACGTCCCCGGGGGCAACGTGACCGTTTGAAATAACATTTAAAACGACGATTTTAACGCCATTAAACCGCCCGGAGCGCCGTTGCGTTTGGCCCGGGAAATTTCGATTTATAGTTTATGTACGTGTAGAATACGCGTAGAGGACCGCAATGTCTAGAAGAGCGAAGCGCACTGTAATAATAGTATAATCGTAGTCGCAATCGCGTAATAATAATATACAGATAGTTCGCCGTCGGCCGGATAAATTACTACGCCACCGCATATATATATATATATTTATATATATTTATAAATATATTACAAAAACTAAATTTCGGGTCCCGGAAGAGTAATATAATATTCACCATCGTAGAAATAGTAATAAAAAAAATACACCGTTTTCAATACACGAGCCAAATATTTCTGGGTAATTTTTCTTTTTGTACGATCGGATTTTATAACAGAGTTTTTATTGGGTTTTTTTTCTCTCTCTCTATATATATATATATATATATATATAACGGTTCCTTTTAGAAACACACGCTGCGTTTTTCAATCGATAATATTATTATTAAATATTATTAAAATAAAATACGTTGACTTTTCAAAGAAAAAAAAAGAAAAAATAAATGATAATACCCCGTGCGGTTTGACAACGATAGTTAAAAAATATAATTTAAGTATTAACGTATACGTATATGTTCAGGGTTATTCAGAATGTTCCACCCGATTTAAAATAACTATAAAACGGTTTATTATAAATTTTATCTTATCAAATTGTGTACCAATTAATAGTGGATATGCCTAAATTTTCGAATGCCATTATAATTCACGCTTTTTAAATTATCGTTAACGGCGATCATTTAGTTTCCGCAAACAAGTCGATCGGACAGCACTAAATGGCACTGAGTGCACCAAGTGTTTTGTGTGCGAGTCACTGTGCAACGCGGTTTTCTTTATCGATATAGGATCGATGCACCAACTGCTCAGAGCATACGTCCGTGGTATAATCAGTTTGTAGAATCCGGGTGTTTGTGCAAATAAAAAAAAAGCACTGGCCAACTTCGGAAAAAATAGTTACTTAATCAATAAAATACATACAAATTTTGAAATCTCTTAAAATCAAAAAAATAAGAAGTGTCTCCTTGTATTATATTTAAAATAATTTTGATTAACTTTTACTACAATTAAAATATTAGAAAATTTCAGCCTATTGAAGAATTTACCTGTTTTAAAAATTTAGACCAATTTTGGATCTTCAATTAAAAAAAAAAGTGCTTTAAAATTATATTATTTTAATTAATAAAATATATACAATTACATTTTAAACTATATTAAAAAAAAAAAAAAAAAAATTCTCAAATTTAAAGAAAAAATAGTTACTTAATCAATAAAATACATACAAATTTTAAATCTCTAAAAATCAAAAAAATAAGAAGTGTATTTTGAAGAGAATCAGAGAGAGTTTTCAACGCAGTCCGGGCAAGTCAACCAACTGTGCCACCAGTCGAGAACGGGGAACTCCGCAAACAAATGTTCGGCGTGTTTTATGACTGTGTGTTTGACTGTGAAACCATATTGGTTGCAATTGTTGCAGACTTAAATGCCCACGGATAAATTGAAATGACTTTTATTTAGCATTTTTACGCAGGACGTATATTTTGCTGCTCGCTTAGTTCTCAGTGTCGAAACAACCGTCCACTACGAACAACCCTCGTGCCATAATCGAACAAGAGCGAGACTCACCAGAAGTTGCTCTGTGCCGTATCAAAGACACAGGATTAAGGCCCCCTTTTTTTTTTTTTTTTTTTTTTATTGAAAACACAGTAAATAGTAGATATTATTTAGAAATGCTTCAAACCTGCCTACACTCCCACGATTAAACAATGATTCTGATGATTACAATCAATTTAACTTTACATATTTCGCTTTTATTCATTGCATAATATATTGTTCTAAACCTAAAAAAAATACAAATGTGTAAGCGTTTTAAATCGGATGAATCACTTCAAACAAGATATTGTATAACATTAACGCTATACGGTTTTTCAGATGCAGTGATCCGATCAGCGTGCCCGTCACATGACAATCAGTGTGGTGCGATGAAATTTCGTACGTCGAAGTTAGTTTATATGTTACAATTAAAACGCGAAATCTGACAGAACTATTAGTTTTAGCTAGTCAAAACTTCTATCCACAAAACCGCTTTCGTCAAAACTGTTTTCGACTAGTTAATACTAGTATTATTAACCGCAAATTTTTAACGACGTGTCTCAGTCGGAAACAATATTCAAAATCAAATCCCGCCGTAATTCCACCGTGCCGAAACAAAATATAACAACGTTAGATTTATCCTGTTCCGATCGTTCATAAACGTTTACCAATATACGTACTCGGCGGAATTGTACGGATTTGCAGTTAATTCTTACTTTCCCCTGGTTTAAACTGACGATACGAAAAAGAAATCAAATGTTCCCTACACATATGTAGGGTTGTTTATTTTTTAGTTATATATATATATAATCATGAAATATGTAATAATTATTTATATCACAATCCGGATTTATTCGACAAAATTCGGCGTATTCGATTCCGGCTTTTATATCAATCGTCCAGATAATTATATGGTAGGATGACGTTGTTTTATTTATTTATTTATTTATTTTTTTTGTATTATCAATAAAGGCTCGATAACGGTAATTATTAGCTTACATTTAGAAAAGATGTACAGGATAACGGATACGGGACAAAGGATACATTATTATTTACACTATTTTACTTAACACTTATGTTATGAAATGATTGATTAATTGCTTGGTGAAAATTGTGAGGTTATCCTTGCACGCGTTGTTGGTTAGGTTAGGTGTGTTGTTGGAGCAGGAACTTTCGTGACGAGGAAAGTGTGGGGCCAAGTGCGTGTGTCCTAGTCTGGCTCGGGCGATTATTACTTCATCTGTAGCAAGAAGTTTCTACGATAATCTGTCCGCGATTAATATTTACTGCATCCCCGGTCCCGTTGACCGTTTCTGGGCACGCCACTGCTGGTCGTCATATATAAATATATATAAACTCAGGGATATTTTCCATCATTGATTGGGACGAGAAATAATTTTGTTCGGTTTTCCGAAGCAAGTACAATGCGCTGCGCTACGTGTCCACCATATATCACAATAAAATGATATTGCGCCGAAACGTCCTGCGGGAAAAGCGTCCGGCGTGTATAATTTTCTGTCGGTTAGGTGTACGAGGTTTCCGGCGTCACTCGGACGGTCGCGATAGCGGGAAAATGGCGGACGGATGGGTGGACGATGAGAGGGTAAAACAAATAGCAAACCCCTGTCGTTATTGCGGCTTTCCCGGTTTGTTCCTCTATTCTTTTAACCGTCCGTTTGTTTGCCAAATCATTAGACACTAGTGTATTATTATTTTTTTTTTTTTTCGTTTTCGTATCTCGAAAAAGTCCCCGTCCCCTATACCCCGGCCCTATTTGTATTATTACTACCCCGGCAGAAGTCAATGTTGTGTGCACACGATCGTATTATATTATTATTATTTTTATTTCGTAATCTCTTCATCTTTTGTCGTCTCTTTAGCAGCCGCTGCTGTCCACCAGAACCGAATAAATAATAAAAAAAAAAAAAAATGATAACATCCGAACTCTGTATAGCTATCGCAGTTAAAATGACGCTATAGGTAATTTTGATATAATTTCAAAAATATGGTAATTTATCAATTAAAAAAATATCACAATTCACTATCAGATAAATGTCCGGGGATCAGAATACGGCGTCGGTTTGTCCCTCCTGTCGTATAAGGCGACTATCGGGACGACCCGGTGGGCCGCGGACGTCACTAAAACCTTCGGGGATCAGGTTGTCTTCGGGAGTTCTGACCGCGACTTCCTGAAGAGCGGGTCGATTTCTTTCGGGAGATGCCCTGATGGCGAGGGGGCTGGCATCCTTAACTGCGACTTCCACCGGCGTCGAACCCGACGCCTCTGGGGGAGAGGGGTTGGCACCTACATGCCTCCCGGACGAGCGTTCGGGGTAAGGGCTGACTGAGAGCCCGGTTCACTGCCAAATCCCGGTAGGAACGCTGAAGGCCCGTCTATGACGCGCCCGAATATCCAACAGATGATGATCATATTGCTATTGGGGCGAGATCGGTATCTCGGGAGGAAGGCGAGCCCCACTGCAAGGTGCCTCTTCACATCGGCGTGCACTCGCCCTAGGGTGTTTGCCCGCTGGTGCCGGATTGGATTTGTGGTGGCCGCAGCACGAGCTACTCTGTGGTTTAAGGTCGAACTTGGCCAGGAGACAGTCTCTGGTGAGTTCGCTACCGGGCATCTACCCGGTCTATCGGTGGAGTCATCGCCAAAGGTCGTCCGTAACCGGAAATGCGACAGGTGTTGGATAGGCCACAGTCCCACCGGTGGCTGGCGCGGGTAGTGCTAGACCCGATTCCAACCGGTACGGGGAGTCGCTAATTCCCGAACGGGCTCTGGCGGCTTCCCGGTGCTGGTGGTCCCTATGACGACCCGGAGGCACGTCCGACCGACTTATCGCTCCGGGTCACCTCTGAACCTCTGCGACCCGTAACTAGCGCCTAGCGCTAAAACACGGACCGTAGTTGTAGTCTCCGCTCGCGGTGTGCACCAAACCCGGGGTATTCTGTCATATAAAAGTATAAGGTTTTTTTTTTTTTTCGTGTGATCATGATATAAAATAAAATGTATACGAAAAACCGAACAACTATCATATACTATTTCCGTATTCATAGTGAAACTATCGAAATCTCGTTGCATATTCAGAATAACTTTCGGTTATTTTGATGGTTTACTCGATTTACGAACTATTGAGCAGTGCTATCAAAAGTAAGGGATCGCGCTAAAGCACGAATAAAGTTCTTCCTACTATGAAATATTTACTGTAAATACGGATCGAGTATTTTTAGTTGTCTCGGGCAAAATGGTTTTTACAATCGAATCACGGGTGGTTATAACGTACTTTTAAAATAAAAAATACGGTTTATACATTCGACCTCGCGAAAACACGATTTTCCGCTATAAACGAAGACGCAATAGTTGAAAAAACGACGGATATAAATATTGTTTCTGCATAACCGATTTTATTGACTCGCATAAACTTTTTAAAATCGTCGCGGACAGCCAACTATGTAAGACTTATTCACTTTTGCACTCATTCGTTACGTGAAATTTTATAATAATTGTATACACCAAGGAGCCCGACACAGTTGCATTTTCTCTGTATTTTTTATTATACGTAGTAAAAATGTATTCAACTAAAACAAACAAAAAACCTTCTAAAATCGGTTTTAGAGCCCAAACACCTGTTATACCAAAATTCGCCATCGCCGGCGTTTAGTCATTGTCGAAATATTCAACTCGTTATCGAAGGTACGGAACAATCGTGTTGCCGTTTTTTTACTCGTCTCCGAATTTTACAATATGAGTTTCCGTATCTCTGAAGGCCTTTTCATTTGTTTCCTAGTGATTTGCATACGTTGTCCGTCTCTCGAGCCGCTGGTAAACGGTAAACCGCCCATAAATATTGTGTAAACCAGATTCAAATAGCACATTTTTTTCCCCTTGTATTTGTTGTTTAGAGTGATTATTTAAAATGAAATTGAAATGTTCCGAATTTTACGTAGTAATTTTATCACTAAAGAAACTGGTGGTTTGGTTCCTTAACATTTTTTCTCTGAAACTTGATTTTCAGTAACAATTTTTCCGAGTCTTGTTTTCCTCGTGACTTTTTTTGTTCAGTTTCCCATACATTCCTACACATAACATGACCGGGTTCGTTTGTTTTCTCGCAAACACCCAATTTCGCCGCGTTGTCCGCCGGAATGACGACCGAGACGGCGAACGCCACCGCCGTCGCCGGTAAACGCACCGGGTAAACCGCCGATAAATATCGCGTAAACCAGATTCCGGAATATTCCCGATTTCCAAGGAGGATCTCTGTACATTGGACTTCCTACAGGATTGCCGGCGATAAGATTTCCACGATTTCCACAACCGATTTCCTTTGGCGATTTACCTACCGTCCGGGTAAAAAAAAATATGTCCACCCGTGACCCGGTCGAAACGCATACTTTTCGCTGTGTCTATATACGAGTCTCGGTCATGAGGTTAGTAGTTATATACGCGCAATATTATATCACAATACGAATGTGCGGTATTATTATTTATTTATGGTGTTTTTTTATTTTTTTTTCTCTCTCTCTCGTTTCGCCGAGAACAATATATTATTATAGAAATATCTATTTGGTTACGGCCGACGACTAACGGTATAAACGCGTATACTCGGATACATACGGTCGGCTTTAGTAACTGCCTACGTTCATTTCGACACGAAATCATATATATATATATAATTTATATTTGTTAGGTATAATAACTACGGTTTAATCGCACGGGCCGGGTCACGGAAAGTCGAATATTATTCCTGCAGTCCGAAACGAGACCGAATATTTATTATTATCGCCGTTATTTATACGGGGCGATGGTCGTGTTTTTGTTTCGCTATCCCGCCGGTTCACTCGGAAGTTTGTAAAGAAGTAAATTCGAATTTTATACATTTTTTTTTTTTTTTTTTTTTCAATCGCTATTTGTTCGCCAACGGGCAACATTTCGGCGTTTACGTTCAAACGTTCGAGTATAAACAACACAATTTTTTCGGAACCGGTAACTTATTGGCACAAACGTATTTTTTTTTAATTTGACAATGTTTTAGCAACACACAACAACCCGGCCCTCGAATATGTTAACTCTTCACTTTCGTTTTTATCGTTTGTTATGATACTGTAATTTTAACCGAAATTATTACGTTCGTAGACTCTTCAGACTTAATTTCAACACTATTTTTAAATTTGTGTCCCGTTAAATCGAGTATTGAATTTTAATTTTCGCACAGCTACCTTTTCGGCCGCCCATTCAAAACACAAATTGTGGTAAAAAAATTTACCTTTTTTAAGCTTTTATCATCAAGATATTGATACGGAATATAAATATATATATATGTTGCCTCCTCCGGTATAAATGTAAAACCGTTATCGCACTGATAACTCGTAAACGTGGAATATACGATATTATATTATATCGAATCTATGTGGAAAATAGGAAGAGATTTCCGTTTGTAAACGAAAAGTTAATACTCGTTATTTTAAGGCAAATATATATATATATATTAAGTAGGGGTGAAAATATCGTTTAACAATTCCGGAATGAAAAAAAAAAAATAGAAAACAAGTTCACTGGAAATCGCCGAATCGCGATAAAAAAAAAAAAAAAAAAAAAAAACTAATCATCCTATCTATACGATAAATAACAATATTGTAAAAAATCAAAAAAAAATAGATAATAATTTACGGGGGAGACGAGTTCACTCGATACTCGATCACACCGTGTTACCGGGTGCATCAGTATACGTATAACGAACGTCGATATTATCGTAGTGTCGTCCGAAATGAAAAAGAAAAATATTTCAATCCGGACCCGAAATCCGTTATACCGGAAACACTTTCGCTGTAAATCACACCTATACATCACCTATATTATAATATTAGACGCGTACCTATTTTTATTTTTATTTTTCACTTTTTTTTTCTCTTTCTTTTATATATATATATATTTTATTTTACGAATTTAAATATTTCCATTTTTATTGCCTGTCCTATACGTGCCAATACGGTTTAATATACCCGTTTCCTATACACGGATATATCGTATATCTACGCATTGATTTATGCGTCGGGTTTACAATACGGCCGGGAGACAAGATAATATTATACCTATATATCCCGTACGTTGCCGGGTATCCGCCGGGTATCCTCCGGGTATCCGCCGGGTAAACCGATATATCGACCCGGTCGAACGTCGTCGTCGTCGATCGATCGATCGTCGTCGGATTTTTTTTTCTTCTTCTATTTTTCCCATTCCACATTGCTCCGTTCCGCCATAAAGCGTACAAGTGTGCACACACGTCACAAATACGTTATAACAATAATAAGCGCAATAAATTAAAATATATATATGCGCGTTAGACTATTTTTTTTTTCTTTATTTTTCTCCTGTCGGACCGGAGGCGATACGTCAATAGTATAACTCGCGCACGTGCGCATTACGCAGAATTAAATCGCCAAACGGTTATAATTAAAACTGGGATATTAGTGCCCTGAAGAAAATCGCAAAAAATGCTTTTAAAAATAATAATAATAATGCAAAAACGCCTTAAAAAACTAAACAAAAAAATACACTATATAAATACATTTTTATTTATTGATTTATTATTTAAACGGTTAAAAAACAAAATGTATAACAAGTGTTTTTTTTTTTTTGTTTTTTGTGCTTTTCAAATAGTATTTTACGCCATTCGGTGGATATATCATCTGACTCGATTACTTCTCAACCAATTCTTAATCATAGTTTAACACCCCATTTGAAATTTGTTTTCCTCCGAGACTTAATTTTCGGATAGTTTTTTTTTTTTTTCAGTTCCTCGTTTATTCGGGTAACTGCAGGTTACGAGTTACAATTGCACGACTACAGTTACGTTAAAAGTTACAGCGGACTCCATTGGCGTGTCTGTTGTGGGGGAAGGATCCGGGGCGACCGGGCGGGTTCAGCTCATTGTCGTTTGGAAAATATCGCACGTAGAAACGGTTATTTTAATACTACATCTGGTATTCGAATTTCGTATTTGATAATTTTTTTGTGTTTTTTTTTTTTTTTTTTTTGTGTGTATTATGTGCGTTAAACCAATACGATCGGGGTCCGGATAGACCGCCGGCGGAATCTACGCGGTGTGCGCCGCGCACAAAAGTCGTCGTCGTCGTCGTCACCGTATCGTTACTATTACTATTATATGGGTTTTTTTTTTTAAATATTTTATTTTAAATGTTTATAATAATCCGAACAGGATTTTTACGGAAAGAAAAACTGGAATAAATTCGAGAAAAACGGAAAGTGTTTCCCCCCCAACCATATGGGATTCTTGCGCTAACTCGCGACCATATGAGCGGATTTGTTAATTTTCGTGCACACCGCGAAACGCTCTGACGACATCGCTATTTTACGGTTTAGTATTTAATTATAAATATATTTTATACTTGAACACTCTGTATGCAAGACAATTATTCGAACGAGTTCGTATACAAGTTTGCCGTAAATCGGCAGAGGATGTCTCCAGGAACACGAAGAGTCCACTCTTGGGAATCGAGACTGCGATCTCGATGAAAATCGTTTTCATTTCTGTCGCATTCGTCGTGATTTCGAATTTAAAAGAACAACACAAATCGATTCGGTCGACACGAAATTCAATATTTCGACTTGAATGTTGGAGTTTAACGTTTCGTGTAAAATTCTTTTTTTCTATATATATATATATATATATATATATTACGGATATTAACACGATAGAATACGATATAAAATAAATTTAACATTTTAGATTTCGTATTTAATGGTTAGGTTAGCGTCACGATATAATATTACGGTGTATGCGATCCGGCCGCTAATTGGAGAACACCGGACGGAAGGTCCCGGGCACCCGGTAGGTTAATATTATTATAATATCCGCGCACGTCTGTGCGGCGGCGTGGGCGATCCAAGTCCGCGGCAGACGGACAAATCGCGGGCGCAAAGACCACACAGCGAGCCCTCACGTCCGCCGCCGCCGCCGCCGCCGCCGCCGACAATCCCCCGGGTCCCCTTAATATTACGCCGTGGCGGCGGATTACGTATTTTATTCTGTTCGCCCCGGCGGCAGTACATTATATACGTGTATATTACGTATATAGCTTACCGTCTGCGGTGGACAAATAAATAATATTTATAAAAAAAAAAAAAAAAAAAAAAATCAAAAAAATCCGGTGGCTTAACGACGCGACGGCGTTTTTATTATATACGGACACCGACTGTTTTTGCTGCTGCTGCTTGCTATACCTGCGCGAAATTTCATACGGCCGTGGGCAAGATTGAATACGATTAATTCATAAATCTATAGTCGTACGGGAAATAAAACGCATACGACAACACAATGTCGTACCGGACAGGAAATTTCGCGTCTTTTAGCGTACTGCGCGCGAACAAAAAAAAAAAAAAAAAAAATCAAATCGTATTATAGTGAATTTTACGAGAAAAAAAGCTTAATAAAAAAAGAATGACCCCGCCGGGGGGACGTTTTGAAAATTCGTCCACGTCCACAAAGGCCTAATAATAATTATTCCGCGCAAATTGCACACGTCTCTATACGATTATTTTTAACCGAGTTACGACAAAAAGGAAAGGAACAACAACTAAAAAAAAAAGAATAAAATCGAAAATAACGAAACCGTTATTATTGCCGTACGTTATTATGCCGAACGTTAGGTAAACTACACGGGAAATATGGAAAAACGACCCCGGCCAAATGCAACGACCGGAGAAAATTACACGGGCGCGGCATGTCGAAAAAAAAAAAAAAAAAGCCGAAATACACGATACCGCGAAATAAACCGAGTTTTTTTTTATTCCCCTCGGGGTAAATGGTGACGGTATGGGTTTATTATTATTATTATTTTTTATTTTTTTTATTTTATTATTGTTGTATACGGCGGCGGCGGTGGCGGCGGCGGTCAGAAACGTAACGACACGGGGAGACAAGGGAGACGGCGCCGTAGAGAGGAAACGAGGGAGAAAAAAATGATAAAAAAAAAACCACAAGGAAATATTTTTATTATTATTATTATACCTCTGATTATTAGAGAAAAATATGCCGTCGTCGGCCCTCCGCGAAGTTTATATAATAATATTATCATACCTTTTTTTTTATAACTGTGTATACGTACGTCCCTGAGGACACTCGACGCGGCTTCTTTTCCATTAACGTAAATCTGATTAACAAACTCCCTCTGCCGACTGCGTTTACGGGGTGGACGGTACACGTGCAGAGTACCATTATTGACCAATTAGTTGTGTCCATCAGAAAAAAAAAAAAACCGTTTTAATTATGCGTTTTATTTTTTTTTCTTCTTCTTTCTTTTCATAATTGTCGACATTTTCCAATCGAAGTTTCGGAAACGAATGACTAAAATTCGAGAAAAAAAAAAACCGGCGTGACCGATCACCGTATACAATTCACGCTGAAATCCAATCAAATCGAAAATCTGTTTTCAAAACTCGTATCTCGCTCCGACACGCCGGTCGGACTTTCGATGGACAAAAAAAAGAAATTCTTTTGTTTCACTTCTTAAAAATGGTCTAAAACGCCATGTACGATAATACGCAAATAGTACAGGATGCGGCAGAGCCGACTGACGAGTTTAATGAGGTCGTTAGCCTGTGATAAGATAAAAGCAGGCCTTAATAAGTGAATTGTACGGTAATGCCGTTTTTATTCGTAATCATGGTCTGGACAGGTGTACATTATTCTGTGATCGCTACACAAAGGGCCTTTCTTCTGCAAATTCCTCAGATATCAACTTTTTTCTGTAGCGAGGAGGCCCATTTTCATCTTTCTGGAACTGTAAATAAACAACATTTTCGATACTGGGCTACAAATAACCCGCGACAGCTCCATGAAAGACCACAAGTGACAGTATGGTGTGCTGTGTCCCAATTTGGGGTGATCGGCCCCCACTTCTTTGAGGACGAGAACAAGACCGTCACTATCACGTTCGCTCGTTACGTAGTGATGGTGCAAACATATCTGCAGCACAGGTTGGAGAAAATGGCTGAAGAACATGATTCGGGAGATGTATGGTTTCAGCAAGACGGAGCTACAGCGCACACAGCTAGAATTTCACTTGCTGTCTTGCGACAAATGTCCCCTGGGCGGTTAGTCTCTCTGGGAGGAGACATAGCGTGGCCAGCACGGTTCTCAGATTTAAACGTGTGCGATTTTTTTCCTCTGGGGCTACCTTAAAGATAAGGTTTCCAGACATCGCCCACATACCATAGAAGAAATTAAACAGAAAATCACCGTGGAAGTCGAGGCCATACCAGTCGAAATGTGCCGAAAATCATATGAGAGCTTCAGAGATCGTCTACAACAGTGTATCAATGCTAACGTCCGCCATCTTGGAGATATAATTTTCAAAAAATGGGATTGAATACTGATTTAAATAAAAAAAAAACCTTTTCTATAAGTTTTACTGTTCGTTATTTATAGCCCATCAAAACTCGTCAGTCGGCTCTGCCGCACCCTGTATAATAAAAACTAACTATAGTTTATTTGGAGCAATTGTACATTTCCCAGTTTCCGACGAGTCATAAGACGATATCTTATATTTTAGATATTGACATAAGTATATGTTTACGCAATTTACAAGATTGAATCTTGTCGGACGACGGACTTAATCGGTTTATGACTGGGTTCAGTCTGTTTTTCAGAAGTATTTACTAATAATATAAATGTATACCGTGTATTTCATTTGGTTTATAAAACACAATTACATTATTTCTGGATTGCAAAACTCGCTTCCGAGTTTTCTAATTAAATTAAATTCACGTAGCGAGTGACTTTAAAAAATGCATTGATTTTCACAATAGCTTTTTACCGACTTATGACACTTTTGAATACGATTTGAAGGTGTGGATGGAAAAATGGAAATGGGTACCCGATAAAGAACATCCAAAATCTGCAATCGGATAACAATATACTAATGGACCTCAATCCAAACATATTTTGTTTAATATCCGTACTCGCAATTCTCTCGGCGTCCACTTCGTCGGCAGTACGTTTTTTTCTCAACATAAAGACGATTAAAAACCTATTTAAGGAATAGCTGCAGTGAAGATTAATCATTATTGTCAGTTATAATCAATACATTTTCCAGAACGCCACGCAAGATTGACATTGTTTTATGATTTAAAATCGTGTAGAATCATTATTTTTATTTTTTTAATTATTTGTAGTTTATGTACATTATATTTTGCGCTGTATATTATTATCATTGAAATAATAATATAATTGCGTATTTTCAGTTGACGTATTAAAGATATTTTTAACTCCCCCGCGGCCGTCCCGAAAACTGATCTTGAGAATACGTGGCTCGAGTGCAGGTACAATATATATATATATATATATATATCTCGACGAGTGTAATATCAATATCACCGAAAGTTCCAGGAGGACCTAACTGGAAGTGGAGGCCCACCTCCCTACCGTCGGCCCCCGAGTACGCGTGGTCGCTCTCTCGCGGGTAGCGTACCGTTACCGAGTGCCGCGACCGGGAATTTTCCAACGGGCACGGGGGGGACGCAGTTAATAACAATCGCGAACACGAACCGTACGCGTGTACGTACAATCTTGACGGGCGCGCGCGGGCATACCGCGTACGGGAATTTCGAAATCGGTAAAAAAAAACAAAACAAAACGGATTCGCGAGTACACTACAGGGTGTTTCAAAATGATTTATCCGATTTCAAATAATCATATTTATTGTAAAATTTGATTGATCATGTTAGAATTAATTTTACATTTTAATGGATTATTTTAAGTTTTAGGTACAATGCTTATAAATGTTCAATGTGACCCCCCTTACTTGCACGACACACATCTAAGCGATATTCAAATTCCTCATAAACCTGTTGAAGCATGTCGACTGTAACCATGTTGATGGCGTCTGTAATGCGACTTTTCAATTCGTCAAGATCTTTTGGAAGGGGAGGTACATAAACAATGCTTTTTATGTAACCCCAGAGAAAAAATCACATATTGTAAGATCCGGCGAACGAGGCGGCTATGGACAAAATGTAGCGTCATTAGGACTACAGCGACCGATCCATTTTTGTGGTAGCTGATCGTTAAGAAATTTGCGTACTTCTAAGGACCAATGTGGTGGTGCTCTATCTTGTTGTAAAATGAAATCATCTCCACCGTTCTCTGGATGCTTGACGAACTGATTTCTGTGGACTTCTTACAAAACTTTCTCGAATTTGTTCAACATTTTCATCCGAAGTTCTTGGTCTACCTGATGACTTCCCTTTACATAAGCAACCAGTTTCTTGGAAGGTTTTATGCCATCTTCGAATACTCTGGGCTGTTGGAGGTTCAATGTTAAACTTTCGACGAAAATCACGCTGCACGGTAATAACAGACTCGCACATCTCAAAGCGGAGCACACAAAACGCCTTTTGTTGCTCGGTCGACATTTCGATAACAACTAATTAAGTTACGTCACTAACGATTACGGTGCCAAATTTAACAACTAGATAACTTAAAATAAACTTAGTTATCTAATCTTTCCATTAATACATTGGTCATTAACCTGCGATTAACCGTTGCCGAACTATATCAGTTCGTAATCGGATGAATCATTTTGGAACACACTGTATTTTAATAGTCTAAAGCTTTGGCCCGTGCCCGCGCCCACGCCGCCGCTCGCCGAGCACCAAACCGGAATTCCCGCGTATAGGTAACGTTCGAAACGCACGTGTTCGCCCGCAATCCCCCCCGGGGACTTGTCGTGCACCGCACCCCCTATTTAATACTATAGAATTCCGCGCGGGTGTTGCGTACAATTTTACGACGGTACTGCGCGGCGTTATAATATTTATAAACATAGTGTAATATCGGTGTAACCATGGGTGCCCGTTTAATTTTAATATTTATAACACCGTGACTCTTCCGTACGCACAAGTTAGAGAACAGTGAAATACCTTGGAGTTTTTCTCGATGAAAAACTGACACGGAATATCCACATAAACGAACAACTTACTCACGGATATGCCAGGATGAGAATTCTCTACCCCTTAGTGAACTGCAAATCAACTCTCCAAATGAAATCTTCTATCCTTCTCTACACCGCAATAATCAAACCACTGATGCCTGTCCTGTATGGTCCGCTGCCTCTATAACTAAAATAAATAAAATATAAATCTTACAAAATAAATTCTTAAGGATATGTCTCAAAGCACCGTGGTTCATGAGAAATCGCCAGATCCATAATGACACGAAAATACCGCTGATAAATACATGGATTAAAACCCAATTTAAAAATTTCCACGCCAAACTAAAAAACTTGGACAGTGCTCGTCATTAAAATATAGGAAAAAAAAACACTCAATAGACGTCTGCGGCCTCGACTTCCCCAGGACATTCTTTTAACGGACACAGAAGACTCATAATCAGAAAATGAAGATCATTATTAATTTACTAGCCCTCATCGTTATTATTATATTCGTATATGTAACACATTATTATATCACTCTCAACTATTAATAATTATGTCATTATTAAATTTATAATCATTTAAATTTGTAACAAATAAAATTGTAAAAACTAAAAAGTTGTAATAGCACTAGGTGTGCTGAAACATTTTATAATTATAATAAATAAAAATAAAAATAATAAAGTTAGAGAAAAAACAAAAAAAAAAAAAAAAAACCCGACGACTTCGAGCGGTTTATGTATTAATTTTTACGCGCTATATTATTATTATTATTATTAGTCGTATACTAAATCACGGCGATACGCGAAATATGCAAACGAGCGCCAGTTTCATAAAACGTGTTGCCACTCGATAATGTGTACGATTTTTTTTTTTTTTTTATTAAAAACCATTGAAACGTCTCCCAATAACTTACTGTTTTAATAACGCGGTACGTCGTTTTCCGTCGCATTACATAATCGTCCCGGCGCATTCAAGTCCCCCGTCCGGGCGCCGGTTTCGCGCTATGCATTTTATTTAATACCGTAGTTAATATTTCAAATAAAACTGCCGGATTATTAACTGTGTAACGTTGGCAAAATACTCCGTCCTGTCGCGATTCCGGTCCGAATACGATGTCCGTAAACAAACATTTTTCTACCAGAAATCTCGCACCGATTTATCGCCACCGTCGCTGGTGACGTCCGGTAAGTCTTGTCAGTACTCTAGTTGGGGCGTGGGGGAGATGGTTTTTTATTTTATTTTGCTCGTAGTATTTTTTGTAACAATTAGGAAAACGCCTCGTAAAAACCGGAAAATTTACGCCATTTTTTTTTTTTTTTTTTTTTTGTATCATTGCGTTTTCTGTAATTTAGGTTTTGTTGTTTTTATTGTAATTCGGTTAAAAATAATAGACAATGGTAAATATAATATTAGCTCTTTCCTAGACGTCGTAAAACTTTCAAGAGATTCCGGCGTTTTTCGAACTATTTGAAATTGTCGAAGTTTTTTTTTTTTAAACCGACATATACGTTCGACAATTTGATACGTTTTGTACTGTAAATGGTAAAAAAGGAAAAGTCGAACGTTTATCTGGTAAGAGTTTAAGATTCTGGACGTAGCCAGAAAATGTATTGGTTTTACTAATGATGTGTGTATTTTTTTTTTTCACTCTGTAAATAATACATTTTCTACTATAAGTCTTGCTCTAATCAAAAAACGAATAGAGTGCTATTTTATTGATCTAGTTATTAAGGGTGTCATTTTTTTTTCCATGTAGTTACTAAAATTATGGAAGGGAAACATGAATATTTACGCAATAATGGTTGTTTGTGATTTACAATTTTATTATTTTGTTGTAATTCAGTTAAAAAATCGTAGATACTTGAAATTTTCACTAAATACTATATTAGCCTTTTCAAGGCATGGTTAAACTTTTAAAATAATCCGACGATATTTGAGATGATCGAGGTTTTTTAGTTTTTTTTCGGTTTTATGCGGATCATATTTTTTTGGTTTCTTAAACATTGATACAAGGTACGCATTATAAATTGTTTTTTTTTTTTTTTTTTTTTTTTTTTTTTTTTTTTTTTTTTTTTTTTTGGCAATGCACGTGTTGTACACGTGAGCGTATTCAATCAACACGTCTCGTTACTTTAGAATATTAACCACTATGGTGATTATTAATAAGACTTCTCGGAAGTTTTTTAATAAAACAAATTAAAACGTGTTTATTTTTTACGATATAAATATCGATATTTTTTTATTACTCTACCTTTCGTATAGTATTAAATTGATTAAATTTATTATACAGTTAGCCTACACTGAACAGACTAAAAAATCCATATAAAAGTTATAATAAAAGACTCTAATTTATTATACATTAAAATATTTGAAAATTTACACACAAAAAAAAAACCTGGAATTTTGTATTAAATTATTATTTATATGTTTTTTTATGTTTTTTCCAGATACACTTATAATTATTTATAAATATAAGTGTACTCGACATTCATTGTTTAAATTTTAAATTGTGTCCTGTTCAAGTTATTTACGCTATATGGTTTTTAATTCTAATCGATTTATCATATAAATATGACCTTTTCATTTTGAAGCATGTTAAAAATTAAAAAACGGGCTTTTTTTTTTACAAAAATAAAAATAAAATTATTTAACTAGATTTTTTTTTGTATGATCTGTTTTTCTCTCTCTTAAAATAGTATTTTTTTTTTAGTAATAATATTGTTAAATTTAAAGTATAAGTGTTTTCACTAATCTGAATATTATAGGATTTGTCGATCGTAGGCGTATAATCCAGAGATGATTTTTCCAGTGGCATCCAGTGGTATTATTTGTTTTTTTTTTTTTTGTATTGTTGTAAATATCGTTCAAAGGCATCCGAAAAATTTCGGGTGAAGGGTGGGTTGTAGACTCCATAAGCCCTCGGAAAAGATTAATCCCCCCCTCCGGCCGATCGATCTAACAGATGGTACCGCGTGTCTCCGGTGATTTGTATACGAAATTTTTTACGAATTTTCAATCTCCTTTTCAAGGCATTTTAAACGTATTTTTGAAAATTGTTCGTTCGCGATACGCGCAAACGCAATACGAGTCGGCGTTATCGGGCAAAGTTGTAATAATACGCTCGACAGGCCGAACGGACGACGTATATAATTGAACCGTTCGGATTTGCAACGATAATTTGGGGTTGTCCACTAACGAAAAACATTACAAAAAAAAAAAAAAAACCGTCAATACTTATCGATGACACCGTAATGTCATGTAGTCGACTGCCGCAAATGTGTCTATACAAATATTTTACACTGCACAGTTAATGCACGACAGAGGGACCGGGTGTTTTGTGTCTAATCGTGTTAGACTTTTTTAAAATTATTATTATTTTCCCCGTGTGTCACCGTCCCGGTTTTTTACGCTTAGTGTGACTAATGTAGTGCCGTAGCCGTGGGTGTGCACGGGACGGGGGACGAAATGTTTTTTGTTTCGCATAATATTGGTGATTTTAGCGAGCATATAACAATGCAACACATATTTTTTATCAAAAGAAGAAAATAAACCAATCGGTGAATTTTAAACGTTCTGGAAAATAATAAAATATAAGTGCCCCTCCCCCCCCGCCTGATTTCTGGTTACGGAGCTGAATTTATACGCGGCAAGGGAGAAAAACGACGCGAAAAAGAAAATAGAAAATCGAATTCTCTTGATACTTAAAATGCGAATTTCTATTTTTTTTTTTTTTTTTAATTCTTTTCGTTTCGCAACTTTTTCGATCGCATTAGGTCGTCTCCGGCAGCTGCACAGCTTATTATACGCGCGTTTGCGATCGTCTCCGATTCGATCGGGCTAAACGTTTTAATATTAAAACGAGGACGATATTATAATATTATTATTATTATTATTATTATTTCGCTCAATTTGTTTCCCCTTTACAAATAATAAACGTACGTAATATTGAAGCGGATGAAAAAAAATGCCGGGACCGTTTTACCAGATTGTGTTGGTAAGTATAGGCCACTGATCAAAGTTGAACAGGCCCAGCGTACCGACCGTCAGGATTTTAATTGTTTTTGGCCGTTAAGCCGAAATATCTTTATTTTTTTTTTTTATTTAAATTTTCGTTAAATTTCACAATTGGCTGGAACTGGCCAATATGATCTGTTGCCCTCGCGATATTTACGACTGGCTGATATCGCCCGATCCCCGATTCCCGGCTGCTGATCATGTATTGGAAAATGTAGAGGAGGAATTAAATCGTATCAGCAATACGCTATCGTCGCTAAAGACAAACGATTCTGGACAAAGTCCGGTTAATCGGTAATTCGATTACGGGGATATTTTTTAATAATATATATATATATATATTTTTTTTGTTTTTCTCGTAGTATCTATTGTAACCCGCCCGGATTACTATACCGATAAACCGATCGTAACCGTAACTCGACTCCGGCTACTAAAACCGAGTAACTCGCCCAGCAATGTTCGTATCACGTATTACTATTTTATTTCCCCCGTCGTCGAGGTGAATTTATATTGAAGCGTCGGGCGCTACGTGCGTTTAGATACGGCGGCCCGCATTCGGTTTACGCGGCTTGAGCAATTGATATTTCTTTGGATTTTCCGAGTCGTGGCCCGTTTTGCTATATGCCGGGACATCGACCGTGTTTTTTTTTTTTTTTTTTTTTATTAATAATAAAATATATTATATTATATACACGTATATAATTTACCTACTCGCGGCGCAAAGCGAAAATCGCGCCTGTCGCGGTGTCGTGTTTCACGCACGTTCCGCACGCCGGGCGAGATGATAATTTTTTTCATTTTATTATATATATATATATATATTTATTTATTTATTTATTATTATTATTTTTTTTTTTTTTTGTTCGATAAAAACTCGACGCACACGTCGTCATCGAAATCCGATATTATTACGTTCTGTACACCATAAATGTGTCCGGAGTAGATCCGCACGCGATACGGATTATAAAATTAATGTCTGGTCTATTGTTTTGCCGCACGAGCTCCGCACGATTTAGGGCCCGGCCCTAGGTTTGTCGATTAAAAATTGCATAAAAAAAAATAAAAACCTTTAGAATTTCAAAAAACTGACGGATACGGATATCTCACTCTTCTTTTTTGACAATTACGTGTAGAATACCGCCGAATCACAACTACGGCGAGTTGTAGACGTTTTATAGTTACGCCTATGATCCGTGTTAAATGTTAAACTGTCGTAGAAAAAGATAAAAAAAAAAAAAGGTTATTTTCCCTCCTCCGCCATCATTTTGTTTAATACTACAAGGAAGTAATTTGGATAAAATTTTATAATGATTACTTACTCGTGCCCCTTGAAAGTAGCAAAATAGTCGAAGAGTTTTTTTATTTTAATCTAAAAACCATCATACATTTATACGATACAAATGTATAGAACCTCAATCGAATTGGTCATTTATGAAAGGGACTGAGTCACGGTTTTTCGAAAAAAAGATTTTCGATAAATCTATACGCAGTTGTCAAACGGACGGAACGTTCATTTTTGAAAAGAGTCGGCTAGCTGCTCTAATAATATGACAATTTATATATATTTTTAATGTTTTCAGTATACATTAATAAATTACACGCGAGCGATCAATCGAAAAATGTATTTCGAAATCGATTATCATAAATTGGAATAAGTAAAAGCGTCGTCTTGGAATAAGACCGATTTATTTACGAGTATTTTATAACCTATTCGATTGTAAATAGATTAAAAACGCGATTTTTCGCGACAAAAAATTCGTCGTTTCGCGACAAAAAATTACCGGGTTGGGGAAGAGGGAGTTATTTTTGTTACCGCGCGCGTGTGTGTGTAAGAGGGTAAGAGGGGGCGGCAAAGGGGAGGGCACAGTTTTTGGTTTTTTTTTTTTTTTTTTTTTTTTTTTTTTCTCTGATCTTTTCCAAAAGACAATTGCTGCTCTTCCGCCGCGCGCTGCGTTGTACCGGTTACCCGGCCCCGTCGTCGTCAGTCACAGCGGCGCGCCGGCGTATATTTTTACCGCCGCACACGCTCCCGGCGTAACTCTGCACCGCCGATAACTCGCACTCGCATATTATTATTCGTGTACCCGTGTCCGTACATTACGTATCGTTACGATATTACAGGTAATAATAATAATAATAATAAATAATATTGCGTATAGTATAATATAGCGTATATGGGTGGGGCGGGAGGGGGGGGGTGTACATAAAATATAAGACGCGCGCCGCGTGCGACCGTATCGGTTTACGTCGTCCCGGCGGGTTCGCGTATATCCGAGAAGACGGGGGGGGGGAAAAAAAAAAAAAAAAAAAAAAAAAATTTAACAAAAACAATACGGTCACGGTACACAATTGACGTACACGACCGGAAAAAACGCCGTCGACAGCCGCGCCGATCGCGACGGACCGGTCCGGCGGTCGGATTACCGAGCGCCGTCGCGCTGCGCGTGTGCCGAACGTCGCGCCGGCGATTATCACCGTCTACAACGCGTCCGCGGAGGTTATCGACAAGCCGACCCAGCCGGGGCCGATTACGAACGTATACGCGGCGAGGACTGACGAGTTTTGACGGGCTATAAATAACGAACAGTAAAACTCAGAGAAAAGGTTAGTTAACATTACCATAAGTCGGTAAAAAGCTTTTGTGAAAATCAATGCAATTTTTTAAAGTCACTCGCTACGTGAATTTAATTTAATTAGAAAACTCGGAAGCGAGTTTTGCAATCCAGAAACAATGTAATTGTGTTTTGTAAACCAAATGAAATACACGTTATACATTTATATTATTAGTAAATACTTCTGAAAAACAGACTGAACCCAGTCATAAACCGATTAATTCCGTCGTCCGACAAGATTCAATCTTGTAAATTGCGTAAACATATACTTATGTCAATATCTAAAATTTAAGATATCGTCTTATGACTCGTTGGAAACTGGGAAATGTACAATTACTCCAAATAAACTGTAGTTAGTTTTTATTATACAGGGTGCGGCAGAGCCGACTGACGAGTTTTGATGGGCTATAAATAACGAACAGTAAAACTTAAAAAAAAGGTTTTTTTTTTTTATTTAAATCGGTATTCAATCCCATTTTTTGAAAATTATATCTCCAAGATGGCGGACGTTAGCATTGATACACTGTTGTAGACGATCTCTGAAACTCTCATATGATTTTCGGCACATTTCGACTGGTATGGCCTCGACTTCCACGTGGAGTGGTCTTTCGTGGAGCTGCCGTGGGTAATTTGAAGCCCAGTATCGAAAATGTTGTTTATTTACAGTTCCAGAAAGATGAAAATGGGCGCTACAGAAAAAAGTCGGTATCGGTGGAATTTTCAGAAGAATTTGCTGACGGAGATTTTTACGGTTGCCGTAGACAGTTGCAATGAACTCTTGGAAAAGCATTAATTTATAGGGATGGAATGATAAATCTTCGTGGTGAATTCTCCTCAAAGAACGGTCTGAGATTCCCAAAGCTACAGCGTGTTTCCGGGCTGAGCGTCTTGGTGACTGCTCAATCGACTCTCCAACCAACTGCACATTTTCGGGGGTTCTTACCGTTCTGGGTGCTCCGTGCCCAAGTCTACTCAGGGTACTTGTCCAGTTTCTTCCAAATGCCGTGTCCAAAATTTGATAGTGTTTAGCCGAAGGAACAGATTCAGCACGTGGAATGCCGAAGTGTATACGAAAAGCCCTTTGTGCAGCGATCACGGAATTAATATTTTCGTAATACGCACGCACGACGAAACCGCGATGTACGCCTGTCCAGACCGGCATTACCGTACAGTTCGAAATATACCGATTATTATGGTCTGCTGTTATCTTATCACAAGCTAATGACCTCGTTAAACTCGTCAGTCGGCTCTGCCGCACCCTGTATTATACCTATTTAAAACAATTTCGGGCGGGGGATGTTGAACTCCCTCACACCCATGTATACGGGCTTGCTGTACTGTATGTACGGGTTAATGCGTGCGATTCGGCTAGTGGAGAAATATGTACTTTAGGTATCGGTCCGAGTTGTACGGGTGTAAAAAAAAAAAAATAGAAAAAAAAAAGTAAATAACCTACCGTACAAACGACGACCCGCCGGCGTAAAACTAAACGGAAATAGATTTTCCGTACGTCGGGACGCGGTCGCTTAAGATCGAAATTCGGCTGCGGCATCAGCAACGGTATACAGACAACTATCGCAGTTGTACTATTAAAAGTTTGTTTCGCGTTACTTTTATTTAAAAACTTTTAAAACGGAACAATTCGTAAACTGATTATAATTTCATAAGAGTTTCTGATAGTTATTAATTTTACCGAATAAGACGCGCGCTATATTATTTTAGTTACGATAATTCCAGAACACCTATTGTTTAGCTCTTGAACTATTTACGCGTATGATAAAACTCGACAAAATAATTTTCGGATTAACGCGGTGGGCCACATTTACGACGGTGCGAAATTTATCGCCGGCGTATAGGGGAACCACTCCCCCGTTTAAAAATTCAACGGAGTTACGCCGAGACGTAATTTTTAATTTAGTTTTTAGACAATTTGCGGGCGTACGCAGTGGAGAAATATCGATCGCCGAACCCGGTTCGCCGTTTAAAGTTCGGTTGATAATATCGTAATGGATTATCGATAAATGGACATGAGCGACGACGGGAAACAAAATATGGCATAACATTCGGAAGTTCGGCCGAGTTTTTAACGATCGGAAGTATATACGAACCAATAAGGAACGTCCGGTTAAATATTATCGGTAAGGTCATTTTGTCATGTCGAATAACGTGCGGAAAACTAAAAATAGTATTGGCGATGGAAATAAACCGGTACAATAGCCGAAATACCGCAAAAACGTTATCAAAATGCGCTACGAGTGACGTTCGACGGTCGTCGAATACATATACCAGAAACGATTGTGAAATCATCGTGTTTTTACCGAAAAAAAAAAAAAAAAATTATCCATAATACCATTATAATTACACTCGTTGTAGGACCAGTAAAAAAAAACAGCGATATCGTGTCTCTTGAATGTAATGAACTCCTCGTTATTCGTATTCGCCGTGACGAATCGTCTCCCGGTCGCCTCTTGGTTACCGCCGGAGCCTGCGATTTCCAGTTTATTTTTTTCATAATTATCATAAAACAAAACAAACAAAAAAAATTTTTTTTTTTTTCCGCCGTGAATTATCCACACATTGTCTCCGTCTCGCGCATAAAAACATATTGGCTCCGGTGCGTTATACACGTAAAACGGCCGTCATTACTGGTCTATTTATCTTACGTCTACGAGCGAACCGCGTAGTACACCGCAAGATGAATGAATTTCGTATTCTCCGACGGAATCAACATACCTACCTCGTAATAATAATAATAATAATATAATATGTTACATTGTTACACGGTTATCGCATATCCATAACTATTCGTACATAATAAATACTCTCTCGGCGATGCGCTGCGCTGTGAAATGTGATTTCTTTGGAGGTGTAAAACAGGCTATAAATCATAAGGAAAACCTCGAGGAGCGGACCGTGATTTATCGTGATAAATTATTCAAACGGTTACTGAATTTCAAAAATCCCTTATGTTTTTTTATTCTTCTTATTATTATTATTATTATTATTTTTTATTTGTATAGGTTCGATCCGATCGTTTCGTCTGATCGGCCGTGTATAAGAGTCAAGGATTTTCCCCTTCGCATTTTTTTTTTTTAAATTTTTTTTTTATTCTCAGCCCACCTACTTACCGCATGTTCGTATATAGTAATACAATATGATTTATGGACCTTTTATTCGGCGCAGTGACGCCAAAACTTTAACGTCAGATTCTCGGCCGGTCGGTTTTCCTCGATATTTCATATAATATTGTTTACACGTCCGCCCGTTCGTATTACGAGTGCCTATTATTGCCGATTAACGCGTAAATGTTTTAGCGTACCACCGGAGTTATTTACGATTTTAAACGATAATTTACCGCGGTCTTGCAGCCGGAAGTGAAGCCCGCGGTGATAAGCGGACCGGTAGAATACGAGAAAACATTTTACGATAAACCTCCCGTCAAATTTTCGACCGTATTCCGAAATGCCAAAATAATGCCGGTCTAACTAATAATATTCCCGTATTTTTCCCCCAGAAACGAGTAAAGAATATCGACTATACGGGGAATGTCAGCGAAAGAAATTCGCTACCAAAAATCATAGCCGAATTTGACGGTCGGAACGATATTTCCGGTCAACAGACATAAAAACGATTTAAAAACAACAAAAAAAAAAAAAAAAAACCACACGTCATCGTAAAACCGATAAATTCCCCGCTACGCTCGGAATGTGAAAATAAGAAAACAATAATAGAAAATAATTCCGTTTACGTATATATGTTCTCACGTCAATCGTATTGAGCTAATAAATAATTTTTTTTACGGATGTGTACCGCGCAATGTCGTACGCGGAAACGAACGTGATCACCACTATGAAAATATAGAGGGAAAAATACGATTTCCGTTCGGGAGACGGGAATATATTATACTTAAATATATATATATAGAGAAAGAGAGAGAGAGAGAGAAAGATGAGGGACCGAGCTAAATTGGCGGCATCCTTCAAGAAGAATGTCGGTGTACGTACGATAGAAACCTTTTTTTTATTGGTTAAAAAAAAAAAAATAAAAAATCCGTTTATACGCCGCCGCCGCCGCCGTCGTCGTCGTATTTACAGTATATAATATTATTCAATTGATAAATACTCTTCTCCCGTCGTATACGATATTGTATTATAATGAATTATAATTTACAAATAATATTATCGTCCGTAGGTTTTGCTTTTTTTTTTTTGTTGTTGTTGTTGCTTCTTTTTTCACTGTTTCCCGTACGGTTATTCGTCCGGATCGCATTATTCAAACGTACGCGCAGACTAATACGGTTTGTATCGGTTTTCATTCGTTTTGACGGTAATGGCGTACGCGCGGCTGACATAGAAATTAAAATACGCCCATTTGAATATCGACAATGAAGATTATAATATTATATTATTATTATTATTATTATTATTATTACTGTTCGCGTACAGGCCGGCGCACGTCAATTATTATCGTCGCTATTTCGCAAATAGACCGACCGATTGAATAGAACAATAATTTGTCTACCGAGCCCGCGCGCGAATAGGAGAGGAAGGACTACAAATGTACCGATCAAAATATATACACGGGAGAAATACGCATAATAATAATAATAATAAATCGTTTCGAAACGCGCAATAACGTCGCCGTCGCGAATATTTTATACGTTTCGACTTGTTAGTTTTCTCTGGGATTATATTATTACCGAACGTTTTATCCGGACGATTTCCGTATACCGGGGCAATCCCGTTTTACCGCGAGACGCCATCGCGGGGGCCCCCGGAACAATGTGCGAGCGGGCAACCCAAGTGTTTCCCGGGGTTTACGCTGCCGTCGGTACAGAATATCAATTTTTTTTTTTTTTTTTTTTGTCGAACATCAATAAAAACAACACTCGAAACGTTCGAATATTTTTTATAAACCAGCCAGTACTGCCGTCAGCCGGCTCTGATCGGGTCAAGTTTATCAAGGTTATCCAGAATCGTCTAGCTGTCTGGCACCGTCATCTGTTTAAAATTCTGACCCAAGTGTAGAATTTATTGGTTTTTATCGTGATGTGTGCTTGTTTTAAATGGTTTTTTTCTGTCTAAATCCAAACTAAATGTTTTTTTTTCTTTTTTTAAATTCCATATTACTTTTAAATTTTGCTTGTTTTGAATTTTTTTTTTGAATTTCAAGTTTCAATTGGGCTTTGATGCATTAAATAATTCTGGATACGACACAAATTGATTTTGTTTGCATAGGACACGTACCGTGGGTCATGGGAAAAACATTGGACGGTTAGTTCTAAACCCGAAACGTTTAATGTTTGGCCTTGTGTTTTATTTATGGTCATTGAAAAGCACAGTTTTACGATATGATGGAGTCGTCTAAACTAAAGTGGTAGATTGGATGGTATCATTGATATTCTAGAGATCAAGACCGTTTCATCAGCTTCATAACCAGTAAGGATCCTAAACTCAAAGCGGACAGTTTTTTAAAGATTTTATTCCTCGATCCCTCGCAAAGAATACTGAACATTTTATCTCGTGGAGCAAAATTCTGAAGTAAAATTCACTGTTATTCGGATGAACTACATATGTACTGCCGAGGGCATCCGTTTTTGTAACTCCGGGTAAACCTTTGACGGTGGTTCCTCGTGAAATATTTTGGTAGATTGTCCGGTCTACATGTGTATCGACCGGACTAAAATTGCTTCACTTTATTTCGAGAGTCTAAACTAAATGTAGCTTGATCATTACTTTTGTTTGTATATATTTTGTGGAGGTGGATACTTTTTTTTTTGTTTTGTTTTTTATACTATTTGTTTTCCATGGTAAATAAACAAATGATTTTCATTCTATCTTGAAATTTATTTATTTTTATACTATCCAAATTTCCGATTTATCCAGTGGATTTTCCAATAATTATTTTTCATACAAACCTTGACCTGCCAATTACAAACACAACCAAAAAAAAAAAAAAATCAGCTAAATCGGCTCGATTAGCCGTTCTCAATGCGGCAATTGATTTATATATATATAGATTTGAACATTGTTTTGTTTGAAAATTACTATCTAGATACAAGTCGTAATCTAAATCCTCTGTTTGGAAAATAGTTTAAAGGAATTGTAAGAGTCGTACGGCTGAATAACTGAGTAGAACCTAAGCTGAAAATAAAAACATGTGTATTGGGAAAAATTGTCGAAATAAATTCATATTATTAATTTTTATTTGTATTATATATATATATATTAAAATACATAAGTAATGGTGAGTAATAAAATGTTTTTTCGTACAATCAAACACTTTTTTTTTTTTTTTTTAATATTTTCATAAATTTAATATATTTATTTCAGTTATAGTTATTTAAATTTTGTTAAGTATTATAAAAAAAAACATGGTAAATCCGGAATGTGAAGAAACATCCACTGACACTAAAAACTACCCAACTGTTACCGACTTTCTAGTCGTATATCATACACTTACTTATCTACTTATTCATTTATTTTATACATTAAACAGTTCTCGTTTATTGTATTCTATACTGTATTAAATCATGCTGACGTAGTAGGCTAGTAATAAATTATGTAGTTATAGGAATAATCTGACGATATCATTGAACTATTAATATACATTAGTATATATTTATCAAAAATATTTATTTTTTGTTTTTTTCACGGAAACAGATCATCGTTTTTTTGTTTGTTTTAAGATTCTTTTATTATTATTATTATTATTCAAGTCGGATTCCCAAAGGCGTGGTGTAATTGTTGCGGTACGGCTACTAGCCATTATACAGCGTATAATAAGAAATTGAACGCTAAAGGATTACGGTCTAATGGGAAAATATATATATATATATATGTATATATAAGAAAGAAAGAAAACGCCTGGTTTAAATGGGAAAATTTCGAAACGACACCGCTACACTTTGCCGGGAAGTTTCGCGAGCGTACTCCGCGGGTAGAAGACCGGAAAATGGAAACAATTAAGACCGCGGATAACGCGGCGGCGGTGCTCTGTAATTACCGGGAACGGGCATGCAGCGATAGATCTCTGGGCCACGAGGCTGACGGTATGGAGAAAAGCTCATATAATTAAAGATTAAGTCAGGCACCGGTGAGTAGAGAGCCTTTTTGATGTCCCGAGACTAAAGCCAAAACGGTAATCCCCCGCGCTTGCTTTTTTTTTTTCTTCTTCTTCTTCTTTTTATCTTCCTTTCGTTGGCCGCCATAACGACTACGCATTAAATTCAATTTGTCCGACGACGACAAAAACGCAGTAGCTCGCGAAAACGAAACTTTCCCGCGAGACGTCAAAACTTTTAACGCGAGCGCCGCCGCCACTCGTATAGTCTAGTGGCGTGGCCAGAATATATCGGCATAATAAATACTCAATGGCCACGCCACTGGCCGGTACCGCAAGCATATATAATATATATATATATATATTGTACAATTTTATTTACTGTATAAATAATCGCTGTACAAAAAATAACCCCTCGATATAGATATAATATATCGAAATAAAAAATGGAAAAAAATGGAAAAAAATTAGCTCCTCCGGGGTTGATTAGAGGGAAATCAATATTGACGAGATTATTAGCCGCGAGACTTTAAAGTATAAAATATTTTTAAGGAAAGTTCCCGGTGATGATTTCGTGACTAATAACGATGTCGATATTGATTTTTTATTTCATCGTTTCTATATAATAGAACATAATTTGTTCTTCGTCTCGTCCTTAATGCCGTTTTTGATCAGCGGTCAACACTCGGAGGAATAGTGAAGCTTACTATCGGTGAAAGAATTTTCAGCAAACGGCACTTATTTATCAAATAAATGTCGTTTAAATAGCGAACAGGATTTCTGAAAAAAAAAAAAAAAAAAAAATAAAAATAAAAGACTAAGACACATTGCACTATAGGTGGGCCACGATTGTCGGTGGTGAGTTGGAAGATAGGAATTTAATACCTACCTATTTTTTTTTTTAAAAAATTTAATAGAGAGAATTTCATTTATATCTGTTAGCAACGATAAATCATCGCTAACGAAAAACGATTCTAAGCGAAATTCGGTTAGTCGTGTTTTGAAATGACGTAATTTTTACGGCTTTCATTAAAATTTATCCTTTAAACGCTTATAAAACAGTATAAATATATTGCTCTCAATTTTTTTTTTTTTTTTTTACCATCGAGCGCGATTTATAGCGAACCTTGTGTGAAATTTTCGTGCATTCACTGATGGGCCAAAAAAAAATGTGTTGACATTATTCGGATAATGGTACGCCAGTACGCGAAATGTCATAATTTTAACTTTTATTTTATTTAAACCTAGATTTGTACTTTAAAAAAAATTAACTATTTAAATACGCTTATGTTTTTCTTCTTTACCGTTAATCAGGGCAGTATTTAAAAGGGGAACGATGGGGACATATGCCCCAAGCTACCAAATTTTGATGCATTTAGGGGACGGCCAGACACCGCATATTTTAATATTTTTTTTTTTTTTTTTTGGGTAGAGTAAAAGTAAAGAACTTTTTGCCAGCAACAAATTACTCGCCAGTAATACAAATGAATAATTGAAACCGTATGAAACAGTTTTTCTTAGGTGGGACGGAAGTGTACAAATATGGTTGACCAGAGATTGTCCTGCCTCGCGATCAAGTACAACTTATGGCGAACCTCGAGTCAAATTGTCGTGCGTCGACGTTCTGGCCAAAACAGTTTTATTCAATTAATTCGAGAAAAAAAAAAAATAGTGTGCTCGTGCAATTCAAATCGTTCCCGGCATAATAATCTTACGGGACGAAGATAATTACGGCATTATTGCCGACGTTTTCACCGGCGGCGGTGCAACGGTCGGCGCACCAGGGGCGGGTCAGGTGTCGAAATCATACCGGAACCGGAAACGAGTCCGAAGACCGAGGTATTATACGGGAAGATATAAAAAAAAAACAACAGTTTCGGGTCCGAAACGACCTACGGTTCAAATGGAAGATTTTTTTTTTTTATAATTATTTCGGAGTTGTTTTACGTCGGGGTTTCCCGAAGACCGCGAACGCCATAATTACCGCTGGCCCGTTACCTCGGTTCCCTATTGTTCGTGGTGTTTTCTTTTCATTTCTTCGCCGAAATTTATAAATTACGAACTCGTACTATTCGTATACGTTAATATGTTAACCAGTTGTGTTGAATGTCTATAAAAAAAAAAAAATAAATCGAATTCGCTCACTCGCGCGGGAACGTATTAGTTTTAACTGTGACGGAATACACATATTCGTACTAAAAAAATGGCCGTACCACATCCTCTTAAATAGGTATTGGAGAAAATGTAGAAAACTTGCTCCGACCGTCTTAAAAACAGGTAGATTTTTGATTGGAAAAATGGGCAAAGAAGACGAAAATCATTATGGAGAAAGACCAATATTATAAACCGTTTACTTGTTCGCAATATTTTGAGGTGTTTTACAATTTCCTAAACTGTCACCTATGGGTAAGCTCCATAGATACGCTACGGGTCTATAATTCTACGGTACACTCGGAATCTCGAGTAAACGAATTGTTCCGACGTTTATTGATATTCCACGGACGAAATACGAGAAATACACTCGGACAGCGAGAATTTGTATAGGTTTTTATTTAGTCATCAGAAACAATACCGTTTCATTAACGGCGAACGCGGAAGCGGAAATG
This sequence comes from Tuberolachnus salignus, assembly GCA_956483605.1. Lineage (NCBI taxonomy): Eukaryota > Metazoa > Arthropoda > Insecta > Hemiptera > Aphididae > Tuberolachnus > Tuberolachnus salignus. The sequence continues at coordinate 6,510,846 of OY101436.1, read as the reverse complement.
GTAAACCACGAATATAATAATATATTTTTCGGAAAATAACTATAGTTGCGATATTATATATACGGAATGCCTTGTATCGAAAACTTTATAGCAACTCTAGTGTAGCATTTGATATCTTGTCGGTGCGTCGATAAAGTCATTTTTCGACTTTCCTTGGAGTTTACAAACCTTTTTCGTTAGAAAAAAAAAAAAAAAAAAAACGTGAATATTTACGCCATTACGGTTTGTGTCGTTATCGGTTTTGTTTTTCGTCGTGATTCGTAATCGTAATAATCCTGTTAGGCTGAAATTATCACCGAATAATTGATCTTCTTAGACTTTGGAGGTGTTTTTTTTTTTTTTTTTTTATAATATCCCGGCGTTTCTAAATCAAAAGATTTATATTATCTATATGACATTTTCGAGTTTTTTTTAGTTAGCTCGATAATGCTCGAAAATTATAATTAATATTGTTCTTCTAGATCTATAAAAAAAAACCGATGACAATTATGATGATAGTCGTACAAATCGCGGCCTTTCGAATGGCTACCAACTATTTTGCGATTTAAGTGACTAAAAGAAAAATGGTCTTTGTTAGCAATTCAAGAAGAAAATTACCGATAGTTACTATTAATATTGAAGTTACGAATAAATACGATATTCGATTTAATTTGATCAAAACACGATTTAAACGAATAATTTCGCTCGGAATCTTTTTTCGTAATTTATCTTTAATAAAATTGATACAAATTAGATAAATTACCCTATATACGGTAGTACCTCCCCAATTTATTCCCACTTACAAAAAATGGAAAATCGTTTCGTACCATATTTTTGTCGATAGAACAGTAATATTATTACGAATTAAAAAAGTTTATTGGACCGACAGAAATATTCGAAGCACTTTGTTATTAAATTATAAAAAACAATTTTGATATTTTCATTATTTCCCTAGGTCCAAATTCGCGGGTACAAATTATCGAGGTAAAAAAAAAAAAAAAAAAAGGTTGACAAGCCAGTGAATTCTTATCGTAGTTATTTATTTAGCGCCATGTACACTACGGAAAATTTCAATCTAAAGTCGTAAACTCGTAAAATACAAATACGACGATATAACTGGTGTTATGGGATTTTCGTAATATTTACTGCAAAAATGTTCACGTTTTATGTGTACTCGCTCGCTTTTTTCATTACGGTTTAACGGGGTTATTTTTTTTTTTTTTTATAATTTTCCATTTAGTTACCTAATAATGAAATTTAAAAATATTATACAAACACCGAAATTATAATAGTAAATCTATATATATATATATATATATATATAAATGAATATACTTTTTTAAAAGTTTTAAAAACTAATTAATATTGTTTACATCGATCGGTTAATTTATTTCGGAAAGCTGTTAAAAAAAAAAAAAAATGATAATAAATATTTATTTTTTTTTGAGAAACTCGCTCCATTACAATATAGTTTCGACGAGTTTATTTTTAAACGATTTTGTTAATTTAAATCGATAAAAATCGATTGATATTATGCACCGCACTTGTACGACAAAACAACACCTGGCTCGTAAAATCGATATTGTAATCGGTTAAAGATATTCCGGTAAACTCGCCGGAATCGATGAACTTTTGTTCGAATGTTTGACATTTTTAAATTTTACACCGTGATCATATTTTTCCTCTCTAATATGCGTGAAATGTGAACGAAATAAATCTCTATAACAATTGTGGAAAATGTACAAAATGAAAATTCATAGTTATACTCTAAGGCAGACAATTATATACCGTAAAACCTATTAAATATTTGTATGCAGTGATGTCCAAGAGAAATTCCAAAATATGAAAAAAAAAAAAAACAAATGGAAATTTTAAAATTGTTTTTTATTGATTAATTATTACAGTAAATTCTTACAGGTACCCTAACAAAAATATAAAATATGTTCTAATCATTCGACGTTATCCAATAACGACTTATTTGAGCTAAACGAATAAATAAATAACATTTTATTTCATTATCAATAACAAAATTACTATAATCGACTGTATGCCGATAATTATAAATCATGAACAATTATTTTGTGATTCTCGGATTGATCCGACGGAAAATGTGTTAAAAATGTACGAAATCCTAAAATATACAAATTAAACGAAACAAATTTATGCCAGTAATAAACAAACGGATTTCTCGGTCAACCAATAAATTTAAGCAAATTGCAAATAAACCAACGCCCCGCTATACATATTACACAATTATATATTTTGTATCTTGGTTTTCTATGAAAAAATATTTAAAAAGGGCACACTTCGGCCGTTAGGGGTAGGTTACTCTTAGTAGCTGTATTGAATTAGAAAGAAATGATAAATATATCCGACTAATTCACATAGATTATGTGTAGAATACGATGAAATTACTAAATATCTGCTCGAATAGATAATAAACACAGTGTACTTTATGATATGAAATTAGTGTAAGCCATGAAGACTAGAGAGAGAGAGATATTTGTTATTTTCGGAATTGCAAAGAAATAAAAAACCTCGAGTTTGACAAAATCGTGTTTTTGAATTTTGTTCGCTAGTTTTTTCTGTCGTGTTAAAAAACTAATTCGGTCCATCGACAAATGACCGGCTACACCTAACCGACTAGAAAAAATGCGTGTAGTGTATTGTTATGAACTTATTAAAAAAAGAATCCGCAACAAACCCATAAATTGTGAACGCACACGAAGTAGTAGAAATCATATAACTATATTTTAATATTAAGTAAATTGTACAATGTTAAAGAAATAATATATGTGCAAATAAACGAAGGTTCGGCCGAATGCTCTGCTAATACCAGACTCACTATATCCCACGGCGGGGGAGGGGGCCCGGGCTGTGTCAAGTCGACGCGGTACAAATGTGCTGTTTGCAGCAAAAAACTCCCCCGGTCAATCCGACAACGTCCTGTCGTACAATATCTGTAGATCGTCTGCTAATCGAATACATTACGTTATAGCATAGTTTAGTCAGCGGTCCATAACAGTATAGATCGGATGACGCCTACTGGCAGATAAAGTGTTTACGGAATTAAAATAAATAATAATAATAATAATAATAATAATAAAAAATAAACATCATTGTAAAACCACGGGACCCCCTCGGTCGGCTCAGAATCTAATATAGAGCCCCGGAAAAGTGCACGCAAAAAACGTCTCGTCCGTAACACCGACTGTATTATACGTAATACTGATACGGTGTGTCCGGACACATTCATCTAATACAGGGTGCGGCAGAGCCGACTGACGAGATTTGATGGGCTATTAAATAACGTACAGTGAAACTTAGAGAAAAGGTTTTTCTTTTTTATTTAAATCGGTATTCAATCCCATTTTTTGAAAATTATATCTCCAAGATTGCGGCCGTTAGCCCTGATACACTGTTGTAGACGATCTCTGAAGATCTCATATGATTTTCGGCACATTTCGACTGGTATGGCCTCGACTTCCACGTGGAGTGGTCTCTCATGGAGCTGCCGTTGGTTATTTGTAGCCCAGTATCGAAAATGTTGTTTCATTACAGTTCCAGAAAGATGAAAATGGGCGCTACAGAAAAAAGTCGATATCGGAGGAATTTGCAGAAGAATTTGCTGACGGAGATTTTTACGGTTACCGTAGTCAGTAGCAATGAACTCTTGGAAAAGCATTAATTTATAGGGATGGAATGATAAATCTTCGTGGTGAATTCTCCTCAAAGAACGGTCTGAGATTCCCAAAGCTACAGCGTGTTTCCGGGCTGAGCGTCTTGGTGACTGCTCAATCGACTCTCCAACCAACTGTACATTTTCGGGGGTTCTTACCGTTCTGGGTGCTCCGTGCCCAAGTCTACTCAGGGTACTTGTCCAGTTTCTTCCAAATGCCGTGTCCAAAATTTGATAGTGTTTAGCCGAAGGAACAGATTCAGCACGTGGAATGCCGAAGTGTATACGAAAAGCCCTTTGTGCAGCGATCACGGTATGATTATTTTCGTAATAAAAACGGCATTACCGTACAATTCAAAATATACCGCTTATTATGGTCTGCTCTTATCTTATCACAGGCTAATGACTACATTAAACTCGTCAGTCGGCTCTGCCACACCCTGTATTACGGGACGGTTTTCCGGACTTAAACGTTTCCCTCCTGTTCGCCCGTATCGTATTATTCTGATGATGTATTCTATAGGAAATTCACACCGTTGCTCCCCGCATGCCGGACATAAAATTATAACAATAATAATAATAATAATAATAATAATAATAATTGTCGAATTTAATTCCTACAATATCATACGGCGCGCGTGCTCGCCCACATCGTCGTCGTGACGTTCGAATCAAGTGAATTATGTTCGTATTATAATATTCGATTGCGCCGGCATAAACGTCGACTGGATAATATCGTGGTTTTTTTTTATAGCAGCCCATCGCTTACAGTAATTGCGTTTAAATTAAATTAAAACAGATATATAACTATATCACGCTGACAGTATTACGGCCGTTTTATTCGTAGGCGCAATCGTTCGGCGTTCAACTCCGGGGGTGCTAAAACCGCGGAACACGATATCAATTAAAAAAATCGACCCACCGTTGGCGTAGTCAGGATTCCGACAAACCCCTCCCCCCAATCACAACCCCGTGGTGAACTAAGCAAAAAAAAAAAAACAAAAAAAAACGATATCAGCGCATTGGCTAAACACGACGGTTTTGCAATGACCAGCGACAGTTCTATATTATCTGAACGCCAAACAAATATAATATGACCACCCCCACTTGGGCGATTTATCAAAAGTTTCATATCGGTTATATGTATATATATATAAAAAAAAAAAAGGAAAAACGATACAATCAATTATGAGGGGGGCATGGCCAAATTGTTCTCCGTCGCCTTATGTATACGCCACTGCATCAATCGACCGCCGCGTTTGGTTGACGGACGAAAATCGTTCATATTATAAAAACTCGATAAACATATGTCGATAAATACCGTTATTCTCCCGTAACAACAATAAGCCATCAAAAACGAAATACTATTCGGCATACTTTCCAGTTGGAAATGTTCACGAAAATAATCGTCTTTAAATTCACGTGTGCTGCTGAACCCCTCAAACCCCAATGTTTGTTTTTTTTTTTTATATAAGAACAACGAATACGAGAAAAAGGGCGTACGTACTTGGATCGCACCGTGGGCGGATCACCGTGGTAAGCGGGAAGTTGGGAAGGTAGTATATAGATAAGAATTTAAATTATATCCGTATGCAACGGTAAATCGCAAACGGGAAAAAATTCTAAGGGATGTAGTATTAGCAGTGTTTTTTTCATTGTTGCCGTGGTAATCATCCAGAGATCAACATAAATAAATACGAAATAATAAAACTTGATTTTTTTGACGTGTTCGTAGTACCAACTAGACGAAATTCGCTACCGGAATCAGTATAGGCGTGTATGACTCGGATGAAGTCTACCGGTAAAAAAAGTGTTTGCAGGAAACAAAAAAAAAAAAAAACATCATCGTAAAAATTACAAGGCGCCTCGTTCCCCTCACGGTTATAAATATTAATGTATTTGTCGGCTAAAATACGGTTTCGCTAAATTGAATTCAATTAAAAATATCCAATCGATTAATTTTCGGCTGAAATAGTCGGATCGGCCAAAATATTTTCGGTTATTTTGCGCGCTCTCTCCCCGCTTACATAAAACACTCGTCTCCCTTTGGCGTACTAAACTATCGGGTTAATAATTTTGGGTATAATTTTATGACAGCTTAGTGTAACATAATATGGTGACGGACTGGGTCACCGGGTAACAGGGATGTAATTTCCATAATTATTGTACAACGTTATAATAGAACGAACCTTTATTAAAAACTAAAAACAAAAAAAAAAAAAACTCGTTGACGGTAAAACATAGAAAAAACATCTTGGTTTTTTTTTTTTTTTTTAATTATAGATATTACCTTTGTAAAATACTTACCCATAAAAAAGTAATCAACGAAATTATTATATAAAATAGAATAAATATTATACAATATTCCGAATTTAGTAGGTTAAACAAAGTAATCGGTTTAGTTAAAACCGGAATTTTACTACCGGTATAACTTTCGATGGTGTTTTTCTTCCCCTTTTTTAATCCCCCGGCAGTGTTTCGGACGAGATATTGTAGTACTGCTACGAAAATATTGGAAGCATATTTCATAATGAAAATCGCCGGGAATCCTCGTGCGAATATTATATAACACTAAACTAATTTAAATGAAAATCCCCCTAAAACAAAATGTCGTCCGTGCGAACGAATAAAAATATGTACAAATCTGTTGGTCGTATGAATTGCAAATTTTCCGAGCCGTACAGGTGTTATTGTACTCTTGTCTATATTATCTCCGCGACAGTCAACTACGATATAGTTGAAACACACACACACACGTTTAAGAAATTACAATAAAACCGGCAGATAGTGTACAATATTAAAAAGCCGGACGTAGTTTGCACCACGGGTAGGCCAATGTTGTACAGTCGATAAATTTATAAGGTATAGGACATCGCGTTCATATACCGAAAGCAACGATTAACGAGATATTTAGTAGGCAATCAAAAAACGATTCTAAGCCGAGTTCGGTAAACTTATAAGATTACAATAGAATTAATCATGTCCCCTTCTCCACCGTAGTCATCGATGCTCACCCGAGAATCGACGAAAATAGAATCAATATGTAATCATATGTCGTCAGTATTTTAAAATTATTCAGAAAAACAGTGGCGAGTCGAGAACATTTTTTCGAATTAAAAGCTACTGGGCGAAAAAATCGCTTTTTTCAGATATACGATGCGAATGTCAGCAAAATGGGTTTTTTTTTTTAACCATATATTAACGATTAAAACTTATAATATCATTATGTATATTTTACATATCTTTAGCATTATTGACTCGTTCTATTAACAGACTCATATGCTCTGGTCCCAAAAAAAATCCAATAACTGGTATCTACTGCAGTGGCGTATATAAGAGGGGCATTGGGTGTGGCTTAAGCACGCGTAAGATTATGTTACACATTAAGGGGGGTCGGTAAAAAACACATGCAATTACTTAAAATCCAGACAAAAGTTTACAATTTGATTTTGTATTCTAGTTTTTTTCTATTTCGATCGAGACGATTTTTAATTTTCGAAAAACTGAACACGTAATTTGGTATACAAATGTTGGAAATGTACGGTTTTCTTTTTTTAAACTATGTGTTATTTCTTAATATTTGAACGATAAAGTTCAATATCGAAAATCGCTTCAATCGAAACCTAGAAAATTAGAATACGAAAAATAAAATCTGTTTTCAGAATTCAAATCCGTCCATCCGGAGCGCCGCAATTTTGTCCGGTCTTTTATTATTACTGTTATTATCTAAAACTCTATAACTTCACGTATTCGTCCTTAAAAATGGCCGCACCACTTCCTCTTAAATGGGTATTGGAGAAAATTTGGAAAACTTGCTCCGACCGTCTTAAAAACAAACTGAGTTTCGATTGGAAAAAAGGGCAAATGAGACGAAAATCAAAGCTCCAGATACGCTAACGGGTCTATAATTCTACGGTACACTCGGAATCTCGCGTAAACGAATTGTTCCGACGTTTATTGATATTCCACGGATATAATATTACACGGACGAAATACGAGAAATACACTCGGCCAGCGAGAATTTGTATAGGTTTTTATTTAATCATCAGAAAAAATACCGTTACATTAACGGCGAACGCGGAAACGGAAATGGTAAACTACGGATATAATAATATATTCTTCGGAAAATAACTATAGTTGCGATATTATATCTACGTAAATTATGTTCTTTTTACGCGGTTTGAAAAATGAAATATTTTATGTGTATATTATGTATTACGAGTAAGCAATAAAAATAATAAACAACTATCTATATGTAGATTACGTTATTATCTACCGCAGCGTACGCCTATAGGAATTGTTTAAATGCCGAAAACGCTGATGCGCAGTACAATATCGTATTTTTATTAAGGCAATAAATTTAAAAAAAAAAAAAAAAAAAAAATTAAAAAAAAAGTACAATACAATAGTTTCACCGGCGGTCGCGTTTCGAAATTCTGCGCCGGACGGAAACCGCGTAATCGAAAAGATTCCGGGGGACGTTGAAAGTTTTTCGCCCGTCGTTTTCGGCGGTGGCGAGTTGAAAAATTACCAGTAAATTAATTAAAACGGCGTGCTCGACCTTTTGTGTTGATCGATCGGCAAACGGGAATTTTATAATATAGAGAGACGCGACCGTCGCTGGCTGCGGCGGTAGGCGAAGCTGCAATTTTTTCCCTCCCGAAATCTCCGTGATTAATTATCGTTTCTTGTATCGGGCACCGTGGCCGGTCGCCCGGGGTACTTTATTTTTTTTTTTCTCTCGCATACACACACACACTCTCTCTCTCTTTTTTTTTTTTTTTTTTTTTTTTCCATTTATCAACTTTTTTTTCCGCCGCAAAAACCGTAATTAGGGAAGAGTTTGTGTATTGTCGCCGGCGCTCGAAAACTTGATATAGGCCGCGATATAAAGTCAAAAGAGATTTATATATTATATACTCGGCGCCGGACCGCGGTTTTATGAAATATGATAAAATACAGGACTTACTATTAGCCGTCCGTACCCGTCGGATGTTTTTATTGTTTTAAAGGCGTATTTTTTTTTTTACGAGACCGTCGTTCGAGCCGCGGGTCCGCGTGCGTATTTTTACACCGCGCAATTTGCCGACGGTGGACTCTCCGTGCCCGCAATATTATTGTAATTATTTCACACCCTGTCGGGCTGATAACGCGCAGACTATTGTCGCCGGGTACGCAGGGATCGGGGTAGTCGTTCCCGCGATTAGAAAAATAGCTGACAAGCGGAATTCATAGTTCTAATTTCAAAAAGAAAAAAAAAAAATCAATATATTTTATATAAATCAATACCGACCGATTTATGTACGGAATTTCTTCGTTAGGGATTTCGCATTTATTTACGATAATCGTCCTGGCCAAATGCAAAATATTATTCAAAATATACACTTTATGTATTTCGTTTCAAGAAACATCTTAATTTCTGACGTGCACGAGCGTATTGGCGTAAATGTTTCGTTCGTTAATATACAATTATCGCGCAGTAACATTTTAATTGTACAATAATATTTGAGTTGGAAAATAAATAAAATCGAATTCGGGAATTTTAGGTCGGTGTCGCGACTGCGACAAGATCTATGATGAGATTTTCACATTTTCAAGTTGGTACACCTCAGTTTTGATATATTTTCTTACCTCTGAATATGATCTCTGGTCGTTATCACGTGTGAACAACTGCCTGGTCCCCGTGTTCGCATTAGCTCGGCGAGGTTCCATATGGGACGATTTGTCGGTGACCGGGTCAACATATCGCGTATATACTTGTAACGAACAAGTGTTTTGTTTTTTACAGTAGACGATTTAATTATCTAAACGTCCGGAAAAGTATTTAGGGCGTCAAATGGGCGAAAAAAAAAAAAAGCACCGTTATAGTTGGGAAGTTGGGACCATAGGATATAGAGGGGAATAGTCAACTGATGTCTGATGTAACTGATTGTTTTTGTTTATTAAAATACGTTTTCTTTTTTTTTCCTTTTTTCGTATAACATAAGTAAACGAATGTATAGTAACATCTATACATTTAACGATAGAAATAATTATTAGAAAAAAAAACCTTAACAAATCAAAATGACAAATTAACATCTTGAACACGTGTTTTATAAAAAATCAAACAAAAAGGAAACAATTTACGATAATATATTATATACTTTTCTGTTGCAATAAATTATTTTTTTTTTGTTTTCATAAAAAAATGTTTAGTAAAATCTATACATTTTATTACAGAAAAAAATCTAACGAACCAAAAATTAACAACTTGATCACATAAAAAATCAATGGTATTAAAAGAAATACAAACGATGTATTTAGACATTTTTATGACAATATACTTATCTATATGTATCACTGACTCATAAGTGTATGGTTTTTAATATTTTGGGTATTTTAATATATTTGGCATGTAGTAGATTTTTTAGTTAATTCTTATAAATCAAGGAAATTATGATTTCTCATTTACTTTCCCGAACATATTTGCCTAATCTTAGTTTTTAAAAGATTAAATTATCCGTACGTCTGGTAAAGTATGTAAATAAAAAGAAGACTGTTGTAGGTGGGAAGTCGGGACGGTATGATATAGAGGATAATTTAATTTCCGTCTGTACGCGTAGACGAATCGTTAACAAAAAACGATTCTGAGCAAAGTTAATCATATATTGAATTGTTACGTTTTTCATCAACATTTTCTACTTTAAACGTTTATAAAAATACGCTCTATTCTTTTTATATAAGTCAATCGAATGTTTTGAAGACAATAAGTAATTATAAGAATTAAAAGAAATAAAATATAACTTTTAAACATTAATTCTATAATAATAATAATAATAATGTTATAGATGAAATGTAATTACTCGTTTGTATGTATGTAGGGGGTCAATCACTAAAAATTATTTCACTTATAGAAAGCAACACTATCCCAGATTAATATTGGCTATAGTTTTTTTTTTGATAAAAATAAATTAATTGGTGATATTTTTGGTACATAAATCGAATCGTTGATTTATGGGTTTTCTCGGTGATTTGGATGGAAAAATAACGGTCGTTATTTGATTTAGTTGTCGCGGTTTTTAAAATAGATTAAAAAGATTAACAAAAAAATAATAAAAGTTTCGATCATTTTCCGTAGCTACGATTGTGGAAAAGCCGACTTGATCGGAACAAGGCCGGATGTAATGGCAGCTAGTTTTCCAACAAATTTAATTTTTTATTTTTTTTATGCGCATATTTCAAGAGCATTATTTTGCCAGTCGTACGCTTATTTATAGGGTTTTTATTTTTTTTTTTTTTTTTAGCGCACGAATTCACAAGCCCCGGCAATAATAATAATAATATTATGCGTACCGTCGATTATTTTAACGGTGACCTGATGACGGGCACGCCGCGCACAATATTATCTCGGCCGGAAGTCGGCGGCAACTTTTCAGTGTATAGTATTGTACGGGGTCGTAGAATATTATTGTACTCTCTTAATGATTGTGTGGCGAATCTCGCGAGATAGTTTATGTGTATATATATATATTGTCCTTAAACAGTTTAAACGATTACGTCGGCGTCAAAACGCTCCACGAGTGGATTAAAAGTTTCCGACCGATAATTTTACGCCGACCGGCGGCGGCGTCGACGACAGCGATTAATAGCTGCAGCTCTGCGGCACAATTGTTGTCAAAAGACAATCCGGGTCCCATTATCGTTCAGGGGCGTATTTATGCGGGGGGAGGGGGCCCACGATATAAAGCCGTATTTATACTTCTTTTTTTTTTTTTTTTTTTTTACACTAACGTTATAATTGTGTATGCCTGTAAAATTATATCGATTTATCTTTTTTTTCTTACACGACCATAACGTACAAAACGCGAGTTTGAATCGTGTTGAATTTGAAACCTCTCCGGCCCCTCGATTGACATTATTATAATTACGCTACCTGCCCGCGCTGTTAATTCGCAATTATATACCGTACGAGAAATGCGAAAATTCGTGATAAGTTTTGATACCTGTCAAGTAAAAAAAAAAATATATATCAACAAGCCAAAATGTATAGGAATACGATACGCAAATAATACTGACTTCTCACGTGCGTATCGCGAAAAATAATTAACGAGTATTGTAATTTTTTAATGTTCAAACAAACAATACTGTTTCTTCACACTTTAGTGGGTATTTTAATTATTATTAATTTTACCCGAATCTGATTGTAGTTGACAAAAAAAAAAAAAACATTCTACTGTAGAACGAATTCACGTTGTTCGCACAGTTGCACATATCGACTAAACCTGAAATTTGATTTTGGCAATAATTCTTACACATAACTCGAGTAGTCAGGGTGTTTACCGAATTTGTTTTCTCTCCATCGGTTGACATTAAACATAAAAAAAAAAAAAAAAACGAATGTTTGACTATTAAAATGTCAAATTTGTAGATATGCGAAATGCTCGAATACGTCGGGTTTGTAATACGCGATCCTATACGCTCGATTAATGTCTGCGTCGCGTTCTTGTTATTAGTCTGTTATCACGTATCGGTAATAATTGGACCATTTGGTATCGAAATATTCACCGAGTCCCGTTTAAAACACGATTTATGACTTTTGCAGCGATTTTTATAGACCGCGGACCAATAGTTTTTAAACTTGGTCAATATTTCAGGGCGGAGAGGGGCCGCAGCGCCCTGAGCCTCGTCCGCCACTGCTATGGAATGAACAAACGTTTGACGCACCACTGTAAGAATAATAGTGCAAGAACGATTTTATATACAACAGCCCGGCCTCTCGAAAATCCGGTATTGTTTCGATAATGATTCGCGAACGGGACACAAAGGAAACAAGGCGGGGCGCAGTACAAACTGCAATAATATAATACATAATATTAAATATTATTGTATTACAAACAGGTGTTGTTTTACAAAGCGAGTATGATCGAACGGTTTTACAAAGAGTTCAACACTCGCGATATTCAATCGAATTTACATAATGCTCAGCCCGTACGGGCGAAAGTTTACGATTTCCATAAAACAAAGTTTTCGGCGATAAAGTCTCGATATTATTACCGCGACCCAGAACCGTACCTACCGCGGAACGGTTAAACAAAGACGCGGGCATTTGTTTTTTTTTTTTTTTATGTTTTTGCCTGTAAACAAGTTTTCGACGAGTTATGTAATTACTTAGAAAAAAAAAAAAAAAAATACTATACTTACAAATCGATTACGGCCTCGACCCCGGACTTTGCTCAGAATCGCTTTTCGTTTTGCGTACGGATTTATAAAAACGGAGTTCCTCCGCCAACGGTGACGGCGCGAAAGATATAATATCCGGCTGCTTTATTTTTTTTTTTTTTTTTTTACATATATATACGGGAATTTCGCCGGTCCCCATCCTCACCCGTCGGTCGATATTATATACGACGGATACGAGTGGATTCGGCGGCGACCGTTAGGCCAATCGTCGGACGGCGGGAAGGGTGGGTCAAAAGCGAAACAGATATATATATATATATAATAATAATAATATAATATTGTATAGAAGAAATTGAGAGGAAAAAGATATCGGTCGGAGATAAAACCCGACGGCTATAATATACCATTATATACGGCTAAACGGCTACCCGGCGGTCCTTTTTTTTTGCTTTTTCGTTTTTCCTTCTCCTTCTTCTTCGTTTTCTTCTTCTTCTTGCACGCGCACACACACGCGTAATAATAGTAATAATAATATAGTAGCGAGGCGAGTGGGTTCGCAGAGTGAGACCGGCGGACAGAGGATCAAAATAATTTGACACACTGCCGGCGCGGCGGGTGTCGTGGACGCGGAACGGGCACAATGGTCGCGGCGGCGGCGGTACAATCGTTTACGGGCCATCGGTCGTCGCCGACTGGTTTTTGTGATCGAAAAGGTCATTATAATATTATTGGTGGCCGCCGCCGGGAACGGCCGGGTACCGGACGATTGTAGAAAAAAAAAAAAAAAAAAAAAAAAAAAAAAACGAACCTTAAAAAAAAAACGCAATAAGCGCGACAGTTGCCGCTCGATTGATATTGTTCGCCCGGCACGCGCGCCGCGACGTTTCTACCAACGACAGCCCGCGGAAATCGGCGGGTGGGCGGAGAGGATCGAATATTTACGACCGAAAAATAAAAACAACCATACTATATATATATATATATATAAAAAAAAAAATTAATTCGTCGTCGATACGTTTTTTATGAATAATTACTATAGCCGTCACCCGGGTTTGTTCGGATAAAGTTATCCGGTTATCCGGGACCGTCGCCAAACCGCGGTACCCGCTGAATTGTCGAGACTTTCGACTCGTCCCCCGCGACCGCTGAACCGAATAGCAGAAGGTACCAACAACTGTTAATTTTTCGTCCGAATCGCCGGAAACACTCGGTTAAATCGACGAAAACCATTCAATTTTCTTCCCCTCCCCCCCAAAAAAAAAAAAAATAAAAAAAAATATCGAAAAACTTTTATTTTTGAGTTGGTGGTGGGCGGCACACCGGGTGATATTAAATGTTGTCTACGACACTATACGGACCTTGTTAAATCGATTGACGCGAATTCTTTCATGAAAATCGATCGAGTAGTTTAGTGAGGTTAGCCTGGGCTTACACATTATTATTCTATATTGGACGATAGGATTCCATTTGATAATTTGTATCTCATAGACTCAGACCTCGCGACAGCTGTACTACCTATTATTTTATTTTTTACATTTTATGTTTTATTTTTGTTTTTTTTTTTTATGTCATCCGTATCACCGAGGCATAACCCAACGAAAATAATTCGGTGATAAAAATGTATCCTATGTTTTGTTTCGGGGCATTTTCGACCCCTGTGTCGAATTTTAGCTAAATCGGACGGGTAGTTCCTGCGATTAATCCTTAATATTAATCGATATGCTCGTTGAATACGTTATTTTTTTAATATTTTTTTTCATATTCCACAGACATTATTGACGGTTTTTTTATCCCGAAAAAAAATTATCCAATATACGATATCGGTTTATATCGTTATAATTTACCACTTATAAATTAGTGCACACAAATATAAAATAAAACATAATTTTTAACATTTTCACTTGGACTTACTAAAACATATTAAAACGTATAAGGATACTCGTATATTGGACACATTACACCGGCAAATGGGACCGAATTGTCCACGCCGTACCTTAACTGCAGATGCGAAGTTTTCGCTAGACGGTACTGAAATTTGACAATTTTTCCAAACAGTTCCCAATAACGTTTTCCGAAATAAAATGGTTTTTTTTTTTTTTTTTTCTAAGTACAATTTCGGTGATTAAAATGCTTCGATTGTTTTACGCATTTTTCAGCCATTTCAAAACCAATACGTCTATATTTTTATTCTCCGACCTAATTGACCCGATTCGGTTTATGGACTCGGGTGTTCTGCGACCCACAACAGACGGCGTTTACTGTGTATAGAAACCGAGAATATGCACTCGGCCAACAATACGGGAAACTGGCGTTTCAAGAAAATTCCATTTGATTCTCTATCGTTCTTCGCCGACCTAATAATGTACACGGTTGGTTTTGTTTTAACAGACAGGCGCATTTCACCGGGGCCGAGCGTTTTTCTACGGCCTATACATTACTATTTTAGGGGCTAAGCCGATTAATGTCGGCGGGCAGAGTAAAACTGCGGGCGGCGGACGGTATTGAAAATTGAAAATATAATATTATATAGTTGTACGAGTTTAATCGATACGAATATAATAATGTATACGATAGAATGCAATGCAGTAATGTGCGACCGAGTGAACGTTTCTGATCGCCAAAATTAAAAACGCTGCGCGCAACGTTCGACCGGCCCGCACGAGTAGCGGATTTCCAGCGACCAATGACTCTGTCACGGTGACGGTTTAACAAGGCTGCGAACCCGTCACATTTTAACATTATTTTTTCGGATTTTATCGCAATTTGTCACTATTCCCGCCCAAGAAGAACAACAACTCACTTTTAGCCATTTATTATACGTTTATATATCGAGAATTCGAATTGTTTTAAAATCATTTTAGTTATTGTAACACTAAATGGACGCCACACCCGAATCCTCTCTCCGTTCTCTCCGTCTTCCGGGAAACATAGCAAAATTATGTTACTTAAAACATAAATTTTGGCGTTTCAGGCTAAAATTTGAGTTTGAACCCGAATAACAAAATTTAAATAGGAGAATAGTTTCAAAGGTGAAAAAAACAAGGTTTGTTGTTTTGTAATTTAAAAACCAACAAAATCTAACATAGCTCTATCTTAATTGCATGATAATTTAATTTTAAAAGTTTTAAAAAAAAAATTTGCTATTTATGTTTTAAATTTTGCTATGTTGCCTGTCAGTTAGACTGAGACAGTAAATACGTATGTGGCGTACACATAACGATACACTATGATTACAAATATTTTGAATAGAGTTAATTTTTTAATAAATTTGCGTCTATATTGCTTATAACATTATTATATTTCGTTCCTATAAAATAAACGCAAGCGAGCTGTTACCCAAAGAATGAAAATTCGATCGATAATTTTTAGTTTGTTATTTTAATCACTTTTCATATTAAAAAAAAATGAGGCACTTTTTTCAATAGAATTAGTTTAGTAACTTGTAAGCCCGGTTTTAATGTAGTTATTATTATTTTATTTTCCCCTAAAACCATACCGTCGTCGCGTTTTCTCGCACAGCAAGCCATTTTTTTTTTTTTTTAGGGAATATCCACTTCCCCTTTTCTAAAAGAAAAATCTCCACTTGTAGAAAAACCCAGTTTCCCCGCTGTTATATTAAAAGAAAATCATATTATTTAATTTCCGTCGAAACGATTTCAAAATTATAGAAACTCTCCCCCCCCCCAAAAAAAAAGCCAAGGAAGACAAACACACCGACCTATTGTAATTACCCAACGCGTGTCACGCTTTTGGACATAGAAAAAAAATCCTTCGAAAATTCCCTACCGCATAGAATCTTATGATCAAGTCGGCTAAACAATTTATCGTTATTATTATTATTATCGTTACATTTCGCCAGCTGCAGTCTGCGGAATGTTTGATTTGTCCATTGACCGGAAAGCGGACGGAATCGATATTGCCGCGGCCGAACAGAACGCAAAACCCGTCCGAAAATTTTCCGTCGGTCTGTCTACGACGTTATAATAACGCTAATATAATAATAATATTATGTCGTTGTTTTAAATTTGAGCAATCAGAATGTGGACTCAGTCAATTTTTGCCGATATAATCGGCCTCTAAATAAAGCCCCGGGGATTCTGATGTATTTTTTTGAACCCAATGTAAAAACAGTAAAGTTATTGTTCGGTGTTTTCAATAACAGTTAACATCGATTACAGACGACTTGTGACTGAAAGTAAACGATCCTAATTTTTAGCCTTGAAAACTATTTTTGGACTATCCACCCTTCAAAACGCACAAATAGAGATATGTGCCCCCGTTAAACACAACATCAAATATTACAAATACCTACTCGTATGCGTGTGATGTGTAGGATTCCTAAAATAAATCATACATAACAGTAAAATATTTTAAAATATCCAGTCCCCACTAAATTTATGGCAAATTTCCGCCTGTGCAGACAGGCGACCTAGTGCACGCAGACTGGTGCGATATTTGTTCAGAATTCGTGTGTTTTCGGTAATCTCGGTCATCGTCGGGCCACACGTGTTTACGTTTACCGCCATGATATCAGGTTCGATCATTTTTAAGTGCCCGCAGATGATCTGGACAATAATGATAATTTTCTCCGAATGTCTTTGTATTGTATTTATTTCTAAGATACACAATTTTCTTCTTTTTTTTTTTCTCTCTCTCGGCTTCCTCTTCTTTTACTACCTCCTCAATACCGTATAGGAAGGAACAACGTTTCTTAGTCGAAATCCCACTTTTAAATGAATGAGAACAACGAAAAATTTTGCGTAAATTATGATAATGCCCGATCAAAAATGATCTGAAATTGTGCGTATCGTTTGAATAGTGTGAATTTCAATCGAGATCGATCCGTTCCAATAGATTTTATATACCTTTATTATAGGAATTTTTTTTTTTTTTTTATCCGCCGTTCATCCTCCGTCGGCGTATAAACGTAACTTGCGTTTAACGAAAAATCACCCTGTATAATAAAATACGCGTATAGGTGTACATTTTGTATTTTATTTATTTATTTTTGTTTTATTTCGTCGTTTATATTGCCCTATTAGCTCATTACTCATTTCCGCCGTGCGGCGATAAACGATCGGCACGCATAAAACGTCTACGCGGCCGCGGGTTCCACTGTCAGAAGTAAAGTTATTGATGGATTTCTTCTTCGCCTCGCCTCCCGTCCTGCCGCCGAGTTTACAAACACTTTGTGGGCATTTCTTTGGGAATTATTATTATATATTTGTTGTTCGGCGGACCTAATGAACTCGTCGGCCCACGTCCCTCCACCCGCGAGAATTATTGCGTGAAAGTTTTTAAAGTCGAAATCGTACACCTTAAGACTTCGGCAGCGCTGACTTTTACTACATATATATATATATATAGTACTACTACTCCGCGTCGAAAACAGAAATTACGTCTCGCCACCGAGACGGGCTCGGTGTTTTCTTATATTATATTATAGAGTTGTGGGTACTTTTAATTGGAAATTGTTTTCTGTTTTCAGCATTTTTTTTTTTTTTCTTTTTCTCTCCTTTGGGAAAATTCGAAAATCCGTTATCGAGAACCGAAACGCGTACGGCGGCGTGAAAGCCGAATAAACGCGATGCCGTCGTAAAATACAACGCGATTTAATATTTTGTAATACTAATTATTGTGATTTCCGATCGGATCTTGTTCTATTGCGAAACCACTCGTATAATACGTTGCACTATGTGTCACGAAGAGTATAGGTAAAATCGGATTGAAAACTTTCGGTTGTTTCGGCGTTTACGTTAATTTATAAAAACAAATTATCGTGTTGTGTCCTATCAAAAAAAAAAAAAAAAAACAATTTTAAAAAAAGACACGCCACTACAGGGACCACGGTTATTCTTAACGTGCTGTGTGAGTTTGGCAAATACGGAAAGAGTAAAATTGTGCCGCGAAAAACGGTTTTTACAATCGAATCACAGAGGGTAAACACGTCCACTTAAGAACAACAGCGTTTCGGGTAGGTTAGACCCGTCGTTGTCAACCGGTGTGTTGCCAGAAATTTTTTATTTTTTTTTTTTGAATTTTTGTATTATTTAAATATAACTGCATAATAGTACAATCATATGATTGCGCGTGTTCGAAATATAATTATACGATATTATTATTATTATTATTATTATGCCGTTAGTACACGATGGTAAAAACCGCAGATAATAAAACCGAATTCGAACGTTGCCACGTGTCCGTCAAGTGGGCACCGGGCAGACTTTGTCCGGGAGACTACTCAAAATTAGTCTCGAAACACTCGTATGAATTCGCTACGTTTTGTTACGGCATTTCCTACAGACTTTTCTCCAAAAACACGTGCCGGTGCCACGTCAACCGGGCGTCGGCGTATTATGTTAGTTTCCGGTCCGTGGGCGGAAAAAATCCCGGCCGGTAGAAAAATTTAAAAATGCCGTAGCAAATCCGCGGCCGGTGCCAAGTGGACGGACACGTTTGTCCCGTCGATTACCGATCGAAACGTGGACGTTTAACCCGTAGTAGGTGAGGGGGAGAAATAAAAATCCGTCGGCGAATTAACGCGGTCGAGCGTGTCGCCGTTTTTATGGATCTACAGACCGGAGTGTCGTAGTAGAAAAAAAAAATAAAATAATAATAATAATAATAAATATTCGTTGAAAACCACGCGGAGTAATAACGATAATAATAATATAATATTGTGACCGGCCCGGGCAATATAACAAGTCGATAAGCGTCCGCCGGTTCGTAGTTCTTTTTTTTTCTATTTTTTTTTTTTTTTTTTTTTTTTTTTTTTTAATGTTTTCTAAACGTTCCCGGCCAACCGTAACGATCGCGACGAGCGGTTCGTCCGACTCGAAATTCGGACGGTACGCAGGTACGCAGGCCCCGTGTAACAATAGTCACGTCGTGTTACGTGTGTAGCGAAATCGTTGGTGTTGCCGAGCCTTCTGGCAGCAGCAACACCAGCGAAACAATCGAACCCATTAGCCGAATAATAGACGGCGACGGATTTTGCGGTAATTTTTTAATTGCGTTCCGGACGTTCGGGCGGCCGCGGCGGCGTCGGAAAGTCGCGAAAACCGCCGCGGACGGAATTAACGGGCTCGCGCCATCCGTTCGTTTTACGCGACATTACCCAATCCGTTCACAAATCAAATCGTCTACCGGACGATAAACGGAGATATCGAAAATAACGGTTTACCGTTATATATATATATATATATAGGATTGTCTCAGTTGGCATAAACTCAATCAAAAGAACTCCTTCCCTGTCCCAATAAACAGTGGCCATGATTTTTCGAGCAGACTGCGTCGCATTAAACTTTCTTTTCATTCGGTGAGCGAGAATGTCTCCACTCCAGTGACCGTTGTTTGGACTCCGGGGTGAAATAGTAAACCCGTGTCTCATCACCCGATACTATGGAGTCTAAAAAAACCTCTTCGGTTCGGCATAACGAGACGATAATTCTCGAGAAGTCTCAATGCGTAGGCGCTTATGGTCCTCGATTAACATTTTAGGCACCCACCGGGGACAACATTTGTGATAGCCCATATCATTAAATAACCTTTGAATGGTGCTTTTTGACAACTCAAATATTTGTTCGAGATCTCGAACCGTCACTCGCCGGTCTTCACGAAGCTCTCTTTCAATTTGTTCTTTCAACTCGTCTGAAATCGAAGGTGTCCTCCCATTTCTTTGTTCATCATGAACCTCCGTCCGACCTCCTGAAAATTCTCTACACCACGTTACCGTACCGTATGTTTGACAAAGATTTCGATTAATGGATATTGGTGTTTCACCCGTTGAATGTAAAAAACGAATAACGGCGCGAAGTTCGCATTGAGCATACACAGGAATAGAGGTGGCGGCGGCCGACATGGAAACGTCCATCTTAAACGCGTGTCAGACGCAAATTAAACATCGGATCTAGTTGAACCGCCTCTAGTTGGAAAGGGTTACGACGACCGACACTATACAATAGTGTTACCAAATTTTGAAAAATTAATTTATTTCTGGCTCTAGGAGCATGGAGACCTTACTTTTAGGGCACTTCGATATTATTATTGTAACGACGTGTCGACCCAGGCGCGCTTTACATAATTTTTTTTATTTTTTTTTTTTATGAAATTAACATCAGCAGAACGATTTTTACGGTCTTGGCAAATCGTTAAACGATTTTTCTTTTGCTCCAAAGTTAGCAATCGCGGAACGAATTGAGTAGCTACCCTTTTCATCTGTAAATTTTCGGTTAAAATTTCATGACAAGATCCAATCGAGATTTTTGCTTCATTCGCAAACTCACGAACGATTAAATCTGCGGTCATTTCGCACTTTTTCGCTGATTTTTGCACACATCATCGTTTCTGGATGATGTCGACGGTCTTCCAAAACGTGGATTCAGTTTACTGCCGACCATTCTTAAAACGTTTAAACCACTCGAAAGTCACGGAATCACTTAAGGAATTATCCCCAAAAGCAGTTTTAATCATTGCGTACGTCTCGGTTGCATTTTTGCCATGTTTCAAGCCAAACTTGATGCATTCGTGTTGTTCGTTAATTTCGGACATGTCATTTAACATGTAACTTTGAGAAAAATGCGGATTATAAAATAAACGACTATTGCGATAGTTACGAGTAGTAATTTAAAAATTTATCGGGATAAGTAAAAATGAATCATCAATCTCATTATTTAATAATTCAAAAACAAAGATGCTCTATAGGTAATATTTCTACGTGTTTTTTTTAGAGATTTTAAGTTGATTTTATTTTCAGAATATTCTCGTATCCAGTGTAGGGGGTTTTTGGTATATTAGATTTAAAGCATATAAAATCTGATGATGATTTTTGAAATCGAAACCGGTCGTCCTTACACGTGACTTATATAACACTCCAGGATTTTTTGTGTTCTATTATTATAGTTTTTTTTAGTTTTTTTTTAATATAAATGTTTATACTTTATAGCATATTTGGTCGTTATTTAAAGTGTATATGCGTGTTTTTTTAAATTTTTTTTCTAGAGCTAGAAGCACTATTAATAATACCGTAGTGTAATGACTTCTTACAATCGAGAAAATAATAGAGAGATCACTGTAATGCCTATCGATTTTCAATCGAGCATTAAAAAAAAACAACACCTGTAAACTGAAAATAACCGACCCGCGTCTCTAAAAATTATGATATTGTATTTTGACGATCGTCTCTAATTCCGGGCCGGCCATATAATTATAATATTATACGGGAAACGTTAGGAGAAAATGTCGTCGTCGTCACTATATTATTTATATTATTATCGTCGTAGTCGTCGTCGTTTTAATATACGTATTGTGTGCGAACCCTCGCCGTTTTGAGCGCGTGCCTAGTGTGCCGAATCGGAACACAAAAAAACGACCGTGCGGAATATTATCGTGTTAAAAAAAAAAAAAAAAAAAAAAAATAATAATAATAATAACGTATATATTTATACATAATATTGTAATATACGTATTTTCTTTATTTTTATTCCCCCGTTTTGACGGGTATACGCGAAATCCGTCGCACGGCAGCGCGACGTCGTTAATTTAGCCGGTGATTTATGTACGGGGGGGGTACTAGTCGGGAGTGTGTGTGTGTGGTGAAAAATACTTTTTTTTTTCTTTTTTTCATTCTCAGTCTCGCTCTCTCTCTCTCTCTCATCTCTTTATCTCTATCTGTCTTATATTTTATATTTTCCTCTCTCTTTCTCACACCGCGCAGTAGTCGTGACACTCCGATATTATTATTATTATTATTATAACGACGTGTCGACTCCGGCGCGATTTACATAATTTTTTTTTTTTTTTTTTTTTTTCTGCAATCCCGTTATCGTATTATATTATAATATATATTATTTTCGGAACGATTCCATCGAATAAACAATATAATATTTTATCGTATTACGATAATCGCCGGCGAAATATTATAATATCCTGTTATTGTAATATTGCGATTGCAATACAAGTACCGATCGCCATGGAATCGGTTCGCAGCTTCTCGGCGCTGGGCCCCCGAATTTTATCTGTTCCCCTAACGTTTCGCACTTATAATATTAAAAAAAAAAAAAAAAAAAAATCCTCGAACGGCGATTTTCAATAACCGGCCGCCAGCCAACAACATTAGTTTTAAAATCAAAAACACGCCGGTCAATTATGTATTTTTTCCAACATAAAATTGTTCATTAAAATAACAAATCATTGTTGTCTCGTCACTTATTTGTGCAATCGTAATAACAATGCAAATGTTTTGAATTTAATCGTTTTTCAATTTTTGAACGATGAACTTTTCCTATATGGATTATTATTCTACAAAGAGTAAATTTTATTTACGCACTTTTTATATTGTCGCGCTGCACAATATTTTACGATTTCATTTTGCACAAAATGCGTCGTGCTAGACACGAGAATAGAGGCTCAGGCGTAATCGATTTTCTAGCGTAATCCTGCCTCTAATAAATATAATAGTTCAATTATTTGCGCGTTAAACAATTTTTATTTTTATGCTTACATGAAAAATATTTTACAAAAAAGATTTGAAAATGTGTGAATAAAAAAAAATTGAAATACCTCAAGTGGAAATATGAATTCTCACACATTCGCCCCGTACTTTCGGGCAGAAATAAAAATAACTATATAAAATTACACTTACATGTCGTATCGAAATCAATTTATAGAGAGACAAACGAAATAATTCTGATTTTACTAATGTTGTATATATATTTTTTTTTTTTGTGCGCACATAACCTCAAAGTTTTCGCGTTTTTATCGTAACAGTCTTAACGTACTATTGTATTACATTATACTATAGAAATCCCGATACGGAATTCGATAATTACTATACCAAACCAACCCATTGTGTATAATATTTTTTTTTTTTTGTCGTTTATACCAGTTCACTCCAGCGGACCCTATCCACCGTTCACTCCGTCCGCTCGTTCCTTTTCGATCGACAACGAAGACGAATCGCATTTTTGATCCGCTCTCTACGGACAATGTCGACGGACATGGATATCGTGGACGATACAGTCAATGCGCACTAAATTTCTTATTGTTATCAAACGTTTTCGCAGTGTTCTCGTGCGAAATAAAATTCCGGAACGATAACCAAATTAACCTTTTTTTTTTTTTTTTTTTGGTGGTATCGCGACCTACGGGGGGAACTCTACCCGTCAGGGCAATCCTTCGCCCGTAGGCGCATCGTTTATTCAGCAAAACTACAATTGTAATATAAAAAAAGTCGCGTTTACCCCTGCGGGCGGAGCGGGCTCACGGTGAATGTACAGTGGCGTTTTTGTGCAGCATTAGGACCGAGACCCGCATGCTGCCCTTACCCAATGTAATAATAATAGGTAGGCTTGCACTAGTCTAGAGTTCTGGGCTGCCCTCTGGCGTTGGTGCTCCTCTTCCTCCCTCGTCGACAGGACCTCCTCGACGAAGTTGCTTGTTTTCTCCCAAGCGGTCCTGTCTTCCGTCATTCTCCCCGCTGCCGTTTCCGGGGTTGAAGACTGTCCCCGCTGCCGTCTCCGGCTCCCTTCGTCGCCTCCACCATCGGTCGCAGCGGAAGAAGGCGTGGTCCGCGACGTCCACGGCGAACTGGCAGTCGTGGCGCTCCGGGGTGCCCGGCCACCCAACCCTATGCACGTACTGGCCGGAGCAGCCGTGACCCGATAGGAATTGGGCGAGGTAGTAGTTGGGGTGTTGCCAAACTTCCTGGACACCCAAGGCGCCACCTTCGGGATCAGTCTTCGGCCCGGTCCCATTCGTCCTGCCACTTCCGCAGTGTTTCCGCCCTTGTCTCCTGCGCCGTCGGGAGCCGCTGTCCGTTAACTGCTAACCTAACCTAACCTAACCAGTGGTTTTCGTCTAAACCGATAGACCAAGGTAGGTATCTAATATCGTCCGGTCGGACAACCGAAGAAATATTATTTTTTTTTTTTTTTTTTTTGCGTTTTCGGCGTGTAATCGATAACGAATTGTGTTCCCCCGACACCCATATACTCACAAACCCCATCCACGACGCCATTGTTCGGATACGCGTATTGTTATTACGGATATATCGTTGTAATATTTAACCCGGCGCGAAAAGAATAACGTCCGACCGATGGACGCGATACAATTAATATCCGTAATAAATCTATCCCGTACGTACCGATTTCCCGTATACACAAATCGGAAGTTTTCCGACGTCACGTGTACGCGTTGTTGTTAGTACGTACTGTTATTACTATTATTACTATTACTACTATTATTATTATATACGCTCTGGAAACGGAGATTTATGCGCGGAGACGTAAAACAATAATAGTATACTATACTGTTATAACCGGAACTGTCGTCGGGCTCGTGTGTACGCACGTATACGCAGTATATTGTATACGGACAAACGACAAGAAGAAAAAGCAAACCGATAGTTAAAATAGACTTTTTTTTTTTTTTTTAATATTATTATTATTATTTCGTATATTAAGCGTGGCGATAAATGTTGAACGCGCGCGCGCCGATCTACTTTCTATATATTATATGGTATTATTATTATAACGTCCGCGGTAGCGCGCAACGATCGTGTTGTGTTAATCGGGGTTTTTTTTTTTTTTTTTTTAGACGTACGTAAAAATAACAATAATAATAGTTAAAAAAATAAATTTAAAAAAAAAAAAAACCTCTATTGTTTGATCGTTAGTGCCAAACGGACCGCGATCTCTCTCTCGCTCTCTCACTCTCTCTCTCTCTTTCTCTTGCGCGCACTCTCTTGCACGATCTCTCTTTATACCCGACCATATAGTCAAGAGGAGGTACGTAGCTCCTAACTACGTACGATATACATATATATCACTATTATAATACTTATCTACTATTATCCGTAAAAAGACAGAGGATATACGCACACGTACCCGTAACGAGAACAACGACACGACGCTCGGAGAGGCTGCTCGAGAGGTGAAAATGACTTTATCGGACCGCGTCCGCGTCTCACTTCCGCCCCGGCTCCTCTGTTCGGCCGACATCGGCGTCTGTTCACGACCGCGGATTGCCATGCACGACCGTAATAGTTACTATTACGTTCCAATCGCGTACAGTTTTACGAGATCGTTTCTGCGGTTTATAACGATATTACCGTCGTATATAATATGATGAATATTGTGCGAGGCGTGTTCAAAAAGAGTCAAATGGGATGGCGTCTCTGGTCTCTGCGAAACGACAGATTTCCCGAGCCCGTCGGTTTTTTTTTTCCTGTAGATGTTCTCCATTGGAATACGAATCCAAAGAAGAAAAGCCACTTTACGAGCTTTTTTCCGGGGAGGGGGGGGGTCGGAGAAGATTTCGCCTTCCGTTGTGACGACGCGGCAGAAAAACGCAACGTTCCGTTTAGCCGATCGAAATGGTACACGAAAATATCCCGTAAAGCTAATGAAAATCGCCAAAACTCGAAAAAACATATTTTACAATAAAAAAAAAAAAAAAATCATTTGTTCCTCGACGAGAAACAAAGAACATTGTTCTTGAGAATCTGCAAAGAGAAACGTGCCCGCGAAACCTCACATAACGCCAACCGTTTTTTTTTTTCCCCCAAACGGTACGCGACTTCTTTTCGAACACATCTCGCGTACGCCTACCTTTACCAGTAAATTAATTATGCCGGGCTAAACGAAAAACACGAGGTTAGGTTACCTCACGTAACGCCTACGGTTTTTTTTAAAAATTTTTTTTTTTTACAGAAATGTTATGTTTTCCGACCACCTGTCGGCGTGTCTGTCATCTTCGTCGCCGTCCGTAATATAGCTGTTTTTTGCCGACGGTATTTCGATTAACGCGCGTAATATTATGGGTGTAGACGTGTGAGAACCATGTCCCGGACCCGCACCGATATAAAAGAAAAATAATATTACAATGATATCAATCGCCCGGCGGCAGACTCTATACAAAATCATATACCAATAAAAAAAACCACAATAGAAAATAAATATACTATTTTAAATTACATAATATATTAATTTTCGCGTCGCGTTATTATATTTGTTTACCGGCGATGCCGATAATATTAGACGTAGGCATACCGGTCGGTTTTTTCCATTTTTTTTTTTTTGTTCCAATTACAAATAGACGACGCGACGTCTCGGCGGACGGTGCCCCGCAGTTGTTTTTACGATACATCATTTACACAGAATAGCGAAATATCACTACAATACACGACGGTTTTTTTTTCTTCTCTTTACTGCACGTCAAAAAACGCAATCCACCCGTCGGTGCGACGGACGAAATCGATTCGAATCGACTTTATATTATTATACGGCGTTGCCGTGACTTGACGTACGTAAACCTTTACAAGTACTTTGCGAAAACATAAAGAATATATTTTATCGGAATATTGCGACCTACTACAATTTTCAGGTCCGTTATGCTGTATTTGACGGAAACACAATTATTTGGTTCCGTCGAAGTTTTTGTTTAGAAGAGCTTTAGTGTCTTTTATATGCACATCATCGTTAGTATCAATCTGTTGTATAACGTCTCGTACCTGATTAAAATATTCGCAACAACAAGAAGTAGCCTCCAAGTACCCAAAAGTACCTTCCCCCCTCCCGACGGGCGAGTACGGGTTCTGGAGGAAGAGCGACTCCAGGAACGTCTGTCTTAAACAATAAAATACGTGATGGCGCCTTCAAAAATACTTTCTTGGCTTTTGCTACTAGTTTATCGACCCTAGGGAATTGACCCAAATATGCATGAAACGAATTTATAGCTTCGTCTACTATACATAGAATGCATACCGAAAAACATGTAAATCCTACAACTTCTGAGCCCTTAACGAATAAACTACTAGACAGCCGACCGCGGGTTGAGCCGCGTGAGAAGGTGAGCAGCCACATTGTACTGAAAATTGTAATAAATAAAATAAAATAAGAATGGGGGAGAGACAAATATGGTGAAATACGTAAACCCTACTGGCCATATGAATTACTTATTACCTTCTACGTGTGTAGGAATAGATTTGTACGGAATATATGAATTAATAATACCTTTTCTATGTGGGACTTGCTCGGCTGTGGAGTGGAAAGTGAAAGGGACGTATGAATTCTTGAAGTGTTGCGGGTATAAAATGGATAAACAATTAACACTCTTTTTCTATACTTGAAAATTTATGGAACAGACGCGAAACGAGACGCACACACGAGGAATATGACAAAACCGCCGAGGGAGCCAGTTTCCGGAAGTGTCTGCCAGAGTCGTAGTGGACATCCGTGGAAAAAAAAAAAAAAAAAAAAAAGAGTCAGTGCGAGAGCCGGCGAGGGGGAAATCGGACGTGTATATATAGGGGAAAAAATGTGTGTGTGTTTGTGTGTGCTGTCGATCGATATCAATTTTGAATGCGCGACAGATGATTTATTTGAATGGCTCAACGACTAATAAAATGTAACAAAATACAATATAGATAGTACAAGAATAACATTATGCGATCGAATCTAATACGATATGATTACGAAATGTCGAGTGCGAATATTATATCTAGCGGTTTGCGCCTGTTAATTGTGTTTGTTCGGCGATCAATAGAAACGGTTTGCGATCAATTCCGCCGAAATATTCACGATCTAATCGCCGTATAGTTTAACGGCACAAACGGAACGGCGCCCTGTTGCCTGTTGGTGTGTGTACGACAAACTACCGCCGGCGAGCCCCGGCGATTTACCCGTCGGGTCCCGGGGCTACGGTATTTTTATAGTCGTTTTATACTTATTTAATACGATTATTACCGGATACAATTACGACGGACGAAATCCAAACGGTAAATCGGTCTCGTATCGAGCGGCGGACAAACTGCCCGGTGCGCAGATGTACACAGGCCGGGGACCGGCCTACGGTTAATGCCGCTAATGGCACGGCCAACACACGCGGGTTATATAACGCCGACATCAAAGGAACGCGTCCGTCGGTATACGGAGCATATAGACGTTTATTAAAAAAATATAAAAAATTTAAAAAAAAAAATACTTGTAAAACGCGATATATATACCCGAACGCTAATTAACCCGGACGGAGGGCACCTCGCACGGGCGTGCCGCCGTCGTCGTCGGTGAATTATTCAACAGTATAGACGCGACGGTACCCGATAATAGTAACAATAATAATACTGTCCGTTAATGTTATTGTCGTGTGTCTGTCACTGGTCTTCGGGGGTTTTTTTTTTTTTTTACAAAATATTTCTAAGCGCCTTCGTAAAACTCTCGGTGGTGCGATTCGGTTAAATTGGACGCGATATACCGACGCGGAAAACGCGCTTTCTACGATCATATTAGATATAAATTAAATGGACCTATTACGACGTGCATTTGTCGTCAATTTGGTTATTTTGATTTTACGCGATTTGTAACTACTCACCGGGGCAAATTCGAAAATTGACTTATTCCAATTGAAATCCGAAAACGAGTCGATCGCCAGAAAATATAAATCACATCGCCGTAAATCACTAGTTCGATTCGTCTAGAAATATTGTATCGTTTATTGACAATAATTGCATATATTTGATTATGAAAATCGATTAAAACTTCTCGTCGGATTATTTTTGCCGGGAATTAATTGCAAATAATAAATCCGATGCCGTTCGTGACGTCCGGTTGTTGTGGATTTGTTATGTTATCATTTTTATAACTATTATTATCACGTTATTACTAACCGTCGGTAATAGTCACGATTTCGATCGAATGTGTTAATGTGTTGAAAAAAAAAAAAAAAAATGTTATATTATAAACATAATAACGCGTATTTTGACAAAATACCGTTTCGCGTGATAAATTACTGAATACGCGATGAGGTATTCGCAAAATATGCCTGAAATTTAGGGGGTGGTGTAAAATGTTCACAATTTACTTTCTTCGTCGCGACAATACGATTATAAATTCCTGGCATACTCGTTTATGGAAACGGTCTCGATTTTCACGATCGTTTAGTTTTTTTCGGCGTTGTCGAGCTAATTATTTAACGTGCGCCGTTACAAAAAATTAATAGTGTTTAAAATATTAATAAATCGAGACGAGACCCGATGCCAACATCAACGGTTCGGTTAAAATTTAAAATATTTCGATCCGCCTGCCAAACTTATTTTACATCGCGAAACTGTGAATTTTTTTAAATAAAACGCTGCCCGTGAAATTCAATGTTTTATTGTTCATAACGCTTAATGACACGAATATTGAATACGACGTTAAACAATTGCCATTATTAAATGGATCAACAGATTTTTAGTATTTTGTCGTTCTCGTGCGACCGAGGGAATCCTGAAATAGAAATTTAAAAAAAAAAAAATCCGGCTTTTAAATGTTATCTGACTTCGGTCTGTACCGTGCGCCTAATATTTAAAATTTCGGATTTATGATATTTCCTATGCTTTCATCTAAAGATGACGTCTAAAATCGGTGTAGTGCGAAAGTCGCCGAGGATATTTTTTCTTAGGCGTGTTACTTGCCGAACAAAGGGCTCGCGGATTTCGATTCAACTCCAAGGTTCTCAAACGACAATTCATATATTATTATTATTATTATTGGGTAGGGCAGACACAGATCCGGACCAATCGATCATTTTATAACAGACAATTTGACTTTTTAAATTCGTTTTACAAACGACACTCGACAGCGCTCTAAATCACGGGCCCAAGCGACTTTTTTTTGGGGACGGAATACTATTGCGACTGACTTGGGGTATATGTACCGAAAATTCCAATTGTTTCATAAAAATTGTTCGTTCAATAATGTTTACAACTCGTCGCGAAAACGGCAATAATCCACTCGGCCAATATCACACTTTGATGATTAATTTCGAAAAAATCACTCGGCAATAATGTGCAATTAATCGCCGTCTCGCGGAAATCCGGACAGATTTCCCATTTGGCGCCGTCGGATTTGCATAAATCTCGGTCACCGTAGCACTTATGATTACCATCACCGCGCAGACTACTTGTATAGGTTTTTCGATATTTTTTTTTTTATTTTTTTTTCGATTTTTTCCGTTACCGTTGTCGTATCGCGGCGGCGCCGTTTAAAATAACAATACGGTCGTAATTGAAACGCCAGTCGTTTGTACCGCCGATGACACGCGGCCGGCGGCGAACGAACAGACGGGAACGCTCCGCGTCTTATTATTGTAGTCCGTATATATTAAAAAAAAAAAAAAAAAAAACACAAAATGCGTATCCGATGTTTATCGTCTAGTATTTCGGGACGGCGTGATACAATACGATGTCCGGCGAGATATATCGACGTATGGATGTTTGGGGGAGGGTGGGGCCAAACGGACCGTACGAGAAAAGCTAATTACCGAACCACACCGACGCCAACGATTTTTATCGCGTCAAACACAATATAATAATAAACGACGTCGTTATTTATTTATTTTCGTGTTATTTTTTTTTTTTTTCTTCGTCTTCATCTTCATCTTCTTTTTCTTCTTCTAATCGGTTTCTTAGTGCCGCGGCCGTGTATATTATAATACGTACGGGGCACGCCAAACCCATTCTATTATAATAATAATAATAATAATAATAATGCACTCTGGTTTTTCTACGCGACAATAACTCAAGATGTTTTTTTTTAACCGTGTCTAGTGACCCCCCCTCCCCCTCCCGTCCCGGCGATTTTCGACTGTTACCGATGGAACGCGATAATAATAGTTATAAAAATGATAACATAAAAAAAATCCACAACAACCGGAGTGACGTCGGATTCAATATTGAAATCAAATCGCCGCAGAATTAATCCGACGAGATTTTTTTTTAATCGGTTTTTTATAATCTAATATGCGTTTATTGTCAACATTTCTAGACGGATCAAACTTGTGTTCGTGGGCACACGCGGCGACGTGATTTCTATTTTCTGGCGATCCACTCGTTTTCGGATTTCAACTGAACATTTCGAAATAAGTCAATTAGCGAATTTTCCTCAGTTAGTACATACAAATCGCGTATAATCAAAAATAATCGAATTTTTAGTCGAAAAAGAAAAACCGAAAAATCTTACATATCACGCGTATACAACCCCCGTTAGGTTTTTGGATTGACTTTGTCCGGATTATACGATAATGCACGTTTAGCTTACCGAATTTGCCGGTAATCGGCTTCGGGGACGTATCGCCCCCGCGACAACCAAATATCTGAAATGTCCAAAATTCCAGTGTTTGACCACCGTCTCCCATCGCTTTAGTCGTTGGACGTTCAATAATCCTCTCTAATTGCGCAATACAATCGAACATCCGCGGAGAATCGCAAGTTTCTAAACCCGACAACGGTTTACGACGAGCAGTTTATCGTTTGTTTTTATCAATACTATACGAGGTGTGTTCAAAAAGTACCAGGATTTTATATTTCATAATTACATAAAAGAATTTTTACATATTATTTAATGGTATCGCCTTCAACATACAGTGACCCCGGCGATCTTGCCATTATCCAAAAGCCCTTTGGAACTGTTCCAAAGTTAAAGCTATGAGTTGTGTTGCCGCGTTCGCTTTCAACTCCTCTAAATATTGAAATCGTTATCCTTTAAGCGCAGATCATAGACTTGGGAAAAGACAAAATCATACGGGGCCTGATCTTGAGAATAGACAGAGTCCGCGGGACCACAGCAATTGTTTTATCAGCGAAAAATTCACGAATCGACAGCGCTAAATGTACCGGTGCATTGTCGCGGTGAACAATCGCGGAACGAATTAGGCAGCTTATCCTTTTTATCTGTAAATTTTCGGTTAAAATTTTATGGCAAGATCCAATCGAGATTTTTGCTTCATTCGCTAACTCACGAACGGTTAAATTTGCGGTCATTTCGCACTTTTCCGCTGATTTTTGCACACAACATCATCGTTTCTGGATGATGTCGACGGTCTTCCAGAACGTGGATCATCTTCAGTTTACTGCCGACCATTCTTGAGACGTTTAAAAAACTCGAAAGTCACGGAACCACATAATAAATCATCCCCCAAAAGCGGTTTTAATCATTCCGTTGCATCATTTTTACCAAATTTCAAGCAAAACTTGATGCACACGCGCTGTTCGCTAATTTCGGACATGTCGAAAACGGCGAACGAAAAACACTGACTGGATTTAATCACGTGCAATATTAAACTCAAATAAGATAGCGACCTCGGGTTTTGTTTGAAATATCCACTTATTCGCGAGGAATACATATATTTACAATTTGAAACGTTATCGTGTGTAGATTAGCCGTAATAACATTTGTCCTGGTACTTTTTTTAACAAACCTCGTATTACATCGTGTTATATTATGCATGTTTTGCGTACGTACGATTTCACCGACCGACGCGAGTTTCTATTGTTTTCAAGTTTTTTCTTTTTAAATTTTTTGTTTTACTACGTACAAGTCACACAGCAATCGTTACGCCCAAGCTATTTTGTGTTTTAGTGACATATATTAATATATTATATTATTAACCCAGACTGCCGCCTGTTTGCCCTCATCCTACACGGAATCATGGTAGTCGTATAAAACATATATTATTTTTAAACATTTAATGTGTTCAAACTCTTAGGCCGTTTGTAATTTATGAGAATAAAATCGAATTATAATAGAAAAGAGCGGATTTCCATTAGCCGCGTCCAAGACCAGTTCTCGCGG
This sequence comes from Tuberolachnus salignus, assembly GCA_956483605.1. NCBI lineage: Eukaryota > Metazoa > Arthropoda > Insecta > Hemiptera > Aphididae > Tuberolachnus > Tuberolachnus salignus. The sequence goes on along the minus strand of OY101436.1, from coordinate 6,477,420 downwards.
CATATGCACGGGCCACTATACGATGGTCGTCGGTTAAGGGAAAAACTCGGAATATTCGAGAGGAAGATTTATAATGTCTGTAGCACGTACAATGTCGAAGGGGAGAAATTGCTATCCGACGATCGGATTTTCTCCGGATTAATGAGCCGTACGGACGGGGTAACGCGGTCCTATTTATTATGGGTAAAATGCCGGACAGGCTCGTAGCCAGTATTTTTTTTTTTTAAACGGGGGCGTTTTAATTTTATATTTAAATAAAACTTATGATAATGAAGGAGGGGTTCACACATCATTATCACTTAACAAATTCTATAATTTTGCAGACGGTCCGCTACGTCGTTTATCGATAAAAACGATAAACCTAACCCAACCCACCCACCCACCGATACATTATTTAGTGTATACCTAAAATATTTCTGGCTTAAACACGGCCAAGGGGTTAGGGCGGTTGTTTAACACCCGAAATACCAGTAATAGTTATGCGTCTGAGGCTAAAACGGGCTGGCAACTTACGTATGGCAGACGGACGATAAACTGCTGAAGAGGGACACGTGCGAAGAGATCGAGGGGATCGGGACCGCGAAGACGTGTCCGAGGACCTGTAATGGAGCTTCCTCGGTTCCGAAAGACGGACTGGAGCAGGGACGGGTTGGCATACGTTTTCGGCACGGGAAATCATTAAGACCTGGGCCGACTTTTTATGTGTATATATATATATATATTACGTATCAATTAGCAGTCTTGTGAGAGAAATTAGATAAAAGACTAATAAAAATATTCCGTGAAAATTTCAATTCTCTATTCATTTTACCCGAATTAGAACAATAAAAATAAAATCGAACCGTTATTGCCGTACGTTTTCTCGGTTTCCCCAAAAATTCCACCTCCCCAATGCACCGACTAAACTCAAATTCTTTCAGAAAAAATGCTACACTTTGAATGTCGAAGCAAGATTTCTGGTAGAAAAGTTATTCGGACCGGGGGGGTGGGGGGGAGGGAAACAAAAAAAAGCGTACACCGTGTATAGTAAAACCAAATGCATTTCTTCCATTGGACAGAATCTAAAGCCCCTACGGACACCGGCCTGCCGGGAAGTGTCCGGGTGTCCTGTCAGTCCAATCCGATCCTGGACTTGGAGCGTAGCGTACGATAGAGAAAGACGTGAAGATTCAGCGGCTAAAACCGCCGAAACGGCTTGTAAAGCTTTCCGATCGTCTAGAAAAACGTCGGGAGATCACTAGAGAATATTAGGTTTTGACGGCGGTAAAATAACGGGTGGATACAAGGTTTTTTTTTTAGTATTTTTGTTTTTTTGTTTTATGATATTAAAATGTTGCGCAACGGTCCTAATACATATATATTGTCTTCCCGAATCGACTGGAAATTGCAAAATAATAGCCACCCATAAAATGTACGCACGAGAGCAATTTGCCCAGTAATACGTCTGTAATCTATTATATTAAATTATAAGTTGGAAATACGTTAACTCGGCGAACAAAATTCGTTTGGCCTTCTTGTATACGTAATATTTTTTTTTATCTCGGCGAAATAAATAATTACCGAAACGCAGAGACGTAACGCACGATAGTATCTATAATATTTTTTTTTTTTTTATTATTATTTTCGGCCGTGACAAAAAAAAAATGCCGACGATTTCCACACTGCGCCCGCGAAACATAATCTTTGCGAAATCGAACCGATTATTTCGCGTTCACGATTTTCCAAACGGACGGAGATAATCGTTTTTAATGTCAAACTCCTGCCGCGTTATTATTCGATTAGTTCGTAATTTTTTTTTTTTTTTTTCATTTTTATTTTTTTCCCCATTCAAAATCGCTTAATGCCGAGGACCGTCGCCGCGCGATGTATTCGCGGCGAACGGCATACGACGACGGCACGCCAATGTCGTTCGATCGACACGATTTAAATTTACGGTCGCGATTTATTTTTTATTATTTTTTTTTTTCTATCATTCCGAAGACCCAGTTGTAACGCTACACCGGGTTTCGCCATCTCGCACGTTCCACTATAACTGCGTAAAAGACGCATTGAAAATCTACACACCGACGACAATCGTACATACAATATAATAATATCATATAAACAGGATTCCCGCGATATTATACGCCTTATACGCGGTATAAAAATTCTGTTTGGTATTATTTTTTTTATTTTGTTTTTTTTTATCCCAACGCGAATCCGGTTTAACTATCTTATATTTTGATTATTCAATTCGCGTCTGTTCGGCAAATACGTTTTTCTATACAAATATGTCCACGCCGCTGCCCGTAGATATTATATTATTATTTTTCAGTCGAGTTGTTTTTGTTAGATTTTTTTTTTTTTTTCTGTTAGTACGCGACGATGCATTTTTTTTTTTTTTTACGAAACGCGCGTATTTTACACAAATTCGTGTATTGTTTTAAGTGTAATAAGTGGTGCCCGCCCCCGCCCTGAGTTACGCCCTACCTCCTTCTACCCGTACGGATGAAAAACGAATACAATCCGGAAAACGGTTTTTTTTTTATTATTTTTTTTTTTATTATTCGTTCGCGGCGTGTAATGCGAAAAACGCTTATAGATCGAATCGGATACGGAACCGACACGCGAGCGTCTGTTATTCACGTGTATCGAAAAAAAAAAAAAAAAAAACCCCCGCCGGCGCAGTATCAAAAAAACGCACAAAAAATTCGGCACTCGGTTTTTTTTTTTTTTTTTTTTTTCGGAATATAACCGTCTAATATAATCGGTAACGCGAAAGTGGCGTTCCGTGCGCGGCAATTGTGGCGGGAGGGTACGCATTTTTATCTCTAGTCGTATAAATAAATATCATCGAGAAAAAACATACGCACCGGTATAAGACCGGTACTACTACAACTGTAGTGTACTACGGTATTTTTTTTTTTTTTTGTTTTAAGTTTAAATGGTACTCGAAACGGAGTTGAACGATTTATTTTCCACGGCGGCAAAGCGGGCGAAACGAATTGTTGTGACACGCCGCTGTTTTGGGCACAATACGACTACGGCTGCGAATCGTCACGGTGACAGATCGTTTTTTCGTTTTTTTTTTTTTTGGCCAACGCCAAGTTTCGCTGCAGCTTTTGCCGATCCGAAGTTTATCTCGCGAATTAATGTCTAAAACGACACGGACGGGATGCGAACGCGATAAGTACGGTACCGGATCGCAAAACGAATTTACGAGCGCGCAGACGAAAACGTTTACAACTCCCGAAATCTGTCAAAAGTTCCACGGTGTGTATTATAATTATTTACGGTATTTTTTTTTTAACTTTCGGCCTTCCACGGTCGGTTCCACGGCCACCGACGACTGTTTGCACGTTTGCAAAACCGATTTAAAAACGCGGGGGGGGGGGGGGAAATATTGCCGCTATAGGTAAAATAATCGTTATAAAATCGACTGTATTTGCGCAGTTTTCTATACCCGGTGCTCGTATTTTACTAACGTAAAATATTCTTAATTATCCGGCGAGTTACGGTTCCGGGAGACCGTTAACAACGCCCCGGAGCACGTGCAGTTCAACGGATAGTCCCGCGGACGTTTCGGCACGTAATTTTACCGGTGATGTGACTTATGGGAATGACTGTTTTCAAATTGGCTTTTTTCGTTTCTTTTTTTTTTTTTCTTCTTCCGTTTGTTTCCTCGGCGGCAAAAAGTAATTTCGACGGTACACCGGTACTACGATCGATTTACCATTTTTCTCGGCGCGCGACTCCCCTTTATTTTTTTTTTTTTTTTTTTTTCGCTCTCGCCAGAGAGAATGTCAGCTGCCGCAGATTTCCAAACCGACGGCGGTAAACGCGGGACGCCCGCCGCTCGATTCGCACGGCCGGTTTTATACGTATTTCAGACCGCGGTGTTTTATGCCGAGGGTCGCTCATATACTCGTATATATATAAAATATTATTTTGCGTGGCTGTTTGATATATTCCGGTGCGCGCGCCGTAGACGGGAGACAAATGTTTTTTAACGAACGCTTTTGGTTCGGCCGCCGCCGCCGCCGCCGCCGCCGGTTGCCTTTTGTTTTTGCCGTATGGAGCTGATGCCGCGGACCGAGAGGGCCGACAGAGAAAGCCGACGGTTGCGAGAGGGTTTGCGCGACGGGGGAAAGTGTAATTTATATATATATATTCCCGAAGGGGAAAACAGGGACGGAATGAGGGGAAAAAGCGGGGAGGCGTTCATTAAAAAAGTATTGGTATCCACCGGGGTGTGATTCCGAAGGACCCACTTGTTTTGCGCGCGTGTCTATTATATCGCCGCGGTACCCGTCGTTACCGCCGGTAAGGCTTCCGGGTCGATATCGCCCGACCGTATCGTTTATACGCGAAAAAACGCCGGGAAAATTAACGAAACGCGCGATAATAAAAAAAAAAAAAAAAAAAATTAAAAAATCAATCTAAATCCGATAATTGTCGGATCCCGGAAAATCCGCCGGGCACACGGCGCACAGGTCGTTTGGAAACGTTTCGCCGTACGGTCCCCCGGATTTTTTCGTTGTTGTAAACGTACGCGTTTGTGTTTTTGGCGCCGTCGTTCGGCACGGTTGATTTTTTTTTTTCTTCTTTTTAAATATCTTTTAAAACTATACGCGACCCTTGTGGGCACGGGCTATAATACTGTGTAACGCGGCCGGCTAAAAAAAAAATCCCGGTTCCGGATTTCTCTGTCTTACGCGTCCCCTCGGAGCGCACCCCCGGCCCCAACACTACCGCCAAATCGATAATCACGTTTATGACAATGGACGATGTGACACTCGTCTAAAAATAGATATGAACACGCGTCGTCGTGTACGTTCTAATGTTATGCGGTGCCGTGCGCGCGCTCGGCACGTCACTTTTCGGACGTGACGGGCGTACAACACTACGCGTCAGTCACGCGCGGAAAGAAGAAACGGCGTCGCGTCCCGCCGTTCCGCCGGCGGATTATTAAATGGGACGCGTCCCGCCGCCGGCCGGGGACCGACAGGCGCGCCGAGCCAGAAACGACGGCCGAGGCCCCCGCGGCACGTTGTTTTGTTGTGATAATGAACGTGTTGGGCGTCAAGTGCACGCGAGCGGGTAAACTTTGCGACACGGGCCGATAAGCTACCGGCGTCGGCGGCGCCGTACGGTTTTCCGGCCGTAATATTTCGCGGCGTGGGGAGGGTGGGAGGGAGGGACCGAAGCGCGCGCGCGCCGCGTCCAACGTATTGTCCGTGATTAAAACGTTCGGCGCCCACGACAATTACAATACAATTGTAATTATTACAAACGCCGGACGCCGGGCCGACCGCCACTGGTGTAATTTACAAACGTACACGGGCGAATTTCGGTTTTTTAAACATTTTTGTAAAGCGACATCGAGTTTTGGCCGTGTTCGAGTACTAATCGTACTCATAATAATAATAATAATAATAACAGGTTTTTTTTTTTTTTTTGCCGTTTACTGTGAACAATCACCGGGACTAGGACCGATATTGACGATCGTGTCCATTACTCACGGGGTTCTCAGACGAATGTCCCGGGGTTTCGTGGTCCGCGTTATGGAAACGGCAAAACAATACAATATATTACATTTTTAACATTTTAAACCCCGTCCACCGGTTTCGGTATTTTCGTGCTTATAACACTGGCATATTTGCAAAGGAAAGGAAATGGGTCCGGACAGTCGGACCTTCCCCATAAGGGCTCCCACTTTGATATCCAATATCCTTAAGGTGAAATTATGTTGTTTAATGTTTGTTTTAATAACGAAAAACCGTATGCACGGTTGCATGTTGAAAATCGAAAATCATGGTGATAGAATTCCTCTAGAACTGCCCTTCATTTAACATAAATAACAAACTACCCTATGATTTTACAATAATAATATTATTATTGATTCTCTTAATTAATTTGCCGTTGGACGTTTTGTAAATGCTCGTGTGTTTTTTCCGTAAAACAAACTCCGAAAAGTCTAAAATAATAATCGATTCCCTAATGACCGCGACGGTGGAAATATACCTGAACAACCGATTAACGCCACCAATCATCCCCTATAAGCCACGGTATAAATACAAGGGATTCTCATAACAATTTCTCAAAAAAAAAAAAAAAAAACGGTTGTCGAAAGATTTGTGATTTCTCAGCAACACAGCTTTTTAAGCGTAATCTCACCGTATCTCACCGGCTCCGACGTGAATATTGTTACGACGGTTTTTCCTATGGCGAACACAATATTAAGACATATCTATAGTTCAACGTGAACGTATTGTAAACGGAGATTGACCGCGGGCTTTATTTTTCTTGTTCGTAAATAAAATACAAAAAATGTGTAATAAAATATAATTCATTGTGATGTATGTGTGTGTAGGAGGGGGGGGAGGTGGTTGCGATGCGTATACTCGATTAATTTGGGGTTTAGACGACGAGAATAGTAAAAACGAAAACGAAAACGATCGCGGACGTTGTTTTAAATCGTTTATTTTTACGACGCCGACGACACTGCTCGAGTAAATAACAGTCGGCGTGTCCTATAGAAGTTTAAGCCGACGTGTCTAATTTTGTACCGATGTCCCGGACAAGACAATGTAAACCGACCGCCTCCGAGAGACGCCCGCGGAACGTTAAACGTTACCACTAATTTATATTTTTTTTTTATTTTTTTTTTCTGGCCCGTCGCCCACAAAACACATCCCGATCGCGGCACCGTCGTGTACAATTCACTTGACGGACGCAAAACGCTCTCGTATTATTATAATACTGACCGTAATTGTTATTATAACGAGCACGTTATATTTTAAATACTGTCGAGACTCCGAGAGGACCTGAAATATCCGTAACGCTTCACCATTACTGGTTTCTATACAAAAACGGTAAATCCGTTTTCAATGTCTATTGTATCTGTTTTTTTTTTCGTTTTTTTTTTTTTTTTTTTTTTTTTTTTATACATATAGCGAATATAAGTACGCGGCGCGACCGCCGACCACAAGAAACCATTAATATCGTTTTGATAAAAATACCGTCTGATTACGGCAAAGAAACCGGCTATTTTTTTCAAATTGTTTTTTTTTTGGCTTTTTAGGACTGCGACTGCTCGAGCATCCCCTTAATGGCCTTCAATTTTTTTTTTTTCATTCGGATAAACTACATAATATATCCTGCTAAGGGCGTCCATTTTTTTTTTTTTTTTTTACTCCAGTATAACACCTTCGACAACGGTTCCTCGTTTTCTCCGTTGGAATTTTTCGGCAGATTGTCCGGTCTACGTATGTATCGACCGGAATGAAATTGCTTCATTTCAATTCAAGAATCTAAAACTAAATGTATCTATATATATATGAAAATTCAAAATACGTATGTTTGTGTCGGCAAACTCAAAAAGTAGTTAATGGATTGACTTGAAATTTTGACAGAACGTTGCACTTGTATAAACGCGTGTTTATTTTTTTATATATTGTTACGTATTATGTCCTCTGTTCTCTTCAATAAATCCCCCCCTGTCATTGAGAAAATTATGAAAAGGACCACTGTAATCCACCAATAACCAGACAAAATCCTACCAGGCCAAGTGCGGATTACGCAATAGTGGTACTGCCTAATATTGGTATTGCGTAGCTATGCGATTTATTATTGTTTTACTGATTTCAATTAACCCGGGACTTAAAGTACAACGTGTGTGCGTCCGGAAGAATTGCGAAATCGCCGATTAAGCATCGCGCCGCATCACCGCACAATCGCGAGTGCCCCGATAAAGCCTAGGGCCGGGTAAATACGTAAAAAAAAAAAATGCCACGGATTCGGACCTCAGACAGTAGAAGGAGTTCCGAGTGAGAGAAAGAGAGAGAGAGAGAGAGGAGTTTTAGCGGTTTTAGAAGTCGGGAGTGACATCCTCGTCTAACCAACCCGTCGTGTCATTCGAATTTCTTAACGAGATAAACGAATTGGTCCGGGTTTGGTAGCTCGTACCGGTAAACTATACGATGTTTGAGATTTGTTCTTTTGTAAATAAATAGTTAAAAAGTCGAATTTATCATCGATGACATATTTCTACTTGTTCCTTGACTGTGCCTTCAACTGGCACGCAACAATATCTGGATACTCGATACGATCAGTAGAAAAAATGTTGTGGTGCCTAAATGTTGTGCTGCTAAAAAACTGATACGGAACTTTTTCATTGTCAACCATAGTGAAGTAATCGTATTTTGCGGAGAAGGATTTGGCGTTATTCTCTACGTCACCACGGTAACCGAACTCGCCGTTTTATTTTGTATTATTATTATTATTATCATCTATACTAGTTGGTTACCATGGTAAATCCACAAATGTTTTTCCCGTCCAAATTTCCAATCATTTTCATTGTCGTGGCAATTACGAACACAACGAAAACCACAAAAAAATCGGTCGGGCCTACATACACGCGGCAATTGATATTTATACAACAATACCGCGCGTTTGATAAAACGAGACATATTTTGATAATTTTCACCGCATCTATCGACATTTCTAACTAATAATATTCCAATAGGATTGAGTAGTTTTCGGCGTACGGATGCAGACCCCGAGTCGCGTACGTGTTTTTAACGCTGCGCGCGTTTCGATCTTCATTTGTTTTTTATTTATCGTTTTTCATCTATTTCCACTTCGTCCGTCTTCCGGTCAGCGCGTTCTTTAGTGGTTTTATTTTATTTTTTATTTTATCTTCTTATGCGCACATCTCGTCGCGTACCGCGGCCCACGCGAATTATAACGGTGCGCGTGTATCGGCGGCGGTGACCACCGCGCGCCAGTCGTCATAAACACCGCCGCGGACTTATGACACACTGACACGATGAAACGGAGATTTAACCCGATGATGATCGGCAAAACGATTGGCCGGGGGGGGGGGTGACTGGTGAGGTGGGTGAGGCAGGGAGAATAAAAAAATAGAAAAAAAAAACGCATTACCGCGGCGGCGGCGACCTCTTTTTAGGCGTGGGTATATAATAATATATACCTGTACGCCTGAAAATCTGATCCGGCGAGCACGTCCGGAGACGAACGACTCGATATTATTTATACCCGGCGGTTATTACTTTACGTGCGCATCGCATCACTCGCTACTCTTGTCCCGACTAAATTCTCTCCGCCGCAAACCGCGCGTTTATTTCACGGCGCGTTTAAAATTCGATTTGTTTCATTTTTTTTTTTTTTTTTTTTTTTTTCTACACTCCTCCTCTATACCATTTACGTCCGCGCGGAAATGCGATTTCGTCCCGTTGTTGCCGGCTAAATCCGCGCGCACCGTCCGAGTCACGTACCCGGCAAAACGCACCGCGCCAACAGCCGAGAGTGAGAGAGAGAGAGAGTGAGATGGGAACTTACTTATAATATTATAATATAATACGTCGGCGTTATATACCGTTTTAGTAACTCGGACCCACGAATCTCTATTGGTTTTACAAATGTGTTTTTTTTTCTTTCTTTCTTTTATTATTATTATAACGCGATGACCACTTTGTCGATTAGTGAACAAAAAAAAAAAAAAAAAAACCTTTGAAAACTTTCACAAACATTAGTTACCGGCGCGGATTATCCTCCCGGTGCCACCTACAACTGTGACCCGTCCGTATGGTTCCAAAGTATGTGTCTCAGTTTTTTTTTTTTGTTTTTATTTTATTTTTTTTTTTAATATTGAACCAAGCGCAATTTTCAATACGGATTTCAGAACACGGTCGGAAAGTTAATTACAACCGACTTTCGGACCGCGGAAGCCAGAAAACTCGACCGTCAACGTAATAATGATCAAAAAAATGTATAGACACCGAAATGTTTTTTTTTCGTTTTCGTTTTGGATCTTCGTAACAACATTTCAATAATGTCTCAGAAATAGAAAACTCTCAGAAAAAGCATTTCCTGGAGGGAAAACGGAACGATGCGGCTGAAATATCGTATAAACTTTCAATGTTAAAACTTTAACATGCAAATAAGATGTTTTCCTCTGAAACGTACAGAAATGCATCTCCCCGGTCGGTTTAACGACAATGTGTCGGACAAGCATTTCAACTGTAGAAAAAACGGCGTTCAACCCGGTCCACGGGTGTTTGGCGTGACGGACATTTCGGCGAGACGATATATTCGAAAAATTAATTGTTCGACTTGAAACGGGTACCGAACCAAATGTCCATCTCGCACGACAAGCTGTACGCCGCGTAAAATGCATAAAACGGCGGTTCGTATAATTGTATAAACGGTTTAATATAGACGGCAATACAATTGTAACGATAATACGTAATATAAATGTAATATAATCGTAACTATACCGACGATAATTGCGTGGAACCTGCGGCGGCGGCGACTACGACGACGACGAAAATCGTCCGAGATCGATAAACGTCGATAATATCGCGGCTTTAAACCAGTTTTTTTTTTTTTTTTTTTTTTTTTTATCTCTTATTACGACGGCAGAGTATAATAATATTAATATCATTATAATATTATATCGGTCGAATCTTTTGTGCCGATCTACCACTGGCGCGACTGCCCGTGTACCCCCACATTAATAATTAGTAACGACGGCCCCGGTTTTGATTAGTATCTCGTCGGTTCGATGCGGCCACCGCGGTGTCGGACACACGCGAGACACGATAATGATAAATATTATAAAGTCGGAATCGACTTATTAATATAATAATATCGATTATTGTACCGTATTGTAATTGTTATAGGCACGGCTAAACAAAACGGGCACGCCGCGGCCAAACAGTCGCGCGCACCGGACCTGGAAGAAACGATTAAACGTCATGGGAAAAAAAAACGATTTGGATTTTTTTTTTTTTGTAACAAATTAAATTGATTTCGATGTGCTCATGTTTTGTTTGTTCTTTCCCCCCACGCGCGTAATTTTCGCCGACACCGTCCGTTTATTGAGCCGCGGATATGTAAATATATCATTATATAGGCACCCGTTCGAAACGGCTTAGAAGAAGAAAACGATAACGAAAAAAAAAAAAAAAAATAAAAAAATATGAGGAAATAATAAATTAATAGGCATTCGATAACATAGACGGGGACAATATAAAATATATATATATATATATATGTAGGTATAATAATATGATCACCAATTATAGGTACGCCCGTTCCGCCTGTACAAACACGCCGCGGCCGCCGCCCGGAGTCAATTAAAATATTATTTGCTCGCGTATATATATATAATGTAATAATTGCGTTTGAGCGGTTAAATCGGCCGATAAAGCGAACACGCGTTGAAATATTCACATTGTACTCCGAATGCTCATTGTAATGGGTAATAGACAATTATTGTATTGCGTTCGGCTCGCCGCCTCCGTATATTATTATAATATAATCAGGGCTCGGGGGTTCTAATGTAAATATATATTTTCGCCGTGACTCGATAAACTAATTTTGGTGAAACGACGACAATAATAAGTGTTATTATTCGTTTCACGCCGTTTCCAATCGAACGACCCGCGCTGTATCGCGTTACGTATGTTTTTTTTTTTTTAATTTTTTTTTTTCTTTACATTTTTCTACACTTTTCAAGTAACCACTCCCCGTTTCCCCACGCAAACATTTAAGACGGGTACTGTTGCAGACTTTTATACTATTTTCATCCTCCATATAAGTATTACATATTTCGAGTATTTTGGTAGTATAAATATATTGAAATCCGAGCCATAATTACCATATATTACTAATATTGTATTAACACAGTTATCACTTTCGCCAATACCTCGCCGAGTCGATATTATCGGACTGTTTGAAAAGCCAAATTGTCCGTAATTTTGTGCTAAAACTATAGAATACACCACAGAAGCCAGCTAATACAATTGTATACATAAACCCTTGCCCCCCCCCCAAAAAATAAAAAATAAAAAGTAAATCATTTTTAATATCTAGTCGAAGTATTCCGGAGGTAATTGTTTTTGAAATTCCTTTTGTACGAGTTTACGATAACAATGAAAAACTGGACAGGATATTTTTAAATATAGGCGGACAGACCATCCTACGACACTGGATTTCAGATTCTGAGCGAAGAGAGTTTTTCAATAATATGCGCTTTTTTTTTTTATTTTTAAACTCTATATGAGATTTCACACCTGAATTATGGACTTAATTTTTTTTGGAATTGTCAGGGAATAAAAAAAATCTCACGAATTTTCTAGGCCGATAAACATATTGTATCTCATGATGTTAATAAAATCATCGCCTCTTTCCGGAGATACTCTTTCTGTACTGACGATACGTAACACGAATCCAATAACTTGGCACGTATATAACAATGATATTGTATAATAATAATGCAATATTGTTGTGCTTTTGGTTTTATTTTTTTTTTTTTTTTTTATTCCGCGGGGTGCTTGAACTGCCGAGACGAGAAACCGTTCATTAATAATAATAATAAAAAAAAATATAATAAAAAAACAACAACAACAACGATACGAGTATGTATACGTCACGGTACACATACTCGTGTATTATTATTACAAACTACATGCAATGCACATGCGTTCTCGTATAAGACTCGATAATATTTTATTGTTGTTCGGTGACGACGACGACGACGACGTCCCGGACCATTGTCGATAAAACGACGACCGACACAAACGATAATAATTCAACAATCGTTTAACCCATTAATGTAATTGTTGAATCGCCGTCGTCATCGTCTTTGGTTCGGGAAAACGACGAGGGGAGGTGGAGGACGGACATAATAATTACAATACTATTTTAGACAGTAGCTGATCTGAAACTAATTCAAGGAGTGGTGGTAAACATTTGAACGTTAAAATAAAGCTTAAATAAAAAAAAAAAAAAAAAATAGATAATACAATTAACTATTTCCCCCCCACCACAAGTTATTTTCGGATACTTCTACCGGCTTTATTTGAACCGGATGAACCGAACCTCGGGAATCAGAGTCGTTTTATTCGCGGACCGAAGTGATAACATAATACGGGTAATTTACAATCAGAATTTTCAGTTTGTTTCGGAGAACAAGGTGTGCTCTGTTGTATAGCTTTGAACACGACCGCAGTCCTCACTCGCCTTTAGGTTAGGTTTTATGGTATACATTCGGAAAGGCGAAGGGGCTGGTCACTTTTGATAGCTCGTATTATTGAAAGTGGCAACAAAAAAAAAAAAAAATACGGAAAACAGAAGAAAAAAAAACCAATAAATTGAAGATACAGAACGCAATATAAAAAAAACGGGCAAAGGTGAAACGGATTCCGCGGTGGCGACTGGAGGGCACTCGACGACGGCTCGAAGAAAAAGGCTCCGGCTCAATCGTGAGAACCTGGCGCGGACACAACTCGCGCGTTTACACACGACGACCGGGTATCGCGTGCACTCGGATCGTACACGTCGGACGATGTAGGGACCGACGTGCGCGTATCGCCGACCGATAAGAAAACCGTATAAAATAATAACAAGAAGAACGATAATATTATTGTGAACGCGGAGACGGACTTCTATAAATCTAAAATCGCTAAAAGAAAAAAAAAAAAAAAAAAACACGCACGACGACGCGTGATCGCCGGACTGTATTATACGGATGACCCGTCAGCGCGCGCGTACGTTCCCGACGACGATCGTTTTACTACACGAGTTATTAACCATCGGTTGGCGAATACGCGAATATATTTAAATTTTTATATATATATATATATTTCTTCTGTCCGTATGTGTGTTACTAAACTCCTCCTAAAACGGCTGGACAGATTTCGATGACATTTTTCTGTGTGCGTTCGAATGTGCCATCCCCTCTGGATGGTTTAGATTCACAATTGGACCCGATCCTGGTGGCGTTGCAAGGGTGGCTGACACAGGGTTATTGGTGTTTTTTTTTTTAGTATAGCTATCAGATTATTTTCATTGTTTTATGGGTTACCTTAGTGATACGGATAAAATTAAAAAAAAAAAAACAATCAAATTTGTCGATTACCGTGGAAACCGAATAGTATAAATAACTATACGGAATAAAACGGTGAAATTGGTAACGCTAAAGCTGTAATCCTCCTCCTCCACAATATATACAAACAAAAGTAGCGATCGAGCTGCATTCAGTTTAGACTCTCGAAACGAAGTGAAGCAATTTCAGTCTGGCCGGTACATACGTAGACCGGATATCTTGCAAAATATCCCAACGATGAAAACGAGGAACCGCCGTCGAAGGTTATTCCGGAGTAAAAAAAAGCGGATGCCCTTGGCAGGATTTATGTAATTCGTCCATATAGTGAACTATTTACTTAAGAATGTTGCTCCACGTGATCAAAAGTTTGAATTCCTTTGCGAGGAATCGAGGAATAAAATTTTTTAAAAAACTGCCTGCACGGCAGTTCAATCCTTAATGACTGCGGAGCTAGGGGAACGGTCTTGGCCCCTAGAATATCAATGATACCGACCGATCTATCATTTTAGTATAGACGGCTCCGACATCCCGTAAAATTATGCTTTTCAATGACTATAAATAAGGCACAGGGCCATACATTAAACATTACAGGTTTAGACTTCACCGTCCAATGTTTTTCCCGTATTCAATTGTACGTGGCCCTTTCACGTGTCTCGGGAAAACAAAATCTTCGTGTGCTGGTTCCAAAAATATTTAACGCGTAACATAACATTTAAAATCAAGCAAAATTTAATAGTAATGCGGAATTATTAAGAAAAAATTCAATTCGATTTAGACAGAGAAAAAAATGTACAATAAAACCACACATCATGATAAAACCAATACATTTCACACATCGCTCTGAGTTTTAAAGAGATGATGCGCAGGACAGCTAAACGATTCTGGATAGCCAACAAACTAGACCCAATCAAAGCCGGGCGATGGCAGTTAATATATATATTTATATACATATGATTATTACAGATGGGGTATACCGTGAATTCGGTTTCTGTAACACTTATTCGTACATTTGTATTCGATTTGTGTGTTAACAGGTTGTATTTTTTATTCAGCAGTGGCGGGCGGTCGCCCTCTCTGTTCAAATTCTAATAGATTGTTTATTAATGAGTTTGATGGGTGGATCCCAATATTTGGGCCGCCGATGTCTTTAGAGGGGCGGCCGCAGCGTCGACCAGATAACACTGGTCTGAAAAAATATATAATTACATGAATAGGAATTTCAAACCTCCTTGGGACGTACGGTTTTCTTAATTATGATATTGAGGGTGTATAAAACCTAGAATTTTCGCTCTGCCCAGTATAATTATACGCCCGGCATACGAATTTAAGCGGTACAAGCATAATCTTCCTGGGACGGGAGGGCTATAGTTATCCGGGGGATATATTTTGCCTACTCTACCGGCCGACCGCCGTCTGCAAAGCAATAGGCGTGTCTGCGCACGTGTCCTCCCGAGCTCCGATTATCGCCATCAGCTTCGGGTCTTCTGGAAATCAATTTTCGAATATTCCATAAAGTTAAAACATTTTTAGGACTCGTAATAAATAGCGGGCAGCTCGGTTGTTTATCGCACGTGTGTGCGATCACACCACTATACGTATAAGACAGTTTCAGGCATTCAATATTAAAAGGAACCCGTCTTCCGATTTTTGGATCAAAGTATAGCTACGCGGGATTCGGTGATAGCAGACCACCCCCCCCGCTCAAGTCCATCCTATAGTTAGATATCAAAAAATCCCTTACTGAAATCGATCAGATCAATAACTACGAGAAATGCTCATTCGAATTTCTAGCTGGTGGTCCGTTAAAATTGAAAAGTGTTTCAAAGTTCTCAACGGTCTATCCCCAAGTACGATATTTCGGTTTTCGGTAGACAAGTTAAAAAATAATTTCTAAAAATTCGTCTATGAGTTTAAAAAAAAAAAAAAAAACTGACATCAACCCGTCGAAACATCAGTTTTATCTGTCTTGTCGATCTCTAGGGTGGGTTACCTCGACAAAAAGGGAATAATAATACTCCCGTTTAAAATCGTTTTTTGTATGAAATTTACAAGGGGGGCAAAACAAATTGATACCTAGTTGATACTGTATTACAATGTAATTTAGTAAAGGGCTTGACCCCCCTACCCTACGGTTATATATTGTATCCACTCTACCATCCCAACCTTCAACAGTGGCCTACCTTTTTTTTTTTTTTTACCTTTTTTACTTTTACTTTTCTTTTTTTTTCAATTTCGCAACCAATTGATTGCGAACCGTTCGCGTTTTATGATATACGGCGCGGACGGAACGTTTTTACCGTGCCGGGGAATTCGTAGAGCGAGAATAGTGTTTTTAACAAAATTAAAACCGTTTCGGTCGGCGTCGTAAAATCGGCGGTGGTGGTGGAATATTTAAAATTAATGCGAAAATCTTAGCGGAAAGGTCGCACGTCGACGTGCTCGGGGCTAAAACGATTTTTCGGATTAAATTCTCCGCACCGAAATTACGACGGCCGCCGCGGTATTCGGCGTTATCGTTTTTAATTTAGAGACGTCGGGCCGTCGACGTGCGCGCACTAAAACTATTGTGCGTTGTGGCCCGCGCGGTTTATCGAGATTTCCGTACCGGTACAAGGTTCGCGGCAGACGGCGTGTAACTTGAATAAATTTCAGACGGACAAAAACAAAGAAAAAAAAAAAAGAGGACTATAAAAAAAAAAAAAAAAAAAAAAAAAAAAAAAAAAAAACAATGGAAAATAATAACGAAGCTAAAGGAAGAGTGAGAGAGAGAGAGAAACCGTCGGGTGAAAAATTCAAATTGGACCGCGGCGCGTCGCGACGACGGTAAAATTATCATAAGAATACCGCAAACGAGTTTACGGGCGCGCGCCCGCACGCCTACTTACGAATATAAAATATTATTCGGCGAGGCAAATTTGTGTGTACACACCGATTTCTACACGCTGACGACGACCGTCCAGCCATCCCGTAAAAAAATGCACCGAACAATACGGAAAATGTCATTATGTTACGGGGCCTAAAATCCACATTATAACCCGCGCGGCGTTAAAAACCGGGCAGAAAAGACCCGCGGGGGCGGGCGAGAAGCGAAACAATTTATTCGCCAATATCAATATCGCGGGCGGCGGTGTAAAATATATGTTTTCTATTCTGTATACACAGAACCGATTTCAAAAGGCCAATTTGACCGACCGGCTCGAATAACTCAATAAAACTATTGTTTAAATAAACAAATTATTGATAAATAAACGAAAGAATGCATCGTTGTTTGTACTATATTTGTAACCAGGACAATGCGATAACATACGAGGTCCGTTCAAAAAGTGCCAGGACAAAGGGTTATTACGGTTAATATACACACGATAACGTTTCAAAATGTAAATAAATGTATTCACCGCGAATAAGTGGATATTTCAACAAAAAAAAAAAAAAAAAAAACCCCGAAGTGGCAATCTATTTACTCAGTTTAATATTACACGTGGTTAAATCCAGTCGGCTTTTTCGGTTCGTCGTTTTCGACATGTCCGACAAATTAACAGACAACGCGCGTGCATCAAGTTTTACATGAAACTTGGTAGAAAATGATGCAACGGAAATGATTAAAACCGCCTCTTTGGGGATGATTCGTTAAGTGATTCCGTGACTTTCAAGTGTTTTAAACGGTTCAAGCATAGTTAACTGAAGACGATCCACTTTCTGTAAGACCGTGTCGACGTCACCCAGAAACAATGGTGTGGCGACAATTTGCGAAAAAATGCGAAATGCCCACCGATTCGTGAGTTAACAAAGCGAATCTCAATTGAGTCTTGTCGTGCAATTTTACAGGGAAATGTAAAGATGAGAAGGGTCGCGGTGTTGTTCACCGCGACAATGCACCGGCACATTTAGCGCTGTCGATTCGTGAATTTTTGGCCGACAAAAAAAAAAATTGCTGTGGTCCCGCGGACTCTGCCTATTCTCCGGATCAGGCCCAATGTAATTTTTTTTCTTTTCCCTAGACTAAAATCTACGCATAGAGGACAACGATTTCGTGATGTAGAGGAATTGAAAGCCAATGCTGCAACAGAACTCATAGCTTTAATAATTTTGGAACAGTTCCAAAGGATTTTTGAAATACGGCAAGATCGCCGGGATTATTGCATATCGTCCGGAGGATAGTATTTCGAAGAAGATATCTCTAAATAATATATAACATCATTTTTGGAATTATTAAATACAAAATCCTGGTAATTTTTGAACAGACCTCGTATTGTAAAACATGAGAAACGCGAAATAAATATAGAAACTTTTACGAAATAATTTTTAGGAATAATACGTCTTTTATCTTATGAATATAAAAAATTATAAACGCCATGCGTTCTTTCTTTATTTTAGAAAAATCATAGATTTGTACCTGTCGTAAACGATATTTTGCCCCCACCTGCGCAACAATTTTCTGGGAAGGCGTGTGTTCCTCCTTTGCGCTCCCCCACGATTACGGTACCGCCTTTATTATCATACGATTATTTCCGGATTTTTTTAAAAAATTTTTTTTGAACATACGTGATAATCTGTGGCATAGTTAAATTTCGATAATTTTGCGGTTGTATTTTATGCGTACGACCAAACGGACCCGGTGCCCGCTCGGTAGATATAATCAAGCACGCACATACAACACACGTATTTCACAGGGGCTTGGGGTAGAGGGCGTTGGGGTTTACAACTTTTTAACTTATCAATGTTTAGTTGATTTATTAAAGTAAATTTATATAAATTTTTATGAAATTGAGGATAGGGGGAGGGGACGAGATCGAACCTCCAAAACCCCCTTACGTATACGCGTTCGGATATAATAATACGTCACGACGAAATTAGGGAAAATACGTATTATTAATGTCGTTTTAAATTTCGCAATTTATTTCGGCGCTTTTTTTTAAAAAAATTTAATTGCGTTACGTTAAAACGAAATTAAAATAAAATCGATACGTTATGATGGGGTTTTGTATTTCGGCGAGTTTCTTTGAGCGCGTGAACTGATATTTTCTTTTGTCGGCGTTTATAGTAATACGCGTACACGTACAATATTATGTGATTAATATTTCGTGCGGTTTTTTTTTTTTTTTGTAGCTCCTATTATTGTAATTTTTACTAAATATCCCACGGTCATTTTACCACTCCGAGACTTTGTCCGCGATCGGCCCACGAAACAACGTTATTATATTTTACGACCAATTTTCAAATACGGTCGGGTCGCTGTGAGCCGTAGGTATAATCGTCGTGTTCAATTTTGGATTTATGGGACCGATCAAGGCAATCCGTCCACCTCCGTTCGCGATAAAACTAACGTAATACGATATATATTAATAAAAATTTGAAATTTATTGTAATTTGCAGTTGCGAATATTACAAATTATAATGTTATTCGTGTTTCGGACCAATTTTATCATGAATTTAAACTTATAACACCGATAAAAACTAATTACGACGTTCCGCTCGACGTTACCACTAAGTACGATGTGTGACGTACCTTGTAACAAACTGTTGAATATTTTAATGGAGCCACAAAAGTTTTCATCACATAAACGGAAATTGTACAAGTATGCAGTATAGTAGTACGTGAAAGCTGTGATTCGAGTTTCATCGAAATTCGAACGTTAAACGCTTTAAAAAACAAAAACGATTAACCGTCAAACCATATTCAAACCATTTTATCTGCATAAAATCAAAATTTTTATATAAAACTAATTAACTTGAAAATTTCAAATTGTAAAATCGTTAGAAAAAATGCCAAAATATTTATGAAAATTGCACCACGTCTGGAAAACGCGAATTAAAGTATTTGGTGTCAGTAAATGTCAGGTCTCTAAGGTGTTTTTGTTTTTTTGTGTTTCGCTAAACTACAACAGTAAAACCAAAGCGACATTAACAGATTAGCCGTATCGTCGTTAATATTCTAGGGTTTTCGGCGGTTTTTTTTTTTTTTTTTCAATAATTCCCCCCCTGTCATTGAGAAAATTAAAAAAAGGACCACTGTAATCCACCAATAACCAGACAAAATCCTACCGGGCCGCCCCTGAAGACCGCGGTGTTAGAGGCTTGCCACCTAAGGAATTTCAAAAATCGGCCCAACCGTTGATTGTCACGCCGTCTGAATCCGCTGTCGATCGATACGGATAAAAAAATAAAACCACTCCGATCCAACCGGTACTCGACGACGACGTTTTCATCTCGCCGGTAACGGTTGCGCACAGGTTATATGTATATATATATATTTTTTTTTTTTAGAATACGAGATAAAAAAAAAAATGATAATATAATTCCGTGGATGTCCGCGAAAAATACCGGACAACTGACCCGGAAAATAAGAAGAAGAAAAAAAACAAAAACGGTATCGGCTGCATCTCGGTCCCCCAATTAAACGCGCGCGCGCAGTGCAATACCAAAAGTAACCGGAGACCCGCGACCTTATCGTCGTGCCGCGCGGTACGGGTAAATAACACGTCGCCGTAACAATAATATACGATCCGCTTGTTATTTCGAGGATGATAATTTTTTTATATTTTTTAAAAAAAAAAAAAAATTTGTTTCGTTTTAGCCGTTACCGCGCGAACCAGTTTGGCGTCGCCGTCGCACTTCCGTCCCGGCCAACCGTCCGCCGCGATTATAATTATTATATTATTGTTGTTCTCGGTTGCCGGTTTTTTTTTAACGACGACGATTAACGCCATATTTTCAATGCCGCATTGAAATATCTTTTACGGTTTTTTTTTTTTTTTTTTATTCCCTCTTTTTTTCTATGCGTTTTCTACCGGAAATCTCGCGCCAATCGTCGTCGGCCGTCGCGATGGTTTCCGGTAGCATACGGGCATTTCGTCGCGGGGTACATCGATCGGCCCCCCGATCGTCATTCGATTTTCCTCCGTAGTTTTCTATATAACGCGAAAAAAAAATAAAAATAAAAAACCGAGAACGTCTACGCAATAACTGTTTCGATTAATCCGGGACTTTGGTCGTAATTCTAATATCGCAGAGACCCCGAGACTTTTGCCGAATACTCGTGGGCGCGATACTCGAACGAAATTCCGGGATTTTCATTTTTTTTTTTTTTTTTTTTTTTTTGTGTTTCGTGGATAGAAATTTATTTTCGGTCGGCGTTTTAGGTTTAAATTTTTGTTTAAAACACGAACAATCGTAAACAGATATAAATTCCATCGCCCCATACAACCTACATTCCCGACTTCCCGTCTACACCAATATCCCGCCGACAGCGGTACGAACTGCAAAGTACGTCTGTTTTTAATTTTTTTTTTTTAATTGTATTACGACCAATATTTGGTTTGTCTACGGAATCCATTTGTCCGTCTTTCACAAGTACGTCGTCGCGTTGTTTCGTGATCGATATTGGCGGTTGGATTTTTAAAAATATTACATTCCGATAGTGGCGAATGGGCACGATGACCTAGGGGAAATTCGGTGGTTTAACTACGATGTGTGTGATTTTTTTTTTTTTTAAATTTTTTCCTGTCTTTTTACGCGGTTTTCGCCTGAATACTTGACCGGTCCGTGTTGCAACGTGTCCCCCGGGTGCATATGGGAAAATTTTTATAAAATTATTCGAGCGAAGCACGTAGAAATACGATAATCGTAGAAACCCGCGCCCGCCGAGTTTGTCGGTTGATCTATGATATTATTATTATTGCGAAAGTTTTTCGGCACGATGAATTCGGATATCCGCCAGTATTTTATTGCTATTATTGTTGCCCCGAAACGTTTCCAAACTGTTATAAATATTATTTTATACCGTTGGTAACGGACGGACGGGGGCCCGTAGATTTTTTTTTTTAATTTTTCATTCCCCGTCTCGCCACGCCCAAAACAGAGGGCAGTTACAACGGGATCGACGCGGAGTACTTAATCTTTTCACCGGTTATTTACTTTTTGTTTCGGCGTTTGTGACGGGCCATTTTTTTCGCCTTAGACGTGGCGGTTCGAAAATAATAATAATAAAAAAAAAAAAAAAACGCCGCCGACGCGACCGTACGGAAATATTGTCGAAATCTAATTTCGCCGTCTGCTATCTATCGTACTATGCGATTTTGAACAATAATTATTCCGGGTTTTCGCGTTCCCGGCGAATTACTCGCGCTCGAATAAATCCCGATTATGTTATTTGCCGCGATATTTTTTCGCCCGGCGATTGCCGATTTCGCGGCTCCGGTTTACGTTTCCCCAGCGACGTGTCTCGGTTATATGTGAACATAAAATATTATTAAAAAAAAAAAATAAATAAATAAATAAATTACTAATATCGCTGTCGCGTCATAGCCGATAATAATATTTAAAACGCATCACACGTATGAATTATTACGCCGAGTCCGAGAGAACGTGCCAGTGGAACGCTTCAACGACAAAATAAACATTTTTTTTTTTTTTTTTTTTTTCTTACAACGATATTATTATTATTACTTAGCGGTGGTACATGACGTCGGTTTTTTTTTTCTTTTTTTATTCGTCACAATCGGCTATACCGAAACGCCATCTAGGCACGTGTACACCGAATGACGACGGCCGAACTTACCCGCCGCCGCCGACAATTTTCTTTTCGAATAATCCCGAAATCATATTTTCTAACGACGGACCAGACTTCGACAATGTTTTGTACGAATAATCGTTTGAACGGGACACAAGTGACAACAGTTATATGAAATCAACGGGATTGTCGACTTTCGTGCAAACACAATAATATCTCGCGCGATAAATAAATCATAACGATTCGAGTTCGGTGATCGAGAATATTCGCTAAAAATCGTCGAGTATCGGTTGCATAGGAGAGGTTTTTTTTTTTTTTTTTATCCGTATCGATCGACGGCGGATTCAGGACGAAACAATAAACGGTGGGCCGATTTTTGCAATTCCTAAGGTGGCAAGCCTAACACCACGGTCTTCACAGGGACGGCTTGGTAGAATTTTGTCTAGTTGTCGGTGGATTACAGTGGTTCTTTTTATGGTTTCCCTATTAATTGTCTTAAAGACTGGGGGAAATTACTGAAAAAAAAACCGCCGAAAACCCTAGAATATTAATGACAAAACGGTTGATCTATTAATATCGCTTCGGTTTTACTATTGTAGTTTAGTGAAACAAAAAAAACAAAAACACCTTAGAGACCTGACATTTACTGACACCGAATACTTAAATTCGCGTTTTCCAGACGTGGTGCAATTTTCACAAATATTTTGGCATTTTTTGGAGTTTTTTATCAAAATTTTACAATTTTAAATTTTCAAGTTTATTAATTTTATTTTAATTTTTGGTTTTATGCGGATAAAAATGTTTAAAATTTGCGTTTTTTTTTTTTTTTTTGTTAATATTTTTAATTTATTTTAAAAACGGGACACTCTTCGCCGTGACATATCTAAATCGAATAGGTAATAACAACTGTTATTTTTTTCATCCGATTCGCCGAGGAAACCCGATAAAAACCGATAAAAAAATGAATACGATTCTCGTACCCAATATATCGGCAAACCCTGTTTAAACTCCCATTAATTAAATTTTATCAAAATAAAACACAGCCCATGTTAATCAGATATAGTTTGGCTGTTTATTGGAGAATGGTTTTTTTTTTTTTTAAATCGGTCCGGTCGTACCGGAGATTATCCCGTTTCATTGGAAACAAACGAATTTTACCTCATTATAACATTATAATATATCCGTACCTTTTTTTTTCATCTGGCCCGTGTTTCATTTTGAAAAAGAACATTTGAATAATTTGAACTTTGTAAAATATCCACTTTTACGAGATTTTTCATTGAAATTGTTTCAAATCTATGTTCGGAACGACTTAAAATTGAGAATGTACATTTTCTAATATAATGCATATCAAATTAAAACAATGAATGGATCGTCTTCCAGATGAAACATTAGGTCACCTACTTGGTGTTTCCATTGCCGATATAGAAATTGATTTCGTTCTTTTTTTTATCTGCAGTCACTCATCACTCATAAAATCCACATAAAACAAGTTGTAAAAATTTAATTGTTTTTAAGGCCTTTTTTTGTTTTTGCTGTGCTTTCGATGCTTATGTAAATTCACATTGAACAAGTTGTAAAAATTGTACAAAATAAATACTAATCTATGCATATAATAATCAATCGCCGCGTGTATGTATGATCATCACTTGAGAACGACTCGACCGATTCGGATGATTTATTTTTGTTGTGTTCACAATTGTCGGGACAAGGTTTTTTTTTGTGAAAAGAAATTATTAGAAAATCCACCGGAAAAGTCAGAAATTCGGACGGAAAAAGCGTTTTTTTGATTTACCATGGAAACCAAATAGTATTAATAAAACGGCGAGTTTGGTTACAATTTAAAAAAAAAAAAAAACAAGCCTTTCAATTAGATTTAGACAGAAAAACATTTGTATAAAAAAGCACACATCATAATAAAACCATAATATACATTCCACGCTTTGATCTAAATTTCTCGAAGACGATGTGCGGTTATCCAACAAACGAAAGTTATTTGAAGTTATTTGAAAAAGACTTTTGGTTTTTTTTGTTTGCTCGCTACGCTCCGGTCCGCCTAGGCATTAAAGTTCAAAAAATCGGTCCTCCGGTAACTGCGGCACGTGCATTATTTCGTTATTGACGACCGTACACGATACACGGCTATGCGTCGGGATTTCGTATAAAAAACAAAACAAAACAAAAAAAAAAAAAAATCTCTCTCTGTATATATATATTTAAAAAATCACCGTCAGCAGTGTTCCGGGCAGAGTCGTCTGTCTGGCTGTCACGCGCACGCGCCGCGACGGCGTTTGTCAAATCTCGGACGGACGCGATAACGCCGCCGGCGGGATTCGCGGTCGCGCGGCGCCCATCCGGAAATGCGGACGTTGTGTTTACGGTGGCCGCACGCCGCGGGATTTCCGCGACCAGTGGTTGTCCGTGCCCGCGCGCACGTACGCCGCCGTGGACGCCGCCGAAGACGTTTTCTGATTGGGTCCGTCTCGCGCAGCGCACGGGCAGATTAGGGTAGACAGAAGTTTATCATAAGTTTTCCGTTTAGTGTTTTCCACTTGGCCATTTGCCTCTGCCGTAACACACATGTCGTGTGTATCGTTGTAACTTATCGACCGAACAATCGGTTTTACGTATCCGCGTCGTCGGGGCTCGTGTATAGGTGACTCGTATGTCGTGATATAAATATCGCAATGTCGTCATAACAAGCGCGCGACCAACGGCCGGGCCAGTCCATAGGCATAGGCTCTTGTGGCAGTTAACCGTTGTGACAAGCACCTTTGAAGTCGCCTCGTAGTCTCATCGGTGCCCATTATGGGTTGGCGACTCCGCCGGTCCCGCGATCCGTAATATATACGGTGTTAATCAAAATGTAGTGTCATCCGATTGCTAAATACCTATCAAATGGTTACGTAGACCAGACATTTTATCCCATCAAATTATATACCAACTGAATAGTGGGTGTTCCAACGGTAAATTAGTTTCCGCAAATATGCCGACCGGGCAGCGCGACGCGTTCCGTGTGTTGCAATATTCAAAGTGTGAATCGGTCGGTAATAACTGTGCAACGCGATTTTCGTTGTCGTCACGTGACCGACTGCTCGGAGTATACGTCGACGGTATAACCGTAATGAAGAACCGAGGTGTTTGTGCAATGAAAAAAAGCACAGGCCGGTCTCGTTTTTTCCACGATAATCCGGAAAGAATTAGAGTTTTTAACGTAGTCCGTGTAAGTCGACCAACCGCCGCAAGTCGAGAACTCGATAAACACCTGTTTGGCGTCTTATGAGACGGCGTTTCTAACTATGAAACCATATAGGTTGCAATCGTTGCAGACTTTAAAGCATTCTGATAAACCGAAACGACGTTAATTTAGCGACGAGCAACTCAAGAACGCCGTTGTCAACCGGTGCAATTCTCTGGCGGGGAGCTTTTATGCAGAGGATTTAAAGAAGCTGGTGCAACGGTACAAAAAATGCTTAGGAGTGAATGGCGATTATGTGGAAAAAGGATGTAAGTTTGTAAGAAACTAAATGTGCTAATGTAACCCGTTCCTTATGATTATAATTTTTTTTTTTTTTTATGACGAAATAGCCCTTCATTTTCGAATATACCTAGTACATTGTAAATGTATTTATATTAATTTGATTCTGCATTTTCAGCTCAGTCCTTGTAAGTCGACCAACCGCGCAAGTCGACAACTCGAAACTCCACAACGTTTCTAACTATGAAACCATATGGGTTGCAATCGTTGCAGGGTTTACAGCATTCTGATAAATTGAAAAGACTTTCGTTTAGCATTTTTATACAGGAGACTGTGCAGGATGTAAATTTTCCTGCTCGCTTAGTTGTCAGCGAAGGAGCAACCTTTTCATCTTAAGTGGTAAGGTGATGGTTCCATCATACCGTTCGTATACGGAATACGAACAACTCACGTGCTACAAGCGTAACTCACCAAAAGTTAACGTGTTCTGTGCCGTATCAAAGACACAGGTTTATGGCCCCCCCTTTTCTTTTTTATTGAAAGCACAGTAAGGTTAGATGTTATTTAGAAATGGTTCAAACCCGGCTACTACCACGATTCTACTACAATGATTCTGGTTACTAAAATTCAATTTAAATTTACATATTTTCATTTTATTTCATGTATATTACATTGTTCTAAACCTATAAAATAAAAATATGTTAGAATTTTAAATCGGATGAACCATTTTGAATAACCCTGTATTGTTAATTTAACTAAGAAGTTAATATATTTACGGCATCATGTTTTTTTTTATACTGGTTTACCGCTGATGAACCAAAAGGAGCTAAATTAATTATCATTAACGGTACAATCGTATTGTTGATTTATTTCCGTTTTCTATATTTAGTTTTAATTTTGTTTGTCGTGTGCAACAACAACAATACGGCCGCATAATTAACATATTTTAGTATCAATTTATTTTGTTCTAGTTTTAAGTCACGTACACATTCACACGTCGCACCCCGCACATACTCGTGCCCACTGGTTTTGCCCGACCACTTCCCCTGTTGGCCACTATACAGCGTACACACCTAATCCGGTAGACGAAAAATTACCCGCGAAAAACTGGTGCCCGGGTTTCTCGAGATTATTATTTTCTAGCCCCGGCCCGTACACCGAGGAAGTACACACCTTCCCGCCAGTACGCCACGATCCTAGGGTATAACGTACTCCCCCGCAGCATCGAAATCCATAGATAAATATACATACTAAAATTTTAAAACGAGAGTACGATCGCGCAATGAATTCCACAAGCCCCGTCATGATGTACACACTGTAGAAAGATCGTACCCAAGTCGAAATCGACGTGTTCGTAGTGAATTTCGACTATAGGTACGATTATGTGCTAGGATTTTGTTAATGCGGGTATGATGGTCCTCGGGTAATCGTACTCCACCCACAGTATAATTATTCCACGGGTTTTCGAGATGGCGTTTGAAGAATACGAAAACGACGACGATAGATAAGAGAAAGGACTGAAACCGTTAGGTTTCAATAAATCTGGACGATCGAGACTTTTTTTTTTTTTTTTATGCGGTACAGATTATCGAAACCCATCACGACCCTTTCCGTCCGGGATCTAATTTTCCCATAACGTTTTCTACGTCCAAAAGTCACGTACGAAGTGATCCGGTGACCATATTCAATAGCTCAGTCACATTTCATTTCTAACCATAATAATTGTATATTTCTCAATTAATTTATATGTAACTCACCTCAATTGAATATGTATTCGAAATGGACTACGATTATCTACCGTTTACAATAGTTGATCGTTCGTTGTGATATTGTTATTGTAACAATTGTAAAAAAAAAAAATCGTAATATAATCACTGTTATCACAATATCATATCAATGTGGTTGATTTTGCGGAACAACGATTTCGAAACGGTGAAATCCAAACGATGTTCATCACGATTGAATATATCGATTACATAATATATAAACTCACGATTAATTAATTACCAAATCGTGATTAATGTGTTTTTTGGTGAAATCTGCCCTAAATTACATTAAACCAACATCAAATGATGGCCTAGGATTTAGATCCAATATACGTCGGAATCTTCGCGTGTACAACACTCACTGGCTACCGACGGTGCGAAGTTTATCCGGATTTTTATTTTCGATTAAATTAAATTTAAAAACGTGATTTGAATTTGTAAACTAAAGTTTAATATTATTATATTATATTACATCAGTATATTATTGAGTAATGATCTCTAAAAGAATTCTTGTCGTCGTTGTTACGATTCGTCGACATATAATAAAAACGGCCCGTTTGTGTTTTAGACCGATCGAAATAACTAATTTCAAAATACAATATACAAAATATGCAAGGTAAAAATATTGATATTGATAGTTATTTTATAATGTATATTTTGAATCGGAATTTAATCATATCGATCGTTATATGTAGAAAAATCGTATCTATACTAATATATATATATATATTAAAACCGAATAGTTTGTACTCAGATTTTTTTGTGTTTTCGGTAATATTTCGGCCAATACGATTCAAAAATAATAATAATAATTAAAATACGAGAGTAATATTATTGCGCTCGTATAGTCTTACGATAATATTACAATACGTTTCTGTAGGTGCGCAGCACGTCGGACTTTTTTTTTTATAGTAAACACAACAATATTATACCGGAATAAAAAAAAAAAAAAACACTTATTTTTTTTATTTTTTTTTTTTTTATTATATATGTAGTTACGCGATGATGTGCGCCGAACCGTGTGTCATTATAATATACCCGGACGGTCATTACGGTCGTAGGGGAATAATAATAATATAAAAAAAAAAGCCTTTTCTCGAGAAAATTATACACGTTCGGCTGTCGTGGGTCCGATTTTTATCGTTATTTTACCGTTGTGCTGCAGGTGGTGGTGAATCTAAAATGTCGACGAACGTTGTCCGTTATACACGACGACAAGACGACGGGCGTTACGACATTAGGCCGCTACTACTCGGCCCGTTCATCTCCGCACGGCGGACGAATCCCAATATTATTATTTCTGTTTATTATTTTTTTTTTGTTTTCGTTCTTGTTTGGAAAATATCAAAAAAAAAAAAAATAATAAATAATAACCCAACGACGATAATATCATACGGGGCGCGCGCAAGGCATGTTATCGGAGATAACGACAACGGGAAACGGGGACGTGAAACTCGGTACGAAAAATACGAGCACCCTCGTCGTTTGGGCGATTAGCCTTTAGAACAATATTAGACGGCCGACGGTAATGCGAGACGAATACGATCAGTGCCGTAAACCGGGTAAAAAAAAAAAAAAAAAAAAAAAAACTATGCGGCGGGGAGGCCAAACGAATTAATTTATTCGCCAAACACCGCCAACCACGGGCGGTGGTGTAAATTATGTTTGTATTCTATGTATACAAAACAATAATCGGAGACTAATTCGAATAACGACTTAATAACCTAATTAAACAAAATAACTTAAACGAAAGAATACAACACATCGTTGTTTTGACGTTAGTTGTCTTATTTGTGTAACCTGGATAATGCGATAACGTTGGCATTACGTCAACACATTATAAATCAGGAGAAACGTGAAAACTTATATAAACAGACTTTTACAGAAATAATTTGAAGAAAAAATAAATGTAAAAAATGTATTGCGTCCTTATTTTATTTTCGAAGATTCGGAGATACCCGTGGGTAGGGCATAACGATACCTTTGCCTCCTAGGAAAAATGTCACAGGAAGAAGCCACTTAATACGAGCAATAGAGCTGGTAGTCGATATTATTTTTGTTTACGGACAGAACGGAACCATATTAGTTTTTGAATATTTTTATTTTTATTTTACATAAAATTTGGTATACCTAATTCAAAAAAAAAAAAATAAATAAATAAATATAAAACTAACATTTCCACATCAAAAGAATTTTCATCTGTTTATCAACCGACGACATTTCCCGAACGAAATTATTCTCGTTTTTTTATATATATATATATATATACATAGAAAAATAAAAAAAAAACTATATATAGCAATGTTAAACAACGTATACCTAAATCCATTTTAAATATTCAATGCGGTTTTTGAAATGGTATATATAAAAAAAAAAAGACAATATAACTTAATTTGTATATGTATTCTACAGAATAAAAACAACCGGCTGCATAATTAATTTATGTGTAAGAGAATCGAGAAAAATAATAGTCACAACGTTATATTTTTTTTTTTTTTTTTTCAAAAACATATAAATTTATTCCGTTCCGCCGAAAGGTTTTTCCGCCGCAGTATTCCTCTCGGCTGGATTTTATATTATTGTGTTTGAACAAAATGAAAAAAAAAAAAAAGCGGCGGATCTTCCGGTGGAAAATCAAGAAAATTACTATCGTCGTCGTCGCGAAAATGATCCGAACGCAACTTCACTCGGCGAAAACGAAACGAAACTCACCCCCCCCCCGCGCCCCTTTAATCTCGCGCGAACTTAAAATAATAATAATTTTACTTATACTCGTTTTCGTTGATTAAAAACGATAAAAATAAATACCCAGGGGCGACCCAATTCCGGAAGAAGAAGAAGAAGAAGAAAAAAAAAACAACAACTGACTCCGGTTGTCGGCAATAAGATATATCGCGGCATGGATTATGTATTTTATTATAAACGGCGACTCGGACGAAGACGTGAAATAATTTATTGTTACTAATTTTATGCGCGGATTATGTGTTTTTTTTTTTTTTATTATTATTTTTTAGCAAATTTCGAGCGCTTAAATACACCTAGCACCGGTACTAGTCGTACTTGTATTTTTTTTATTTTTTTTTATTGCGCTGTGTCGTCGATCAGACGAATACATTATCGCGAAAACGGTCAGGCAATTTTAATTCCGACAAATGTTTTTTAAAATATCTTAGATTACACCCGTCCGACATTTCATAGCCGATCTCTCTCATAATCTCTGACTAAGCTATTTTTTTTTTTTTATAGACGATATCATCATTAAATTACACGGAGGTTATAATGGACTCTATTGGCTACTGTCGAAAGATCAAAGAATAATTCGTTTTTTTTTTTTTAACTATACTTTATCGAATCACGTTAATAATTGAAAAAAAAAAAAAAAAAAAAAAAAGGCGATAATTCTCTGTAGCCGTTTAATGTTAAAACGCATTATTAATGTAATGAAAACGAAAAATAATTTATTCGTACGACGAATTTTGTTCTGTTTCTTATATTCTCATAATTGCGTGCGTGTATTTGATTATATATTTATCCAATAATATTATTATCGTATTTGTGTTAATTCGATTGTGAATAAATTTATTTTTAATCTCGCCTATTCCTGCATACCCATCGG
The DNA here is from genome assembly GCA_956483605.1 of Tuberolachnus salignus. Classification (NCBI taxonomy): domain Eukaryota; kingdom Metazoa; phylum Arthropoda; class Insecta; order Hemiptera; family Aphididae; genus Tuberolachnus; species Tuberolachnus salignus. The sequence continues at coordinate 6,446,157 of OY101436.1, read as the reverse complement.
TCTTATCTATAAACCACTTTGCGTGTATTCTATATCTTAAACTGTTATTTTTTCTCTCTCTCTCTCTCGCCGAGAGAGTATGACAGTTTAAAACGGTTTCGGTGTTATAGGAAAAAAAAAAAAAAACTAACGAATAAAAAGCATAAATGTTGTGTAAAATATATGATATACAACGCCGCCGGTAATTGTCAACACCCGCGGCCGCGTGCGTAGAAAAAAGGTGCTCGGAGTAGAAATAACGAACGATGAAGAATTTCAAAAAGAAATAAAATTAAAAAAAATATATCGACATTGGTATTATAAAAGATACCGGCTTTGACGCGTTAACACGATTGCGCACTTAACTATTATTATTATACGATGCGATTTCCACTCGAAAGTTGACTTTTGGATTAGGCCGTTCTCCCCAATGTACGTATAAATTACACACGAGATTAAAGCTTATGCGATAAGATTGTTTTTTTTTTTTTTTTAAATAATATTATTATAGTATTTCGAATCGTGCGTGTCTGTACGGTACACAGAGAAATATAAATACGCGTTCGCGGGGACGACAGGCGAATACGTGAACGGTAATAATATTAAAATATCGTCTTAACGTATACCCATAACCGCCGGCCATATGAACGGGAAAACAATTCCCGGCGGGAAATAATTTTTTTTTTTTTTTTTTGAATTCTCGTGCCACGGTACGCGTTATATTTTATGATTTTTTTTTTTTTCTTCTTGTCGTTTTTCGTATCGTTATACACAACCGCTAATAAAATACGGCATTACGTGTACCCCGAAAACGTGTCGTATTATTCGCGTAACAACACCGAAACGCAAACCGTAAACCATCCCTCCGATTGCGTTCTTCGATCATTTTGCGCCGCGCGATCGTCAACGATAAATAATATTATAATTTTCGCCGGACCGCATCGTCGGGCTGCTTATAAGACGCGTCGTACGTCCCCGTAGGTTACGTACGAAATTAACAATTTGACCGTGTGCGCCACGGTTTTCTCCGGCCGTTAACCGTATATATATATATATGCAATATACCATCGAGTTAAAAATAAAAAAAATATCACTAATTCCAACGTAAAAAAAAAAAAAAAAATTATATAATACGGCAAGTTGAAAATCGTTTAAAACCCGCAAACACGTATTGTAATTGACACAGTGGTGCGAAAGGTTAGCGTTTATAATACGACCTCGAAACGAAAAAAATATATATATATTATCGTACAACGAGATGATGTCACGATTTGCGAAAAAAAAAAAAAAAGTTCAGTGTGGTTTATTATGGTTTTTATACTTGAATACCAATCTCTACAATACATTCGATTAACATTTTTTACATTATTATAAAACTTTTGGTCCGTTTAATAATTCGGTCTGTCGGGATTGGGTCCTTGCACCTCTGTACGCGAAACGGACAAAAGGGAATCGTGACAAATCGTTGGCGTCAGGGGGTCACAGATGTTTTAGCGGATACGAAGTTTCGAACGAGGAAAAATAGCCGGTGGCTCGTGCGGGCGAGATACCTTTGGCTAATTGTTTTACACCCGACAGCCCCGCGTAGCGATTCAATAGCACACGACTCCTAGGAAAATAATATGTTACTTGAAAAAAAAATAAAAACTAAAACACAAACCAGTCGTAATCATCCTTCTCCGGAGGGCGGGGAGGGGTTAATTTTTTTTTCCATCGCATATACATTACGACGACGTTTAGCGGTTAGTGTCTTCGTGATCGTTATTACGTCTTTACGAGAGATTATTCCTTATACTTGTAATTCAGACCATACACGAGATCAATCTATTGTATACCCACCCTCCCGCCACACGGAATTTCACTCATCTTTACTTTCCGCCGAGGCCCGGACCTCGTTTTGGCGGGCCACCGCGCAGCCCTTATGACCTCCGACCGAAATCTCAGTGGACGATAAAAAAACGAAATAACAAACAAAAAAAAAAAGTTAATAATCGCACTCTAGTCAAGCTCTGAAGATTACACTGAGCGAGTTTACAAGCTGTTAGTTGGCGGGTTCGGATGCGGGCGAGTCGGCCAGTGCGATCGTGATGATCGCACGCAAAACTCTCCACTCGCTCGGTAACCAACTAATTAGCGTGTAAAAAAACACGTGTTGCGAATACGTTTTTATTATAACAATACGTTATTGTTTTTTTTTTTTTTTTTTTTTTTTTTTTTTAACATACATACATACATCTGACGGCTGTTTCCATCCCATGGTTTCGCCCACACGTTTCTCTGCATTTTCCTTTTTGTTTTCCTAACTCTTTTTCGATGGTATGAGCCAAACTAATGACTCCCGCACAAACTATTTCCGTCGACATTTTGTAGACACTGAAACCATTTTACCTCCCGGACCTCGCAGCTAGTTCACAATCAACTATGCCGACACGCGGCTAGTTTACTAGCTAACAATCCCAAACGCCGTCGAGTGACGAGTAAAGTAGCCTAGTGGCTTTCAACTTTACCCGCAGATAGTTTACAATCTGCTGGTTGGCTTGTGAACACGATAACGCCGGGCGAATTTACTAGCAGCTGGTGAATTCGCCAACTTGCGGCTCGTAAACTCGCTCGGTGTTACCGAGACCGAAAAATATGCGCATCCCCCGGATAGGAGTCGCTGCGGCGTAATCGCACTTTTGATTTTCAAAACGTTTCTTCATTATTTTTATTTTTTAACGGTTTGTCGCTGTGTGAATATGACCGTGCACACACACACACACACACACACACACACACACACACACACACACACACACACACGCCGTGTTAAACAAAAAACGTGGGAAACCACGTGCGGGCACATAAAACGGTGGAATTACCCGCAGGCCAATCGATCATGTAATAAAGTCGTCGGTGTCGTCGGTCCCCAGCGTAGTCGCGTGTAGAAGATAAAAACGCTCGTATTAACAAATAAAAAATTTTAATAATGTTAAACTACGCGCGTGTGCGTATAATAGATTAGGAAAATCCGTCGCGAGCATCCCGCGTATTATTTGTCTAAACCTTATTATTACCGTCCGATTCGATTGTGCGTCGTCAAATCCCGTCGTCTCTTCGCGCCTACTAACCGATACACGTCATGGAGTCCTAGTCGATTTTCACTACGCGGGCAGCGTTCAGACTAATCCAGATAGATATCTATATAGATAATATTTTTATTTTTTTATCTTGTCCGCACGAATAACTAGAATCCATCTGAAGCTTAACGAAGATAAAAAAAAAAAATAATAATAATTATCTAGATAAAATATCGCCAATGGAAAATTAATAATTAAACACCTAATTATATTTTATTGCATTCAGTAAAAAAAAACATAAATAGACAAAAAATATCGTATTTCAAATTTCACATGTTATCTCATTTATCTTATCCGAGATAAATTTAGTATTTGTTGTCTATATCTGTACCCAGATGGTATTGGGAACAATTATCTTTTATCTGTGTCTGGATATCTTACACTTATCTGTGTTTCAACAGTGGATAATATCTATCCAATAACACCGGTGTTATTTCTATGCAAATCTATAGAAATCAATGGCGTTACAGTAAAACGAGAATAACCAATCTCACACGTTACGAATGGATATTTTGTTTTATATTTTTATTCGTATTATTATTATCGTATAAGTTTGTAAAATATCACCGTTGTCGTAGGCTCGTATTGTTTTCAATCCGAGTAAAAATCTGGTTTCGTTTATTTTTATATTAATATTATTTTTTTCGGAATTCCGTCGGGAATTAATAACGCCCGGTTTATCGTTTTTTAATAAAACCCGCGATATTATATTATTATCGAATAATAATACGAATGGCGCCGAATAAAAAAAATAATATAAACACACACACACACAATAAGCGTTGCTGAAATTAATTTCATTTATAATAAAGTCCGGCGGCAAAACGAAAACGTGTAATGGAATTCGAGCTATTGTAAACGGCGGGGGCGACCGTCGGCAAAAAAAATCCGTCGTCATTTCATAATCTCGACAAAACGGGCGCCCGGCAAAACGTCTTCAAACACGTCCTGTTGTAATATATTTTTGACGGGCGCCGTGTACGAATTGAGTAATCTTTCTTTGGAAATTATTGCGGTCGTAGCCATTGTCCTCCGGAAATGTCACGCCGTTACACACATCCCGCTGCCCGTTTCCCGCCCGTTCCCGAAATAAGTAATTGTGTCGCCCTTCTAACGAAATCCCGGACGCCCGTACATTACATGTTCTGGTCAAGAATGTTCTCTTCCGAACGTCCCATACTTTAAGCCGAGATTGAACGAAGCAAATTTAAACAATTTTTAATGATTATAAAATTAAACGTAATATACAGGGTCCGGCAGGGCCCACTGACGAGTTTAACGAGGTCATTAGCCTGTGATAAGATAAGAGCAGGCCCGTTAATAAGTGGTATATTTTGAATTCGACGGTAATGCCGTTTTTATTCGTAATCGTGGTCTGGACAGGTGTACATCGTGGTTTCCGCGTGCGTGCGTATTACGAAAATAATTATTCTGTGGTCGCTACAAAAAAAGGCTTTTCGTATACACTTCGGCGGCATTCCACGTGCTGAATCTGTCCTTTCTGCTAACACTATCAAATTTTGGATACGGCATTTGGATGAAACCGGACAAGTACCCAGAGTAGACTTGGACACGGAGCATCCAGAACGGTAAGAACCCCCGAAAATGTGCAGTTGGTTAGAGTCAATTGAGCAGTAACCAAGACGCTCAGCCCGGAAACACGCTGTAGCTATGGGACTCTCAGACCTTTCTTTGAGGAGAATTCTTCACGGAGGTTTATCATTCCATCCCTATAAATTAATGCTTGTCCAAGAGTTCATTGCTACTGTCTACGGCAACCGTAAAAATCTCTGTCAGCAAATTCGTCTGCAAATTCCTCCGATATCGACTTTTTTCTGTAGCGATGAGGCCCATTTTAATCTTTCTTGAACTGTAATTAAACAAAATTTTCGATACTGGGCTACAAAAAACCCACGGCAGCTCCATGAGAGACCACTCCACGTGGATGTCGAGGCCATACAAGTCGAAATGTGCCGAAAGTCATATGAGAGCTTCAGAGATCGTCTACAACAGTGTATCAATGCTGATTTTATGATATAAAAATTTAAAAAGATGTATGAAAAATAATATCTTTGTGATATAATTTTCAAAAAATAATTTTTAAAAATGGGATTGAATATTGATTTAAATAAAAAAAAACCTTTCCTCTATGTTATACTGTTCATTATTTATAGCCAATCAAAACTCGTCAGTCGGCTCTGCCGCACCCTGTATATATATATATATATATATATATATATTCGGCAGACTTTTTTCCAAGTTCTAAAAGGTTTTTTTTTTTATATTTTTGTTAAAGCGCGATGGCGACCGGTGCAGGATAAAATTCCGACATTTTTTATATATTTTTTTTTTTTATTTTACTGTTGTTGATTAAATTGAATTTAATATTCGTATGTAAACTAGAAGCTATTTTAGCCCGGAGAAACGTATTCGGCAAAAAGCCGAGAGTTGTAATACAACATTTATTTTTGATTATTATTATTATTATTATCTCTTTTTTTTTTTTTTTAAGGAAAACCGCATTACGTTTTTGGAGGAAAACGGACTTGTCCGTTCAGTACGGTAAGTACTTATGTACGACGCCGGTGCAATACTCGTATGTACAATGGACTGAGAAAAATCTAGCGAATACACTGGAAATTATAATAATCTATAGTCGAGTAAACAAACAAATATGCTTAAAAAAAAAAAATCGATTTTTTAACAAGTCAATGCCCCCGCCACCGCATCGTTTCAAGCGAACATACGATATAATATAATAATGATAATTATATACGTAATGGTATGCGAGGACACGAGTGTGTGTTCACACTGTACTCACTGTAATTTGGCAAACACGTAATAATATTGTATAATGGATGATGTTTTTTTTGCACGAAAATATTATTACGACCGTTTAAGGTATCCGGAGTGAGAGCTGAGGGGGAACGGTAAAAACTATACCGATCGTAAGTACATACGATGATATATTATAACAATTGTAATATTTTTTTATTATTATTACAATTATTCTGTGTATATGTAAGCGAATCTCAATTGAGTCTTGTTATGGAATTTTACAGGGAAATGTACAGATGAGAAGGGTCGCGCTGCCAAATTCGTATTTTTTTCATCACGACAATGCACCGGCACATTTAGAGGTTGTCGATTCGTGAATTTTTGGCTAATAAAAAAAAAAACTGCTGTAGTATAGCGGACTCCGTCTATTCTCCAGTTCAGGTCCCATGTTTTTTTTTTCTTTTACCAAGACTAAAATCTGCGCTTAAAGGACAACGATTTCGCGATGTAGAGGAATTCAAAGCGAACGCGACAACAGAACTCATAGCTTTAACTTTGGAACCGTTCCAAAGGACTTTTGAATAATGGCAAGATCGTCGGGATCACTGCATATCGTCCGGAGGAGAGTATTTCGAAAGGGGTATCTTTAAATAATGTTTTACTTTGTTTTTGTAATTATTAAATATAAAATCCTGGTACTTTTTGAACAGACTTCGTACTCCCGCGAAACACTTCTACGCCAGCGCTCGGCATGCGTTTACCGTTACATTACAGGCGCGTTTATCAAATACATAACAATAAAACATATACTAAATTTCTGTAAAATGCTTAATATCGCGAACCGAATTATTCAAAAATTAATGTTTACGGGGCGGGGGGGAGGGGTGGAAAAAAAGAAATCTTGCGAAACCACGCGTATAAAAAAGCGTTATTTTAATAATTGTTTTGTAGAAAAACGAAAAAAATTACGTTATCGTCACGTATTTTTAGAGCCGGGTATAACAACACGTCAATAGTTCGATTCGCAGTACGATGTTCTTACATCCCGATGTCGGTTTTACCGCGATTAATACCGACGAACGCGATTTGTACGAAAATGTAAACCGGACGACATCGCGTGTACTTTTTACAAGCGGCTACCGAGTATATTTTTTTACTGCGGCAGTCGTTTTAAAAACGCGTACAACGAATTCTCCGTCGGCGGATATTATAATATTGTATGTCCCGGATATTGTCGGCAGCATTTCCGAAATTGTTTGCACATAATTCACGCCGTCGGGAGGAGCATTTTCGGACTTTTTGTCGCTAACGAGACGAACGGCGACGGCACACGCCAAAGGCCGAAACGTAATTTTCCCCGGACTTTTCGGTGCGGACAAACCGAAAGTCTATCGTATAGGTACGTATACCCATTGTCGTACGCTGGTTCCATGAACTATTTACCAAAGATGGTCCAACGATTTTTCTGGCGGACAATTTAATATATTACTTTAATGCCCTTCCTTTAAAATTTACGTAATATATTAAACAAAATGTTCTATACGTGTACGAAATAACCTTAATACATTATTATAAACGTATCAAATAGACATACTTGTTTATTTTACAGAAAAAAAAATATATATATATATAATAAATAACAATGACAGAGTGAATGACTGTTGAATTTATATTTACTTATAAAGACCGTATACGATTTTTTTTTTTTTACTAATAAATTATGATGAATACATTAAATGTCGGTATTAAAAAAGCCAATTGAATGTTATTGGTATAGAATTTGTTTAAAAAACCGTCAATATCTACGAGTTTGTACATAGACTAGGGCGCGTTCGAAAATAATACGAATTTTATCAATCGTCCATAGCCATCGGCAATTCAATCGATAATTGCAGGCACTGCATTTCCGAAGGCACCGTAATATGATTATAATTTAATAATATAATAATATAGAATAAAAACAAATAAAAAAAAAAAAAACCCCATGAATATAATTTTATTTATTTCTATTGGAGGGAAATGTAAAAAAAAAAAAAAAAAAACACCTGCACACACAGACAGTATTTAATATTTACATTTTCAATAAATAAAATACTCGTAGTAGTGTACATGAAATTACAGGGTGGGCCGACTACGGTCGGTCTCTAACCGAGACGTTTTACGCTCTGACTATCATAGTAATTATTTACATTAAAAAATTGCATACATATAACTAATAAGTAAAACGAAATAAATTGCCTATCGCAAGTTACGTGCAATTTTTTAATAATGCAAATAACGAATACGATACAAATATTTATTATATCAATTAGCATTATAATATATAATGTTAGTAGGTCGTTAATAAAAACATAAATCAATCCATTTATAAAATCGATAATAATTATTATTATTATAACAATTACGAAAGTTTCTGCCACAAGTTTCGATATTTCAGACTCGATCAGGATCGCACTGGGAATCCGGTCCGGCCGGAGATAATATTATAGAATCGGCCCTCTTATTCAATTCAATACGTAAAATAAAAAAGATCGAGGGCTTTAAATCCTCCTAAACAGATCATTCCCTATGTTTAAAATACACACACGCGGTGCCAATCGTGGATAGGGTCAAATTAAAAATTTACTCTCCAAATTGTTATAATTTTGGTTCTTCTAAAAAAAGACATGTAAGAAAACTCTTTAAAATTTCGTAAACGAATTAACCATCGAGTATTAATAACATATTACGGTTTTAACGTTTACTCCATTCTTCCGTTACTAACACGACGGGTCTCGGTAATATTTGAACTGTTACGTTTGAAAATCGAAAACAGAATAACGTTAAAAAGAAAAAATATTATTATGAATCGGCCCAGGTTGAATCAATTATTTTTAACGGCCTGCAGAGTTTTGATCGGTACCTCGCCGGCCCAGTCCCACCCCGGGGCTCGATACTGGGCAGTTTTAACCGCAGATTGGATTCTATATTTGGCAACTGGTTTCTATATTTGTTCATAACGTACACGAGAGAAGGTAAAAAACTTATTCACAGAGGTATGTAGTTGGTAACGGGAATTAACACTCGCGGAGCATTATTCGACAATTCCGGCGTTTGATTAAACTTCATTTTTAAACTGCTTATTTGTAGGTATAGCGAGGTCACGGCTAGGTCTTTGACCAGGGCGACCTTCCCTGATAGTCGCTTCGTGTGCGCCTCGACGGGGGACGGCATTCACCTCCACGCGGTGGTAGATATTAAGTGGGTTAGTCGAGTTTCTCGGGTAATCGAAAACCGAGAAACGGCAATTCTCGTCAGGGCGGGAATGATGGATCCCGCTTGGGTTATCGGGCGGTGTTTGGGCGCTCGAGCGATGGACCGCGTAATGCGTTCGGCAGTACCGCTCCACCCGGGAAACCGGACAGTGTCGATAGTTCTTTTTCGTCGTCGGGATTCGGGCGAATTTACTTTCGCCAATTCACGTTTTGGCGTCTGGGAACGCAAAATGTCCAACACGCGCGTCTGTGAAGGGTACGCACGGGCGATCGTTGGCCCACGGAGCCGTCCACTAACGGTTTCGGACCGCGATCCCGTCGGTTCGTCGGAGTTGTAATGAGATAGCGGCGCAGGCGAATTCGGAAGGCGTAACGTGTGCCACCGGGACGCTGGGTGCGTCTACGGTTTTAACCGTCTGCTCGTTCCTTTGCTTATGCGTAGACGTTGCTGCCGGGCCATTTATACGGGCCGGGGAAGTGGGATGGGGTGGGGGGTGGTACCACGGGTCAAGAACCGCCGGCGCAGAACGTATAATCGGCCATTTTTTTTTTTCCGTTCTTTTTCTATTGATAAGCGGTCCCGTCCCATGTTTACACCGGTACGGTGGTAATAGAATAATAATAATTCGATACGGCGGGTCTAGAAAAATTATACATAAAACAAACAAACACCGCGCACATCAAACGGTACTGCGGCGGCGGCGGCGGCGACAAACAAACGCGCCGATATACGCGACCGCAGTAATCGTGTATTATTACTATTATTATTATATACACGGACGATAATAATTATATTACATACGTCATACGTTATTAACTAATGGACGACGGCGGCGGCGGCGGCGGCGACGACGACGGCGTCTGTTTGTGCACCGTGCCCGCCGAAAGCGCGCCGCCTATAACGCAATAATATTATTCTACGCGCGGTCGGCTGTTTATTGTACGGGGCACGGGCCCGTATTGTAGGCAAATAATATTATCGCGCCGGTCGTCGTCGTCGTCGTCGTCTGCGGCCGGTTTCGTGTACGGCCCACACGTCCTCCCCGGGAGGTAGGTTAGCGTATAATGATATCTTATACACTTTTCATATATAAAACGATAGCGTTTGTTGTTGTTGTTGTTGTTGTTGCTAGCGATGATTGTCGTGTGCGAAAATCAGCGGAAAAGCGCGAAACGACCGCGGATTTAACCGTACGTCAATTAGCGAACGAAGCGAACGTCTTGGATTGGATCTTGTCACGAAATTTTAACCGAAAATTTACAGACGAAAAGGGTACCTGCCCAATTCGTTCCGCGATTGTAAAAGGAAAATCGATTTTAACGATTTGCCAAGACCGTAAAAATCGTTCTGCTGATTTTAATTTCATAAAAAAAAAAAACATTATCACAGGTGACGAAACGTCGGTTAATGGATACGAGACTAAAATCCTGCGTTCAAAGGACAACGGTTTCGATGTGTAGAGGAAAATGAAGCGAACACGGCGGCGGAACTTAAAGCTATAACTTTGGAACAGTTCCAAAGGACTTTCGAAAAATGGCAAGATCGCTGGGACCATTTGCGTATCGTCCAGAGGAGAGTATTTCGAAAGTGATATCTTTAAATAATAATAATAATTTTCATTTTTTGTTATTTTTAAATATAAAATTCTGGTACTTTTTGAACAGACCTCGTATATATATATCTATAATAATATATAAAATGATAGCGTTTGGCTGTGTGTTCGGGGTAAACTCCCGAAACTATTAAACCGATTTGGCTGAAATTTGTATTCTTATCAGCCTGTTTACGACGCGACAAGTCACATAGGCTATTCAACAGTTTAAAATTGTTAACAATAAAACACCAATAAACAATTTTTAAATGCAGAGCGACTGCTTGTGAGTTGTAATGAGGTATATAATGTGTAACAATGTGATCGAGGCTACAATTCTTACGGGTCCAGCCGCCGGGCAACTTGCTTTTATTCCGTGAATTCCTTTGATTCTTTCAGACTTGACGATGGAGTTCAAAAGAGTGCGGTTTCCAGTTTAGAGTTTCTTTGGCAGTCGCCATCAACAAGTCGCATGGGCCAGATATTGACGTGTGTGGGAGTTGATTTGCGCGAAGATTGTTTTTCGTACGGTCAGCCTTAAGTATGCTCTCTTTAGAACCGGAAATCCCGCGAATCAATTCATTTTTACTGCCGACGACGGATAAAACGAAACATATCGTGTATACAGAAATTTTGTAAATTTCATTTTTTTTTTTTTTTTTTTTTTTTTTTTTAATAAGGTGAATTTTTTTTTTTTTTTTGCTTAGGATACAGTACATTAATACAATTTTTTTCGAATAATTTCTGCGTATTCTAGATTTATTTGTAACCTACCTGCGATTGCTCACACTCGCGCTCGGGCGGAGCCGAGACGGAAGTATGCTAGTCGTAAATAATCGTCGTCGTGGCCACCGATGCTATTACAATTTTTTTTGGAAATATTACGTTTCCCTGAAATAGTTCCCTTTTTTTTTTCCTCACGCCCTCCCCCACCGTAATACGAAATTGGAAAAATTTCAAAAATTAAATTTTCAATTAAAAACTCGCGGCGGAAATTCACTCGTAGGACGTGGGGACTGTTTACTATTACTATAGAAAAGGACGGTTAATTATGCGCATATTACGATAATTAATTTTTACACGAAAAAAAAATTATGAAATGCATCGTAAACTAAATTGTTTAATTATAATATTATTAAATTACTTTTACTGTAAAACGTTAGAATTTGTAAATTAAAATTTAAAAAAAAAAAATACTAAAGAAATATCATTATAACCCCGAGTTAATCGTTTATCCCACGATGTAATTTTCCTTTAATTTAATTGGCGATTTTCGTTTACGCACGTTATTATTATATCGATTATAATACATCGTTATTTTTTACTCAAATTTCTGTGAAAAGTGATCGCAATAGTTTTTATAAAGTTCTTATTAGATTTTTTATACAAATTACAAATTATAATAACCTAACCAACAACTATAAAAACAAAAAAAAAAAAAATCATCACACGATATAAATACATTAATATTAATTGTTACTAAAATGTCTGTATGGCTACACGAATTGTGATTGTGTCGAACCTAGTGAGGGTGTAAAGTTATGTTTACGCTCGTGCGCTGCTTTATCGTGCGTTTGATGCATGCGTCACAGGCGCGCCACGAGTTGAACGAAAAAGCTTGCGATAGCGCATGCCTCTTCGAGTTGAGCGGCTACATTTTCGTGACGCACGCTACAACGCAAGGTCTTCCGAGATCGGTGGGAATCCGTTCAACACGCCGTGCGTTTCTTTTTTCTTTTTCTTTTTTTTTTGTTATTATATTATTTAATATTTTATTGATTACGTTTATGATTTTTATATCGATTTTGAATATTTGTTTTAACAAAATATGGCCGAAGACCAAAATCTAACAGCACGTTTCATTAAACAATACTGGTAATATTAATATTGCATTTTAATTCAATCAAAGATGATATTTTTTTTTTTTTTTTTTTTTAATTATTTACGTAATAATTTAACGTTCCAGCCACCTTGGGGGATGCTAACCATAAACACTACACGAATAAAATTAAAAGAAATTGTGCTATTGTTGCGATCGGCAAAAAATCTAACATTGTGTGGCATTTACTCGGTGGCAGTAAAATCAAAAATAAAGAATTTGCGATCATACTTTTTTTAAAGAACGGCATCAAATATATTATATCTATAATTCTGAAATTTCGAGTATTTAAATCGTTTTTAATCCACAAAGAACGCTTCTTCCTACGTTTCTTTTTTTTTTTTGTGCACTCACAATAATTAAGTAGACCGCGCTGGCACCGAGAAACACATGTGAATCCGACATGTTTATTAAAAACAAACTGGGAGACGACTACTTTGTGACGTCGCTGGTGTGAACAGAAAAAAAAAAAAAGCATACTTTAAAAACATTAAACAGAGGCATGCGCTAGGGGAAAGTGGAATTGAATGTCGTAACGCAAGTTGAATTGAAAATTGAAGAGGAAAGCGCACGAGTGTAAACCTACCCTAAAATATCCTCTTCATTCACAACTATGTGACGGGTACAGTGTGGCCAAACACGTGCGTTTAACGTATCGCCAACGAATTTCGTCCAGGCTTACATTTTCCGAAGCGAAATCGCATTTTTACTTATTAAAAACTCCCGTGTCTTTATTTTATTTTATTTTTTTTTTTTTCATAAATATAGCAATATTGATTTAAGCAAATATTTTTAACTAAAACTGGCCACAACTCGAAACTCGATTACTAGCGACTAATAACGTCGTACTCGCTTATCTGTTTTCTGAGTAACTGTAATATTGACGTGGAAACTCCTTCGTAATAGTCGACTATAGTGTCATTAATTCGATAACGAGATAATAAGACACATATGTTATCAGAAGATAGTATGTGATTGCGACAACTACGAGTCCGTATAATAATTATTGTGTTACGTCTCCTCGTGGTTATTTATGGATATCGATAAATGTAACTCAAATATTGTTTGAAAACCATTGCCAACTTAATTTTAAATCGACTTAAATGGCTTTGGTCGAAACGTAAGTCGGTTTCCTTTGGTAGGAGAACAATCGACATTTCCGAATGGGCCGGGCATAACTATACGGTCGTACATATCCAGGGATGGCCGACTTTTTTTATTATCTGGCCCGCGATACATTTTCAAATAGCTTCAAACAATATTACGAATCATTACAATTTTAAGAAATCAATACATTTTCCGCGTGGCGAAGTTATACAAATAGAATTGGACGACTATAGTTGAATTTCGAACGTTGCATTACCTACACACTGGGACGAATTAATTGTAGAATTCGAAAGACGATTTGAAGATGTTTTAACTCGTGCGTCTTCAAATGTATTTGTTTACTAATCCTATGGCGGTTAAAATTGAAAAACAATACGCGTATCAAACAGATCCATATTTATCTAGAATAGAGATTGACGTGTGCTTTTGAAAAAAAAGGTTAATTTTGATATTTCTTTAATTGTGTTTTTTTTTTTTTTTTTTGCTTTGATTTCTACGCTCTGGCTCGCTAGATTTTTAGAAAATTGGCCCTCCGGTTACTTTGAGTTGCCCGTCCCTGGTGTACATAATAATAATAATAATAGTATTGTATACACGTAATGATTTACCACCGGACTTAAACGAGGGCGATTTGCCCGCGGCGGAATTCGCCAAATAACCACGTCGCCGTCGTGTCGTACGCCCCGCGGCGACGGTCCGTGCGGTTGAAAATCGTTTCCGGAAAACGCGTTTACCGCCGTCGCCGCCGGAAATCGATTTAATTGGCTGCAGCGGGTCGAACCGGAAGCTGTGGCGGTGACGGCGTCGGATTTCGAGGACTCGCAGACGCGAATTTCTTATGGCGGGACACTAGTGCGCGGGGGGGTTGTATACGCAGGTATGCACTTGAATATGCCCACGGAAATCCGGCTGCTTACACTAATACAGGACGATCCTCGGCGATCGCCTTTGAGTGGAATTGATTTTTATACGTACGGTCGTTCTAAAACTATACGAGGCGTGTACAAAAAGTACCAGGACAGATTTTATCACGGATAATCTGCACACGATAACGTTTCAAATTGTAAACAGTTGTATTCCTCGCGAATATGTGGACATTTCAAACAAAACCCGGATTCGCTATCTTATCTCAGTTTAAAAATTCCACGTCGTTAAATCCGGTCAGTTTTTTCGATTCTAATTTCCAACCCTAAAAAGTGACTTCTCAACAGTAGCTGACCCACGGTTCGTCAACTCCGGATCTGTCACCGCCTGCTAAACATTACGTATCATCTTTCGGTTTACCAACGTAAACGATCCGATCTGTTAACAAGAAACATATGAACGACTAAAACAATCCCGAGAATATGACGAATAAAACATTGAATTATAACGGCGTTTTTTTTTTTTTTTATAGAATATTCCCGAGATGTAGAGGACTATTTCCGGTTCCCAAGAACATTTCTATCAGTGGCGTGCTCCAGAGGGATGACGAACTCTTGGGGATCATTTTTTTTTTTTATCGTCTATTTGTTAGATACATACAACGAATGCGTTGTAACACTGTATATTCACTTTGTCCGTATATTATTAACGTTACCCAGATATTATGACGATAAAGTCAATATTGAGACGGTGGTGGTCAATTGTCAGTTGTGAAAAAAAAAAAAAAAAAAAGAAAAAACAAGTTACGCCACTGATTCCCATGGCGGCACAGCGCGGTAATAATATTTTTCTTAAATTTTCTATACGTAAACGAACGGATAAAAAGATTTCGATCTTTCGTTTTTGAAATAAAAAGTAATAGAGGCATTGGCGTATATTGACATTTCGGTAATGAAACGACGGCAGACGAACCGAACAGACGATACAACAGGTGAGGATTGCGGGTGAGCCGGTGACTTACTGTCTTACGACACATTATCATATTTATGTATATAATAATCTGGACAATATATTGTAATATGTTTAAACTATTGTTCTGGTGTTCGGAACTCGAATATATCTCTCGATCCATTATGAAAAACCACCGTCGAGTACTGCGATCGTCTCACTATCGTTATCACAGAAAGTATTAATTTTTTTTTGACAATTTAAGAAACTATCAATGTTCTACAATGTTACATCGCCGGGGTAACGCGATTTCCAAATGTAAACGAACGATCGGCCGTTTTATAAATAATAGAAGACCGCGCCCAATACAAAACAAAAAAAAAAAAAAAAAAAACCGCGTATATACGACGAATCGCCGCGTTTAAAATCTTGGAGCAGCGGAGCAACAGCAGTCGTCAAAAGGTTTTTTTTTTTTTTTTCAACCGATAATAATTTATTTCGGATCGACGTGTTTGTCCACGCCGCCGCCGGTGTTGGACACGAGAGACGACAATAATTCATTCATCATAATATAATTTATGGCACGGGGCTATAATAATAATAATAATAGTATAATACAGTAATAGTATAAGTGTTTGCAAAGTGTATATTGCGAGGGGATATAACCGCAGTCGTGAAAAATGTTTTATGTTACCCTGCCAATTGCTAATGCGTTACGGTGTTACGGCGGCGGATTGGATGTACTCAGAAATTGTGATGGACGACTGTAGAAGAGAGAGAGAAAAAAGAAAAAAAAAACATTAAACAGTAAATCACTTTTTATATTGCCGATAAAAATGGCCATAATATTATAGTGACGGTTTTTTTTTTTTTTTTTTTTTTATGTTTTATGTTCCTTAGAAAACAAATCTAATCACGAATTCGCCGCTAACAAAAAAATAAAAAATAAAAAAATAATAATATTACACTCGGTAATAATTATTTCTATTCGGGTTATGTTTCGATTTTTTAAGCGATTATAATCGTTACAATTCGTAAAACGATAATTTCAAAACCGCTGACGGGACGTCGTTATACGTATACTTTTATTACAAACGAAAATTAAATTTGATTTAATTTCGATTTGACGTTTTCCTTTTTCATTTTCTTTTTTCTGACGCTTAATACACCGCCGAAGAAAAAACAAAAAAAAAAAAAAAAAAAACGGTCGGAGTCGACAAAGGGAAAATCAGTTTTTAACGTCAAAACGGTTATAAAAATATATATTATCGAAACGCGACCGTCACGAGAGCGAAAAAAACAGATCGGATTACTGCTGGCTGCTTTTTACGTTAATAATCAAAATACGGGAGAAACGCGCGCAACAAAAACGTATACCGATCATCATTATAAAACCATCAAGTTTGACTAATGCACGTCGTACGGAATGTTTTCCGCAAAAACGTATAGATAATTTCCATTTTCGGCGACGGTATAATCTTAACGACGGCACGGTGTTTTGTTTTGTTTTGTTTTTTTTTTTTTTTTTTACGTTAATATTTGGAAAACCGTACAAAAAAAAAATAACAAAATCCTCTCCGTCCGGACAACGGCGGTTTTGTATAAACTGATGAAATAATTATACGCGTGAAATCTAACAGCCGTAACCTATATCCAAAACGTAATAGTAATAATGATTACTATACCGTGGTCAATAATAATAATAAATAAATAAATACGAAAATTTCGCAATAAAATGCGTAATATGACGGGTGGGGGGGAATGGGGGGCGGCGGGAATCGTGTATATATGAAACAAAAGAAAACGAAATGAAAAAAATTCAACTTTTCCCGCCCCCCCTCCCCGAGGTCGTACTATTTTTACTGGTGTTTTATCTCGTACGAGTACGTGTGTACACGCGGGTTTCGGCGCGCAAACTAATTGCCCGGGCGTTATTTAAATTAGGTTTTCTGCGTACGTATAGGTGTATCACTGCAGTGAAACTTTATTAGGTTAAATTCGCTCGTATATGGCGTGCGCTCGTTATAATATTCTCGTATATTATGCCGTAATGATATTCCGTACACGATCGATTTTTAATTGGATTTTCGTTCCCGGGACACTCGGCGTTGTACCTATGCAATATATATATATATATATAAATGCGAAGTATTATATATCTACGCCGAAACAGCTGTGTTAGAAAAATATCGACGTCGGTAAATTATAAGGATTGAAAAACCCGCCGGTATTTAATTCGCGCGCGCAAGGAATACAGCCGAGGTCCGAACAAAATATATGATGTTGGGTAGGTTTGTATTTCACATCATATATATATATATATACAGTCGAGTCGCGATAACTCGAAGTTGAAGGGGGATGAAAATTCACCTCGAGATATGTGTTATTATTCGAGATACCTAATTCGAATTTATCAAAATAAAATAAATACTTCGAGTTACCTATGTAATGGAATATAATTTTAAAATTTTACGATAAAAACGTTATGACAAATATAATACATTTATGTTTATACATAAACTAAATATGTATTATTTATGAGATACAGTAGAAAAATAATTTCTTATTAATTTCTGGTTTTTTTGGCTGTTTATTGACAAAATCTTCTAATTTGCCTATGGATTCGAAAATACAAGTGTCCACGCCTTCGATTGCTTAACGGTTTGTAATGATGACATTGCTTGGTTCGCCGTAATCATATTTAAAGTTGTTTCAGGCTCATCATTTTCATTATTATCGGAATCACTATTTGATATATTTATACCCATGATTTCGTTATCAGTTAACATTCCACTGACTACAACAGTATCATCGATTGTAGCACATGATTGAAATGTAATCACTTGATCGATATTAAGTTTATCTGCTACAATTTGCCAATCATATCCAATACATCATCATCGTCATTGTTTTCTAAACCATATATATTCCTAACCATGTATATATATATATACATTATACATTATACATTATACAGTCTGACCACTGGCACGTTGTAAACATGTAGTTATTATGCGTTTAATATAATTTAGTTATTATATTAATTTTCTACCGACGAAATTTACTGTAAAATGATTATAAATATTTTAAAAAAACATTCAAAGTAAAGCAGTTTAATTTAATCTTTTTTAAATATTACAAATTTAATAGTTTAAAATTGAGACATAGGTTGAATTTTGAGTAGGTCAGGAGGCTGCAAAATAATGTATTATTATTTTTAATTACAATTGTTGTATTCGAAAATAGATACCAACATTTTGTATACTTATCCATCTACACAGAATTGTGTAAACAATTTCTAAACAATTTTAATATTTTCTTATGGATACAATTTTTTCCAATTGACAATAATGAGAATAGTGATAGGAGTTCAGCAGTACGTATGCCGTCTGCGAGCACGTATAGCTATGGTGTTTCGTTGGTCACGCGTAAATCTCCCAAACTACAGAAACTGACCGATTTGTTAAAAAACAAAAAAAAAAACCAAAAAAGAACCGAATAGAGTACATCGCGAAGCAGGTTCAAAGCCTATTTCCGTTTTTGCAAGTTAATTGACTAATTCGTTAATCGATGTGTATAAATAATCGACAAATACGCTAGAGCTCGAATTGTAACTGAACGAAATAGACAACACCGAACGGAAATATAGGTATGGCCTCGAACCACACAAGATTGCGGATAAAATCTTTGAAAAAGTACCAGATTGTCGTTGAAATTTTAACTGGCAGTTTGAAAGTTCATAGCGTTTGAATTCCGAGGGGTTCCCGTGGTAACGACGGGCTATCCTATCGAATTCAAACGTCATCGAATACCCGTAAAACATTGCTCTGCGACGACTATCAATAAAACCCAAGATCAAACATTAAAATCAACAGAAATCGAAAAATCGGATCCATGCTAATCACCCGTGGGCGATTTTATGTAGAAATCATAAAAAAAAAAAAACTACTCTATCAATACCCGTGTTGAACATTTTTGTTATCTACCTCAACGTAAAATGTTCAATAAAATCATTTCATGGGTTTAATATGTGAAAACGTGTACAAGAAAAAAAAAATAAAAACAACGATTGGGCAATTGGGGGGGCGAATCAGCCGGTACCAGCTCGTCTGTCGATAGCAATACGATAATATTGCGCAGTATCGCGTCCGGCGGATTTGTGTTCTCTGATATCTTGTCAATTCATCTACTGACATTAAACGGTCGGTGCGCAGTCGGTGTAATTTCGTCTACGGCTCGCTACCGGGACAAGTGCGAAATCGATTACTGGCACAGACGACACGGACGGCACCACCGTAGACCGACTCGTATATTGTACGATACACGTACGTATATATTACGGCGAAGAAAACAATTTGCAATATACCCGGGGGCTCGGCGTACGTCTTATTGACCCTTATTCTCGCCGTTTTTACGGGTGTCGTCGGGTCCCCCGCAACACGCGAGACGTCTTGGCGCGCAATAAAAAACGGACGGGCGGCTCTCTTGTGCCGTCCGCGGCCGAGGTGCCCGCCGCCGCCGCCGCCGCCGCCGTCGCCGCCCGGTTCCTCGTACCGCCGAGACCGCGTCCCGGGCATTGTCCGCCGCGTTTTGACCTCTTCGCCGGCGGCAGCCCGACGGTGGGGGTGATGGGGGGGGCCGGGAGGAACGCGTGTGCGACCGGCAGCCATTTTATTATTATTATTATTATCCGCGCGCGGCGGAGGGCGACCGACAACGATCCCCGCTTGACGTTTATTATTGTTTCCGAGGAGCCGTTCCAATTGGAGTTTATTTTTTTTTTTTTTTTTTGCATTTTTTTCACATTTTTTATTATTATTATTTTTTTTTTTTTGTTACCGAGTTTTTATTACGCGCCCGCGATATACCGACAATACCGACGAGATAAATAACAATAATAATAATACCGTACGTCGGTGTATATCGGTTACACCGGCGGCGGCGCGAGAAAAAAAAAAAAAAAAAACAATCACACTCGAGTGTATAAGTACACTATTTATAACACGAGGTTTTTTTTTTTTTTTGTGTTTTTCGTTTTGAATATACGTGACGAGACGGGCACGGGCGTTGCGAATTAGCGACGGCCGGCCGACACCGAGTCCGGATTTATACGCACTCAAAGTCGCATAAACACCGCCGTCGTTAAATGCGTTTTAAATGTTCATACACGGGCCGGACAAAAAAAAAAAAAAAATTAAATTAAATTAATTAATAACAGCGCTATTTTTTCGTATAATAAAAATGCACAATGCTCATCGCCGGAACACGCGAAAAAATACCGAACAATACGCGACGTACACCGGTCGTCGACAAAACATTTTGAATATATACTAATGTGTATTGCGTGTTCAGAAATTTGTTCGAAACCGATTTTACCGTTCTAAATCGTTATCGAACTTAAATTCGAGTTCCGCGATTCCATATATTGGCGGTGTCATTTCTTAGATGGAATAAAATCCAATATATATATTTCTAAAAATGTCATTCGAAGTTCGTGAGAGATTTTCTGGCTAAACGATTGTATTTTTATTTTTTTTTTTTTTTCCTTACTCCTCTGAACTTTTGAAAAGTGCTTTTATCCCGCAGTATTTACTTTATATATATATACACGATACACTATAAAATGTCGAGAAAGTTTTGAAAAACTTTTTGTTTCCAACTAGAATTGCAAATTAATTTTTGGTCAATTTTGACCTTTTTGCAATCGCGGTTTCGGTTTTTTTTTCATTTTGAAACATTGTAAACCGTATCATTCAGTATTTTGTTACAATATCCCTGTTTCACAATTTATTAAAATAAACAACCATATTCGAATAGAATTTTTTTTATTATTATTTTTTATTTATTTTTTTTTCAAAAATGCTCGTTCCTCGTTAAATGCGATGGCGATAGATACGAACGTGGCGAACGTTCCGGACAAATTTTAATTTTCCCGTTTTTTCGGCCCCCGGCTGTGTGATCAGTATATAATAGTTTTTTTTTTTTTTGTTTTGTTTTTTAGTACCGAGCTTAGCGCATCGTGCAGCGATGATTACAAAAAAAAAAAAAAACTATTATGAATATTATATACGAAGTCGTATAACGCAAGAAAACTCGTTATATTAAAGGTTTTATGTACGTTGTCGCTTCGCGGAGGAAAACTGACTTTTTTTGTTACCATCGTAACGTTAAACGTTTTCGTATATTAAAGTATAATAAGAGTATTTTTTTTATTTTTTTTTTTTTTTTTTGTTCATATAATTTAATGTGAAATATTAGATATCATTACGCTCGCTACTTTGGCTATAACCGCGTACAGTAAACCCGGTATACGATATCAGCAATACGACCGAATATGTACGAAAAATGTCTTTATTCAAGTCTCTAAATATAAGGAACAATATGTGCCAATGACGTTATTTTAGGTGGAAAATCGGAAACGTAGGGTATAATATAAAATAACGTTGTTAACACGCCTGTGTGCAGCACGGTAAATCATTGGATATACTGAAAACGATTCTGACCGGAGACTTCGATTAGACGTGTTATGATGATAACAATTTAAATTGAAACCTACATTCATTTGTAACTGAAATTAAACTGCAATATTTTTCGCTCCACGAATTTGAACCTGAAACGCTCAATTTCTTTTTGTGGACCACCAAGTACAACTTATAAGGAACCTTGAATCGAATGTTCGAGCATTTATACCAAGCTAAACAAATTGTATTCGCGTAAAACTAAAAATCAAAAGGAGAAGAAGACAAAAAAAAAAATAAAAATATCCCCTCGACTAGACACGTTTCCCTACCAGAAACCACCCAATCGATCGATGCTTGGTGCGAGATTTCTGGTTATATTATTATTGTTTACAGACAGAAAAAAATAAACCGCATCGTAGCAAAACCAATATATTATACATTCCTCGTCTCGCTCAGAATTTAAAAACACGACGATGCCGATATATTGAAAATTATATTGCGTACAATTTAACGTAGCAGTAGACTGGAAATAAAGTGGAACGTTTATTTTTTTTTTTTTAATATACAAATTTGTCACACTTCAAGAATCGGCCCCCGGTCCGGCTTTTTTTATTGTCACTACAACTGATTCGGATGACAGTCTCCGGTACAGATGACCGATCAGAGGCAGGGTATTTTTTTAATGAGATTTTTTGTGTTCCGGAACACAGACACAAACGGAAAAGTCAAAGATTTGACTTACCATGTCCAGTTGAATAAATGGCAATAGCATTGTTGAATTATACAGGCACTAGAAATGTATGTATAATTTTTACTAGCATTTTCGTTATTTTACACCTGATTCGTTTAAGAAATAACGTTTTGTTTTTAATTTTCAATGTCTCCGATTATTATAATACATATATATACTTAAAAATAATATCGCGTAAAAAAGATTATAGCGATTTTTTTCTTCATAAACTATACGTGCTTATAAATGTACGGTAATTTTAGATAGACATTCTAGATTGGTGGTTATGTTAGTGCTCATCGGTCGAATTTATACGCTTTTACATATATTGTTATATTTCACGTATGGTAATGCTTTCACGAGTATGCGTTGTGGGCGGGGCAGAAAAAACTTGAAATTATAAGGCAATGACGGTTGCTTTTTTTCTCTCGATTTTATTGTTTTGTTGTAATTAGGTAGAAAAACAATAGTAGAGACCTGAAAATGTTAACATTAATATATTGGCCCATTCTAGGCGTGGAAAAAATTCTGGCGATTTTGAACTAATTATAGGCATTTCAAATGTTCATTTTAGTTTGAAATTTTGTTTTTATATTATAGATAAAACTGTTTTGGCCGAGTAGGAATAGTTGATAGTTTTACTCGAGTATTGACTTGATAATTTGTGCTCGACAGTAAAAAATGAAAAAAATGGTTTTAGCGTTACGCAATATCTTTGTTATTATTTTTTATAATCGTATAATTTATTTCGTTCTACATGGTCCGGACGGTTTTCCCGGGCGAAAAATGTACGCCCAATCGTGTCGCTGGTCGGAGGGCGTAAGGCGGAACGTGGTAAAACACATGGAAGTTTGGGTTTTTCTACTATAGTTAAGCGTTTTTTTTTTTTTTTTTTTTTTTTATATTATTTGTAGAGAGAGCGAGCGAGAGTGTGTGGGAGGTATGATATTCGCTACAAAAAAAAAAAAAAAAAAAAAAAAAAAAAAGTAAATAAATAATAATAAAACGGGCCGGCCCGAGGACCCCGGAGGTTTATCGCGGAAAACCGTCCGGGGCGGCTCCGTTTTTCCCACGCGACTACTACGCGCGTCCACCGCCGGCACGAGCGTCTGTCTGGCCCCGTCTGTCTTCGTGTGTATACAATCGTTTATATAGAATAATAATTATTATATAATATCGCCGTACACGACGCGACGCGATCGCATAATATAACGCCCGTCTGCCGTCATCCGAGGTCTCGTACAGTAATATATGTATGTATATATATATATATATATATAAAAAAATTGTTTTTTTTTTTTCGTCTATAAACTCCGGCCCGCGGTGGCGCCACCGGAACACCGGCCTGGCTCCCATTATGATAATACACCCGTACGCTCGTGCGTTCCGGGCGAGTATTTCGGGAGCGTAGGACGGGACGGTGCGCGCCAGTATCCCCGTTCTTCGGGACGTGGGTAAAATGTTGTGTATATTATTTGTATTATTATTGTTGTTGTTGTTGTTGTTGTTGCCGTGCGTCTAGGCACTCGACGAGAGCGCAATATAATAATATGGTGAAAACTACGGATGTTTCGTGTCTTTGTTCGGCCGAAAGGCTGCGATGTTGTGGTGTTGTCGGTGCCGGTGACGACGGAAAAACCAACGCGAAAGACTTCAAAAAAAAAATTATTTTTATATATATATTTCCATTATTACGCGCTTATACCTACGTAATATTTTTATTATTATTATACGGTCGTGCGCGCCGCCGTTCGAGATCGCTTCTTTTTTTTTTCTTCCAGAGTGACATTTAAAATGCGTACCGTTTTCGCGTCGCGTCCGTCCGAGTGAGAACGTCTAATAATATTTGATATTGTTTTCGGCCGTCGATTACTACTGATTACCGCCAAGGTTTATGGAAATAATTCGTTTGATAATAATAATTATCGCTGGCGGTACGGCCCTATTACTGCGGCTCGTAATTTAGTATGTACGAAAAAATACAAAAAAAAAAAAAAAAAAAATTAAAAAAAATTGAACTCGACTGCCCGCGGTAAGCGAAAAACCGCCGAGAACGGCCTCCGTATAAACGTATATATGGTGACCGGATATAATAATCCAAAAACAAAAAAAAAGTACATTTGAAAAAATTAGCTTTTTAATATCGTAAGAAAAAACCACTACAGAATTGTGTATACTATTCCTCCACCCATTTCGCCCATAGTTTATCTCCATCTACATAAATCGTTTGTTTTTATCCGATTACTCTATGTCCATTGTCAACTATAAAAACTAGTTAATTGAAATTATAATTTCATTACAATGTCAACTTATTAGATGTGTGTCTTTATCACGGAAATACTTTGAAAATAGAAGAAATATTCGAATGTATGATTATTGACAAATAAAACCTTGGATATGTTTGTTAATACGATAAGCTAAAGTTACCTTTTTTGCGGTAAGTTTTTGCAAATTTTCAGTAGTATGATCATTATTTAAAAAAAAAAAAAATAATAATATATTACCTTTTGACTAGATGAAGGTTAATATGATTTTTTATAGCTGCTGCGACCGCTGTTCGATATATCAAATTTACTTAAACATATTTCAATGTGTACACATTATGAGGGGATTTTGCAGTAGGTTTTATAAAAGTAATCTCATTCTCTGTAGATTTGAATTAAATACGCATTTTCAACGCGGTAGGCTCGTAGTACAACAATTTAAAATTACATTTACCATTTGGCGGTTTGAACGGTTTGTTAACCGTTATTCTGTGAACTGTTATATTCTGTAATGTGATAGTCACCGTCATTGATAACAAATTGAATTACCACGCTACCATATAATGTTCTATTACTATCAGCTATTAGCAATATTCTCTGCTATTGCCTAATTTTATGCTGATTGGTGCAACCATTTTAATATATTTAATAAGAATAAAATATAAATTAATAATCAAATTATTACAAATCATAAACATGTATTAGCCCGTAATATTAACAAAATACGAGTACGATTTGATGTACTTAACACTACTATTAAAGACACTAGGACAATATATCAACAAATAGTACGTATGGTCACGTATCGTCGTCTTCTCGATTTATATATAATTAAAGAATGGACCGTCCATATCGTGTTTAGTCAATGTATTTTGTTTAAGTAAAGATGTTGGGCGAGAGTGAGACGGACACACGTTAGAAAATCCATAGACGTGATAAATCGCCGAATCATTTATTGTCCTCGGATATTTTTTTTTTTTTGAAAGATAACTAATGGTGAAATTGTCAGAACAACGACAAGCTATTATCAGTTGATATCAAACGTTTAAAAGTAAAAGTACCGAGTTCTAATCATTCACCGAGTATCTTCAAATTAAATTTATTAGATTGAATTAGAATATTAAGTTGATAAAATTTTATTTTTTTAAACATTTTAAGAAAATTGCCCGTGCGGGAAGTTCTTATTAACCTATTCTATGGCAATAGTATAAAAAAAAAAAAATAATAATAAAATTTTTTTATACGATACAGCGTAACAGGATATTAAACATATTTTACCCTCCTTTTTTGTGCGTTTCCATGTTGGCAGCATCACTAATAGCAAAATTATTGTACCGGAAGTCTTATCATTTGTTTGACAACTACCCCGTGTGTGATAGTCCGGGTTCATAGTGATACGCATGCGTGATAATAAAACATTCCAATGAAAGAAAAAATCGTTCGTTTTTAATGTCTTTGGTAGTATTCTAACATAGCCCTTTCTATGTCGCGCATCTCTCTCCGCACGCGGTCCATTTTTTAATACGTCCGTGGACTCGATACGATTATCGCCGTACGGAATTCCAATGATAATACAATTATTATTGCCGTGTATTAATAATAATTATCGTTGTCGTCATTTAGAAACAACGCGCGCGTAAAGCGGTAGGCGTCTTGTGGTAGACCATCATTGTCCGTGTGCCCAAATATTCTTCTGTTCGGTTTTCGAGATGTGTCCCCCCCCCAACCGCGCAATCGGTTAACCGGCCCACATCACGTCACATACTCGTACCGTATTGTTCTCGGTAAACGATTTTTCGTTTTTTTTTTCTTCTTCTTCTTCTTCTTCGACGGTGGCGTCATCGCCGTCGTCGGAACTTTTCAACCGTCCGATTGTGATGATGATTTCACGTACAACTAACGCGTTTTCGTCGAGTGCCATCCTCTTGCCTGCCATGCGGTGTAACAGTAGTGTACGGGAGTCACGACCGCTATCCGATTCTTCCTCTCACTCTCTCTCTCTCACTCTCTCTCTGTCTCTTGAGGAGGTCAAAACAATGGACGTGTCTGCGAACCGACTCCGGGGTTTCGGTCGTTCGATATGAAATTTTCGGCCGTACGTCGTGCGTGCGTGCGGAACATAATCTCCGGAAAGATTCGAATTTCCAAATAATCCCGTACTAACGTCGTCTGAAGCCAATTTAATGGGTGGGGGGCGAGAGGGACGAAACCGAAATCAAAATTCGGGGCGGGTCCATATTTTTATAATTATACGTACAATGCAGTTTAATACACTCGTATATTTTTTCACTATGTCGATAGTGTGCAGCGGATGCGAATATTAATACCTCAGGGATTAGTTCTATCATTATAATAATTTGAGTTTCGAACGTAATCGGCGTGCCGTGGTAAATACACGACAATACACGAAATAGACCATCAGGTTGACCAACGCAACGCCCGAAAAACTATGATTATGATGGTACCACTGATCTTATCTTAGTCCTAGGTTGAAACTGCGGTCGAAATACATTAATTATCGTTATTTTGCTAACGGTTATTATTATTACGGCACGGGAAAATAAGTTATAGTTCGAAATATATTTCTTACTTGATACCATCGTGTTCTAGTATATGCTTGTATTACGAAGATTCTAGAATGGACATTTAGGGGATTTCTCGTCGGTGTGACCGGGGGGGGGGGTGAGTTTCGATAATAAAACGAATTAAAACTCACTGTATGCATAATTAATATGTTATACGCGATTTTTATGATTGGCCGTCGCGACGTAAAAAAAAATAAAAAAACCATCGGGCAATGCCAATTGACATAATAAATGCTATGTCGAAGTCCGAACGCCGCTCTTCACGACCGGGCCAATAAAAACAATTAGCCGACGATGACGACATATTGTACGTCGTTTATATTAATATTACTATTATTATTATTATTATTATTATTATTGTAGTGTTTTTATCGGTTTTTATTGACGACAATTACGGTTCGTTTATTTTACGACCTCCTAGACGATTGGCGTCGGCGAGGGTCCCCCGGACCGTTTTGCATACACGACACGCGGTCGTCGTTAGCCGGAGCGGAATCCCTCGCGGGAACTCGAAATTTATTTTGGGTCGCGGTAACGACTTAAATACAGGAGCGGTTTCGCATTTTTAAAAAAAAAAAAAAAATTTTATTTCCGTTTCGGCTGAACTTTCATCCCGTTTAAGTCGACTCGCGTCACGTTCGGGACGTGAACCACTCTCGCTGGAGGTGGCCGAACTCGGTCGAGAAAAATCGAACGAATTTATAGTATA
This sequence comes from Tuberolachnus salignus, assembly GCA_956483605.1. Lineage (NCBI taxonomy): Eukaryota > Metazoa > Arthropoda > Insecta > Hemiptera > Aphididae > Tuberolachnus > Tuberolachnus salignus. The sequence goes on along the minus strand of OY101436.1, from coordinate 6,417,888 downwards.
TATAATCTCGTTTAATCGTTCGCCGCGGGCTATATAATTTAATAATAATCCGATATGATTTCGTTTCACGGGTTTCATTTCTTCTTCATTTTTTTTTTCTATAGTTTTCTGTTCGATAATAATAAATTAACCGCGTCGCGTACGCATAGTATGTATGACGTATTACTCAAAATTACTCGCAGATGAAACAATCAAGAAACACTAAATAGCCTGTCTATTTATAAAATAGATTCAGTCTCTACAGAATCGGATCAAAATTGATACCGCGTCGATACTCGTTTATTCGTTTAAAAATTATTAAAAAAAAAAAAAAAAAAAAATGTAATTAGCGGTAAATTAACGTGTACGACGTATTTCGTACATTTATATGAACATTTGTGCAATCAAATTATTCGTATACTATGCCGATGTAATTCTAACGTACCATAAAATAATTATTTTTTAATCTAATAATTTATTCCAGTTATATTACGATAATTGTTTTCTACACCGGTGGTTTAGCGCTGAGCCACGGATCCCCAGCCGAACTTTAATTGAACCAATTAAAGTTCGTATACACTTACGAAAGTCCCCCGCATCCAAAACTGAAAATAATTTTTTTTTATAAGCACAAATTTTCTCGACAAATACATAAAAAAATTAAAAAAAGACGAATTCTTTTACTCCAGTGATACTGATGTACGATAGCACAATAGTCTAGTCTCGGGTTTTATCTAGATCCAATTTATGCTCGGTGGTGGTATGCAAATTTAGACCGAATCCCACCGTCCCGTTGGCCATCTCTGTGCATCTCACGGGCGAAATAGCAAAAACTCGCTTACGCAGTCTGAGGCAGAACTCTCTTGATATTGATTAAATAGTGAAATCGCCTGTTAAATATCGTAAAGTGTACAATATTTCGGAATACGTTTTTAAACAGTTTTAAGTCGTTTAAAAATGTTGAAACGGTCGTTATTTCTAAACGATGAATTTGACCGTTATATTCGGAACAATGGAATAAAACCACCACCGTCTTGTATTCCGTAAATATTGTCAACGTTTCATTTTATTATAAGCGCTTTTTACATGGAAATGATTTCTACTCGGACTGCGTACGCATGTTTTTGCCACGTCGCCCGTTCAGATCGACAGAGACGGCAAATGTGGCCGGTGTGACGTCCTCATAAATCAAGAATTGTATACAAATTTATTATAATAAACCGTTTTAAATACATAGAGTACAGACAGTAGTCGTAGTGGCTCGCCGGGCCAAGATGAACCTTTTTTGCGCAAAAACGTTTGGGCAAATTTTAAAAGTCACGTGGCTTATGCGTTTCACGAATAGGGCTACCGAGGTATTGAGTTATTGATACACCGGTGTTTTGGTATTTTCGGTTTTTCGATAATTTCGGTATTTTAATATACATATACAAAAAAAAACGTAATTAAGTATCAACTTTAGATTTGAAAAATGATTGGAACGAATGGACCGTATACACTCGAACAATATATCGATAACGAGTTAAACAAATTTGAAACAAATTATTCTCTAAACCCTAAAATAGATCTACAAATAAATGTCTTGTAAATAAATTTTACCCGTCGGGTTTATTCAGTAAACCGAATAATCGAAGGGATACCAAAAATACCGGTAGCCCAATTCGCGAGTATTGTTGTAATATCGACAGACCCCCGAAAATGTGTCCGGTTCGGATGACGTTGTCACAGTGTTCTCGGCCATCCATGCAAGACAATAATATTTTACGACAGAGGTATTTTTATTGTAATTTATATTATAATATTACCTACCATCGCCCGGTCTTGCCGATGTCAAGTTTGTTGGTTATCCAGGATTGTCTAGCTGTCCAGCACATCATCTTTTGAAACATTCGAACGAATTGTGAAATGTATTGGTTTTATTATGACTGCTTTAAAAAAAAAATATATATATTTTCCGTCTAAAACGAATTAAATATTGTTTTTTTTTTTTATTTCCATATTGCATTTAAATTATGATTGGTTTTAAATTTTAAGTTACAATTGACCTTACTCATTAAATATTTCTGGAACCAGAAAAAAATAGATTTTGCTTGCACGAGACACGTGTAATTGTCAATGGGAAAAACATTGGGCGGTTAGATTTAAACCAGCAACGTTTAATGTTTGGCCCTGTTCCTTATTTGTGGACATTGAAGAGCACAATTTTACGGGATGTTAAAGCCATCCAAACTGGAATGGTTGATTTGTTAGTACCATTGGTATTCTAGGGATCAATACCGTTTCCCTAGCTCAACAGCCAGTAAAGATCGTACACTCAAGCAGACAGTTTTTAAAAAATGTTATTCCTCGATTCCTTGCGTTAGACCTTTGATCACGCGAAGCGACATTCTTAAGTAAAAACATTCGCTGTTATTCGGATAAACTACATATGTCCTGCCAAGGGTATTCATTTTTTTTTTACACAGGGATAACCTTCGAGGGTGGTTCTTCGTGGAATCTGTTGGCAGATTGTCTACGTATGTATCCACCGGACTGAAATCGCTCCACTTCATTTTGAGTGTCTAAACTAAATGTAGCTTGATCAAACTCTACTTTTGTTTGTATGTATTTTATGGAGGAGGATTACCGTTTTATTTTGTGTAGTTATTTATACTATTTGGTTTCCGTGGTAAATCAAAAAATATTTTTCATTCAGTCTTGAAATTTTTATCATTATATAATCAAAAAAAAATAGAAAAACAGCCAAATCGGTCGATCCGTTCTCGAATGATGGTCTTACGTACATGCGGCAATTGATTTTTATATGTCATATAGATCATTATCATTCTTAAAGTAAACGGTCGGACGGGGGAAAAGGGGGAAATAAAATGATAGGTACCTATTGTTTGTCGGAATATAGTGACTGGTTATTTTGTAATAATATCATCATTGTAATATACGACGACGGCCGTCGAGATCGACGACGTCCTTTTCCAGAATATCTATACACATTATCATAAGGTATACTGTACGAATCTTATGAATTTCAATTTTTTCATAATAATAATAATAATAATATTATTATTATTATATCCATCCGCGATGTCTCCCCGAACCCTTCAGTCGATTTTTATCGTCGTGCAATATATTATTCGGTAGTTTTGATGAGGGTTCACCTGCGGTAGGCCGGCAAAATACTCGTATTCGGAATATTTTTACTACGCATAACTCGTATAAGATAGGTACCTACGCGTACGCGCGTGGAAGAGAAGAAAAAAATAAAAATAAAATCGCTCCGGTCACAATGCTCGCCGAAATGGTTCCTTTGTCTACCTCGGGACGAGCTCTCACTCCCGGACACGGAGAGAGAGAGAGCCAGAGAGCCGGTGAACGAGTGAGAGAGATCGGGGAAAAAAAAAAAAAAAAAAAAAAAAAACATCCCCGACAACGACCATAAATACGCTCTCCGCCGTCCGTCCGCATACACATGTACACACACACTGCAGTATAAAATAATAATAATAATATTATCGTGCCGGCGGATTTCTCTATAGTTTTTACCGTTTCTCGTACGACAATACAATTGTGCGGGTACACGTAGGCACGTAAAACGGCATAAACGGTGGCGTCAAAGGCCAATAATTGAGGTTACGTTTCGTTGACAATTGTCGCCGGAGTGTGCGTTGTTTTATAATCACGTCGCGACTGTTATAATCGTATAAATGGAATTTAAATCATCCGACAAATGCCGGCGAAAAAAAAAAAATTCTCAACTTCTGTTGCCCCAATCGAATCGTTTTAGAGCTAGAGCGTCGAATAAAAAGAAAGAAAAGAAAACATATAAATCGTAAACGGACCCGAATAGGCTTCAGAAGAATTTCACGGGATATTTATAATTCGATAATTCCCTAATTTGGTATATATGCACCAAAGAAACTCTTTAAAAACGGTAAAAAAAAAATAAAAATAAACGTTATAGGTTATTAGTTGGAAGGACTGGTCTAGAGAATTTTTTTTTTTTTATTTTTTAGCTTATCTTGGGGACAAATTTGAAATTTATATGAAGGTTATATAAGGTAAATTATAATTATCCATAGATAAAGTAAAAGTTTAACCATAGTAGAAAATATTAAATACCGAACTCTATTGTTAATTTAGTTGTATTTAGTTAAAAATTCGAAATTACTACCTTAATGATTAGGTATTAACAACCTTGAATTTTCAGAATTATTTTAACCGTTTACATTTTTAACTCCTCCCTGCTATATATAATGTTATCGATAATAGACAATTAAAAAACAAAAAAAATTCTTTTTTTTTTTTGTTTATATCTAGATAATCTTGTTATTGTTGTCCGTATCCAGATGATTTCTGAACAATTATCTTGTATCTTGTAATCTCGATAAATTTTACCCGACACTGGTAATAATAATGTCGAAATCGTCCGACGAAACGTTGTCGAAACGAATGCGACTGAACGTGTTCGTTCGTCCGTCGGTCGTGAGTCGGCCGTAATAATATTACGACGGAGATAACGTTATTTTTACTAATTTTTTTATTATAGTTTTATTTATTATTTTTTTTTTTTTGTTACGAGATGGAGAGGGCTATGATCGTAATCGTCACGGGAATCATCCGTTTATACCTGCCCGACTGTCATTGTCCCTGTAAATAAACGACGGCGGCGAGTAGTTTTAAGTCACATTAATACGCTAATGGGTTAATCGAGGGGACGGCAGATGCGCCCGACGGTAGTTTTTTTCCTCTCCGGATCGCACGAAGCCCCTCGTCGGGTAAAAACGAATTGATACAAAATTAATATAGTAAACCGTTTCGATAACTCGCTCGCTGTATTAAAAAAAAAAAAAACCATCTAAAACCAAAATCCAACGCCGTAAAAAAATAAAAAAAACCAGCATTCAATTCAATCGTATTATTCGTTATACTATTGTTGGTATCCCGTCGCGTGAACGAAACGAATTTTTCTCAAACTCGCAAATATCCCGAAACAGCATACGGCAAAGGTAATATTTCGACTTTGAGATTAAAACAATAATTCATTGTTACGGCGGGTACCGATAACGACGTGTATTTTTTTCTCGCCGACTACTACGAAACAAATCTTAAAAAAAAAAAGAAAAGCGCCGTAATAAACGGAGGTAAAAAATCACAATAATAATCATTTGTAAAATATAATCTGGACGGTAATCGTAATAATCATCGCCTCGGTGGCGGGATGGCTTGCCGGGACGCGCCGACGAATTTCCCCAGCGTCTAATAATAATACGGCCAATTAAAAGAGTTTTTATACTCGAGATAATATCATTGTATAAAATGAAAGAAAAAAAAAAACACAACTATAGAAACGAGATTGTTGTATTATTAAAAAAATTGTTACCCGATTTCGTTTAATTTTTTTTCCAAACATAGATTATTACGATTTACGATGTACGGTAATATTAAACCAACCGAATTGAAACATTGTTTGTCCGTATGTCGTTTACGAACGATTCCGTGGGTACGTGTCTAACGTTAGGGGCGGATTACGGACAAAACGGTTTTCAATGGTTTGTCCAAAAGTTATTCTAACGCGTGGCCATCGCTCGGATATAATTTCAAATCTCCGTGACGTTTCGGTCGTGGTCCACCGCCGTGGTTCAGCCTCCGTCCCAAATCACCCCGCCTCGCGTATAAACGACGGTTGTTAATTCTGCTATATTATTTACAGCCGTATACGATATTGTTGACGACCAACAATAATAATCTGTGTATTATTATTAATATTGTCGCGTCATTGCACTGCCGTCGTATTGAATTCCATAGGTCGCGGCGAAATATATCGTACCCCGCGAAATTCAATAACGCAATGACAACTCGGCGTACTGCCGAGATGGCCGTTGATAGAATTTCGTTAATAGCGTTTCGGGTAATTCGATTCTGCCGGTGAATTATACACCGGCGAAACCAATCGGTTGTTGACGACCGACAATATTTTTACGCGGCACCACCGAATGTTTTGGGATTTTTTTTGTAAAATAGGACAAAAACCAAAAAAAACAATAATAATTAACAGTTTACAAAATCGAAATATTTTCCGTGCGTATTGTAATGCCAGAAACGACCGTCAACATTACGAACACGATTTTGAATCGACCGCCTAAAAGTATTCGTATTCCCTTCGTCCAGTATCTTCGTCGCCCATACGCGAGTTCTTGGTGGTGCGCCGCGCGCCGAATATTAACGAGCGCCGTGCGACCCGACTGTGGTGCAGTCGGCGCCGTGTCGCTTCCTGTGCGACACAGTGGAACAAACGAAACGATTAAAAAAAAAAAAAAAAAAAAAAATATTTTTTTTAAATAATCACCACTCGATTAACAATAATAATAAACGTAATCGAAACAAAATATGCGTATGTCCGAGGCGATAGCACCGGTACTCGCGTTGCCGTACGGGTGTAATCACGATTTTATACGACGGGGTTTACGCCGAACACAACGTTTTGAAATGCCGTTCGGAAGTCCAGAGCACAAAATATTATGATAATGGCGATAATAATAATAATAATAATAATAATAATGAAAACTGAATAATAATAATAATAATAAAAAAAAAACAATTGTCGTTTTATACGTGCAACGAGAATATGGGGTATTGTGAGGCGAGTTTAAATTGAAACGTTTACCATAAATTACGCGTCCGCGCACGTGCAGCGTGCACGCATACACACAATAAAACGAGTTATTCAAAACGACCGTGTCGTATCGGTACGATCGCCAGTGGTTCGACATTTTTTTTTTTTTTTTTTTTTGTCGTAGCCCGGACGATAGCTATTTCGAACAATGCTCGGTTCGGACCGTCGGGAAAAAATAAAACAAACAAATAAATAATATATATATATATATAAAAATTTCGTTATCCGTTCGGCTAGAATATTATCGTGCCTCGCGACGCGTTAAGGCATTGGTGTTCTGTCTAGTCGCAGCACCGGTAATAGTAAATACTTGATGTTCAAGTGAAATGGGAATGCGAGAGTGACGAAAACGGTAAATTGCCCACGTTCCCCATGTCTGTGTAAAAATATAAAATGTATAAAAAAAAAAAAAATTCGGGTTCTGTCGGTTTTTAATGCATTTCGCAACGGACGGATCGCGAATATAAACGGACGTTTCAACGTTGCTCGTCGAACCTAGAAAGAATGATTACGGACACACGATTTTTCTTCGACAATTCTCTAAAAAAAAATACGTTACATGCTTGAAACAATTACCAACGGTTAGCTGGTGATGGATTTATTTAAGACGATTATTTATAATCGGTAGTATAATTACGAAAATATATATGGTCCCAATTTATAAAGCTACGGTTCCAAGAGGGCGGAAGAAAGATGCTCCATTGCAATCGCCACTGATTGGTTGTTGGGAAATTGGATTTTAGAGAATTGTAGTCACGGCGGCTACGCCGACGCGGAGAACAAAAAGATTCGCTTTGTCCAAACCGGCACTGGACCGACGATAAAGTCGGTGTATCAAGTGAAAACCTAAAACATTTAGTCGTTGGATAACATGGAAATGGAAAATTACAAGTGGTCACATATAAAAGTAGAAAAATCGCGTGTGGGGATGGGGGGGGGGCGAGAACGATAATGCACATGAACCATTATACGAAATTATAAGTATTATGATATATTAAAAGAGTACGGTAATAGTGAAATATTGAGCGTGGCATCATATCAATTATTCCGACCACTGGCAATATCCTCGTCAAAAGTCGATTGTTGGCAAATTTCGAAAACAGCCTAGAAAAATGTGACGAAATCTCGGTAAAATATCAGAAATCGCCGAGACTTTGAGCCGAATTGACGTTAGAACGGAATAATAATACAAAAATACCTAATTACAACAGTGCACCGCACAGTAAACCGTCCTATACAAACATACGATCGGCGAGTTTGTTTTAAAATTACTCCTAGAAAACAATGTAGAAAAAAAAAAAAAAAAAGATTCACTACAAACACGGACGAGGCTGCGCGGATTAAATTATTTGCACGAGCGCAGCTTTAAACCGCGGGGAACGTAAAAATTATACCGACGGCGCCCGTCGTCGTCGTCGTCGTCGGCACACGCCCGTAATTCGCCGATCTCGACGGCGACGGTCAATCCGGGACGCGAAATTTTTTTTTTTTTTTATATATATATATAAATACGCGGCAATTAATCTTCTCCGAGACTCTTTTGCATAAAACGCCGACGAGAAAAAACAATAACAAAAAAAAAAAAACCGTTCCCACTCGAAAACCTATACGCCGGCAGTTGGGAGGGGTGGTAGTTGATCGGAAGGATTGAAAACGGAACGGGAAACGGCTAACGAATATAATGCAGAAACCGAGCCCGGTGATTTATCGTCGCCGATCGTTCTCCGTTGCTCGTCGGACAAAACGTTTGGCCGTACCGCCAAATGTCTAATGCGTTTAATTATCACTTTTTTTTTTTTTTTTTTTCTATATAAATTTTTCGAAACACGCACTCTGCATGGGATCTCCAAGCCCGCGTTTCAATCGACTCTCTACCCGGCACGGACGGAAATCCGCCGTCGTTTTAGAGGAGGCCGATATTTTTTACTGTACATCAAAGCCGCTATTCGTTCTCGCGAAAATCGTCTTGCCGCGCGCGAGACCCAAGTAACCGATGATTTATCATTAGACAATGTTTAACAGACATGATATATTACCGTACACACGCGAACATGGTATAATATTTGAATTCGTTTAAGCGGGGCTAATTTTTCTGTTTGTACATTTCAAGAGGGTGGTTAACCCCACCCCCCCCCCCACCAATTTCCGCCTGTGTGCTCTCCCTGAGACGACGCCACAACATTACGGTAATACTTTCGTCATCTCGAAATCGGCGAGAAATTTCCGTTGTCGAAATACCACATCAATACATCATCTAAAAGTTTGCCATTATCATTTTTTCTCTCACTTTCAAAATGATAACGTTTTTCGAGAAAATCACGCCTTGGAAAGTGTCGTAGTTATATCGCGTTTTTTTTTCTAAAATCACTTCGGAACAACTTATATAATATATGCACATAATAAACTGATAAAAGCCTAATGGGCCGTGGCATTTTTTATAATATTATTATTAAAGAATAACATTTTATGCAGGAAAATGCATTAACTTTGCGGGAAAACGATTACTTTTCGTTATTTGTGGATAATTTTTGTTCGTGGTTATTACGTTTACGGTTTATGTCCGTTAAAATATATGGTTTAATTAGTATTGAAATTGGAATTTGATTGTGGTCGGGAGGAGGTGGGACAAATCTTAGATTCTCAGGTGTACCTCTACGGTGATGAGAGGGATGAGTAGGTGCTAATTTGTTTCCCGCAACTGAATGCGAGCGCGTTTTATCGTAAATTATCGAAATCAGGTCTGCATTGTGTCCAGTGTTTCGCGTTGCTTAGATTATTTATCTAGATAAATAAAACGGTTATCTGTTTAGCCATATAGATAATCAAATAATCAATTTCACTTGATTTTTGTCGTTTTTTCAATAACCGATCAAAATTTAAAATTGTATTTCATCTATACATTGTACACAATATGATAATATAATAAATATTCTATATTTTAAATATTTGAATCTATATTTTATTAAGATTAATGGTGTAATGTGCAATGTTTATCATTAGTTTTCGTTGCTCAATGTATTTAATACATTACGATGACGCACGGGACGTAAAACGATAAATCGCAATAATATAGAAAACAAAAATGATATTTTGCTATTCCAACGGTTTTGAAATGTCGTGTAAGCCGTACGAAACCAAACGGTTTTTCTTTTAATATATCTAGATGGAAAACCAAAAACGAATTTACCCTTATGTTATTTATGTAGATAATTGTCTTTGTAGAGTTATCTATTATGTCGTTCGGGTCGTCCGCGCGCCACGCGCGATCGGCCGGTGCCCGGGCGTAACTCCGGTACGCGTACGATTATTGCCGTTCGGGCGAACCCCGGGCGAACTTGACGGGCAAGCGCGTACCACCCGGGCGAAACGGTTTTCCCGGGTCGTCTCGGGCTTCCGCCGGGGCTTTTGGTCCGCTCTGCCGCGCCCTGTCTCGCGCCCTCTGGCACTCCATCGCCGGTCTCTGTCGGGTCCAACTCACCGCGAAAACGTCGTATTGTATTATTGTCGTTACGGCCGTCGTGTCCCCGGTACGCGGGTCCGCTCGCGCGGCGGGGGCGCACCGCGGCGGGAGATGCGAATCTCACCGGCCGGCGAGACACCGCGGGTCCGCGCCGCCGGTTCAAACCGTTTTTTTATTGCGCACGCGCGCTCGCCCGACCGCGAGATATTATTATAATAATAATAATAATAATAATATTATAATATATATAAGTACGTTTTGATAGGATCTTTAAACGACTAACACACGTATGGTACGTATATAATAATATAATACGACCGTTGGCTCGCGGAGGGGGCGAGCTGCGTGTACGGAGCACGAACTTTGTTAGTATTTTCCCTCCCCGCCCCGCCCCCCCCCGGACGATTTTTTTATATTATTATTTTTTTCATTTTTTTTTTTTTTCTCTTTATTTTACTATTATATATAAGCGCGGGCGCGCGAGTTCCGAACGACTTGGGCGCTCGCGTAGTATTATTATTATTATTATTATTGTTGCGTGCGCTGCAAACGGCGGCGAATCGATTAGAATCGCGCGTATCGAATATATAAACTCAAAAAAAAAAAAAAAAATAATAATAATATGCGGAATGAGAATATACACATACACACACACGTATATATATATATACATTTAACCTCTTTTATATTAGCATAGAAACGCTAAAGTGATTTCGTGTCTGCTCTCTCTCTCTCTCTCTCCCCGTTCGTTCCCGCCGGCGTCGGGTATTTTTTATTTTTTTTTTTTTCATTTATTATAATATACCGTATCAGCCGAGTATAAACGTCGTACGAGTCGGGGTATACGCCGCCGCCGTCCGGAATGCACATTACCGTATAAGTACGATATGTTATTTATAAATTATGCAGAAATATTATACGGCACTCCCGCCGCCGTCGGTTTAAACGACTTAAACGGGGCGGGGGCGCGTTCAGTCCGACGTTAAAAGTTCGAAAATTCGTTTAGGGGGGAAAAAAAAAAAAAAAATCCGAAACGAAAAGCCCGCCGTGTTCGGTTCCGTTAGTCGTCAACGGCGACACCGGCCTGTGCGTAATCGATTCGAGCAATTAAAATCGTCCGAGTTGTTCTTCCGTCGTGTTCTTCCGCGGCATTTAAGTTTTGCATTCGTCTTATTCGGTCTATGGGAGTATTATATTACAACAAACGACAGTGTTCGCTGACGCGATGGGATCAGACATTCAAATCGGCAAATTTGTTTAATCTTACACGTAGTCAAAATTGTTCTTTAAACGCTAGGTTTTTTTTTTTTTTTTTTTTTTTTTACTAAGTGTCGTACCGTTGCCACGTGTTTGTACGTATACATCTGTCTGCATCTGTCTACAAAGTCGCGTCTGTACAATGTCAGGTTAGGTTAGATTTGTCGTAAACAACGTTCAAGGGGGAAGAGCGAAAACGGTAAAATATCCACATCCCAACGCTCCGTGTTGTTAAAACAACATAATCTAGTAAACGGGTGTCTCTAGAAAATTGTTTTGAAAAAAATATGGCTCTGTCGGTTTTTACGCACTTAATACGGAACGGATTGCAAAACCCCGGACGTTTCAATGTAGCATTTTGAAAAAAAAAAAAAAAAAAAATACCGTACTCGTATTAAATCGACGGTGTTCAGATGGATTTATCAAGACGATTAATGCGGTGTGCGTACGAACGTATTTTAATCCCGATTTATAAAACCACTGTCCAAAGGGGCGGGTAGGGGATGGTGGGCGATCCACCTGTCGTCCGGAAACCCTCTCGTAACATCCGACGTGTTCGATTGGGTTTATTCGATAGGTTTCCACCGTCCAAACGTCCGTTCCGCGGTGTTCGTTTAAATTTAATTGAATATCCGCGCCGGGCGTCTGTCCGAAAAAAAAAAAAAATAAAATATATATATATATATATATATCATATTTATATAACCCGCCGGATAAGCCGATTGCCGCGCGATCGGAACGTCCCCGTTGTTTTTCCCGTTGAAGTGTCGCCGTCCCCGCGCGTCGAAAACCACGAAAATTCAACGTCCGTCCGCGTGTCGCGCGAAACAGACGGCAATTCCAAACGGTTCTATAGTACCGCCATCGTCGATTCGTAATATGAATTTCTCTACTGTCTGTTCGGGTAGATTTTTTTTTTTTGTATCTTTTATTTGGATTTTTTCGTGCGTTTTTTTACGTATTATTACTACAGCGGGGGGGGGGGGTAGTTGCGGCGGTGCCGGGCCGTATTATTCAAACCAACTATCCGGCGTGACGCGCGTCGGGCGACCCTCTCGAGAGCGGTGGGGGGGGGAAAGGGGGCAGGTGTGATAATATCATGCCCGTGAGCGCGAAAGCGAACACCGGATTTTTATAAAAAAAAAAAAAAAAATTTAAAAAAAAAAATAAATAAATAAATAATAATAATAAAAAAAAAATATTTTTGTAGATAATACTTTGTGCACACAATCGTCACTCTCGCGCGCGCGTTAAGGCTTTCCGCGTGACGTCGGCGTAATACTCCCCCCCCCGCCCTCCCTTTACCGTATTAAAATTCGCACCCTCGTGCCCACCTCGTCCGCCACTCGCCCACCCGCCCGGCCCACCTATCATACGCGTATTATACCGCAAGCGTATACCCACCCCGTCGCGCCGTCCCATACTTTCCCATACTTACCGTAAACTGCCGTTACATAAACGGATATTTGTTTGCTCTACGACGCGCGCGTCCGCGTATACGAAAGGGGTTTTTTTTTTTTTTTTTTTTTCAAATTATACTTAGGTTGTTTTACGCGCGTCGAGGTTTTTTCTTATTCTGTTTGCCTACCGCAAAACTCACTATCCGCTCCCCGGGCGTGAGAAAGAGCGCGCGTTATTTTTGTCCGGATAAAAACCCCATTATCGCCAGAGTTCACCGCGAAAGTTATCGAACGGGATCATCGGAGAGCGCCGTAAAAATATTATTCAACGAGTTGGTTATTTTTTTTTTTTTTTTTTTTTTTTTCCATGCACGGCTCCGTGAAATAATAATAATAATAATAGTAATAATATTATACGCTCTCCTCCTGCGTCTCGTACCTTGATGTTATTTCGGATACGGGCGTGTGGAAACGTTTCCGCGCGAATTTCCAAACTCCACGACTATTGTTTCGGCGCTATATAAGTAAAGAGTCCCGGGGATAAAAAACACAATACGAAATAACCTTTTCGCGTCCCGTTGCAATAGACTTAGGATTTAGCCCGTGACTATTGGCGTCGACTGAATTGGGTTATACGATATTATTATTACGGTTTTACTCGACGGCGCAATCCAACGGGAATGTGTTGTGCGTTGTCTTGATATTTTCTTTTCGTGGGCGCCGGAGCAACGGGACGGGGGCAACGGTGACAATATCCCCTAGAGGCCATGTCCCCACTGATAAAACATATAGGTTTTCGAAACAATACATTTTGTTAGAGTCGTTTTTGTATATTTAGTTCAATACAGGTATGCATTTCAGTTTTCCGCTAAAGAAAAAATACAATTGTTTCGGAAATAATTTTCGAGATTATTAAATTAAGTCATTTTTCTCAAGTGTTTACAAACGATTTTTTTCAGCCTCCTCCCCCCCCTCCTCACCCTAAGTTTCGAAAATCTTTTCGGCGCCAATGATTTTATCCGGATAATTGTATCTAGAAAAATAATACTGTTCTGCAGATAGTTATTTTCACTTGATTTTTGTCCAACTGTCAAATATTTGATCAAATCGTTCGTTTTTAATAATACATTTTTCTTTTTTTAAATATAATCATCTGTATTGATTATTATTTTTTTAAATCACGATACATCGTGTCATTAACTTACTTAACAATAAAATTCATTACCACTATCATTTTCTTAATTTATCTGAATAGTTTTAATATTAGTGTGTATGTTAACTTTTGTATATGTAAAATCAAACAAAATAATTAATTTCAACCACTAACGGTGGTTAACCACTGTGACGTCGCCCAGAGTTGGGTTCGGCTAGTCGAAAACTTTTTGAACCGTATCAAATATTTGAAAGATCTATCCGACTATCCCTCATACATAATTAATATACAGTGAAACGTCCGAATAAATCCATAATTCATAATCAAATAATTACATAGAAAAAAAAAAAAATTAATAATTCCTATATATTATTTGAAAGTCGTTAAAAATCGAAAAAACTAAACAGTCATTTGTTTTTTTTTTATATCTAGACGAAAACGAGATTATCTTACGTTTTAACTAGACAAATTTCCAACGCACTATTATCTGGTATATTATCTAGATAATATTTAAATTATCCGTGCACAACACCGGACACAGCTCCTATTGAACCACATTTACGGAATTTTAATATATATATATACAAAAATAATTACGCCAAAAAATATCTGACAAAATCACAAACACAATATTTTCAGTCAGTCGACCGGTGTCGTAGTGCCGGAAAGTATCGTATAAGTGGTAGGAGGTGTATGGGGGTTCGTTTGAAAAATCAACAATCGCCGCACTGGTTATACTTTATAGCGTAAGACGATAGTAAAAAATCCGCGTCGTCCCGATTGAAAATATATTTTCGTACCATCGTCGTGACGGTATACCGTCACGCGATTGTTTCGCACGCGTTTAATTTAATAAATTTTTCGATTTTCACATTTAAACGCCCGTACGTCGACGCTCGAACGTTTTAACTCGAACCTATTGACACGGGGACCCGGTACGATTCGAATTCTATTTGGCCGTGTAAATTATTTTCGGTCAGAATCGACTCGTGTCGATCCGACGGGTCCACGATACGGCGTTTTTTTTTTTTTTTTTTTTTTTTTTTTTATGTTTTCCACAAAACTTTCGACCGGTTCCCCGTTTCCGCGACTGCGGTCGAAATCGAATTTTCACTTACCACCCACTCCGCGTACAACGACCATTTTTTACTCGTATACAATGGCTGCTGTTTTCTAAAAAAAAAAAAAAAATTGTTAACACAAAAAACGCTAATTTTAATTATATTATTAATAATAATTCGGCCGACGACCGAAAGTTTTTACATCGGGATGGTTTCCGTCGGTTTGGTTTGGGTATTTTTTTTTTTTTTTTTAGAATATATATTGTACATGTCTACTCCGTCCGCGGTACAAAACAAAAAAAAAAAAAAAAACCACCATTTTACCGCGTATTTTATCGGAATATATTCGGCGGCGGTCGTCGATCAATATAATATTGTTGCCGTATAAATAAACTCCGCGGCGGTCGTACGCGCACATACACGGGTATACGGAAACCATAACTTACCCCGGGAATAATATAAACGCGTAGGGGCGTTAGGTACACACGAAACTGATTAATGAAACGTGAAAACGTCGCGTTAATAATTAACCGCCGGGTTAAAATACGGCGGTGCTGAGATCGGGGGGAAGTGAATTTTATCAATAGTTTTTTTGTTTTTTTTTTTGTTTTCGTTTCTGTTGTTATTCGTAGGCGTACTCGTATATTATATATTTGTTCTCGCCGACCAGTAATTTCCATGTGCCCGTATTGTCGATTGTTGTTACCTCGAGGGACGACAAACAAATGCCGCCTCGCGCGTATATCAATTCTGTGTGTGTGTACGCGTGTACGGTTATAGACATTCGGCACCAGTGTAAACAAGAAAACGGATATAATTGTTTGCGCTAAAGTTGAAGGGGGTCTCTCCCGTTAAATAATGTGTACGCCGTTGGGCACGTTAACCGGAAATAGAGACGTGTCGTAAAACAACTAACCAATAACCACCGTGACCGTCGATCGTCCGAGTTGGGTACGGGGCTCTAGTCGAAAACTTTTTGAACCGTATCAAATGTTTAAAAGATCCATCCCACTACTATCCCACCCCCACATAGATAATTACTATATTTTCGTTGGACTATATATATATATACAGTGAAACCGTCTGAACGGCCGACGCTATCGGTCATCGAAATTTCGTCCTCTGTTCGGAGGGTTAGGTACGCGTTTGAAATTCATTCCGGGTAAATGTGTAAAAAAATATCCACTAGGCGCAATTAAATTATAGTGTTATTGGTTTAATGTTTTTAATAATAAAATAAATGTAAAATTTAAAGAAATGCGTTAAAAACGAAAAGCACACGTACATAATTAAATACGATTCAACTTGATGCGAAAAGAACGGCCCCAGTTTGGTTTATTTATAATTATGCCGTCTCTTAATTATTTCGTTAATACGTTAATTTGCCAAAGTTACAGTAAAAGAGAACATTTTACGATATGATACGATCTGCGTCCTTTACAGCAGCCAATACGTCCCGTAAACTCGTAATGTGAAATTTTGTAGTTTCTTCTTCCTCAAGCTCGTTTTCTTCGTTATTTTCGTTCTCGTCGGGCTCATCAAGCTCGTCGTTAAACTGGTGAAAGCGCGTTTTCTGTTGTCGTTATTTTAAAATTAAGATTAAATTAGGTGTCGCCTTTTCGGAGGTTTCCCCATTGAAAAGTAATGAGAATGTCCTCGTTCTCAAAAAATCGTCCGCTATTGGGAGGTGTCAATGTATATATTTCATAAAGTGGCCGCAAATAGGGGCGGGTGATAACGTTGAAAATTACCCCGGGTGGTTAAATTTAGATTTAGGAGTAGGGGTCATTATAATAATATAGGAAAAAAAAAACCGTAATTTCAATTATGTTTATAAATTACGATTTTTGTAGCAAACCATATCGATTGATCTGTCTGTCTATAAAAATCAAATAAAATGTCGCGTTTTTTAGCCTATTGTAAACTACACGTCCGGTTTACTTGAAATTTAACAAAACTATTCAGGTGGGTTTGAGGAAGGTCAGTATCATTATCAGAATCACCCTGGATTACCAGGTCATCCCGATGATGCCGGGTAAAACCGGCTATTACATACTATAATTTGGCGTAATATTTTCTGATTGATGTGGCTAAATGTGCGGCCCTGCAACGTGAAAAGTTCAAATACGGGATTGTAAAATTGGTTAAAATTTGACCGACCGTTATTCAATTCTAGATTTCAACACGGGTAATACAATTGAGATAGTCTGAACGGTTATTAATTTTTTTTTTTTGATTTTCAAACAAATATTGGTAAGTTTCAAATACCGCGGCCAAATATTATAATACACGATATTCGCGAATTATGCAAAAAGAATAAACTCACTAAAAAAAAAAAAAAACCAAATAAATAATACTGGTCGAGCGTAAATTATACTGCAGCGTAAACAAAGCACATAATATGCAATTGCCCACCCACCTATCTACATTGAGGCACTGATATTATATCGAGTCGAGCAGTTTTATCAGCACGCGTCTAATAAAATATTTGTAATAAAGAAAATAAATTTAAAAAAAAAAACGGAGTTTCCGACAAAAACATCATAATAATCATCGTCGTACCGACGATATTTGCGGGACGCCGGGACAAAAATCGCCGAAAATTTCGGACGTGCATAGTGACCCGAAGTCCAGACGCGGCGTGTTGTAGTTTTTTCTTTTTTTTTCTTTTTCTTTTTAGAGTACGCTGACGAATTCCACCCTATAAGTCGCCGGTACTAATACCTCAATCTGATTACGTGTTTTAATATGACAGCAATGGCGACGGACACGCACACCGCCCGTTTGACCGTACGATTTATAACGTTATTGTACGGCGGCGGGGTACTTTATACTCGTAAAATTTTATTTCAACATTTCCAAAAGACTTTCTGAAGACATTGAAAAAAAAAAAAAACCGACTGACAACAAACGACGGTACCGGTTGATGTTATTTCCGTTGATTTATGGGCAGTGGCGTGCCCAGGCGGGGGACTAGGGGTTATATCTTCCCTATTGGCTTGAAAATACGACATTAATGAGTAATTCTTTAGTAATTTTTATTTCGAAATGTATTTCTTCCTAGTTTTAAGGAATAGCTAAGGATGAGTTAAACAAAAAAAAATTGGCATTTTCGCATCCGGTTCACATTTTCGAGTCACGATAGAACACGATTCTAATATTATTATTCGGAAATCCAGGTACTATACCTAACCTAACCTAACCATTCCCTCCCGTCGGAAATTCCCGTGCACTACACTGTCTTCGGGTTATCGCACAGATGAACGAATGATAGTCATAACACCGTACACGGTTTACCGAACTCGAGCTCAGAATCGTATTTCGTTTATAATGATTTATCGAACATCATACGAGTCGGTACGTAATTAATAGGTGTATACCTTCACGATTTTCCAACTTTATCGACGGCCTACGCCTGCGACACACGATTGGGGTAGTTCGATGTTTTGTCCGCGTAAAACAAGTGCGTTTTCATTCAAATGCGACGAGAGTTTAATGTATTATTATATTACAGGATCAAAATGAAAATTACTATACAACATTTGTTTATTTGTTTCTTTGTTTTGGACGCACCGTACGCGATTATTCGCTAAACAAAAGAGGTAGTGGACATTCGTCGTGTGCCCGTGCCCGCGGCGTTTTTTTCTCGATTCACGACGACCGGAACCCGTCGTTTTTCGAGTATAAAAATAAAAACGAAACGGCGCCGAGGGAAAACGGCGGCTAATATTTTACAACCGTGACGGAGACGATACACGCACGCATATTTTTATATTATTACATTACTAAATAATACGCGAACGCGTAAATATAATATTCTACAATAGTATTTATATGGGGCGAACGAATCGCTCGTGTATGAAAGGAAAAAAAAAAAACAAAAAACAAACGCGTTATGGTCCGCGGCGAACGATTGTCGCGGGAAAGTAAAAAAAAAAAAAATAAAATTTATATATACGCGCACGCGATTTTCACCGTCCCGACCGAATACGATTAAAAAAAAAAAAAAAAACAAAAGTAAACCGAATTATTATTACCGTGCGATATAGCGGCGCAAATCGCGACTACGTACGTTTTATTTTAATATTCCGTCCGTGTTGATTATCAATGGTAATTTATTATGGCCAGAGGCTGATTTATGACAGGGGTAGCTGGAGGGCTACCCGCCGTTCCACATATTGAACTTTTTTTATAAATATTTTTTTTATTATACATTACTTGGATATCCATTAACACGTATAACTAAACGTATCACGACCGGGCGGACAAAAAAGAACACTGTTTATGTATATCCTTTATCGGATTATAGGACGGTATATGATATTATCTATAGGAATTGGAGCTCACGTCTTCCCAGCGAGTTGTGCACGTACCACTACCGATTTTTCCGACCATTTAAGCCATTCAAAATTATTAATTTTTCGTTGCCTCGAAGTGTAACATAATAATCGCCCGAGGAGCGTTATTCGGAAAATAGCACCCGGCAAATAAATATAAATCCAAGATTCGCCGCTGATTATTGTTCGGTTACGACGGCCTATCGCTACCGCACTCTCGGCGCCGATAAATCGACGACAATTTACATTCCGGACAACTATTTACGGCGTAATATAAAATCAGACCGAAAATAATAACAATATGAACATCAGAAAGGTTTCGTTGTGACTACATACACAGATGATTATCATTATTCGGATAGCTTCGTATACAGAAACAACCAAAATTCGATATTATGCTAACTTTGTTTAGGCGCTGCGTGCCATTTAAGCGTTTTGCTGATTTCGCCGTCGTTCCCGATCTTCCGAATCGTCGATTTTCGCTCGTTCTCTTGACCTGTTCCAGTCCTATTAGGCCGTTGTATATTTACTAGAACTTTTTAGTTCACGTGATTTCACGTGTACGCGTGGAATGAACATTTGATCCCGCGAACTCGGGGAATCCGTGTTTTAATTTATCAATAAAATATAAATATTAAAACAGGTACGCGACTGCACGTTTGCACAGTTGCATGTTTTAAGTTCGCGGTTTTCGGGGAGTCAGTCGTTCGTTCCCGTGAACACTTGAAATAGGGAGCTCTTATATTTACCTTATAACGATTAGTCAGAGATTTCGTGCTATTTACATATGACGGCCGGCCTGTTTTGATTTTAAAAAACCGTTTGGATTCCGGGTTCTTTCATTGGATTTCGGGCCTGTTTGAGTACGCCTTTACGTTTCTGCTCGTATTCGCCCGTTTCGGTTTGGTATAGTATTTTCCTTTTGAAAATCGCGCAAAATTTTAGTCTCGTCACCATGGTACGCGGACAGTACCCCGGAGAAAAAAGCACCTAGGCCAGCGGACTAACCCGTCGCGTGTTTTCTCGGCTCGCCGCCAGAGGATATCAGATAAACGGAACGCGCGCATTATTCATCCTGTAATGTTAATAAAAAAAAAAAAAAAAACCACCGGCGATACCATTCAATTCTTCGGATCGTATTTTTACGATACGCGTACGTACGTTCGCAACGTCTGCTATATTTATTGTGATGCCGGCGTATCCGCTGCGGGAAACACGACGGAACAACAACAATTATAATAATAATATAATCGTTCCATTTATAACTATAACGCGGTATTTAAGACGTGTTTTTTTTTTTTTTTTTTTTTTTTTTTTTCACAGGCGTAATATTACCACTATATAGGTATTATTATAATCGTAGCGGCGGCGGCGGCGGCGGCGGCGGCGGCGGCGAGACGAATTCGGTCGTCTCGGGGGTACAAGGTTTCGCGGAGAGGAATATAAAAAATAAAAACGTCCGTGTGGTGGCGCGGCTGCACATGATGGCCGCTTAGTAGTAGTAGTCGTGGTAGTAGTAGTAGTAGTAAAAAAAAGTATTATTATTGTTTTGAGACGCGTATAATTAATTTCGATCGCGGCTAATTTCGTGTTAGATAAAACTCATAGATACGCTGGGGATTCTGTGATTGAATTAACATATAAATTAGCGATTCGTATTATATAGTCACGACGACGGCGATAGGAAAAACACGTTTGCGGACGAGCGCGCGCGCGCCGCGGCGTTTATATAATTTTTTTATTTTTTTTTTTTATATGTTTTTTGTTTTGTGTTATATGTATTTTGTATTCTGTATCGCAGGTCGCCTAAAGCTGCCGCCGGATCGACCGCGGAGATATGGCGCGCCGAAACGACGGCGGCGACGGCCGACTGCCCGGGTAGTACGATTTTAATACACCGCCTACTATTAACTACGTATCTTATAAAAAATAAAAAAAATAATAATATATCCGATTGTGTCGTACGTGTGGCGATCGATGGCAATCGTGTCGGTTTTGTACACCGTATTATTATTATTATTATTATTATTATTTGTGTTGCACGACCGTCTTTGCGGACGTACGAACGTTTTATTGTTCCATTATAGTGCGATCCGGTAGATACCGGCGGCGTCGTGTCCGGCCACCGATCTTTTTCTTTATTTTTTTTTTTTTTTATTTATTCTCGCGCTATCTATTACGTCAATTGTCCGCCTGATATTTTTGCGAAATTTTTTTACGATATACAATTATAGGCCCCCCGCCTATTGCCCGGTGGGGCTGTGTTTTATGTGTACAATATCCTCTGCTCCGATACTGCGAGCCAACCGGGATAATAGTGCGAATATTATATTCGGGGACACTATCCATCCGGCTGGACCGGTGGCCGTATGGTCCGCGGGAAAAACGCGATAATGATGTTGTTTTTTTTATTCGATTTTATGTTTTATGATTCGGTTAAAAAAAAACAACGTGCGATTTCCAAACGAATATTAATATTGGCCCTTTCTAGGCGTGGAAAACATTCTGGCGGTTTCGAGCTAATTATAGACAATTGAAATGTTCGTTTTAGTTTTTAAATTGGGCTTGTGTTATGGATAAAATTGTTTTTTCCGAGTAGGAACGCACGAAATGTTAGGTTATTTGTCACGTGGTTCATCGTGGTTATGTTGTATTTAATTGTAAAAAAAATATCAAGTCGAGTGTAACGTAGCAATTTTTTATAATCGTACAAATCACGGGATTCATTTGAATTTTCTTCGTCTAGGGCCAATTAGTGTGTGCCGATCGGGGATGTCCCCGTGCGTACTACTAAATCTGTAGTTACGATATTTGGATACGACTTGTTGTGTCCGACAGTGAATAACGACCGAAAATCAACATATAGAAGAGAGTTATCACTTTGATCCGTCTACGCTGGCAGCCGGGTTTTATTCTCCGCTCTATTTCACGGTGTTTTCACCGAGACGGTGGTCTTATCCGTCGGACCGTCGGATATCCGGAGCCACGGGTTCCCTCTTTTCGAGATAACACTCACGCGTGATGATAACGACCGCTTTGTTCGGTGACGGAGACCGTTTTGCGGTTTTTTTTCTTTTTTTTTTTCTTTAGGGTGGTACGGAATCCTCGTCGCGGCCGTAAATCACCGCACCTAAAACATATCATCGTTTTTTTGCGTTTATTCTGCTCGTCTGCTTTGTCTGCAATATTGTCATTTCTCCGGTTTAATTAACCCTATTACGGAGGAGTGCGCACGTGCCGACGATTCGGGTCTTATCTCGCGCGGGACCGTTTTTTTTTTTTTTTTTCCGTCGCTTCACGTCCGGAAATTCGGAATGTCAGATCGTCATCCCCGGCGTTTTTTCCCATGCGAAACAAAGGGACACACGAGGAGTTACTATACGTTATCGCAACGGAAGACGAAATCTTCTCAGCCCGTAGTAAAGTCGCTTTCCGTTTCGATTCGTCCATAAATACTTAATAGAGAATTTCTAAATGTATTTATGCAATTAAATGTACTTTTTTTTTTGGGCCAATAATATTTCATAACTCCTCCGAACTGTGCAAATTCCATATGATCATGATTTTCTTTGGTCAGCAAAAACTTAAATGCATTTTTACACGCTTGACGTTTATGCAATAGTAATTTTCGGAACTTGTCTCTTTCAATACTAGTGAACGTTTAACCATAAACCACAGCCAACATCTAGAAATTGAACACGCACGGCATCCAAATGGCACCGCCGGTACCGGTGACGCCAACCCAAACGGTTCGGGAACAATTTGAACGCGCCCCCCGCACAAGAACGCGCACGCGGATTTCGGTACCGACTTTGGATATTTGCCGTACTGCACAGTTAGGTGCTGTAAAAAGCGCACTGTGTTTTAGGACCCCAACGCTTTGCCGTGTGCGAATATTTTCAACCCGGGTTGTCGCTGCGATTATAAAACAAAAAAAAAAAAAAAAAAGTCACAATAAACGCACGGTTCTATGGTTCCCCGGGCATTCTATGCCCTCCCCAGGGACCCTTTAACAATTGTTTACGGCGTTTAAGAAATACGTATTTTATGAATGGGTACATATAGCGTACGGTATTTAAACCGCGGCATGTGAAACAATCCCGTCCGGCGGTTAACGGCCGCGGCCCGTCGAAATCCGTGTTAGCCTCCCTCCGTATAATAAACCCTCGAAAATAAAAAAATAAAAAAATTTATATTTCACGCCTCTCGCCGAGGATTATTACGTTGTTGTTATTATTTGTATTATATATATTTTTTTTTTTTTTTTTTATACCGCGAGACGTGTTTATTATTTTTCCGGCGGTACCGGGGAGTTTTGCCGGCAGACACACCCAAGAAAAACATTGTGATGGGGGGGGGGAAATAAAAAAACACAATAATAATAATAATAAAACGAAAACGCCGACGACGGTTTACCGGGGCTGTGGTATTACACCGACGGAATCGGTTCCGATTTCACGTGCGGGCGCGCCCGCGACAGCTACTAAAAAAAAAATACCGCCCGTTTTAGGAGGCGTTTTTCGGGGAACGAGCGAAAACCGCACGGCGGCGGTTTCGTAAAAAAAAAAAAAAAAAAAAAACAAGACCTCCTCCCCCCCTCCCGCCTTCTTCGTAAGTCTTTTGTGTGTGCGCGCGTTTCGAAAACCTTTGATCTTTCGGATATCTTATCGGTTTTCCATTTCTCCGAGATCTCCGGCCGGCCGGCCGGCCCGCGCGCGCCCAGCGCGTTCCCGCCGTCGTCACCGTCGACGGGTTACGGTTTAGTCCGAAAACTCCGAACGGGGGGGGGGTGAGGGCGGCCTATCTTCGTTACGATCGATCCCTCCGAGTCCGCACGCATTTTCTATACCGCCGGTACACATAATGACGACGACGACGTGTTTTCCTCGTCGGTCGTCCCCTTTTGTAGAAGACCCAAATAACATAATGTATAATAATATATGTAATACGGGTAGGTATATACGAGACCGGGATATACAGGAGGTGGGTTTTTTTTTTTCATTTGTTTTGTTGTGTGCGGTTTTATGTCATCTGCCGGCCGATTTAGGATCAGCCGCGAGAGAGATGGAAAAAAAAAAAAAAAAAAATGTCCTTTATACTTACACGGTACACGCACACGCAGGTATTATATTTTATTTGTATTATTATTGTCGTATACCGTTTTGTCCGCGCGACGTCGCGGTTTCCGCTTTGCCGACGGGCCACAATGAGCGCATCATCTGTCCGCCCCGTAATAGAATTCCGCCGGCGCGTCCCCCCTTTTTTTTTTTTTCTTCTTCTTTTTTATAGACAATAATATATAATATCGCGCGTGTTTTTTTTTTTTTTTTTTCTTTTTACTCCTCCTCCTCCTCCTCTTCGGATGTCTCTCCTATCCGAACAAACGGCCGCGATCGCGGTTCCCCGATAGTGCACCCTGTATAATATTATAAAATATATCGTTATTATATTGTTATCGACTGGCGGTATCGGCCCCGGTGATGGCTGGTCGCGATGACGGCCATCGGGACCCCGGCGGCGTATTTGCGATTTTATCTCGGCGGGTTAAGATGGGATACGTATTTATTTTTACGGAGACGGCAAACACAATCTTTGCCACCTACCATCGCCCTACAAGAATTTCTAAAAATTAAAATAACCTCTTAATACCGTATTTACAAAATACGTTATCTGTAAATATTTGGTTATTCCGTCCCTGCGTAACATGTTAGTAAAATCGGATCTATCACCCGGGTACAATACGCTACTGGTCATGACGTCCGGTACGTTAGTGTATCTGATTTTTTGTCGCACACAGTTCGGGTACGTCGGGCGTATACATAAAATGTTACGACTTGAAAACATTGACGTGTTAGGTGCCTGAAAATTAAAAATTTAAAATATCGTTCTGAGGGCCGAGCCCAATAACACATGTAAAGCGCACGATGCCGTGACGCCCATACGTACCTTACCGGGTGCCGACCGGGTCGTCTACGATATTTTACGTATTATAATCGAATACGAGCAATGAAAATAGTTGAAATTAATAAATCAGTAATTACTTATGTGATGTGGTTTAGATTGGTTAGAACTGGTAGTTGAAATAACGGATATAAACAACTTCGTTATCTTTACAACTTATTCATTTTTGTTTTTTTAACTTGAACGGTGTCATACTTACGAGAGACAAGTCACAGGCCTCGACTAGAGGAACTAGAAGAAAAAAAAAACCATACGAGTTACCGAATATAAATATAAATAATAACTAATAACGTTTCGTTATGATTTTGAAGGTTTCACCCCCCTCCCCCCCCCCCGGTCACAATTTAAGAAATAAAATGTAAATACATCACTATAGTAAGAGTTTGTCAAAAAAAATATAACTGCATTGACTAGTGCGAAAATCTCTTTAATAGGTAAAAAAAATATCCCAAGCTTGGGCGGTATCTTTCATTGGGTTTGTGTTTTCTAAAAAAAAAAAAATTTAAAAACTCAAAATCGATTTTATGGCACCAAGCACGTTGTTGATCTCAACTCTCAATCTCCTCAAATACGTTAGATATATGTATCATTACATTTCGATACGATTTTCAAGAATTTGCGCCGTCAGAATTTAGAAGATTATAGTCGTGCGGCATAATCTTCGTATAAATTTGTTTAACTCAAACTTCAAAATACGTTCACCGTTCGCCTGTCAGCACAGAATCGAAATGATTCCTACAAACTTTGTATTCCGTCGACTAAAATTTTCACTAAAATTCACATACATATATTATTATTTCGTCGGACGGGCCACGAAAGAAAAACGAATATCTATTATTTTCGTTCGTGCCGGCTGTCGATAGGTTTATTAAATGGGAAACTTTGTGTTTCGTCAAGGGCATGTTACGAGAGGCTCTTCATTTTTCAAAAATCCAAAGTTTATAATTAACCGACTTTTCAAAGACCTTTAATGAGTGTATACGTTAAAAGACTTTTAACGTCTCCGAAACTTTATCGAACAAACTTGCAGTTCGAGGTGTCGTTTAACAGTCGATTTTTCAGCGAAGTAAATCTTAAAAGTATCACTCACACAATGGACACTCTTTCAAAATGATTATTATATATGGAGAATAAAAAACCGTAGTTTAAGTATATCCTTCACGCATTATATTATGGCTTTTTACGGAAATCTATAACGAATAAATAAAATACAATTTTTGATATTTCAAGACTCGTCGATTCATATATTATATTTCGTTAGTACCTATTTTATTAAAGATCTGACAAGATAAATGTAACCTAACATATCGACTCAAAATCGCGTTTTTCGATTCATTCGTCCCGTTTGTATGATTTTTTGGTTTTTCATGAAAACCTTATCGCGACGAAGTTTTGAGCACAGCGAAGTGGCGCTTTTTGACTTGTTAGCTACCCGGATTAATATCAAAACGATTGATAAGGGAAAAAAAATCACGTGCGCATTCGGATCAGAAAAACAGAAAAAATTACAACAAATATTCACAACTATTTTACAACATAGCAATTTAATATATATAGTTGGATATAAAATAATTACAGTTTTAAGTTTTCGGACTCGTTTTCCACAAATTAAAATTGTTTAAAACCACGAGGAAATTTCAACTTTAAACAATTATAAGAAAAAATAACGACATTACGCTCAATTTTTTACCATTCGGTACAACCGATAAACCTTGGATTAAATTTTCGTGCGTTTTCAAGGGGCTAAAAATATTTGTATTCACAAATAAACCAAATGAACTCGTAATAACATAAATATCTCCGGAATGTTTTGAAAATTGCATCATGTCAAGAAAGTATTGATCGATGCACATCTCACGATTGTCTTACACTGAATTAATAAAAAATATACAGGAAACGTTAATGCGTATATATATATCTCCTAGACAGAATGTTCACCAGAAGTTCAACCGCCGATGATGTTGACAATTTCTGGTCGAAAAGTTTTTTACAGACGGATACCATCAAAATAAATCACACATCATAGTAAAACCAACTAGTTGGTCGCTTAGGTGAGATTAGGTTATTGTTAGGTTAAGAATTTTTGCTTAATAAACGATACGCTCTACGGGGGAAGGATTGCCCTGTCGGGTCCTCCAAAAAAAAAAAAAAAAAAAAAAAAAAAAGGTTATTGTAATTATATATTTTATTATTATCGTACGGGCTCAAGATTAGTGATGGCGAATAATCGTCGACCGTCGATATATTGCACGGCCAATATCGAGCGCTTTTTTTTTTTTTTTTTTTTATCGATATATAAATACAACGGAAAATATTTTTATTTATTTATTTTTATTTTTTTTCAACTTATACAGGTTTATAGAGCCGCACATGGGTTATACACTTATCACGAGTCATGATGGTGTCCCTAGGCGCACCACGATTTCGGGAACCGCTGTTATACACCATCTACACCGTAAAATAGTTTTATAGTCACTGTGTACCGTATTGAGGCAGCTACACGTTATCTAAACCGCGAATATATTGTGCGCATTGTTTGCGCCGGGCCACCGGGGAAAACGATTGACAATCGATTCGGCCGAACTGATTAAGCACTACGCGGCCGGCCTCGGAGCACGTGTTTTCCCGACGAACTCTGCGGGGGCGTACGGGTCCGGACGGGACGGATGAAGTTTTAATGTTGGCAGGGCACACACGCCGGCAAGACCGATTGCTATTGGCCGTGATTCGAATTAACTAATTATTCAATTCGATCGAATAACCGAAACGGAGCCGACGGTAATGTCCACCGGACCGCCGGGGTACTGCCCCTTACACCGGGCGCAATCGGAATCGTCGACCAACTGCGATGTGATTATTTACGTCCGCGGCCCGCGGTGTAATACAATACGTTTTTGTTTTGTTTTTATTACACAAATTGTCGAACATCGCCATTGTTCCGTTGCCAATCAGAACGTAATGGTCGAAAAACTATTTCAAACAAGTCCGTAATTACTATATCGATGACCTAAAACCGTTTCGGGGAAATAACAATTCAGTCGTACGCATCCGAGAGGAAAAAAAAAAAAATTAGAAAATAAAACAAGTCGGAATCCCGGGAATCGGTATATTTTCGAGTAATTTAGTTATAAAAAAAAACCAATTTTTTTTTTTTTTTTTTTACTCAATTTTGAGAACGCGGAGAAAAATGTCTCTGGACGAAGGGTTTATTTCTATCTAAGATAAATGTTTAGATAACTTGGCAATATTTATTTTGATATAAGAGATAAAAGATAAAAAGATAACGCATTTAGATTTAATTTGTCCAGATAAGTGTCAACGCCGTTTATAAGCGCGTAGATGATATAAAAATGGAGACAGGTTTATCACACGACTAATGAACGTTTTGATAATTTTGGGTCCTATAATATATTTTCAAGAAGGTTTAGTGACTGTAACAATATAATAGTACTTACGAATGCAATTATACATTATGTTATATTTCGAAGACACGCGACAAAAAATACACGTACGATAGCAATTAAAAAGTATTGAACTGAAACTTAAATAAAAACGCGTTTGGCCAAAAATAACCACCACCGCGAAAAACGCAATATATTATGTGAAAATGTCTATAGTCTATGATTTTTTATCATTGTGAAATATAATTAATGGTAAGACGCTTTGCTGGAGTGAGAACGTTGTATATAAAATGGCCTATCCGTTCTTAGATAGATAGGGACCGTGGCGTAGCCGGGAATTTGGTATGGAGGTAAAGAAAGCGGCTAAATTCCACCAAGACAAACAAAAATTCTCCATTAAAAATTCCCTTACACTCGTAGGCGTATCTATAATTCATTCGCATATGTGGCCAACAAAACATTCACGGTGCGTAGCTTACGGAAAATCCAAAATAATTTTTTAGAAATTGTTGCCTATGTGTATAATACCTCTCTCTCAACAAATCCCTTGAATGCATGCCTTTAGATTTCCGAACTCTTTTTGAGAATAAAATAATAAATACATGTTAAGTCCGCTGTGATGGCAGATTAATACTTTGATTAGCGTAATCAACTCAATCAAATGTTATCTGTATTATGCCGGTTAATACTAATCGGTAAATGGAAAACGCCGTACGATTGTGTGTAGCAAATCGTTGCCCAATAACCCACAAGCGTCGACCATAAGACGTCTACCGCCCTGAAATCTGAATCAAAAAAAAAAATTTGACTGGTCGACGCTGCGTGATAAATATTTTACTATTTTTACTAGCGGGATATCTACGATATTAAAATTAATTCTGCGAGTAGCCGATTTCACGGGTTTGGCCATGTGTACAAATCTCGTAAACGCGCAAAACAAATTTGTGTAAAATAATGTTTTTTAATCGATTAAGTTAAAAAAAAAAAAAAAAGAAGAAATTATTATTATCGTTATTTATAATAAGTCGGCCAATGTATATATATATATATATATTTATTTTTTTTTTTTTTTAATAAATTACGAGCTCCGATCTTGTGATTGCGAATTCTTCTTGGTGGGGTGGGTTGGCGGGGGGGATTAGTTAGAGTGTTAACTAATCGTGATATCTATTTAACTAATCCAGACGATACACGACGAATGGTTCGCAATTATAGTTTCGCTAAGGATTACCGGCTAAAATAAACACGATCCGTGATGGCTGCGGGAGGCTACAGCACCCTCGAGGTAGGGGGTTAATACCGCGCGCACCTACAGTATTCTAGGGCTTACGTGATGGTGTACGTACCGCAGTAACGCGGTCACACGTGCGACGTCGCATAATATCATTTCTAAACACACGCAATACATTTACAAATAGCATTTCGAATACCGCGGTAAAAAATCGATTAAAATTAACGATAGTCGTCGTTGCCGTTGTGTACGTGTACCGTTATCGTCTATCCCGGATACATGTGCGAAACGGCCCGGATCCACACGGCCGCGGCGCACCTCTACACGTGCCGGATTTAATTATTTCGGCCGAGCGCGTGTGTGTTTTGGCGGTTTCGGTCGCGGTGTACTAATAACAACAGCAACGACAATAATAATAATAATAATAATATTATTATAATTATTATTACTGTGACCGATTATTATTGTTTGGATTATTTGCTCGCGAATAATATTATTACGACCCGATTGCCAAACGTACACCCGGCGGCGGCGGCGGCGGCGGCGGCGGCGGCCGCGGGGACAATTCGGTAAACTCCCGTAAACGAAACCGTGCGAAATGGAGAACAAAAAAAATTCGCCGCAAGTCCGGAGCAGTGGCGCAACGACCGGCGGTGAGGGCGCCGGGAGGTGGTGTTTTGGACGTCCGGACGGACATTCATTCGAATCGTATTTTTGGAAATTTTATATATACAGTCGAGTCGCGATAACTCGAAGTTGAAGGGTGATGAAAATTACCTAACTCGAATTTATCAAAATAAAATAAATACTTCGAGTTACCTTTGTAACGAAATATAATTTTAAAATTTTACGATAAAAACGTTATGACAAATATAATACATTTATGTTTATACATAAACTAAATATGTATTATTTATGAGATACAGTAAAAAAATAATTTCTTATTAATTTTTGGTTTTTTGGCTGTTTATTGACAAAATCTTCTAATTTGCCTATGGATTCGAAAATAGAAGTGTCCACGCCTTCGACAGATTCGACAAATCGCCTAACGGTTTGTAATGATGACATTGCTTGGTTCGCCGTAATCATATTTAAAGTTGTTTCAGGCTCATCATTTTCATTATTATCGGAATCACTATTTGATATATTTATACCCATGATTTCGTTATCAGTTAACATTCCACTGACCACAACAGTATCATCGATTGTAGCATATGATTGAAATATAATCACTTGATCGATATTAATATATTTATCTGCCACAATTTGCTACAATATCCATCGTCATTGTTTTCTAAACCATCACCATCACACTGCTCATCATTAAAATAGAATTCAGCTTTTTTGAAACAATTCTACGAAGGGTAGGTTAGGTTAATTCGACCAAGCTATTCATCACAATTTTATATTCGAGTTAACAAGACTTATAATACATTGAGTCTTATTATAATTTCTAGGGGAATTAAAAAAAAATCGAGTTGTCGAGTTCTTCGAGTTATCGAGGTTCGAGTTATCGCGACTCGACTGTATATATATATATATTTTTTTTTTGTTTTTTTTCAAGCTTATTATATGCACAAATTAAGCGCGTATCAATGTTCGAAAATTACATAAATTTTATGAGATTTTTTTAATCTATATGCCGGCAGCGTTGTTATTCGGAAATTGTGTAACGGGGAATGGGAGGTCGTGTAAGGCGGACACCCGCCTGGAAAAAATCCTAATTACGCCACTGAGAGGACGCGATAACCGCGGGTTTGTATTTAGACATTAATAATGGGGCGGGGGGGGATCACGAAAACTGATTTAAAAATATAATATAATATTATGTTTTAGACAGTAGGTAACACTTTTTAAACATTGCAATTATACTCGTTACGCCGTTGTCTGTAATGTTCTTAAAAATTATACACTACGGCTCCCCTATGCTTGTTGGCATACGTATTAATTACTTCTTGGGGTTTTATGTCAGATTCTGGGCGTTTATTGAACAGAGCTAACCCGTTTGAGCGGTCCTCACCCACGGTAAATTTTAAATTAGTTTCAATCCTTTCAATAAAAGTGAACGTACTTCGGACGTACCGGTAGACTAGACAGGAATAATATTAATAAATACTATAGAGTATAATAGTTTATTGACTAAACAAATCTGGTAACAAATACGCCACTGGATACCCGCATGTATAAGTTCTCGTTATATATCAATACAAAGGTTTCAATAGCGTTATTTGTAATAATTTTATACTTTTTGGTTTGTTTTTTTACATTTTTACCAGCCCCGGGCCACAAAAGACCTAGATCTGGCAGTGATTATTAAAGCTAGAACCAATTTTCGGGGGGTGTGGCCCCTATATTTTCATGTTATTTTTTTTTTTTTTTTAACCTTACATTATATTGTATTAATTACTACGATTGTGTTATATATATATATATATATATATAAATATTATAGTATCATAAATTAAATGTATTAACTATGAGAAAATATTTCGTGGTGTGTGGATGGGAGTATAATTTTGTGAAGGAAAAAGAAAAAAAAGTGGAATTTTTCTTATATTTGTTATCATACCGCTAGATATGTACTTCCTTTATTTCAATAGCTAACAATTGAACACCGCCTATGTTCAGGCGATACTAGTCCTGATGGTGTATATCGAAAAAATCGATTCCGGTTCGCGTGACAGTGCGCAAAGGTCGTCGAAGACCCACTATTATTATTCGACTACTGCGGATTCCGGTGGATTTCCGTTTTGGGTATTTTCTTATTCCGATACGACCGCAATCTAAGGAGGTCCCCGGCATCGGATACACGCATTATATTATCGTATCCGGTCGTCGTTTCGACGATACCCTCGACGCGATTTACACGATTTACACTCGACTCGTACGGTTAAAATATATAATATATACGCGAATTAACTCTTTCCGCGTAGAATATAACGTCTCGGTTCTTTTACAAGTACACTTTGCGTGCGTTTAATGTTGTAAAAAGACGGGGGGTTTTTTTTTTTTTTTTTACTTTTATATTATATATAAAACTGCAGTATAACGACGACGACGACGACGACGTAACGATTTGAATACCTATACAAACGTGAGTGCAAAGTTATGTAACACGGAAATATCATTCTGATGTTTTTGGCGGCGCCGCGTTAATATTATATTATATTTTATTCCGCTAGTTTATGTTTAAATGGGGTTTTTATTATTTTTTTATTTTTTGTTTTATTAACTTTAATAATAATATTATAAGAGAGGATATCTTGATCTCGGCACCGCGCGTCCTTGGCACGTTGAAAATATCGTTTAAAAACTGCAAATATCGTTTGTATAATATATTATCAAAACGGTCCAATAATTCGACTAAACATCTGCTCGCGCGGACCTATCGAGGTTCAAGTGATACCCAGATATAAAATTCTATGCACGTCGATTTTCCCCGCTTTCAAAACTATGTCCCAATCGACTTTTTTATTTAACTATCGATTTACCAGCGTCATATTTTTTTACGAAAAAAGTACTAACGTATTATAGTTATTCACACAAAATATTATTTGACTCGTTTGATCCTCCATACTATAATATTGGAACGAAAAAGGTCTTGTTCGGTGTCATTTGTTTGTTTTTTTTTTTTTTTTTTTATTATTAATGACTACAATGTTTGTACTCGGATACAAGTGACTTTTAAATTACAGACTGCGTGCATAACACGTGATATATCACAGCAGTTTTGTACGTCAACGCGTTAATTCGGTAGTGACTATAATAGCATACACATAACATTATAATATATACGTATACGAAAAATCTTAAACAGTGTATATTAATAAAAAAAATCGTCGCGTCCAAAAATTTTAGTATATATTTACGGGCGGTTTTTTTTGTTCTTCTTCGTTAAAAGCCCACTCGCCGCAGGCTTTATATCAATTCGGTAATTAAAAACGTATAAATAAATTCAAAAAAAAAAAAAAAAAACCAATCTTAACGGGCATGTTAACCGCCGTAATAATACGAGTATAATAGTGGGCCGCGCGGCCGGCGTCGGACGAGGAGATGGAGGATTTTTTTTTTTTTTTTTTTAATGTTGTCGAGGAGTATTTGTTGAATGTGCGCGGTATATATAATTTAACCGGATCGCTCACAAAAGTCGTTAATGCGTATTTAAAATGTTCGGTTATAATAATTTTTTTTTTAACGGCTGCGTCGCCGTACCGTTATTATACGACAAAAACGTTTTATTCCGTTCTAAAAATACCGCCCTCCGCGCCGTCGTTGTCGGTCGTTTGTACAAAAGGAAATGTCGGTCCGACGGCAATGGAAATTATAAAACCGTACGGGAATATTATCGTAGGATTTATTAAATAATAAGCCTCTTCTTCTCCTCCTGGTCGTCGTCGTCGTCGGGTATTATAAAAAGAGGTTTTTTTTTTTTTTTCTTCTTTCATTATACATAACGTACCTGTTTATGTTCAAAACAATATAATAAACGAGTATAAATTTACGTTTTATCGAAATATTAATACGAAATAAAAAAAAAAAATAATAATAATAATTCCGTACTCGAATAACGACGCGCTTCTCTCTCTCTCTCTCTCAATATATATAATTATATATTTCAATTTTAATCCGATCGAAAATCACGGACAAACGCAATATTATTCGTACCCTCCGGACGAAATATTATTGACGTAACGGTCGCAGACGACAAACCGAGGACCGACACTGCGTTCCAGCCGCCATATAATATTATTGCGGCCGATACGAGACTCGGAAATCCCAAATACTATAAAAACGAATTGACAAAACAAATCGTCGTGTCGCCCGTACACCATGCTGTGTGTGCACAACGACGATGAAAAGTGCAAACAATTTTTTTTTTTTTTTTTTTAAAAAACCGATAAAAACATACTGAACTTTCACTTGCCTATTATATATATATACGTATTTATAGACGGTATATAAACGTATTATCATTTTCGGGCGACACGGACATTCGGTTTGGCATTGAGGGACGATAAAAACGACGGAATCCGTATAGGAATATTGCCGTCGTCGAAAATGTATTTTTCGATCGGTCGTTGGTTGCGTTTTCGAGCAGGAGAAAAAAAAAATATAACAATAATAATCATAAAACGTTGACCGTAAAATCTCGTACTCTCGGCTACGAAAACTACTCGTAAAAACACTCTTGGGAAAACCGTTGTCGTCCGGGGAAGGCTTTATCGTCGTCGATCATCGGCTATACTAGAGGTACTCGGTCCGTACGATTTGACGGGTGACGGCTCCATTGTCGTGGCGGTCGAGGGGGATAAGAACGGTCGGTCGTGGGTCGGAGGAGAAAGAAAGAAAGAGACAGAGAGATTGACGATGAATCGCGTGAGAAAACGTTTTGTCGGAAACAGTGCAAATTCGGTACTGTAGAAATAATTCGTCGGATAAACGACGTATAATAATAATAATAATAATATACGCTAGGTGGTGTACGAGACGGTATTCGGTCGGAATATTCCGCGTCGGGAAATATCGCGGTGTCACGTCACGCGCAACATTTTTACAATAATTATTACGATAATGTTCATCGGCCCGACACCGACGGATAATATTGTAATAATATTCGGGGCCGACTATTTTACGTCCAAATCGTACGCGCAGTTTAGCAGGCGGTTTGTGTTTATTTTATTTTTCTTCGTCGTACAAGACGGACGTACGTACGTCTGAACGCACCTGTTCGGATCGCCGGCGGACGGGGCGCGAACGGTTTATACAGCGCGCACGCGTATGGCTGCGCCGGCAATATTTTACAACGCGGCCGACGGCGAACGCTCTGTACGCCGGCTCTACGCCCCGTAGCGTGTCCACAACGTCCCGGGACCGTTCGAAATTTTTGAATAGCGTCGAAAAACCGCGTACGGAAATTGCCGCCGCTGGTTTCTTCCCGGGCAGCACATTTGTTAATTTTTTTTTTTTTTTTTTTTAATAAATCCACTAAAACGGCCTTTGGATTGACGCGCAAACGAAATGTTGAATTTCCCCGCCGACGCGGGTCCTGGCCGTCACAATTTTGAACACGAAAACCGTTCCGAATTCCCGAACCGCTCGTCGAGCCGCATTTCCGTTCGGTACGTCTCCGAAACCGCCAAACGCGTAAAACGTGTTTTGTACAAAAAAAAAACGTCCGTTACACGTCCGAACAATCTAGCCAACAGACGAATCTACCAGAACGATAGAAAAAAAACAAAAAAACCACATATTGTAGAAATAATCATCGAGTGCAGAACTAATTTCAAGTTAAGTAATAAATACGTCGGATGCAAAAGTGTACGAGGTGCGACAATAAAATAACGAGACTTTCTAAATATAACCTAAACTATTAACGTTATCTATAAAACGATTATTGAAATATGATTAGAAAACACTTATCTAAAAGTACTATGAACACTGATGGCATCGGTTCATTTTCTTATACGTTAGTAGCCTTGTTATTAGTGCGAGTTCGACTATACTGCCGAAAAATGTTAGATATAAAAATCGAACAACATGTGTTAACATTAAATTTCTTGTTAAATTAAAAAAAACTGCCGCGGAATCGTTTCGTATGTTATGTGAAGTTTATGGTGAAGAATGTTTATCAAGAGCTCGTGTTTTTGAATGGCACAAACGGTTTTGTAGTGGAAGGGAGGACGTCGAAGACGATGATCGTTCTGGACGTCCTACCACGTCTTCAACAAACGAAAACGTTGAAAAAATCGACAAAATTAATTAATTAATATTATTATAAAGAGGTATTAATTAAATTAAGAGAACGTGTCAGAAAGAAGCGACCAGATCTATGGAAAAATGGCTGGGTTCTTCACCAAGACAATGCTCCAGCTCACAGTGCATTTTCAATTCAACGTTTTTTAACTGAAAAAAAAATTTCAGTACTTCAATATCCCCCGTACTCGCCAGACCTTGCTCCTTGTGACTTCTTCTTATTTCTTTTCCCATTTTCAAACAGTTGATGACGTAAAAATGAAAACGGCAGAACTTCTAAAAGGCCTGAATGAAAGCAATTGGCAACACTGTTTTCAAGAATGGCAGCGACGTATGCAACAGTGTATTGATACTGAGGGAAGGTACTTTGAAGGTGATAATCATTAAATTATAACATTTTTAAAATAAACAACTTTTATTCAAAAAGTCTCGTTATTTTATTGTCACACCTCGTATGTAGCGCAATTATCCGTACACCAATAGAGATAATTATCCGGACGTGTCTCGTCGGGGCCGTACTCGGCTTCGGCGGGCTCCGGGCAAATTAAATATTCCTTACCTTCTTATTTCCCTTAAGGTGTTAGACCTCCAGCCTGGGGCCCATCTTTTTTTTTTTTTTTTTTTGTAAGCCCCGTACAAATGACCCGAGAATACCGGTCCGAATACGGCCCTGTGTCTCATACGCGATACTTGAACGCGGATTTAAGAGTTCGATAGAATCATTTCAGAACCATTCCAAAAGATGGGGGGGGGTTGGAAATCATGTTTGAAGTTTTTTATTTTTCAAACTCGATGTTTTCGTATACGTCCGCGGTCGGGACGAGTATAAACGACAACGTTTCTCGTTCGTGTCGGAAATCTTTTGCAGAAATTTTTGCAGAACGCAATATAAATAATAATACGCTACACGTATTATGGAAACTCTCGTTAAAATGTCTGAATCGACGTTCGGAAGAGCGTCTGGAAAGTTTTATCTATACAACAATAAGCGCATTAGCGATGGTTTGCAATGATTACATGGACTTTGTGATTTATATCAACGTGTGTGTGTGTGCGTGTGCTAGTTTGTGCGTACGTGTAGAAACCACCGTACGTATGGCGAAAAATTATTATAGTGTGTAAGTCTTAACCTATCCGAATAAAATTACTATATAACACGGTGGTTTTTTTTTTCATCCATGTAACCGAGAGTAACCCGTAAAACTCTCGATAACGAAACAAAAATGTCGATTATTTTCGCGTTTCATAATATTTTTTTTGTTTTTTTTTTTTTTTTTTATTATTCATCATTTACGCCGTTCGACATAACTGGTGAAAAAAAAAAAAATTAAATTAAATTAATACACGATAATTTTCAATCTAAACGATCGATTTTACTATAATACCATAATATAATATATTATAATTTAATGGTTTCGAATGGTTCTCGTTGAGCATAACATAGTAATACAAATAGATAATCAATCGAAAATTACGGGCATTTAAAAAAAAAGATTCAGATATTTTTTAAATCGTATCACGTACAGTAGTATACGGTATTTTTTTTTTAACAATATTTCAGTAATAGTAATGTTTTCGCAGATTATTGTGCGCACGGTCCGCCATTATACTTTATGAATTCCAAATGGGTCAAGGTTTAAAAAAAATATTAAAATATGCGTAATTAATTATTACTCGTCGCCTCGTCAACTCTAGACACCGAGTTAGTAGCGAATTAGTTTTATTAAAATGCGTTTTTTTTTTCCCCGGTTAGTAAAAATGCTCAGATTTGTCCACGCCGTACATTAAAATTCGCTGATTTTCCGCCGGGTCGGACTATCTTATAGTCTACCAACTGCGGAATACGTCTGGCTTTTTATTTGAATTATAATATATTATAAAAAAAAAAAACCCCGTAAAATCGTGCAGCATTTATTACTGAATTCGTACTGAAAATTCGATTGGACACGCAGTCCTAAAAAACCTATAGTCAAATATTATTTCATCGTTGGAGAATATTTTACAATATTATACTTTTATACTGTTTGCCGATAAACAAACTGTACGGTACTGCAGTTGAAGACGTGTTTTTCACGAGTTCAGTTACATTACTGTACGGTATATCACATTGTATTGGCGTTACCGACTGTGTTTCTTTTTTTTTTTAGGTTTTTTAAATACCAACGTGACTATGGTCAATGACATTGCACAAGTCCTTCGTCGTTACTTTCTAACGTTTATAACTTTTTTTTTTTTGCCCCAAAATCCTAGCGAAAAAAACCGCGTTATACCGTCCGGAAACACCACCCGCTAGGCCACTGTACTGTAATGGTAAAAAATACCGAATTGTCATCCTCTGGAAAAAAAAAAAAAAACTGTTACGTAGGTATATACAATTGATGTAGGAATGTTATTCACGGACGGACAAAACTAGATGTTATCCAGAAAAAATTATATATATATTGGCACTATACAGACAGTATTGATGGTAGGCGCAATAAATACAATTACGATAAAAACCGAAATTGCTTATAACTGTAAAATAATATTCTGGCGATCAGTGCTGTGACTTATCTGGACAAATTCGTTATTATCTTTTATCTTATCTAAGATAAAAATGTCACCATTAATCTAGATGATTTGTTGGCATTTACTGGTTGAAAACTTAAAATCAAGTAAAAAAAATTAAATTATTTATAACTAAATTATATACCAAATCAAAATCGAATCCAAAACCCCTCCTCCAAACGCCGATTAGTGTGAATTTTTTTCACATGAATCTAATAAAATTTGAGTTCTATATGACTACTTAGTAAAGTAAAAATAATACATTAGTTATATTTATTATAATCTTTTAAACAGGAAATGATAACCATTATAGAAAAATGAAACAAAATTTATTTAAAATGTTGAGCTAAATTACGGTTATCTTTTTTTTTCTTCAATTATTTAGATAATTTCAATTCAGTTCACCTTTTGTCGTCTTTATTCAGATAGAATTTACGGTATTTTATCTTTATCTTTATTTAGATAAATCTTAGTTACCCGTGTCGCGACACTACCGGCGATAATAGGATATTATTACGGTGGCGTACAAATTGGGTATACGAAAAATATCATCGAGTTTTTTATTATTTTGTATTTTAAGCTATTTTTCGTATTACGCGTAAACAAATTTTCGTTTTCGTTCAAAGTGCATATCCGGGTAGTTTAAAATTGTTTTATGTGTGCGGGTGACCCGATGAGAGATGACGTATCTATACGCGCGGGTATACAATTGAAATATGACGTCAGACACGATTTTTTACGTGAACTGGTTAGGGTATAATATTGTTCAAAATATCATTATTTTTTTTTTTTTTTTTTGGGTCTATACGTATACACGTGATATTTGTTTATTGCGTACACGAGTACTCGTAGAGTTGTATACTATAATATAGTAGTGGTTGTGTTCGGAAAACTTAACATTTTTTTTTTTTTATATATATACGAGGCCTGTTCAAAAAGTTCTCGAATTATTCAATTTTTTATTTATAGTGCTTACCTACAAACTATTGAGACTTATCACCCTCGAAGTATTCTCCCTCTTGGTTTATACACTTTTGCCAACGACGTTTCCATTGTTGAAAGCAATCCCGGAAAGCAGTTTCTGGAATTGCTCGTAGCACCGTTAGCGAATTTTCTTTTATTTCGTCTATCGTAGAAAATCTTTGTCCTTTTAACGGAGATTTTAGTTTTGGAAATAAAAAAAAAAGTCTGCTGGTGCCAAGTCAGGAGAATATGGTGGATGAGGAAGCACGGGGTCATGTGATTTTTCACGCAAAACAGATGGTTACGCGGTTGTCTTTCTGATCTTGCGACATCAACCGAGGGACAAATTTTGCTGCAACGCGGTGCATTCCAAGTTTTTCTACAAGGATTTCATGACACGAACCAACCGATATGTTACAATCTTTCGCAATTTATCGAACAGTTAAACGTCTATTAGACCGCACAATTTCATTGACTTTTGTCACATGAGCGTCGTCTGTCGGTGTCGACGGTGGTCCCGAACGTGGGTCGTCATCAACTGATTCCCGACCGTTTTTAAAACGTTTAAACCAATCGTAACACTGAGTACGTCCTAAACACTGATCACCATAAGTATTTTGCAACATTTTCGAGTCTCGGTTAAAGATTTACAAAGTTTAACATAAAATTTAATATTAATACGTTGTTCGTGAATGTTATTCATCTTAAACAATACACACGACGACTCGTCTAATTTGAACGCGCTCAGTTAAAGATTAGATAGCA
The DNA here is from genome assembly GCA_956483605.1 of Tuberolachnus salignus. Taxonomy (NCBI): domain Eukaryota; kingdom Metazoa; phylum Arthropoda; class Insecta; order Hemiptera; family Aphididae; genus Tuberolachnus; species Tuberolachnus salignus. The sequence goes on along the minus strand of OY101436.1, from coordinate 6,376,950 downwards.
ATAAACATCTGAGATTTAATTGAAAAGATAGCTGCTATCTCTATTTTATTTTAATCTAATAAAATTTACGATACTATACATTTTCTATTTTTAGGAATTATTGTTCGGGAACTTTTTGAACAGACCTCGTATATACATAATAATGTCCCGTTTCGGGCAATTTTTTTATTATTTGTATTATATTTTTTTTTTTTTTTTGTTTTTACGACTGTTTGGCTTTTCGGCGAAACATTCCTGTGCGGAGTTTAAGGTCTAAAAATATCCGGTGACTTAAACATAAAATACACGCGTCCAAATATACTTTGGATATTAAGACGACGATGATGGTCAGTCCGATCGTTTCTGTTGTCAGCGCCTAATTCTAGCTTTGCCTCGGCCGTCCGGATAGGTGTTTTTTGCTCTAGAATGATTTTTTAATTTTTTTATTTACCTTCCAACGGAATACGAGAGGTAATTTTGTACAACAGTGTTCTAACTCGTTTTCGATGCGGTCTCGTATACCATTATCACGTCAATGACAGTAATCCACGAAATTTCTTTTTTCGGGGTTCATTACTTATTGTGTTTAGCTTGACAATAAAAAATACTATACGCGGACAATTCGACTAAATAATTTATTTGGCCTTTGCTCGGTCGGTATTTTTAATTTAATTTTTTTTTTTTATATTCTATTCGTTCTGATGCGAGTCAATAATGTAAGTTGACGAGACACACGAAATATTTTTAGAGACATTGTTGGGAATTTCGAAAAAAATGTTGAAAAATCAGAGAATTTGTATAGCGACTGAAAAATATGTTTACCGAGGAAAATAAATAACATGTGCGTATTATAACGACTTTACTACACTCAGAATTTCTAAATTAAATGATGACGTGTATTAAATCATTTTTTTTAAGAAAGATGGTCTATATAATTAAAAAAAGCACTAACGAATCCTGCTCGGATTTGTTATATTAGAATTTAGTTCAAAAGTTATTAAAAGTCTAACGATTTTCATATTACATTATCACCATAGTAGAGCTGAGGTTGTGATTGAGAATGAGGGTCTAAACAATAATTGTCCTGGATGGAAGTAAAGTTTTAGTTGTTATTTTATGATTCGTTTTTTTTTTTAATTTTCTTACCTAACCGATACGCAATCTATTTTCTTTTAGAACACTGGTTTGTAGTAAGATTGATAGGACGTGTATTTGAAACATTTTAGAAGTTAAAATCCATTTTTTTTTCGACTTTTCCATCGTGAAACTGTAATATTGTAACGGAAAACCGCTAAAACAGTTGTGTATAGTTTTTTGTTTATGTTCGTTTCATGTGTAGTGCTGCTGCATATATTATCGTATAATCTGCACTATAATTTTATTAAACGTCTAACGAGTGCGAGTGTAGGGTTTGTTAGAGGTGTTTCGCAGAGTTGTACTACGTTTGCAGTGGCGTGCCTAGGATTTTTTATAACGGGCGGTGGATGTATAACACTCGGATACCTCGATAGTAATCACGAATAAAAAAAAACACGATACGGACCCGTCTTCTATCCTAATCCGACAATGATAATTTTATAAGCGAATCGTGAAATACCGATTTTTATTCAACAAATCGGATTTGTCCTTATAGCTTGGCTGATATTTCAAGATTAAATTACCAAATGAAAACTGATGAAAATTTGTATTTTTAAGCCAAAGAAAGGGGTGAGGGGATATGACCTCTAACCGCCTCTTCCTGCGCACGCCACTGTATGTTGATAGTGCCAGGATGCCACGTATCTGAATATACGTTAAATTCGAACCGATGTCCAAATCGATCAATGGTTCGACTGTTGTGTTGCGTATTGCGTGTAAATCGAATGATTAATAACGATAATAATAATAATAATAATAATAAAACTCAGTGCCTCTACTGACCGCTAAGGTTTTAATTTTTTCGCGGTACGCGCGTAAAAAAAATATTACTGTAGAAACGAAACGTGTCCTTTACCCGACTACTGTGTTGAGTTATTATCCGTCTTAATGGCGGATATAAATTTTCGGTCGAGATAGGTCTCTTGCGTATATATATATATATGTATTGTCCGAATGTCCAAAACGGTCCGTAATGATGTGGAGTAGGATTTTTTTTTTTTTTTTGTTCACCCCCCTCGGATCCTGTGTATTATATTCGCGCGTATAGACGGGCCGCGCGTGTCGAATTGTTTAAACAGCATCCGTTGTTAAAAAAAAAAAAAATAAATAAATACTCGATAGAAAAAACCGATGGCTTCCGAAACGGGCCGCTGACTACTAGGCAACTACCTATTATATAATACGGGTACACAATGATATAAAAAAAAGAAGAAAAGTAAATTATGTCTCGAAATAAGCACTCTGCGTGCGGCCGTTGAATAGGGCGACGCAATCGCAAATAAGGTTTTTTATTCTGTCTCTCTCTCTCTCTCTCTCTTTCTCGAATCGTTCCCTATATATTATTTATATTATTATACACGGACGTGTTAATGATGGTGTCGGGTATTTTATTCCATTTTTACTATTATTATTATTCGGCTACACGTACGTACGTATTGTTAATATATAAATATATATACGACCCGACCTGGCGGGTGGGCTCCCCGACGGCTTCCGGACGACCGTTTTTTTTTTTTTTTTTTTATTTCTTCTTTCGTCCGTTTCCAAAAAGACGTTTAGCCGTGCGCCGCGCCGCACGCATCGTTTGCGCCCGGTGCCCAAAACGATTACCGGCCAGTAAAAAAAAAAGCCACCGAAACATTGTAAGTGCATTATTTTTTGTCTCCACCCCCGCCCCCCGGACGACTTATATAGATACCGAAACAAATTCGCGGAACGCCAAAGAGGGAGGAAATACCCAAAAAAAAAACCGAAACAAAAACTTCATAAAAAAAATAGTAACCAAAAAACCGCATTCCGTGTACATGTACCCGGGGTCCGGCTCATCGCAATTTTCAACGCTTCGGTCACAGTCACCGTAACAATAATAATAATAAACGGAGAAGATATTATACGTATACGAGGGTGCGACACAAAAAATAACGAAACATGTCTCGAAAAAAAAAAAAAAAAAATGGAGATATCATTGGGGTGGCACAATCTCTAAATATACTATCAGTATTTAGATAAATATAAAATTCAAACTTTTCAATTCATAACTCTCCGTATAATTACAAATGCCCCGTTCTATATCTCAAAACACACCCTTCAAACCGATTTAAAAATAAAAGAAAAAAAGTAGACGAAACTGCAAAAACACCGTACAAACGATTCCGCTCCCGACTAACGAATTATTGAAATCACGTAATATCACCGTTAAATTCCGATACCATTTCTGGTAAACCTCCTCGCGGGCCAAAGAGGAAATGGTGTCCGTGTCTTGAATCTTTAAATAAATTCTAATGAAAATTAAACAAATCCTCGTATAAAATGGGGGTGGCCACTATTCTCACGTGGTCTCACGTCTAAAATATGTTCGCATACATGCTTAGGTTATTGTAATAACTAAATTATTCGTTTTAAAATAAAATTAAAAATATCCTACACGCGTGTTTGGCCGAAGCCAACGGCAGCCAATTAATCCGAGGCCCGCGAACTCTATCCATAAACGTTGTACGACAAGTTTGACGGTCTCCAGGTTCTCGGTGTAAAATAATAATTAATCAATATAATAATGAATAATTGGTTAAAAACATAAAAAAAAAAAAAAATACTACACACACACACGGTTGAGGCCGTCTAATTAGAATATTAAACGACAGAAGTCTAGTAAATGATTATTCTGCATTTTCACGTAAAACGAAAATCTCGTTTTTATTTGGACAGTAAATCGATAAGAGAAAATCTCCATTAGTTTGCACGCTAACGTTCACTGTACACGTTTGCGATTTGAATACAATTCATATCGGTTATACTGTCTTCGGCGCGTTCGGCTTTTAAAGATAATTCGAGTATATTCGAGGGAAACCATTGGGTAATTACTTACTTGCCGAACTATTAAAAAAAAAAAAACTGCGGCGGTATATATCATTATGATATTACTTTCCGGCGAGCACGCGGTCGTTTATAAGGCGAGTAAATATAAGAAAATATAACCGAATCCCGGAGTAGCGGTTTTCCGCCTTTGTCTAACGCGCGCGACACAGGAATTCCAGACGCGTTACCATTCCAAAGCCAAGACGTTCCGATTTTATTGGGAAAGTCTCTCGTTAGTTTTGCGTACACGCCTCGCGTATAGAATCTAGAGGTTGTTTTATTATTATTTTTTTTTTTTTTTTTTTTTTGGTGTGTGGGGCGGGGAAATAATAATATATAATCGCGTATCCCGGGACGTCTAATCCCCGGGACTTACCTGCCTATCTATCGGCAGTCGGATCATGGGCACGCCATAACTCTGCCCGGCACGTTTCCCGTCTCCTTTGTCGCGGCGGCGTTATTATTATATTATAATATATCGGGCGTGCGTGCGTGTGTGTGTGTGGTGTGTCCGGAGAAGACGTCCCGTTTACGACACATTGTGTACGCGCACACGGGCACCACACTCGTGTGCGGAGGCAATAAAATTCCCGAGGCTTTGATTGATGTTTTATGCAGCAGCGCGTACCGGTCGTAAATATATATCGCCGTCGACGGCCTTCGCGTCCGCGCCACCGCCGCCCGGATTCCCCGTCGAAAACCGGATGCGATATCGCCGCGCGCGACATTCTGCGCGCGGAACTTTGCCGAGGAAATTGGTCCGGCGTGACAACAATAATAATAATAATAATAATAACAGTGAGAGAAAAAATTTCAAAAAAAAAAAAAAAAAAACCCTCTTATAGTATAGGCATACCCGTTTTGCGCGTTGTCCGTATATTATTAAAACGAGAGAATCCTTTTACGCGCGCTCGACGGCCACGGGCAAAGCGGTTCGATTGTTCGTAGTGTAGTGATTTTATTATATATATATATTTTATTTTATTATATTTTTTTTTTTTTTTTTTACCACGCCGTCGCCGAGGTGGGAAAAACGTATAAGTATATTCGGGATTTGCGCCGTCCTGCGAGTTTTCACTCTCGATTACCCGATGACAGAGACGACGACGACGACGACGCCGACTCGTTTACTCGCGTATATCGTATAATATAATATCGGTTTTCACACGCGTTACATGATAATAATATTATTATTTTTATACTCTCCTCGGAATAGAGTGAAAAACAAAAAAAAAAAAAAAACAAGTAGCCGTTAGAGAATGCCGGGACGCGCATTTTTAGATAGATTTCGTATTTTTAACCGTTTCGGTAACGGCGTGCGCAATACAAACACCTTTGTTCTTTGTTCTTCACGACACATTCGGGTAGAGTAATTCGTTTATTTGCCAAATCCGCAGAGTTAACGGGGTGTTGACGTTTAATAGTTACGGACAAACTGCAGTTTTCATCGACAATATTTTTTTTATAATCGAGCCATCGCCGATATTGTTCGTTTTCTATTTGCGCCCAGAGACGACGAATTATTATTAGTAATTTACTGTAGTTTTTTTTTACTAAATTATACTAGTGAGATAAAACATTACCAATTTTTTTATTTAGATTTTATTTAACAAATATATTTAACGATTCAAGACCTTACAAAACAAGTTCTATTCAATTAATCGATCAAAGTGATTCCACGTTGATTATCCAAACGTCCAGACAATTCTCGTCAAGTTACTGTTTTTATTTGATCTCCACTCGAATTATTACATTCGTTGAAAACAGATTATTCGTAAATATTTAAATATACCGACACTTTGCAAATTTTACAAAAAAAAAAAAAAAACTTGTTTTACGAAAATTGTTTTGAGAGAATTACTCTGCCCGAATCTAAGGAAAAAAATTGGAAAAAGTCACTAGGCGTTGCAACGCCGCAGCCGAAGACAACGGTCTCGTTGGTTATGAATCATTTTTTCGGGTGCTTATATTCGTTGCAAATTGAGCTTAAAATATTTTTCGCATATATTAATATGTTAATATAAATACAATTTTTTTTTTTTTTATTATTGCAATGAAATGCAATTTTGACAATTATTTTTGTTTTAGTGCTAATTTCACTGTTTTTCATCATTTTCGTATAATTTAAGGGCATATTTAACTTGATATATTATAAAATTAAAATTAAATAAACGTAGTAATGTACAAATGTGTATACCAGTTAAAAATATTTATAATAATACGTATTTCTCTATCGATTTTTTATATTTACTTGTCCTTCAATAAACAATATTATCGACCATTGTCGATCGATAATCAATTTAGTGAGTTTTTTAATGCAATAACTTCACTACTTTAGTTATTATCATGACGCAGTAGTGATGTGACATAAATCCAGATTATCCGAAAATCCAATAAATCCGGATTTTGAAATCCAAACATTTACGTTTCAAATTCCAAAATTTGTATTTCCAAATTTTAAAATCCAAAATTTGGGTTAGACCGTACATATTTCTGTTATTTTTTAATCTTAAAATCAAATTCTAAAGTAATTCTTTTTTTTACATTATTAAATGAGTTAAATAATTTTCACATTTTTATTCTAAGCAAATATTCTATTGTTGGTTAAACATGTATTTGCATGAAATCTTCTGTTAGTAAACAGTGGGCATTTTTCACTTTGTTAACAGAAAAATCATTTAAGCATAAAAATAAAATTAATTTTTATATAATACGTATTTATCTAAAAAGAATTACTGTATGGGATAAGTTCTGGTTCAAGCAATTTAAAATACCCGGCGATATTAGTTTTATGAGAAATTAATGTAAAAAATATAAAATCACAATTTTAAAAACCGAAATCCGTCCTTTGGATAGTAGATGGCATATTGTGGCCGTACAGTAGTTTTGCGAAAAGACATAGATAAGAAATTAAAGCCTTTTTTATTGTCTACATTATTGTGTATAACGATAAATTTCGACGGGATATTTTGATCCGTTTTGAAGAAAAGAAAAAAAAGGAAAATTTTCTAACCGGATCGAAACGATAACGTTTGTCCCCGGGGACAATTTGATCAGCCGAATCGAAAACGTTACCTTGCCCGATAAAAAATTGAATTCTACTCGTAAACAATAAAATTAATGTTTTATTTTATAATTTGGTTACATTGCGAAATTAATTATTTTTATTTATGCCGCCGCGGGTTACATTAAAATATATCTCATACGTAACGGTGGTATCTAAATTGAAACCGGCGTTCGTCCTAATTTTTTATTTTGTTTTTTTTTTTCCAATTCGACCATTGTACGAGTATATATGAAACGAGCGCAAAAATTAAAAAAAAAAAAAAACCGTATCCCGTCAGCGCGGCCCCGAAATACTGTTGTACACGGCCATAGGGTATCGACATTTTTTATTATACCCGAATTAATTTCTCTAGCAGAAATAAAAAAAAAAAACAACTATAGTAAAAATCTTAGGAGAGTAATTTGCATAGTAATTAAAACCCGAAATAATAATGAAAAATCGACATGCGGGCGTTCTTATCGTGCAGTCCGAATACGCAATACTGCGCGTCGGTACGGGTGTATCTAAAAAATAATTAATATAAATGCCATTTCAATGTTCAGTGTACACGTATAAAAAATATTATGTTTGCACCCCGGTAACGGAATTCAATCGATCTGTTTTTTTTTTTTTTTTTAACAATAATAGATCGTATTTTTACATTTTCCTTTCTCTCCTCGTGAATTTAACTACAATTGTTCTTATTCCCGGACGAAATCGATCTGTTTTTTTTTTTTTTTAACGATAATAGATCGTATTTTTACATTTTTCTTTCTCTCCTCGTGAATTTAAATTGTTCTTATTCCCGGACGAAATCTCCGTAGCGATTCGTGCGATTGAAGGCATTTGGTCTTTCTCGTAAAAATTACAAAAGAAACGAAAATCCTGGTTTTCATTTATTTATTTATTATTTAATTTTAGTTTTTCACGTATTCGCCATAAATGTTTTTGTTTACAATTTGTTTATTAATTTAATCGCTATGAATTTCGTACAGTTTTAACACATTCGTGACATTGTGAAATATAATTATCGATTATATATCGATATCTTAATCGTCATATAAATAATGAAAACGTGTAACATTAGTATACAGGCGCATAAATTATAGTTAATAAATATTTTCCGCAGGTTAGGTGTTGAAATTTGAATAATAAAAACTCATTTACGAATATAAAATTTGTGTTTGTTAAACGAAAAATAATGTTAATTTGTCAGGAACGTTACCAGTTCTTTTACAACGACACGAACTATTTCTATTTTTAAACTGTGAACTATCCGAGCACATTCTCGTTTTAACTGGGTACGATATTAAAAATGTATTGGTCCTTTGTTGAACAATGTTCAAAAGAATCGAATTTCACCGGAAATCGACTCCATACTATTATGTTAACCGAAAATGGCCATTTCTCGTCCAAAAACCGTCCGGTTATTAAATTATTTGACCGAACGGTGCAATTTGAAATACTTGCATTGGCACCTTCTGTCGGTTCGAGTAAAAACCATCCGGCTGAAAATTTCACCGTACTAATATAATATGATAATATTTCGATTTTTCCCGTATGCCAAAAATTCCGTTTATCAGAAAACCGTTGAAATCGTATCGTTTTCGTAACCTATATGAATATCTATTTCCATCTGGCGTAAAAGTTGCGCTCGCCGGTCCAGTCTTGAAACGGGCCTAATAATATTGAATACTATTTCAAATAAAGAACCCTGCGATTAACACGAAACTTTCGGTCTCTGGTCGTCTCGCCGCGGCTATAGCCGGTAACCTATAAACGTTAAAAGTCATTTTTTTTTTTGATTTTTTTATAACTCCTCTACTCACCCGGAAGCATTATAATTTATGAGTAATTAAATATATATATATATATATATATATAAAAAAGACAAAAAAATACTCCAGACGAAATACTTTAGCGGAAAGTTTATGTTTATATTAAAATAATGATATTATATTCATTATAATATAAAATATACGGGACGAGACCCAGTGCGATGAGTCCCGTGTTTCCCCGCGTACTCCCACCATCGCGTATCAGAATTAAATTTTTTATTATTTTTTTTTTTTTTTTTTGTTTTTTGTTTTTGTTTTGTCTGTATTGCAGACATCGCGTGTCTCGGTTCCCCGTCGTCGATTAGAAAATATTATACGCGTAATTTGACGGCGACGCGCGGCTGCCGAGGGGACGAGGAGGCGTCTTCCGCCGCCCTACGTACGAGCACTCGTACATACCCGCGTCCCGATTTCGACGGCGCGTACGCTCATTTTTGAGTTATGGCCGACACCCCGATAAAAGCCACTTCTCGAATTGTACAGACATATATATATATAAAAAAAAAAACAAATAAATAAATAAATAATAACGTAAAACCACTCGTGGCCCGTTGTTCGGTGCCGTCGTGTGCGCGGTAATAACTTTTTAACCTTTTCGACCTAACCGCCAAAATATTGATAAATATTTCCCCCTATTGTCCGCGCGGCTGTTCCGTATAATATAATAATGTACCCTGCGGATTAACAATCGACGTTGCGATTCATATATTTCTGTCCGACGTTTTTCGGGTTGTTTGAAAATGTATTGTCAAACTCGTCCGGGGTACGTTCCCAGTCGGATTTCGCGCGAAAAATGTTTCAATATCCGCCGGTGCCTTTGGTACCGTTTCATTTTTTTTTTTTTTTTTTGTTTGAAGGGGACGATCCGAGACAACGCGCCTTTTTCCGTGTACAATATGCGTATTAGTCATCGGCGAGAAACGAATATTCGATTTTTTTTTTTTTTTGTACCTTGATATGTGTAGAATTTTCGCCGGGCGATATTCCAAACGAACTATTTTTCGAAATAAATTTTTATATTTTTTTGATAAATAAAAAAAAAAAACTGTTATAACCGAGCTTTATGAAATTAAAAAAAATGTAAAAATAAAACAAATTACAAAACGGGAAATCAAAACGAAATGTAAGGGGGTATAAGGCGTTTATTACACAGCCATGATCTCGGTATGGTTTCACGCCACTGTCTAGCATAAAACAAAATGACTCGGATTAAAAAAAAAAAAGAAAACATTTTAAACTAATATAGGACCGGTAAGTGCGCATTGTACTTTTCGTTCCGATTATACGGTATACTGGGGTTCCGCGTTTTATACGTTTGCCGTTTCCAAAATTGCAAAAGTGTATTCCGAACAAAACGGACGATCGGAAGATTGCTTATCGCGCATACTCCGACGGGAGTTTTAAAAAAAAAACTCATACGTGTGCGGACACATAAACGGCATCCGTGCGAGAAGCACCGTTTCAGGTGAATATCGTTTTTCTAACAACGACGAATATATTATTAAAGGTTTTACCTCGTCCGGGCAGACTATTTTCCCTCTAGAGACGCAAGAGCGCACTAATATTACGTATTTAGTAACCGTGTCTACTCGTTGAAAATTCGAGTAACGATAATAACGTACAAATGATGTGTGTTTTTTTCGTTTTTTTTTTTCTTCAAATAACCGTACAACGAGGAATAGTAATATAATATCGTTCTTCGGATTCGCGTACGTAAATAATAAACGCGTTTATTATTACATTCCTGATCGTAATGTACCGTATCCACAGAGAAATAGCGGTTTTTTTTTTTTTTGTTGTTGTTTCGATTTTTCTGGGTGAATAATTATGTATGGTTTTACTTCCCTAAAAACAGTTATTATAGTTATCACTGTTCAGTATTTGCGTTTTCAATCGAGTTAGTTCGGAATGCGAATACCTGCTACACAAAAACATTCGTATAAAACAATGCGGTGGAAAAACGAACGAAAAAACGGAATAATGCGTCGTGCGTTATTATTTTAATACACGAACACGATGTATAAGATAAAATGAGGTTTTTATTTTATTTTTTTTAGAACGAATCTAAGAAAAAATAATAGGTATGTTTGTTCTGACGACGTCTCGTATATGACTCATCGCCGCAATACTGTTACAAAATAATTTTTATTATTCGTCCGTGTAATAGTACTGCGCCGATGCACTCGAGTTTTAACTATAATACGGTTTGTAATATTTTTTTTTTGTTTTGTTCGAAAATACATATTTCGATTAAACGTCGTTGACAAAAACGAAACAAAAAAAAAAAAAAAAATGCAAAATATTATTATTGAAGTGACTAGGAAAAGACAAATAAAATAACAATGGAATGGAGACGCCAAGAAAGAAGAAGACCTCGGTGGGTGAGTGGGGGGGGGAAGACCCGGAAAAATACGGATTGACGCGGCGTAAGAAGATTTAGAAAGTTTTCCGAGGAGTTTCAAAGTGAAAATAGGTTAAAGACATCGAGGCAGAACGGTGTTATATTAGTTGTGTCTGTGTAGTAGTAGACGAGATGAAAATTATTATAAACGCAATTGCGCCCGTCGGGTTCGGATAAAATATTTTCAATTATTACGCGAACGTCGTCTGTCGCCGGTGTACGCCGGTGTACCGTGGCGATAAATTCGTCGGCACGCTTGTCGGAAAATAGATTTTCCACGGTAATTATCGTACGGACGCATTATTATTTTGCATACGGGCGGTTGTTAACCAGACGTAATCGAAAAACAGCTACGGACAAACTACGGCTTTCCCGGGCACGGGCCTAGGCCTCGTAATACCGTGTTTCCTGCTGCGCCGTACGTCGCGACGAGTATTCCTCCGTTATAATATATACCTATGTACCTAGTTTTCTTGCAGACGATTATTCCGTTTATTATATACGCCGACTAACATGGTTAAGGGCCCCCCCCTCCCCCCCCGATCGAATTGCGTCGCAACGAGAATAATATGATTTTTCTGCCGTCTCGCGTTCGCCAATCCCCCCGGTCATCCGGTCGTAAAACGACTCGGCCGGAGTAGCACTGAAACAGAATAACGATCGAAATATTATTATAACCGTCGAATTGAATATACAATACAAATAGTCGTTATTAGTGCTCATATTTATCTAGATAATATTGTTTTATGTTATCTGTCTGAAGTTTAATCTAGGATATAAAATAATTGTATTTTTATTCCAGTTAACTAGATACAATTACATAAAAAAAAAAAAAAAATAATGTTTTACCAATACTAGAAAATATTAAATACCTTATTGTAATGACATATTTTCAGTTAGAAATTCGATTTTTTTTTTTTTTTCGATTTAGTGATATTTACAATTAATTTAACCGTTTACACTTTTATTTCACTGTGTTTTATTATGTTCTCAATGATAGACTATTTAAAACAATTATCTTTTTATTTCATATCTAGATAACTTTCACGTGATTATTATCGTGTCTGAGGTAAATTAAGTATTTGTTATCATTATCTGTGTCTAGATGATTTTGGATCGATTGTATTTTATCTTTATTTTGATACAATTTACTTATTTGTGTCTCAACACTGACACGGTATACAGTACACGTAAGGTGACCATACGTCCCGTTTTTTGCACCTCTGTCCTGTTGTCCCCTGATGAATTTTCGGGACGCAAAAATATCCATTTTGCAGAAGGTAAACAAAGAACTAACGAACATTTATTTGACAATTTGACGTACTTGACGTATATAGGAGTGGAATTCAGATTCCTCGAGTAAATATGCAGAGCATCGTTGGATACAAGTGTTTTAGCACTTTCGAGACAACAATGTAAACCACGCCATTTTTTGAAGAATCGCTTGTTAATGGGACCAAACTTTCTACGCCTTACATTTAAAGGTACGAAATTCCCGCCTGGCGGTTTTTGATTTGATTTTTTTTTCGAATATCCAAATACTCTTTCCGAAAAATATTGATTTGTTACGTGGTTGTGTTAAACAATTATTTTGATGACTGAAACGCTTAGATTTTTTCACGCAGTATACCTACCTTAAAAATTCATTCTATGGGCTTAAAAGTATTTCTTACTGTACGGGCTTTATGCGATATACATATATATATATATCCAATTCGATGAAAACGATACCGGTCTCCGTCGATGCGATGCGTCAAAATGTATATATTTTTTTTTTATATTTTGTACGAACAACGATTAAAAATTATTTTATATCAACTCGGTGTAACACAGTTAGGGCATTTTTTTTTTTTTTTTTTTTTTTGTTTCTTTTCGTTCTCTCTGGCGCGCCCGTCGTCGATAATAATTTATTACGCGTTAATCTTTGGCCGAGGACTGTAGATGAACTGGCAATGGCCGAACTTTTAATTATATCTATTATTGAAAAACTTCGGAAACCGATAAAACGCGAACGCCGCCGCCGCCGCCGCCGGTGTTGTGTAACAATAACATAGAAACTTTTACGCGCTCATCTCGAACGATTAAAACGATTAATTTTTTTTTATAGGTACATTTTTCCGCTCGTCTTCCCGATATTTTAAATGCGAACGAGACGGCATTTTACATAACCCGGCAGTCACGATTGTAAATGAATAACGGTACGCCCGTAATAATGCGCAGTATATAATATTATATTATATATTATGTTGTCCGTCTGGCAAACTCGTGTTAACACACGGCGGACAAATATACAAAAGGCGATAAAAAAAAAAACAATGATATAAATAAATAAAACGCAGAATTTTTTTGTGCATAATACAATGTATTTTGTAAGGTAACAATTATAATATTTGACAAACGACCTTTTCGTATATAGATCACGGGTTAATATTAATTTTTTATTTCGTTTTCCTCGTTTAAATATTATATTTTATTATTTTCCAAATGACGTTTTATCGTTGTACAATTAGGACTAGGATGTTTGCCAAACATATATTTTCTCAAATAGAAACGCCTATAATTTACGTATTGTTTTTTTTCAAACAGATTTGGTCAAAATACAATACGACTCTAACCCAACGATCGTCCGAAAACGCCAGCCGATGAGAGTTGATTTTATTCGCGATTTTATCGGAAAATCTTAAATTGAAGAAATTTAACTGTTATTGTTACGGTAAAAATAATCATAAATTTATAAAGACAATCGTAAAATCACATTTTTCGATCGACTTTCGATGACTGTAATTTTTGAGACTGATCTCGGTGTCCCAAAAATAGGCACTTACGTTTAGGAAAATGTAAGTTTTATTGCGAGGATGAGAACCGCGAGGATAAAAATACGAATTTTCGTATTTTGATGGTCTGTCCTAAAAAAACAAAAAAACTACCATTTCGATCAAAATCGTTCGCGTTACCGTTTGAGTGAAACACGTTGTATATATTAGTATTAAGTCGTATTTTGCATTCTAGTCGAAATAATTTTATGGCTCAGCAGAGAACCCGGCAGGGTTTTCGTGTATAAAAAACTCCGGTTACACCACGAAAATTCGCGTCGAAGGTACAGAATTTATCGCGATGACGTAATCGGTACGCACGGCATACATACACACGAAATAATTATGCATTATTATAATACGTCATATATTATTATTATGAAAATCGCGTGTTATTATAAACGTAAAGTTATTATAAGTTATTATAAACGTATAAAGGACGTTTGACGACCTACGTAATAAGTGATTCGGGCGGATGTAAAAACTCGGGATACGATAATCTCCGGGACGGTAAAAATTTTTAATTATTTGGAGAAAAAAAAAAAATATTAATAATAATTTAATAATGTATTAATATTTGAAACGTTCCGGTTTAGACGGTGCGATAAACTACCGGGGGGGGGGGGGCGTATAACGCTGAAAATCGTATTTTCGATACACGCGATGATTGGCGATGATCGAAATCGGTCTTGGTCTTGCAGCAAGTCTGATTAATGACATTTATACTGGTGTTAAATGGAGTTTTTCCGTAGAAAAAATAGCGTGACCGCAAGACTCGATCGGTTTCAGTCGTTACATTCGATCTTGATCTTGCAAAACCTCGGCAAAACTGCCAGCCCGAGACGACATTGGCAAAGCCGAGGACCAAGATTGAGCCCGCATTGCCAAGGGTTGCTAAAATTTTCTATAGAACACTGTACTGTTGGGTCTTGCTCTGCGCCTAGCCAACACCAGTTCCGATCGTCACTACCGGGGACCGTTTAAATATCGGCGCGGACGATGAATATCACTCGATCGGATACCGCGGAAAACCCGTGCGCCGACGAGGTGTCCGGTACCGTCCAGATGTCCGACGGGCGGAGTTCGCGGACGGCGATCGGTCGGCCGGCCGGCCGGCCGGCTGCGCCGGTTCCTCCGAAGGGGACGGACGGCGTGTCAAAATATTTTCCACTGAAAACGCGTAAAAATTATTATTATTTATTATACGCGAAATGTATTGTTGTAAGACGTTTTCGGAGACGGAACGTCGCGCACGACGAGATGATAATCATCAGCGCGTCGGCGATCGTAATCATCGCGGACCGACCGCGTATTATTATTATTGTAATTTTAGCGCGGGCCGGCCGCCCGGCGGACGACGTCTCACTCAGCATTTCGGACAACAGAAAAAAAAAAAAATATATATATATATATATATATATACATAAAATATGTTTTGGATACGCGGTACGTACCTATATAACATTATGCGCTTTATCTACGGGCGGGATCGTGAAATTTTCGCCTACGACGAGATGCGGTTTGTCCGATATTACAGTATAATGTTATTATTACTATTATTATTTTTTATATATATATATATATATAACCTACTCTCGTACGGTGTATTTTTTTACGCGGACCGCGACGTGTGCAAAACGGTTACTCGACCGTCGCCCGCCGCCGGCCGTAATAATACACAGCTGCGCCCGGAGCTGCGCGTGCGCGCGCCCGCCAAGATACCTCGACGGGGTGCCGGCTATAAATTACCGAACCACCGAGCCACCAAGGTAGAGGATATTATACACCCGAAACGTGTTCATTGTTGTGTCGGTCCGTGTGGGGTAGGTTTAATCGTTTCGGGGAGGCGGTTCGTAAATAGGGGAGAGAGACGCACAAATAGAGCGAGATTGAGAGAAACAGAGACGGATATAGAGATATCTATGTATCCGAGAGCGAGGGAGATAATACGCGTACCCTGTATATAAATATTATATGTATGTGCCGCGGCGTTTTATTTTTATATCGGGTGCACCGTTTATTATAATATATTATTATTATTATTATTATTATTATTACTATATGCACCGAGCATTGTATCCGGCATTGTCTGCGGTGTGTTTTGGTTATTCGATTCGCACAATATATATTATACGTACGTGTGTGTATACCTTCTGTACACGATATTTTATTATATTGTGTCGTGGCCCTCCACGCGGGCCGTGTGGGGAACGGACGGGGGGTCGCCGCGCGCCGCAGCCGCAGCGACAATGGGTCTGCCGACCACAAAGGCCCAGGAGTAAAAAAAAAAAAAAAAAAATGAATAAGAAAAATACGAAAGATTTCGAGAGTGAGCCCCCGGTGGCAGAGTGGTAAAAACACTCGGGCCGTATTATAATAACGACGCGTACGAGTGCCCGCGACGAATTTCCTTCGGAATTCCGACGGTAGTGGCGCGGCCGCAGTAAACACCTTGTCGATCGAGACGAAATTCCCGCCGCAAATAATGTCTTTCTCGTACTCGCGCATTTATACATATACAAACACAAACCGACCAAAAAAAAACCGATCGTCTATGCGTGTCTAATCGAATATAATTAAATTAAACAATATTGAAATCAAAGGTTTTCGTACGGCGTACGGCCTACAGTCCGATTTGTGATATGCGGACGACCGCGAATACACGAAAGAATATAAACGATTATTAGGTATATATATATATAGTATTGACGAGAGTTGTTCGGATCGAAATAATTTCTATCGAGGTAATTTATACACAAGTTATCTTAGATCAATGCGTGTAAAACTCAGTCCAAAAAAAATACGACAACAATTTGTAGTACTGTCGAACTTGGTTAACACGAACTTTTTCGAACCTAACCGGTCCCTAGAATTTCTTATTTAAATAATGCAAAAAATCGTGTTTAACTCGAATATTATTGTGGATAAGGTGAAGTTGAAATTTTTTTTTGTATTAACGAAAAGGTAGAAAATACGGGCAACGAAAAAAATTCTACAAACACTTACAATGAAGAACTGGGACGATGTAAGGCAAAGTGTAAATATTCTTTCCGATGCCTTTATCATATTATAGACAACGACTTGGAAGTGTTCGGACCCAGACATTTTCGTATCTATAACGACCGTAACAAGTATCAATGTACTTGTAAATATTTAAACATTTAATTTTTTTGTTTTTTGGCCAACTCGAATACTTTTGCCGGTCCCTTCAACTTCGAGTTAACCAAATCCGACAGTATACGAAAAGAAACTAATAATTATAATAATATATTTGCCAGGATTGTTAGGGAGAAGAGAAGAGAGGGGTGGTTAGGTTAGGTCACCTCCCTTCAAGAGAATCTATACAAGTACGGATAACCGAATACTTTCATTTATACAATTGTACACGATGTTGAGTATCGAAGTGGTCGGGACATGTGTGGAGAGCGAATACCGAGACGACCGCTCGGTAGACCAAGAACGAGAAGGAAAGACGCGATGAGGAAGGATATGAGTTTACTGGTAGTAGTGATGGGAAAAATGGGATTTGCCGAAAATCGAAAATCCGGAGTATTGGATTCTGAAATTTGAAATCCGACATTTACAAATTCGGACTTTTGTCTGCATCCAAATTTCGGTTTATAAAAATATGATTTTATGTCCTTTAATTAATTTCTCGTAAAACTATAATTATTATCTTATTGTTAATAGCAAATTTAAATTTGTAAAACGTTATCGATGTTTTAACAACTAAAAAAATATCACAAATAGGAATTGATTTAAAAGAAGAAAAAAAAAACAAGTACAACAAAAAAAAATCACACATATTATACTCTGATTTATATTACTAGCCGACGCGGCTAACGTTGTTTTTTTTGATAAATAGTACAAAATTTCGGATTTTTGAATTCGAAACATAAACTATTCGAATTTTAAAATCTAAAATACGGATTTATTAGATTTTTGGATAATTTGGATTTATGTCGCGTCGCTAATTGGTGGACTGGTAACGCGACAATAAACGAACGAATGTACCGTTATGTGGCCCGAGAAGAAGACGACTACGGACGATCCCATTTGAACTTTGGTCATTTTTACATTATTATTATTATTATTTTTTTTTTTTTTTTGTCGATTTCTGATAGTTTTATTGCGGTTACACGGGAGACGAAAAAAAAAAAAAAAAAAAACAAGCCACCAAACTAATTTAATAACAGAAAGAAAACTACGTTCATAATGCAGTGTAATAGTAACGAGGCGCAGTTGTTGTTATTATTTGATTCGGTTAGGCCACAGGCCACGGGCTGCAATACGCCTGGGAGCAATTTCAACCGGACTCCGGTGTGCGCCGCACATGAATTATGAACGTAGGTGGGAACGTGTGAAATTTAATTTCGGATAAATAATTATTTTTCGGGGGGTTTTCGTTATTATTTATTATTTTTTTTTTTTTTTTTTGTTTTCCGACTCGGGTCGGCATAATATCGTGGCGGCGGCGGCGGCGGCGGCGGCGGCGGCGCCCGACGAATTATTTTCTATTAACGATGAAATACACGCGCAGGGGAGGTGGCGGGAGGGGTTGGAAATTCGAAAGTAGATAAATAAGGGTCACCGCAATCGGCGTAACAGCTGATATTACGCACCACGCGCCT
Organism: Tuberolachnus salignus; assembly: GCA_956483605.1. Lineage (NCBI taxonomy): Eukaryota > Metazoa > Arthropoda > Insecta > Hemiptera > Aphididae > Tuberolachnus > Tuberolachnus salignus. Next base: position 6,358,249 of record OY101436.1, on the reverse strand, counting down.
AAGTATAAATGTAAAAAAAAAAAAAAAAAAAAATATATATATATATACATATACGGTATATGCATTCCCGGCGGTGCGTCATAATATAATATTATTCATTCGGAGTTATAATATATTATGTTGTGTGCGCCGATAACGAGGTCTGTTTCCGGCTGAAAATTCCTAACCCGCGACCGGATCGAAAACAGTTGATTTACCGTGTCTGATTATTATCGAACACGCAAAGCGACGTTTTCGAAATATTTACCAGCCGAATTCTGTAACGGCGGCGGGCGGGACAGATACCTGACTTCGCGGTCTCGGATTATTCTCCGCGAAATCTCCGTCTACGTTTTCTCGTTATCGCACAATATTAAAATACGATAATATTTCCCCCCGCCCCCCCCCTCGGCATCGTGAATAGTGCCGTGTTTCGTTTAGACAAATCTATCGAACTAAATCGTTATCCGAATAATGATAATTTATTTGTATCATTTATCTTGTCCAGATATAAACCGTGAACAGGTTGTATGACATAATTATAATAATAAAATCTTAGGTAACCTATTTCGCGATAATTCGTCAATTGTCAATTACACAATATGTGTAAGGCGTACCACATCTTATCAGTTGTGTATGCTAGGTAATGTCAGAAATTATATTTTTTTGTTATCTAGATAGAAAATATCGTCGATCAAAGTGGACAATTGAATCGATATGAATTTGCTATATTGTTAAATCTTCTATCTCCGTCCAGATAATTATTATATCTCTTATCTTTGTCTAGATAAATTTATATTAATACAACAAACTGCCACCGCGAAGGGCAACGCGTTAAATATATCATTAACTCAATCAGCACTGTGAATAATTATAATATTTGACGAGATCAAAAACAAAAAAAATACTTGAAAGTACGATACACGCGAGCATTGATGACTACAGATATTGAAAAATCAACATGAACTTTAACACTTTTCCTACTCCTGAGAAAAATAATTTGTATTTTTCACATACAAATAAATATAGCACTATACGCTAAACACATCGTTGACTGTGGTTTGAAATTATAATACTAAATAATATAATTACAAATTACCAAATAAAAAGATAAATAATTAAGCGATTGGAAATGTTATTTATTTCCTTCGAGTTCGCAGTTTAAACGATAGCCAATAAATATTGCCAGTTCCTCATGAGTTATATGAAATTTTTTCAAAATAAAATTTTTAGCAAATTTTATTGCATCATTTTTATCCGTATTCTAAATTATCCGGTCTATTGCGGTGACACAGACAAGTAAAATGTATCTTCTAGACATAAAAACTGCTCAAAAATCATCTAGATACAGATAAAGATAACAAGTACTTAATTTATTTCAGATAAGATAATAGATATGTGAAAAATATCTAAATATAAAAAATAAAAAGATAATTTGTTTTGTTTTTAATTGTCTATTATTATTGATAACATATGACAGCACGGAGAGGTAATAATGTAAACGGAGACGTTTAAATGTAAAGTTGAATGTTTTTTTAACTAAACGATACGGTTACAAGGTGTCGGATTAATATGTTCTACTGAAGTGTTGCGAAGCGTTTAATTTTCACATAGGCGTATGTTCCGACTGGATAATTACTAAAAAAAAAAAAAAAAAATGTTCGTTTTTATTTTGATCGCATATATAAACCTCGTCGACAGCGCATCATAATATAATATAGTATAGTGTTGTTCACTGAGCGGGTGTTCAATTCGGATTTCGATCGGCCCATAAATCAACGGTGCGCGATCATTGCGCATATATCACGGGGGCAACGCGTCGTCACGCCAGAGGTCCGCCGCGATAACTAATCGGCGTAATTAATTAGAACGGGCGCGGGAGCAGACAAATCGGGTCCCTTTAATTTTCGGAGGACACGTTGAAACCTTTTCCGTGTTTTCGGTATCGCCGCCCTCGGCGTCACCACCGCGGTCGCGGCCGATAGAAATATTATAAAGTCCTCGTCCTCGTCCTCGTCGTCGTCGTCGCCGCCGTTTCCGTGCGCGTCATCGGGACGCGGACCCCTCGCCCGTGCGACAGACCGGCCGTTTCGGGAATTATTTTTTTCCGTTTGCATTATTTTCTACACGCCATACCGGGGCGGCGTGGCGGAAAAAAAAACAACGCTACGGATACAATATACCCATAATAGTTATTATTATATTCACTCGGCGTGTTATAAAAATTACGGCGCTTAACAATTTTTTCTCGTTTTAATATTTATTATTATCACGTCACCACCCCCGCGACAGTTTAATTTGGAAAATGTGCGCTCCAGCCCATTATAGTGTCGTTTATTATATTATTATTATTATTATTGTTATTAATTATGTATAGGGTTATTCAAAACTATACGTCCGATTTAAAGTAGCTATGATCTGAAAATACCTACAGTACTTGAAGAAGCAAAATGCTATTATAAATGATTTCACTCCTCACTTCCTCTCCATTCTAATCCTCTCATAAAAAAACATACTACCTTGTCCATTCCAGGCAATCCCCCAAGACGGCTTAAGCGAAGATGATGTCGCGACCTCTTATCCCAAATTTAAAATTTATTTTTAACTTTAAATCAAAATATTATTAAAGCAAAAAACATAAATCAAAATAGGTAGTGTCACTAATGGGTGGCTTCTTCCATCAAAAGTCTAATGTTTAAATTTACTCTGTGCACATTTGCTTATTGTCCTAGTTAAGAACAGATTGCAAATTACTTTTAAAAATAAAAAGTAGCTATAAAATGGTTAGTTATCGATTTTGTCTTATTAAATTATATACCAATTATTAGAGGGTATTCCCATAATTTACAATGTCATTAGTTCGTGAATATTAAATTATCGCTGACGGCGATTGGTTGGTCTCCGCAAATATGTCGACCGGACAGCGCAAAGCGTTTTGTGCGCGGCGATTTCGAATTGTGAATCCGTAATAACCGTACAATTTTCGTCGTACGTTACGGGATCGATGCACACCGACTGCTCAGATCGCACGTCGGTGTTATAATCGGTTTGCAGAATCGAGGTGTTTGTGTAGAGAAAAGAGCACAGGCCGACCTCGTGTATCCGATGATAATGTACAAAGAACTAGAGACTGATAAACCGAAACGACTTTAATTTAGCGACGAGCAACTCAAGAACGCCGTTGTCAACCGGTTCAATTCTTAGGCAGGGAGCTCTTATGCAAAGGATTTAAAGAAGCTGGTGCAGCGGTACAAAAAACGCTTAGAAGAGAATGGCGATTGTGTGGAAAAAGGTAAGTGAGTTTGTAGGAAACTAAATGTACTAATGAAACCCGTTCCTTATGATTATAATTTTTTTTTTTTTTTTTTATCACGAAACAGCCCTTAATTTTCGAATATAATACCTAGTACATTGTAAATATATTTATATAAATTTGGTTCTGAGTTTTCAGCGCAGTCCTTGTAAGTCAAACAACAGCGCAAGTCGATGACTGGAAATTCCACAAACGGCGTGTTTGGCGTGTTTCGAGACGGCGTTTCTAACTATGAAACCATATGGGCTGCAATCGTTGCAGACTTTAAAGCCTACTGATAAATCGAAACGATTTTCGTTTAGAATTTTTATTTAGTAGGCTATGCAGGATGTACATTTCGTTGTTCACTTAGTTTTCAGAGACGAAGCAACATTCCACTTAGGCGGTAAAGTTAACCGTCATAACGTTCGTTTACGGGGTACGAACAACTCTCATGCCATAATCGAACACGACCGTGACTCACCGAAAATTAATGTGTTCTGTTGCATATCAAAGACACAGGTTTATGGTCCCCCCTTTTTTTTTTTTTGTTTATTGAAATCACAGATAAATTGGTAGATTTTATTTTAGAAATGCTTCAAACACGGCTACTTTTACGGTTATAAACAATGATTCCGATTACTACTACAATTCATTGAACTTTACGTGTTTTTCATGTATTTAACGTACAGAAATATATTGTTCTCTAAACCGAAAGTATAAAAATATGTAAGCATATTAAACCGGACGAATCATTTCGAATATATTCGTATACAGGGTGTGTGTGTTCTGTTGCTAGATACAAACACACACGAGGGCGCGCGATAGACATGGTCGCGGTTAATACATACGCGCGACCGGCGGCAGATGCGGTGCTCGATGCCCGCGACCGAGCCCGTCGTTTAGACGGAACCCCGTCGGGCGAGTCTCAATGCCATGTGGTCTAGCGGTTTTCGGTTCGGGGTATCCGCACGAACGCGAGTCACACGAAAACACAAAAAACCATCAATACCCACCCCCGTAATATTATTATTCGAATATTGATTTTAGTCGCGATTTCCTCCGGCGTCGTGATTCCATCGGAATTTCACATTATCGTAGAAAACTCACATTTGCGAGATAATATTCCCATAACGATTGTCTGGACGGACGGTGATAAAACTCACCCCGAGCAATCCAACTGTCTGGGTAAAGATAATTTATAATCTACGGCCTTGTACCAAGATTGAAATTGAATCGTTTTCATTGCCCATCGGGAAACATACGTACGTATCGAGTCCGCCAGTTTTAGTACGCATCTAGATTTCGAATCGGTTGCGCGGTTGTCGTGGCTTAATAATTAATAATTTACAAACCATATTAATATTAATATATAAATTGCCGTTTAAAATTCAAACATTCATTACGATTTAAAATGTTTTATCAAGTCGATTTATTATTTATCTCGGATAATGGACCAGAAACTTATTTCCCGATAAAAGATTAAGTATGCTTTTCAAAATTACCATCTGAGAAGATAAGGTTCGTCGACCACTTTCGCCCGACCGGCCGCCTATTAAACGATGTCCACTCGTTGAGACACATTTAGTTCAAATATTCGACTCGCCGGGCAGATGTGCGGGTTTTACTTATTATTCGGGGAGTTAGGCCTTATATTTTTTATTGTTTCTATTTGTATGAGTCTATCATGCGAGTTAAATTCGAACTGGAATCGTCTCAGCTGATAAGGACTGGACTGATAAAACACAACATCGGCGACGCGTTTACAATATTACGCCGTTTGTCGCGTGAGGAAATTAATTATTATAATCTATATATTTTTTTTTTTTTTCGGAACGATGCATGTTAAATTTTAATAGTCTATTAGATAACCCATTATTACGAGTATAATATATTCGACTATAAACACCGGAGTGTATTATTAAACACACGAATCCTCTTGGAGTTAACCGTACGGAATCGAGTAAATTATTAGACCAATAATATTCATATATTAGTATGATATATTATTATTATTATTTAATCGGAAACATATTATTATAACCGGGTAAGCGGTTCTCGCGGGTTAACTGGAGTTAAATACGTATGTAGTCCCTAGAGGGACTTGTGAGAGACCGTGTGCGTGTGACTGAAAATCGGGTCGTCGTTTACTCGTCCACGTGTTTTATACGAATAATAAATATTATAATAGTATTAGTATTATGATTATTATAACTTATTTTTTTTTTAAAAAAAGACTTCGAAATCTGTGGTCATTGCCCTATACGATATACACGCGAGTTAACGATATTTGACAGCCGTGAAGAGAATGATACTCATAATGATTTTGCGCTATTTGCAGAGTATTTTCGGCACTGTTGTCGTCGTTGAGGGCTTCTTTTAAATAAGTCGTTTTTTATACTTTGATGTTCGTTCTAGAATTACGCGTCTGGTCGGTCAAGCTGGCTTGGGATCTGTCGAATCCGAGTGAAAGTCCTCTGACGATAAGGCACAAGCGGGTTAGTAAAATGTAAGTATTATTTTCTACCGGGTTTTTACCAAATTTTCGAGCTTATCGGCGGGCCGGACGAAATCCCAACGGTTTTATTATGAATGGCTTGAGGATTGTGCCAGTCGTGCGGTCAATAACAATAATAATAATATTATTCACGGTTCCGGAGAGGTTCCATAAATATAGGGGGGGGGAAATCAAAATATTTGCGAATTTTCGCCGGAGTCGTCGTAAACAGTAAAACGTTATTGCGAACGTACGGACGATATTATAAAAACCGGACATTGTACAGGATGCGCCCAATATAATAGAGCATTATAATTTGCGTGTGTGTATTTTTTATTTATTTTTTTTGTGCGTGTGTGTGTGTGTGTGTGTGTTGGTCCACGACGAACAACATCGTATTATAGCGATATTATGTATACCGGGTGCGCGGGGTTCACCCGGTCGGCGGTCATTTGGCGAAACGTTATGTGCGCGGCCCGCCGAATAACATAATTTACGTGCGGATTTATAGATAAATCGCTATGCGAAAAACCGGTCCCGAGCGGACCGCAGGTTATTATTTTAAACGTATAATAAAAAAAAAAAAAAAAAAAAAAAAAAAAACCGATTGTCGGGGCGGAGTATATCTTTAACCTCCCCGCTCGTCCATCCGCCGCCCCGTCAGTGTCGTTTTCGAGTATATTGTGTTTTTTTTTTTTTGCAGGCGACCGCACACGGCCCGACCGATAAATCAACGTTATGTAATATTATTTTGGCGTGTCCGAGCGTTTAAGTCTCCGCGGGTATCGCCAGACAAACGTGCACGGTGTACACCACCGGACCCGTACATATATATATATATATATATTATAGTTTCGCCCCGCGTTGATAACAACAACATCCAAAAAATAAATAAATAAATAAAAATAAATAAAATTCGATAAATAACATTACGCGTAACTGCCCGTATCGCGTTACGCGTATAATAATCGTTTACTCGCCGTGTATTGCAATAAGGCAGAGGTTCCCCCAACCTTTTCAGTTGAGACCCACCTATAAACGTATATATTATATACGTACACGCGGCAATTATTAGTAATAATAGAATTAAAAAAAAAAAAAAATCAATTGTTTATTAAGAAAAACACTATTACAATCTATTAACAATAAACCGACTACGCGAGATAAAATTACATTCTAACGTTCGATAGCCGTTAATTGGACACTGTTGACTGTAGAGTGTAGATAATATTGATAAATATTATTAGGTAAATAATACAAATATGTAATAGTATTATTTTAAATAATATAATATATTTAATATTATATGGTTCACGGCCCAGTGCCAGGCTGTTCGCGGCCCATGGGTTAGGAACCGCTGGTATAAGGTCGTCCTCTGGGTGCACGCGATCTATAGACAATTTCTTATGATATTGAAATACCGGGTCGGTTTACGTTTTTCTGAAAGACATTTCTAATTCGAATAAACGGAAAATCTATTTTACTTCTCAAATGCAACGTAAAAGTTATTTATGATCCCTCCCCTCTCTTTTTTTTTTTTCGAAAACATTTTTCAAATTCCTATAACCCAAAGAAATGTCACCGATTCGAATGCCTCTACAAGTACAGCTGACCCGGCATACGTGGCTTCGTTAATATAATATATAATCCGTACGATATCCAATTATAACACTTTCGGTGCTTTTTTGACGCCGTAAATCGTACTATTTGAATTATAACAGCGTACTCGAAATAATATACATAACGTGATGTTTTTTTTTTTTTTATATATATATATACCTAAACGGTAACCGGATATCGCTGCAAGTCGGTGGTTGTTATATTCCTTGGTTCTTTTTTTTATTTTATTTTTTTAAAGATTATTTTAAGATTTTTATCGGATCGAAAAATACACAAGAGACCTCCAATTACGAGCGTCAACATGACGTAATGGTATATAATATACGTTTAATTTAGGTGGCGTCCCTCGCTTTCGTCATCGCACCACACGGCATTGCGATGGCATTTCACCTAAATAATAATATTTTCGTACGCGTAAAATTCTAAAAGTTATCCACGTGCCGGCGGAGATTTATTAAATACACACTATACGACCGCTGCAGCGTACAATATATTTAAATTTAAAAGAAAAAAAACGTCATCTTAAGTGTAAAGGAACGTTTTTCACAAGAGGACATAGAGAATGACCAAGAGCATCAATTCTCCAAAGCGTTATGATACACGTTAGTGGTACGAATTACAAGACGTTAAAGGGTTTTACACCGAAGATTGGTACATTTGGCTCTTCTAGAAATAGAAACATATAATATACTCAGTAGGTAATCGGATATATTATTGTAAATGTAATTATTTTATCTATTATATAAAAATAATAAGCCCAAAACGGACGAAAAATGCATGTCTACACTTTTACTCCGATCTCGATGAAACTTCTGTTACACTTGACGTTCGAAACAAGAAAAAGGTCGCCTCGTCAACATTTTATCTCGACGTTTCGATAATATAAAACGGTTTCGTATTATATTTTACTCTGTGTATAGTGAAATTATTACCAAAAAATTATCACGATAAAATTGAAATAATTTAAAATTTTCGAAATTTTCAAACACTATAATATCGCACAGTTACATAGGCACGCGCGCGGGCGGAAAGTCTGATTTCGTTAAATATATACAATATATGTGTATATATATATTTTATATAAGGACTGTTTGGAATAAGAATGACAAAAATCATGTGAAATTGAGTTCGTTGATCTTTGTAAAAATGTCACTTAAATAATCAAGCAAAATAATAGCCAAAAAATAATAATTAATAACAATAATAATTTGGCCTTTTAAGTAACCAAATTTGATCAAGATCGATCTTTTTAATTCGAAATTGTGTCCAAAAAAAAAAAAAAAAGCCACGCACCTCGTCCCTCGGCTCAAAAATACGAGTAAGTATCTTCTTAACCTCGGGATAACCACCCGATTTCAGTATGTAAAGGAAGAGAATTATGTCCTCACATGGGTTTTTGAATAAACGATTATTTAGAAGCCGAGATATACGAGTATGCAGTTGAAACACTGCAGCTGTTGTACAATACGCACATTTTATATTGTACAATATATAAATATATATATATATATATATAAACGTATTATTATTATTATAGTTACCGGGCGTAAGACGCGTCCCGAGGGCCGGAAAAATACTGCGGTTTTAAATTCAATAACGGCGATAAATTACCGCGGGTTATTATGAAAATATAACGTCACGCGCGTACCTCTATACGATAACAATAATACGAATTTCGTCCGGTAAACAAAATCAATACCGATTGTAATATGCCTACGCGTACAGGGTGTACCCCCGGTGTATAGCCCCAGTCGTACACTTTTGACACCTTTTTTTTCTCCCCATTTACCACCCACCCCGTCCGCAAACAAACAGAAATTTATCGGCGGTTTCGTACGTATTTTATTATAATACGTGTACCTATATATATATATATATATACTCCTATATCCTGGTCCTGGTCCGACGTCTTGTGCGTTCTCGTCCGGCTTTGTGCGGCCCCGCAAGACCCCATCGCGCGCCGTCTATACGCACAATATACGCACTATTCTTCTCCGTCTTCTTCTCATTATTATTATTATTATTATTATTATTATTATACTAGTCTAAATATATTTTATTACGGACAGACATTATTCGGATATAAACGTATATAGTGTATATACACACACCGGTAAATATATTATAATAATAGACGATTTTATTTCGGTCCGCCGCCAACAACGGGACCGGCGGCTAATTATTAGAAACCCCGGGCCCGGGGGTAGATGATAAAAAAAAAAAAAAAAAATTTTAAAAATAAAAATGTATAATACCTCCTACGGGTAACATAGAAGAGTAAACGCTCGCGAAATAGAAGGGCCACTTTTTGGGGTGGAACGGGCGAACCGTTTATCGCTCCCGGTGGCGGACGTCCGCACCGACTCTAACCGAGAACATTATTGTTTTTTTTTTTTATTTTTATTTTTTTTTTTTGCCATATAATTTCCATCGTTATATTTCGTCCATTTATTGTCTATCCGGTTCGGCGTTTGACGGTCCGCCGCCCATCCGACTGCTATTATAATCGTATACCGGCCGTTATCGATCGGACGGGCAAATCATTCGGGCGAACCGACGCGTAACAAACGACGGCGTACCGATACGATACCAGCACGAGCCGCGCGAATAAAACGACAATCGAAAAAACGCCATAACGTGTCACCGTTGTAGACGAGTAAACGACACTCGTCGCGTCTCGCAAAACGGTCACAATACGGCACGTAGATCGGAAAAAATTGTCCCGGGTAACGAATTTCACTATTTTTTTTTTTTTTTTATAAACAATATTGTATTTTAATCGTCGACAATGGGTGTATCGCCCCATAATAATAATTACTGGTGAGCCGACTGGAATTTTTCCCGATATCCAATATTCCGATATTTCATATAGACAACCGTGAGCCCATATTGAAATCAACTTGTCGGTTTATGTCGGTTGAAACCCGATTTATTTTTTTTTTTTCATATTCCAGAGATCTTATTGACGTTTTTTCTCCAAAAAATATCGGGTCGAACATTGAAAGCATCGTCTTTGCCTCCGCGGTGATATAATGTATGAAATAAATGGCGATTTGTCTAGATAAAAATATAAGATAATTGCTCCAAAATTATCAAGATACAGATAAAGGTAGCGAATATTTAAATTATCTCTCAGATAAGATGATAAAAATAATAGATAAGTGGAATTGATTAGATAGAAAAATAGGAAATAATAGTGGAGAGATTAAAATTTAACCTGTTAAAAAAATTCAATAAATGCAAATGGCATAAATCACTATATACTCGTACTACGAATAATAAATAGCTGGCAATGTTGAATTTTTAACTAAAAGTAAATCATTCGAGTACATTGTTTAGGTATTTAATAATTTCTACCGTGGAACATTAAGAAATAACAATTACTTTGTATTATTATTATTTTTTTTTTATCTAGATAATTACAAAAAAAGATAATTCATAATTTAAATATACTTCAGATAAATATTACGATTTTCATTGAGATAAAACAAAATCTATTATCTGGCTGAATTATCAAAATAATTCTTGACATTGTTCGTTTGCAGTACCTGTACCGTTGGTAAGTAATGCCGGTATATTGTCTGGTATTTTACATGTGATTAATGGTGTTATTGCTGTACATACAGTTTTTATTCTTTAACACCTCTCCATGCCCCTTTCCCCCCCAAAAAAAAAAAATATGCTTGACAACCCATCTATACGAGCGAAACAGAACGCGCGATATAATATTTTCTATCTAAACCTCGGCAACGCCGAAATATTATAAATCGCGAAAAACTCTATTGTGTACCAATTTTGCGAGTAAATACTGTATTACCCGTATTATCGTAGAATTTAACAAAAAAAAAAACTCCAAAATACATTACACTATGTATAAATACAAAACAGAATTCATATAATATATATATTTTTTTTTTTTCTGTTAATTTCCACCGCACACTAGTCCATTATAAATAACTCGCGTACCTAATAATATATTATCATATTTACTGCGAGGCGAGTGTACATTTTTTAATACTTCAAAAATCACCCCCCCCCACACGCACAGTAAAAAAAAAAAATATACCATTTGTCCCCGTCCCCCGGCCGAGGGACGCGATAATTAATATCGTACTACCGAGAGATGAACATATTTTTTATTTTTTTCCTTTTTTTTTTATCGTTATTCGTATCTTTGGCCGTAGTTTTCGTGTATACCCACCAATAATACGAGTATATATATATATATATGTATACACGTATAATACACGTGTATACGATACGATTTGCATATAACTGTCAAAGACGAGTTTTCTCGTGGACGCGCGTAGCTGCTAGTGCCTCCAATTAGGCGGCATTGAAATTTTACCCGAGGTACTAATATTCAAATAATAATTATATAGCCTAATGCGTTTTTACATAACTATTTTTTTATTATTTTTTTTTTTTTTTTAATTTCCGCCACCCCCCCCCCTTCTCGCATTACTATGTTCATCGGAAACACTCGTACCTTGTACACATATACGGAGCTGTTTTACAATATTATTATAATATCGCAGCACGCGCAACAAACCGACAACATTCTTTCATAATCGACCGACCGTAATAATCAAATCAAAATATTACACTATATTACAGTATACCTATAATGGTAACAATAATTATCTGGTATACAAACCGACAACCCGGGCGAGTTGACCACTGAATTTGACCCTAGACACACAAACTAAAAACACAAAACAAAAAAACTGAGCAGAGTTCATGTTAATTAATCGTAAAATAAAAATTACTTTTAGCAACCGGACTGTTTGGAAAAAAAATAATAACTCTAGTTGAAAGTCACTGTTTTTCAAATTATCTCGACTACACGCGCGCATACACGTCTTTTGTTACTCTTTACTGTTTGGGCTTTTATCGACTTACGAATACCAAGACTCGTCCGGATGTCCTCCCGTAGGCCGCAGTGTCCGCCGTGTTATGTACTAATGAGATTCGTGTACGAGTACGTAATTTCCGTCGAAAAATAAATGCAAAAAATATAGGTACATAGTTTATTATTATTATTGTTATTTTTTTTTTTTTTTAATTGACCTTAAATATACGATTCGAGCTAAAATTGTTTATTAAAAGACATAATTTCGCTCAACAGTCGCTCGTACAATTGATCGTTCTTCAAATTTAAATTTTAAGATTACAGTGAAATTATGTATGTCGGGCCGATAACGTGTATCTTCAAAAAATAATCCCGTGGTGTCAAAAAAAAAAAAACTACCATTAACAAATGTCATTTATTTAATGAAACATTTTTTATTTTATTTTTTTAAATTTTTAGAAAATTTACCATCTGTATTTCATAACACAATAAGTAAAAAAGAGGACTGATATAACACTACATACATAATAAAATAACACATCAAGCACACGACGAGGGAAATCATCCGGCGATGGTACCCTCCAGTAATTTATTTGTATTCATTAATTTTAATAACGAATTTCTTTTGAGTCGGCGCGGTGGGTTGTCGGGAAGAGTACGTAAGGTTGGAGGATATGTGACGTGAGAGACCTCGAAGGATCGGGATGGTTTTGTAGTTTTGAGTAAAATCTGTTAAAACAAAAATTCACCGAAATCCGGGCTCGGACTATTCGATACCGTTTTGCCGTATAATAACAAGCCGCGTACATTTTAGTTTTTCGAAAAATAAATTTACAAAATAAAAAAAAAAAAAAATCATTATTTTAATACATTGTGTAATTTCGGTGAAATTATAATTGATGTTTAGAAATGTGGTCGAAGCTTTCCGTTTTAACGAATCCGAAATGGTTTATGCGTTAATTTTTCACACGGCCAATGATCGAAAAAAACCTCCTTTTCGTCTTCACTCATTGAATTGTGTACATTAAATTTAATCCGTTGAGGGCAATTGGTACATTGTGTCGAGGGCGACCGCATTAAAATGCCGAAAACGGCCCGCCGACAGCCGGCTTACTTTTATTTCTCAAATGATTTTTTTAACATTTTTTTTTATGAAATATATACATATGTATACATATAAACTTCTCGGGCACCGAGGTCGTTGTAAAAGGTCACTTTTTTCCCGTAAACCGCAATATAATAATAATAATAATAATAATAATAATAATACCTCCTACTGCACGCGCGTCCGTCCTCGGGCCACGTCCGATCTCGCGCCCGGTCCCTGACCGGTTCAGCCGGTATTCGGGTGCCAAACACGCCATTTATTCTTTTTCGTATTTTTTTTTTTTTCTTCTTGTATTTATAAACGCGAACCTGTACAACGTACACGTATTATATCCGACCTCAGTCCGTTTATTTTATATATACGCGCGGTATCGCAACAGCAGCAACACCAGCAGTAGTGGTAATACTACGCGTTCGGTTAGCGGCGGCGGCGGCGGCGGCGGTGGCGGCAATAATTACGCGTAATTAAAATGAAAAAATTGAAAAAAAAAAAAATAAATAAAAAACGTTATCGGACGACGGGATCTACGGCGATAATTCCGATTGTCCAGCCGGTCGGCCGGCACCGCGGATAGCCCGCCGAGACCGCCAACAACGACCCGGGCGGGCGTTTCTCGTCTGTAATTTATTCGGCGCGTTCCGTGTAAAGTTACGTATATATATATTTTTTAAATTATATTTTTATAACGGCGACTGGTCTCCCCGACCTCGGCCGACGTAAAACGCCACGGTAGTGTACACAGGACGTGGGCGTTTATAGTATGGGCCGCCCGAAGTCGTCGTCCCGAAATCTCCATCCGACGACGGTCGCCGAAACTACACTTTTTGCTCCTCCTCCCCACCGCAAAAAGAAAAAAAAAAACAAAATTAAATCGGATCCCCCATATTCCTCCCAATCAAATCCGTTTAATTATTTATTAACGTTAACGGCGTATAATTTGTCAAGTCACTCGCTATAGACAAACGTTCCGATTAGGTACATTACCACAAAAAAAAATATATATATATATATTAGTGTGTCCCTTATACGGAGAAATCATTTCATTTTTTCAAAATCAACATGAGTACCCCTCTAATTTTATTCCTTCAAGTCTAAAACTATTGTAATTGATATATTTTCTTTCTAGGATAACATATACCCGTGCCGAAATCTCTTTAAAATTGCTATACGCGAAATCTAGTAATTCCGTTTAAATAGTATCATATATTGGGACACATAAAAATTTCTCACAGCCTTAACACTTGTCCGATCTACTTAAAATCTTTGACAGGTATTCGTAAAAAATCGGGAAACAATATGAAATCACATAGATTAATTCAATAATATTTTATTTGCGAACATTTTGAACATCTACACATTTTGTGTATAAAATACAAATAGTGCACAATATAGCACTATCAAAAATGCACTTTAGCATATTCACAAAATCATGTCTACGAAACTCGAATCACTCTTGCATCATAAATAAGTGGCATCATACGAACGGTAGAACGAATTTCCCATTCGGTTATCTTTTAGAACATTATAAGTCATGAGATAAATTTTTGCGTACATAACAATCAATAAAATCCCCATACCGTGAAGTCTCGTGACAACAAATTCAACTCAGATTATTACAACGGTTATAGGTTCCAATGTCATTTTTAAAATAAAAGTTTATGTAATTTATAGTCATTTTGATCGGGAAATGTTAATACTTTTCGCAACGTGTATTCGTATAAAAATGAAAAGTCCTTTTTCGAAATACATATTATAGTTTTTTTTATCTCTACAATTACTGTACATTATTACAATGCAGTTGACTGTGATATTATCATACGACGTTCGACTTTTCTGGACTACAATATTATACTTTTCAAAAAAAAGAAAGAATCTAAAATTATCATGCAAAATAATTTCAATAGGATGTATGTAATTCAATAACTATGGGTTCGCAACAAACGTGTTTGCCGGACTACGTGATGATAATAGATGGCTTACCTAGTATACATCTTTAGTATTCAAAGCTATATAATTTTAAACGTAAATTATTGATTTGCTCAATATTATGACCCTAATATCTTATAGTAATTATTTTAGTATGCTCACCGGTTGCATACATTAAAACAAAGATAATTTGAATCAAATGCAAGGGTTAAGCTATAAATACACACAGTTATTACAAATAAACATGTTTTTATTGTAATTTATTTATCATTATCCAAATGTACTTGAAAAAAAACCGCATTTTATGAACGGCAAAATGTGGCAATGCCACGTAACGTATGTAAGAAAAAAGAAAAACAATCATAGCAAAGCGAAAATTGCTTTACGGGCAACAACAGACGAGCGCACGGAGTCGTTTTACGCTCCAATATTTAAATCGCTTCCATACAGACTTCCTTCTGTCGTGTTTGGTCTGAGGGACCCCGTCCATAGGACGACACGGTCCCCCCAGTATTTCAGGGTCCTGTTCATCCGGAAGAACTTCAAAAATTTCCAGACGAGACGCTTTATCGCCACTAATGTTGGTTGCGTCCTCATCGTCCTGAAGCACAACAGATACTTCTGGAAGGACGACCTCGTCGTCTTCCGGAACAAATTGAACTGTATATGAATATAACTCTAATTCCGATTGCAGACTCAGAGTGTCGGAAAATTTGAAATTACTAGAATTCTGTGGATTATTGATAAGGTACAAATGAGCATCACGTTGTTTCAATGTACAACAAAAAATGTGTATAAATTATAACTTCCGTACCGTCATTTTATCCGGAAGTGGGAGTTCATCTCTGCTCACGTCAGCAGCATCGTTATCGTCCTGAAGCACTTCTGATACTACTAACAGGCCAGCCTTGTCGTCTTCCGGAACGAGTTGAACTGAATTAGTACCTGATTCTATTGTCGATAGCAGACACGGACTGTCGAATAATTTGAAATTACTGGAATTCTGTAGATATTTAATTAGATACAAATAAACACCTCGTTGTTTTAATATAACACAAAAAATGTGTATAAATTTTAATTTGTGTACCGTCATTTTATCCGGAAGTGGAAGTTCCTTGATGTTCACGTTAGCAGCATCGTTATCGTACTGAAGCATTTCAGATACTACTAATAGAACAGCTTCTTCGTCTTCCGGATTGAATTTAATTTTTTCTACACAATTTGCATGTGATAATTGTAAACGCAGAATGTTAGGTGACATGTTAATACCAAAATTCTGAAAATTATTTATGACTTAAAATTAAGTATCTTGGTAGTATAAGTTTTTGGGGATTATTGATTAAAAAAAATAGAGTAAATATTTGTACACATCGTGTAATATCTGATTTGTATTGATTATTTTACTTTAGATAATATCCGTTTTGTTTCTTCATACAGAAACGAGTCCTCTTCGGCTTTCACTTCGACATCTTGCTCGTCGTCCAAATGACCTGTAGATCCTTCCAAATGGACTACCCTGTTGTCATCCAGAAATGTAGGAAGTTCATCTTTTGAATTTTCTCCTTGTAAATGAAAAATGTCGGAATTCTTGTCAATAATACAAGTCTGTTGATATAAATAGAATAATTAGATAATAGGAGTTGCAGGCTGATTTACGTACAAAAAATTATTCTTATTAATTATTTTACTTTAGACAATTTCCGTCCCGATGCTTTATCCGGACGTGAGGCATCTTCAACATCTACGTTGTCCCTTTTTACGGTATCAACGTTCACGTTTTCAAAGTTCACGTTACTAACGTTTACGTTATCATTGTTCACGTTATCAACATTTACGTTCTTAACGTTTACGTTCTCCACGTCGTTGGTTTTGGCAGTGTCGTCGACGTTGTTGGCGTC
The DNA here is from genome assembly GCA_956483605.1 of Tuberolachnus salignus. Classification (NCBI taxonomy): domain Eukaryota; kingdom Metazoa; phylum Arthropoda; class Insecta; order Hemiptera; family Aphididae; genus Tuberolachnus; species Tuberolachnus salignus. The sequence continues at coordinate 6,341,077 of OY101436.1, read as the reverse complement.
GTCGGTGTTTATAAGATCTTCAGAACTTTCCGTATGGACATCTGCCGGAACTGCTGTAGTTTAAAAAATATCACACATTAAGTTTAACTGAAATACTACGCGCATACCATTATTGTATAATAGATTAAAATAAAATATGGTGAAAATATTCAAACAAAAATATAAATAATCTTGAATAACAACAAATATTGTGCGCTTTGCATGTTTACTAAAAATCAAATGAACATTATTCATTTTTGTCGGGCTACAGTCATTTTTTTCGGCTGGCTGAATTGGCCTCTTATAAATCCTTTCCTTATTCGAATTTAATTGTTTAAAGTTTATCATTTGTATATTACTCATAATAATACTCTTATGTTTTCAATAACAGTTATATAAGTATAAAAAATTCTCGTTTATAGTATTAATAAGAGGCCTTTTAAAAATATACTACCCTATAATAATTTTTCATTGATTGGGCTTAATCTACTATCGATACGGGACGTTATTTTTAATAATTATTTCTATAATTAAACAAAATTATTCTTCATAATATTACTTTTGTGAAGCCAGCCGGTTTTATGCATTTCGTTTATTTCTCCAATCAATTGCATTAATTCTAAAGGAACATATTTCTCTCTAGAATCTCTGGTCACCGTTTGCAACAGCAAATGTTCAATTATATTGGTCAGGTTGTATAACTAGAGATAATTAATAATTTTAATTTAGTACCACGCTGTATTAATGTACATCAACACATTTGCATTAATTATTTTACTTTTGATAATTTTGGTCCGGTAGATTTTACTAATGTGCACAGACAATACATTTTTAAATTATTTTGTCCAATAGCCATATCGTTGATGTAGGACCATACTATATGTGCAGTATATACGCCTTGCATGTACAATTCGCCGATAAATCTATAAAAGAAAAAAACGTGTAAATGATTGCATAATATACTATAATGTATATTTCGATATTCGAACGTACTCGCAATTGGCAATATAATAGGTGGTTTCTCTATTATATGAATTTGGCGGCGTGCGTTCCGCTGACTAGAAAATAAAGAATTCTTGATTATAAAATAAATATTGATAATAGTTACTGATATGGTCCTAAAATTTTTTGTACGCTTGTTAAAATGTAACGTGGGCGCTTTCCCCGCTTCCCATTACGTAAAACATTTTTAACCTAATCCATATTCGTGATACTGAATTGTATTCGCGCGTTTAACGGTGTAGTCTGATCAAAAAATAATCCATAAATTCAACTTAATAGTAATCTTTATTCTCTAAAAATTTGTTTTTGTTGTTTTGTATTGTATTCCGTGTATTAAAATATAGGCTGTGATTAGAATGTTTTTAAAAAAAAAAAAAAAACTAAATCATTCATATAATCAAGACGAACTGAGAACTTCCTCCTATTTTAGGTCAGTTAAAAACTCTGGTGGTGCATTGTTGTTGGTGGTATATTGTCGGACACTTATCGATTAGATATTTGATAACAAATATTTTACAAAAAAAAAAGAAGATGATACACATAAATATTTTCATTACCGTTACACATTTTTGAATGGCGTCGTAGCATTGACATAGAATATATGTTTGGTACTTGGCTCCTGAATCAGGGGAGTCGTAAAATCCACCTTCGATCATACAAGCGGCCCATTTACCATACAATATGGTACACTTTGGACGGTGCAATGCCTAAAACGAACACAATGAAACAATAAAAATATTATACTATCCTAGCCTAATGTTAAAAACAAATACATTAATCAATTGTTTTGCTGGTATAAATATGATTGCGGTAAAACGATTTATAAGCATTCATATAAACCGTTTCAAATATTTCGCCCTCAGTTTACATTCCGTTGTACCTAGTGCAAGTTGTAATTTACTGAAAAGAACTGAACAAAGTAAAGGCTGTTATAGTTCGAAAAGAGGAATAGGCTGGAAGCCGTGAAAAAGAGAGCTTTGCAGCATACATTACTAAACGTTAAACCTAACATGAAAACAAAAACATACTAGTGAACGCCAAATATAATTCATCCCGCTGGAGTTCTGTTTTGGTAAATGAAATAATCTTGTATTTTCTAACGTTAAAAAGGTCGAGAATAACTGATAAAACACAATCTTACTTGATCGTGAGTAATTTCAGCGATTTTCCATATGAGCCGTCTACTCTTCACGGACAGCGTCATACCTTCTCGCACCATGTCCTCGAAACTCGTAGGTGTCAGACGATCCAATATCGATCTGACCGTGTTCAAAGTTTCCTGTATAGATGAAAGGTGGTCGATTATTATAACATATTATTTACATAATTTTTTAAATGTGCAAACTAAAAATATTTAGTATACGATACTTACAACAGAACTGGCCATGTTTCAGCAATTTTTCACCACGAATATAGATATAACAAATTAACTAAATTTTTTGTACTGCGAGAACAATTTACCGTAGATTTATTCGAAATACACAAAGTTATATTTATATTAAACGAATAGTCGTTACCATAAACACATAGGTATATTATATATGCATGAAATAACAAATAATTTTCGATTTTAGCCAGAACAAAAGATTACAGTTTTTGTTAAATTTAATTGCTACAGCTGTCCTAAATTTTGGTCGATGTTAATAGCGATAAGAATAATGTCTACGATACGTTATATTAAATATAGATGTTTGTGGTTTTGAAAATTGTATTTCCTATCAATTGTAATAATTTATACTATCCCTGCCATTGTTGTAGTATTTATAAATGCATTTTACAGTTTGACTGAATGTAAAATTCGACGTCTATATGTGCTTAAAAAGTTATCGATAAAAGTGGCGAATATGGAACTACCTATCGGTTATCAACTTTAATGTAGTTTTCTCTAAATTTCATAGTAATTGATTTACTGTTACATTCTGTCTTTCTTCTTCGATATATATATATAACGTTAAGATTATTTTCCATTGATCATACACGGTGAATTTGTATGGATTGCTCCGCATGTTTAGTGTAATCGTGTTCTTGGTGTCCACTTCAACAAGTCATTATCAATTTTGAGGTACGGAATTTGGGCAAATATATCACTATTTTTATTACATTTGGAATTATTTTCACGGCAATCCATAATAAAATGCGTGCATGTAGAAATCATCATATTCGCCACTCCACAGAGTGCCATCCTGCATTGTTATTCTCTAACAGGTGTGATGACATTAATATATGTTTCTATCTTTTGTTTGGAAAATGTCTAGTATGAACCACGATGTTATACGATTATATGAATTTTATACATTTAATTAATACCATCAACAATGTCCGGACTTGACCGGCAAGGTGAGCTTTGTGTGCATGCGAATGTAAAAAATATAGACTAAATATTACATACCTATAAAGGATTGTCCAGCGGGTCGCCCGGCACTACGGATAGTCCACTGAGACAGCCAACAACTACCCGGGCGGGCGTTTCTCGTCTGTAATTTATTCGGCGCGTTCCGTGTAGAGTTACGTATATATATTTTTTATTTTATATTTTTATAACGGGGACTTGTCTCCCCAACCTCGGTCGACATAATACGCCACGGTAGTGTACACAGGACGAGGGCGTTTATAGTATGGGCCGCTGAAGTCATCGTTCCGAAATCGCCATCGCCATGGCCGAGGTCGCCGAAACTACAATTTTTGCTCCCTCCATACCCCCGCACAATGAATAAAAAACTTAATTTAGTCGGATCCCGCTACTTCCCCTCTATTATGTCCGCATAAATATTTATTAACGTTAATAATGTATAATTTGTCAAATCAGTTGTTATAGATAAACGATCCGTGTAGGTACATTATCAACAAAAAAAAATATACATATATATATATATAAGTGTCTCCCTTTAAAGAAGAAATAATTTTTTTTCATACAAAATCGACACCCCTCTAAATTTTATTCCTTCTGGTCTAAAACTATTGTAATTGATATATTTTCTTTCGGGGATAACAATTACCCGTGCCGAAATCTCTTTTAATATTGCTATAACCGAATTCTAGTAATTCAGTTAAAATAGGTTTATTTCTTGGTACAACTATAAAATTCTCTAAGCCTTATTTCATGTACAATCAACTAGAAATCTTTACCAGGTATTCGAGAATAATCGGGAGAAAATGTGTAATCACAGATAAATTGAATATTATTTATATGAGAACATTTTAAATATTTTCACAAATTTTGTATAAAATACAAATTTTATGTACAATAGTGATATATCAGAAATACACTCTAGCATATCCACAAAATCATTTCTACCACACTCAAATCACTCGTGCATCATAAATAAGTGGCATCATACGAACGGTACAACGAATTTCCCATAAGGTTATCTTTTAGAACATTATAAGTTATGAGATAAATTATTGCGTACATAACAATCAAAAAAATCCCCACTCTGAGAAGTCTCGTAAACAACAAATTGCACTTAATTAATTACAACAGGGAAAGGTTCCTACGTCGTTTTTTAAATGAAACTTGTTGTTATATATATAATCTTTTTGATCGAGTTATGTTAATACTTTTCCTTTCGTGTACTCGTATAAAATTGAAGAGTAATTTTTCGAAATACTTATTATAGTTCTTTTTTTTTCTTCAGTAATTATTTCAGTTGAATGTGATATTATCAAACAACGTTCGATCCTTCAGTACTACAGTATTATACATTTCAAAAAAACGATCTAAAATTATCACGCAAAAGGATTTCAACGGTTTGTATGTAATTCGATTACTATGGGTTCGAAACAAACGTGTTTGCAGGACTACATGATGAAAATAGATGGCTTACTTAGTATACATCATTAGTATTCAAAGCTATATAATTTTAAACGTCAATTATTGATTTGCTCAAAATTATTTCCCTAATATCATATAGTTTGCTCACCGGTTGCATATATAAATACAATGATAATTTGAATCGAAAGCAAGGGTTTTGCCAGTAATACAAACAGTTATTACACATAAACATGTTATTATTGTAGACAAATATTGTTATTTATATATTATTATCCAAATATACTTCAAAAAAACCCTTATTTTATGAACGTGCAAAATGTGGCAATACCACGGAAAGTATGTAAAAAAAAAGAAAAACCATCATAGTAAAGCGAAAATCGATTTACGGGCAACAACAGACGAGCGCTCGGAGTCGTTTTACGCTCCAATGTTTAAATCTCTTCCATACAGACTTCCTCCTGTCGTGTTTGGTCTGAGTGACCCCGTCCATAGGACAACACGGCTTCCCCAGGATTTCAGGGTCCTGTTCATCCGGAAGAACTTCAAAAATTTCCAGACGAGACGCTTTATCGCCACTAACGTTGGTTGCGTCCTCATCGTCCTGAAGCACAACAGATACTTCTGGAAGGACGACCTCGTCGTCTTCCGGAACAAATTGAACTGTATATGAATATAACTCAAATTCCGATTGCAGACTCGGAGTATCGGAAAATTTGAAATTACTAGAAATCTGTGAATAAGATATAAAATAAGCACCACGTTGTCTTAATGTACCCCAAAAAATGTGTAAATTATAATTTCCATACTGTCATTTTATCCGGAAGTTCGATTTCATCCCTGCTCGCGTCAGCAGCATAATTATCGTCCTGAAGAACTTCTGATAATACTAACAGTTTAGCGTCGTCGTGTTCCGGAACGAGTTGAACTGTATTTGTACATGTAACTATTGCCGTTTGCAAACACGGACTTTTGGCTAATTCAAAATTACTAGATGTCTGTAGACATTTAATGAGATAAAAATGAGCACCTCGTTGTTATAATATAACACAAAAAATGTGTATAAATTATAATTTGCATACCGTCATTTTATACGGAAGTGGGAGTTCATCCCTGCTCACGTCAGCAGCATCATTATCGTTCTGATGAACTTCAGATACTACTAACAGTACAGTCATGTCGTCTTCTGGAACGAGTTGAACTGAATGAGTACATGTTCCTTCTGCCGATTGCAGACACGGTCTGTCGGCTAATTTGAAATTACTTGAAGACTGTAGATAATGGAATAGATACAAATGAGCACCACGTTTTCTACAGAAGATGTGTAAATTATATTTTCCGTACCGTCATTTGATCCGGAAGTGGGAGTTTATCGCTACTCAATTCATTAGTGTCTTCATCGTCTTGAAGCACATCAGAAACTACTGACAGGACAGCATCGTAGTCTCTTGGATTGAATTGAATATTTTCTTCACAATTTGCATTTGACAATTGTAAACGCACAATGTTAGGTGACATGTTAATACCAAAATTCTGAAAATTAATGATTACTTAAAATGTGTATCTTGGTAGTATATGTTTTTAGGGATTATTGATTAAAAATAAAAGAGTACATATTTGTACACATCGTATAATATGTGATTTGTATTGATTATTTTACTTTAAATAATATCCGTTTTGTTTCTCCATACAGAAACGAGTCCTCTTCGGCGTTCACGTCGACATCGTGCTTGTCGTCCAAATGATCTGCAGATCCTTCCAAATGGTCTACCTTGTTGTCATCTAGAATTATAGGAAGTTCATCTTTTGAATTATCTTCTTGTAAACGAAAAATATCGGAATTCTTGGCAATAATACAAGTCTGTGGATATAAATAAAATAATTAGATAATAGGAGTGGCAGGATGATTTACAAATAAAAAATTATTTTTATTAATTATTTTACTTTAGACAATTTCCGTTCAGTTGTTTTATCCGGACATGAGGCATCTTCAACATCCACGTTGTCACTTTTTACCGTATCAACGTTCACGTTTTCAAAGTTCACGTTACTAACGTTTACGTTATCATTGTTCACGTTATCAACGTTTACGTTATCAACGTTTACTTTCTTAACGTTTACGTTCTCCACGTCGTTGGTTTTGGCAGTGTCGTCGTCGGTGTTTATAAGATCTTCAGAACCTTCCGGATGGACATCTGCCGGAACCGCTGCAGTTTAAAAAATATCACACATTAAGTTTAACTAAAGTACTTATCGCTTAACATTTTTGTATAATAGATTAAAATAAATATGGTGAAAATATTCAAAAAAAAATATTATTTATCTTGAATAACAATAATCAAATAACAATTGTGTGCTTTGAAGGTTTACAAAAAACCAATGAACAGTTTTCAGTTTTGTCGGACTACAGTCATTTTTTTCGGCTGGCTGAATTGGCCTCTTATAAATCCTTTCCTTATTCGAATTTAATTGTTTAAAGTTTATCATTTGTATATTACTCATAATAATACTGTTTTCAATAACAGTTATATAAGTATAAAAAATTCTCGTTTTTAGTATTAATAAAGGCCTTACAAAAATATTCCTACCTATAATGATCTATCATTGATTGGGCTTAATCTACTATCGATTCGGGAAGGTATTTATTATAATTATTTCTATATTTACACAAAATTTTTCTTAATAATATTACTTTTGTGAAGCCAGCCAGTTTTATGCATTTCGTTTATTTCTCCTACCAATTGCATTATTTCTAACGGAACTTCATTCCCCCTGGAATCTCTGGTCACCGTATGCCACAGCAAATGTTCAATAATATTGGTCAGGTTGTATGACTATGGATAATTAATAATTTAAATTTAGTACCACGCTGATTTAATGTAAATCAACACATTTGCATTAATTATTTTACTTTTGATAATTTTGGTCCGGTAGATTTTACTAATGTACAAAGACAATACATTTTTAAATAATTTCTTCCAATAGCCAAATCGTTGATGAAGTACCATACTAAATGTGCAGGATATACGCCTTGCATGTACAATTCGCCGATAAATCTATAAAACAACAAAACCTGTTAATGATTGCATAATATACTATAATATATATTTCGATATTCAAACGTACTCGCAATTGGCAATAAAATAGGTGGTTTCTCTACTGTTTGAATTCAGCGGCGTGCGTTCCGTTAACTAGAATATAAAGAACTTTTGTTTATAAAATTGTAATTGATAATAGTTACTGATATGGTCCTCAAATTTCTTAGGAGTATACGCGTGGTAAAACGTTAAGTGGGCGCTTTCCTCGCTACCCATTAGGTATTACATTTTTAACCTAATCCTTAATCGTGATACTGAATTGTATTCGCGTGTTTAACTGTGTAGTCAGATTAAAAAATGACCCATAATTTTAACTTAATAGTAAACATTATTCTCTTTAAATTTGTTTTTAATATTTTGTATTATATTCCGGGTATTCAAATATTGGCTATGATTAGAATGTTAAAAATAAATACCAAAACATTAATATATTCAAAACGAATTGAGAACTTCCTTTCTATTTTAGGTCAGTTAAAAATTCGAGTGTTGCATTGTTGTTGGCGCTATATTGTCGGCCACTTATCGATTAGATATTTGTTAACAAATATTTTACAAAAAAAAAAAATATGATACAAATAAATAGTTTCATTACCGTTACACATTTTTGCATGGCGTCGTAGCACTGACATAGAATATATCGGTGGTACTTCGCTCCTGAATCAGGGGAGTCATAAAATCCACCTTCGATTATACATGCGGCCCATTTACCATACAATATGGTACACTTTGGGCGGTGCAATGCCTAAACCGAACACAATGGCAACATTAAAAATAATAACGATCCTAGCCTACTGTTAAACACAAAAACATTAATCAATTGTCTTGCTGGTATAAATATGATTGCGGTAAATTGATTTATAAGCATCCTCATAAACCGTATTTAATATTTCGCACACAGTTAACATTTCGATGTGCCTAGTGAAAAGTGTATTTTTACTGAAAACAACCGAACAAAGTGAAGGCTGTAATAGTTCGAAAAGAGGAATAGACTGGATGTCGTGAAAAAGAGAGCTATGCAGCTTACATTACTAAACGTCGAACCTAACATGAAAGCAAAAACTTGCTCATGACCGCCACGTATAATCCATCTCGCTGGAGTTATGTTTTGGTAAATGGATTAATATTGTATTTTCTAACGTCAATAAGGACGAAAATAACTGATAAAACCCATTCTTACTTTATCGTGAGTGATTTCGGCGATTTTCCATATCAGCCGTCTACTCTTTACGGACATCGTCATACCTTCTCGCACCATTTCCTCAAAACTAGTTGGTGTCAGACGATCCAATATCGATCTGACCACGTTCAAAGTTTCCTGTATAAATGAAAGGTGGTCGATTCTTATAACATGTTACTTACAGAATATTTTGATAAAAATAAATCTATCAGCATTTAATATACGATACTTACAACAAAACTGGCCATGATTCAGTAATTTTTTACCAAGAATATAGGTATAACAAATTTATTAAATTTTTCGTACTGTGAGAACAATTTACCGTAGATGTATTCGAATTACACAAAGTTATATTTGTTTTAAACAATTAGTCGTTACCATAATCACATAGATATATTATGTAAGCATAAAATAACAAATAATTTTCGATTTTGGCCAGAACAATAGATTATAGTTTTTGTTAAATTTAATTCCTACAGATGTCCTACATTTTGGTCGATTTTATTTGCGTTGAGAATAATGTCTATGATGCGTATTATTAAACGTCGATGTTTGTGGTTTTTAAAGTTGTATTTCCTATCACTTGTAATAATTTATACTATTCCTGCCTTTGTTGTAGTATTTAAAAATGCATTTTACGGTATGACTGAATTATTAAACTCGACGTCTATATGTGCTTAAAAAGTTTTCGATAAATGTGGCGAATATGGAACTACCCAACTGTTTTCAACATTAATGTAGTTTTCTCTCAATTTCAAAGTTATTGATTTTCTGTTGCATTCTGTCTTTCTTCCTTGATATATATATATATACCCTTAAGATCATTTTCCATCGATCATACATGGTGAATTTGTATCGATTGCTCCGCATGTTCAGCGTAATCGTGTTCTTAGTGTCCACTTCAACAAGTCTTTATCAATTGTTAGATTCGGTATTTGGGCAAATACATCTCTATCTTTTTTATGTTTGGAATTATTTTTACAGCAATCTATATTAAAATACGTGCATGTAGAAATCAACATTTCTACCACTCCAACAAATGTCACAATCCTGCAGTGTGATTCTCTAAGACATGTGATGACATTAATTTATATTCTATCTTTTATTTGGAAAATGTTTAGTATGAACCACGAGCTGCCACTGATGTTATTCGATTATATGTATTTTATACGTTTAATTAATACCATCAACAAAGTCCGGGCTTGACCGTCTAAGCTAGCTTTGTGAAAATGCGAATGTAAAAAATATAGACTAAATATTACCTACCAATAGAGGATTGTCCAGTCGGTCGCCCGTCACCGCGGATAGCCCTCTGAGACCGCCACCAACGACCCGGGCGGGCGTTTCTCGTCTGTAATTTTTCGGCGCGTTCGGTGTGAATTTACGTTTATGTATTTTTTATATTATATTTTTATACCGGTGACTGGTCTTCCCGACCTCGGCCGATATAATACGCCACGGTAGTGTACACAGGACGTGGGCGTTTATAGTATGGGCCGCCCGAAGTGGTCGTCCCGAAATCGCCATCCGACGGTCGTCGAAACTACATTTTTTGCTCCTCCTCTCCACCGCACAAATAATAAAAACACAATTAAATCGGAACCCTCATATTCCTCCGTATCAAATCCGTTTAATTATTTATTAACGTTAACGGCATATAATATTTCAAGTCAGTTTCTATAGACAAACGTTCCGATTAGGTACATTACCACAAAAAAATATATATATATATTAGTATGTCCCTTATACGGAGAAAAAATTACTTTGTCTTCAAAATCGACATGAATACCCCTCTCATTTTATTGCTTCTGGTCTAAGACTATTGTAATTGATATATTTTTTTTTTGGGATAACATATACCCGTGCCGAAATCTCTTTAAAATTGTTATACGCGAAATCTTGCAATTCCGTTTAAATAGTATCATATCTTGGGTCACATATAAATTTCTCACAGCCTTAACACTTGTCCAATTGACTTGAAATCTTTACCAGGTATTCGTGAAGAATCGGGAGACAATATGAAATTACATAGATTTATTCAATAATATCTTATTTGTGAACTTTTTAAACATTTACAAAAATTGTGTATAAAATACAAATAATACTTAATATTGCTATATCAAAAATGCACTTTAGCATATTTACAAAATCATGTCCACGAAACTCGAATCACTCTTGCTTCATAAATAAGTGGCATCATACGAACGGTACTACGAATTTTCCATTCGGTTTTTTTTTAGAACATTATAAATTATGAGATACATTTTTGCGTACAAAACAATCAAAAAAATCCCCATAACAAGAAGTCTAGAGACAACAAATTTCACTCATTTTATAACAACGGTTATAGGTTCCAATGTCATTTTTAAATAAAAGTTTAGGTAATTTATAGTCATTTTGATCGAGAAATGTTAATACTTTTCGCAACGTGTATTCGTATAAAAATGAAAAGTTCTTTTTCGAAATACATATTATTGTTTTTTTTATCTCTACAGTAATAATGCAGTTGACTGTGATATTATCAAACGACGTTCGACTTATCTGGACTACAATATTATACTTTCCAAAAAAATGACAAAATCTAAAATTATCATACAAAATAATTTCAATAGGATGTATGTAATTTGATAACAATGGGTTCGAAACAAAAGTGTTTGCAGGACTACTTGATGATAATATATGGCTGACATCGTATACAACTTCAAAGAATGAAAGAGCTATATAATAAAAAAAGCTATATAAAAAGCTAAATATAAAAAAATTCAAAGCTATATAATATTTAACGTCAATTATTGATTTGCTCAAAATTATTTTCCAAATATCGAATAGTTATTATATAAGTATGCTCACCGGTTGCATATATTAATACAATGATAAATAAGATGGAATGTAAGGGTTTTGCTATATATACAAACAGTTATTACACATAAACACTTTTTTATTGTAGAAAAATATTGTAATTTATATATTATTATCCAAATACACTTAAAAAAAAACCACATTTTATAAACGGGCAATGCCACGTAACGTATGTAAGAAAAAACAAAAACCATCATAGCAAAGCAATAATCGCTTTACGGGCAACAACAGACGAGCGCTCGGAGTCGTTTTACGCTCCAATGTTTAATTCGCTTCCATACAGACTTCCTCCTGTCGGGTTTGGTCTGAGGGACACCGTCCATAGGACAACAAGGGTCCTGTTCATCCGGAATACCTTCAAAAATTTCCAGACGAGAGGCTTTAACGCCACTAACGTTGGTTACGTCCTCGTCGTCCTGAAGCACAACAGATACTTCAGGAAGGACGACGTCGTCGTCTTCCGGAACAAATTGAACTGAATATGTATATAACTCTATTGCCGATTGCAGACTCAGACTGTCGGCTAATTTGAAATTACTAGAAGTCTGTGGATTATAGATAAGATACAAAATGAGCATGACGTTGTTCCAATGTACAACAAAAAATGTGTATAAATTATAACTTCCATACCGTCATTTTAACCGGAAGTGGAAGTTCTTCGCTGCTCACGTCAGCAGCATCATTATCGTCCTGAAGCACTTCGGATATTACTAAAAGGTCAGCCTCGTCTTCTTCCGGAACGAGTTGAACTGAATAAGTACATGTCTCTTTTGCCGATTGCACACACGGACTGTCGGCTAATTTAAAATTACTTGATGACTGTGAATATTTAATTAGATACAAATGAGCACCTCGTTGTTTTAATATAACTCAAAAAATGTGTATAAATTATAATTTGCATACTGTCATTTTATCCGGAAGTGGAACTTTATCGCCGCTCAATTCAACAGCATCTTCATCGTCCTGATGCACATCAGACACTACTGACAGGAGAGCATCGTAGTCTCTTGGATTGAACTGAATTTTTTCTTCACAATTTGCATGTGACAATTGCAAACGCAGAAAGTTAGGTGACATGTTAATACCAAAATTCTGTAAATTAATGATTAATTAGAATTGAGTATCTTGGTAGTAATACTACTAGTCTGTAGAGATTATTGATTTAAAATACAAGAATACTTTGATGTACACAACGAATTATATCTGATTTGTATTAATTATTTTACTTTAGATAATATCCGTTTTGTTTCTCCATATAGAAACGAGTCTTCTTTGGCGTTCACGTTGACATCGTGCTCGTCGTCCAAATGACCTGTAGATCCTTCCAAATGGGCTACCCTGTTGTCATCCAGAAATATAGGAAGTTCATCTTTTGAATTTTCTTCTTGTTAACGAAAAATGTCTGAATTCTTGGCAATAATACAAGTCTGTGGATATAAATAGAATAATTAGGTAATAGGAGTGCAGGATGTTTTACGTACAAAAATTATTTTTATTAATTATTTTACTTTAGACAATTTCCATTCCGTTGCTTTATAAGGACGTGAAGCATCATTAACATCCACGTTGTCACTTTTGACGGTATCAACGTTCACGTTTTCAAAGTTCACGTTACTAACGTTCACGTTATCATAGTTCACGTTATCAACGTTTACGTTCTTAACGTTTACGTTCTCTACGTCGTCGGTTTTGGCAGTGTCGTCGACGTTGTTGGCGTCGTCGGTGTTTATATGATCTTCAGAAACTTCCGGTTGGACATCTGCCGGAACTGCTGCAGTTTAAAAATATCACACATTATGTTTAACTAAAACACTACGCGCTTAACGTTTTTGTAAAATAGATTAAAATAAATATGGTGAAAATATTCAAAAAAAAATATAATTTATCTTGAATAACAATAATCAAATAACAATTGTGTGCTTTAAAGGTTTACAAAAAACCAAAGAACAGTTTTCAGTTTGTCGGGCTACAGTCATTTTTTTTGGCTGGCTCATTTGGCCTCTTATATATCCCCACATTATTCGGACTTAATTGATTAATATTAAAATATACTGCCATATTTTTATCTATCATTGATTGGGCTTTATCTACTATCGATTCGTGAGGGTATTTATAATAATTATTTCTATACTTATACATAATTTTTCTTTATAATATTACTTTTGGGAAGCCAGCCGGTTTTATGCATTTCGTTTATGCTTTCTATTAATTGCATTAATTCTAAAGGAACTTCATTCTCTCTGGAATCTCTGTTCACCGTTTGCAACAGCAAATGTTCAACAATTTTGGTCAGGTTGTATGACTAAGGATAATTGATTAATTAAAATTTAGTACCAAGCTGCTTTATTGTATATCAACACATTTGCATTAATTTTTTTACTTTTGACAATTTCGGTCCAGTAGTTTTTACTAATGTACACAGACAATACATTTTTAAATTATTTTTTCCAATAGCCAAATCGTTGATGAAGGACCATACTATATGTGCAGGATATACGCCTTGCATGTATAATTCGCCGATAAATCTATAAAACAACAAAACGTGTTAATGATTGCATAATATACTATAATATATATTTCGATATTCGAACGTACTCGCAATTAGCAATAAAGTAGGTGGTTTCTCTACTGTTTGAATTCGGCGTTGTGCGTTCTGCTGACTAGAATATTAAGACTCTTGTTTATAAAATTATAATTGATAATAGTTACTGATAAGGTCCTAATATTTCTAGGAAGTATACGCTTGTTTAAACGTAAAGTGGACGCTTTTCCCGCTACCCATTAGGTATTCCATTTTTAACCTAATCCTTAATCGTGATACTGATTTGTATTCGCGTGCTTAACGTTCTAGTCAGATCAAAAAATGACCTATAAATTCAAATTAAGAGTAATCTATATTCTCTAAAAATTTGTTTTTTGTTTTTTGTATTATATTCCCGGTATTTAAATATAGGCTGTGTTTAGAAATTTAAAAAAAAAAAAAAAAAAACTAAAACATTCATATATTCAAGACAAATTGAGAACTTCCTTCTCTTTTAGGTCAGTTAAGAACTCGTGTGATGCATTGTTGTTGGTGGTATATTGTCGGACACTTATCGATTAGATAATTGATTACAAATATTTAACAAAAAAAAGAGAAGTTAATACACATTAATATTGATATTACCGTTAAACATTTTTGAATAGCATCATAGCACTGACATAAAATATATCGGTGGTACATCGCTCCTGAATCGTCGGAGTCATAAAATCCACCTTCGGTAATACAAGCGGCCCATTTACCATATAATATGGTACACTTGGGACGGTGCAATGCCTAAACCGAACACAATGACATCATTAAAAATATTTTACGCTCCTAACCTACTGTTAAACACAGAAAAATTAATTAATTGTCTTGCTGGTATAAATATTATTGCGGTAAAACGATTTATAAGCATTCTTATAAACCGTTTTAAATATTTCGCACATAGTTTACATTTCGTTGTGCCTAGTGCAAGGTGTAATTTACTGAAAAGAACTGAACAAATTGAAGGCTGTTATTGTTCGAAATGAGGATTAGACTGGACGTCGTGAAGAAGAAAGCTTTGTAGCTTACATTACTAAACGTTGAACCTAAATTGGAAACAAAAACATGCTGGTGCCCGCCAAATTTAATCCATCTCAATGGAGTTCTGTTTATTAAATCGATTAATATTGTATTTTCTAACGTCAAAAAGTTCGAAAATAACTGGTTTAACCTATTCTTACTTGATCGTGGGTGATTTCGGCGATTTTCCATATCAGCCGTCTACTCTTCACGGACAGTGTCATCCCTTCCCGCACCATGTCCTCGAAACTCGTTGGTGTCAGACGATTCAATATCGATCTGACAGCGTTTAAAATTTCCTGTATAGATGAAAGGTGGTCGATTATTATAACATGTTAATTACATAATTTTTTGAAATAATCAAACAAAAAATATTTAATATACGATACTTACCACAGAACTGGCCATGATTCAGTAATTTTTAACAAAGAATATAGGTATAACAAATATATTAAATTTTTCGTACTGTGAGAACAATATACCGTAGATCTATTCAAAATATACAAAGTTATATTTATATTAAACGAATAGTCGTTACCATAAATACATAGATATATTATGTATGCATTCAATAACAAATAATTTTCGATTTTGGCCAGAACAAAAGATTAAAGTTTTTGTTAAATTTAATTCCTACAGCTATCCTACATTTTAAAAGATGTTAATTGCGTTAAGAATCATGTCTTGAATGACTGAATTATAAAACTCGACGTCTATATGTGCTTAAAAAGTTTTCGATAAATGTGGCGAATATAGAACTACCCAATTGTTTTCAACACTAATGTAGTTTTCTCTCAATTTCATATTAATTGATTTTCTGTTGCATTCTGTTATTCTTTTTTGATGTATATATATATATACCGTTAAGATCATATTCCATCGATCATACACGGTGAATTTGTATCGATTGTTCTGCATGTTCAGCGTAATCATGTTCTTGGTGTCCACTTCAACAAGTCATTATCAATTGTTAGATTCGGTATTTGGGCAAATATATCTCTATCCTTTTTATGTTTAAAATTATTTTCACAGCAATCCATATTAAAATGCGTGCATGTTGAAATCATTATATCCGCCATTTCACAGAGTGCCATCCTGCATTGTTTCTTCAAAACGTGTGATGACATTAATTTATGTCTCTATCTATTGTTTCGAAAATTTTAAGTATGGACCACGAGCCGACAATGATGTTATACGATTATATGCATTTTATTCATATTATTAATACCATCAACAAATTCTGGACTTGACCGGCTAGGTTTGCTTTGTGTGCATGCGAATGTAAAAAATATAGACTAAATATTACATACCTATTGAGGATTGTCCACCCTGTCGCCCGGCACTACGGATAGCCCTCTGAGACAGCCAGTAACGACCCGGGCAGACGTTTCTCGTCTGTAATTTATTCGGCGTGTTCCGTGTTATATTACGTGTATAAATTTTTATATTATATTTTTTTTAACGGCGACTGGTTTCCCTGACCCCGGCCGACATTAAAGGCCATAGTAGTACACAGGACGATAGCGTTTATAGTATGGGCCGCCGAATTCGTCGTTCCGAAATCGCCAACGCCATCGCGGAGGTCGCCGAAACTACAATTTTTGCACCCTCCATATCCCCGTACAAAGAATAAAACTAAATTTTGTCGGATCCCGCTTTTTCCCACCTATCATGTCTGCATAATTATTTATTAACTTTAACGGCATATAATTTGTCAAGTCAGTTGCTATAGACAAACATTCCGATTAGGTACATTACCAAAATAAAATAAAATATATATATTAGTGTCACCATTATACGAAGAAAACATTTTTTTTCGAACAAAATCGACCTGCATACCCCTTTAATTTTTATTCCTTCTGGTCTTAAACTATTGTAATTGATATATTTTCTTTCTGGGATAACAATTACCCGTGCCGAAATCTCAATAAAATTGCTATAACCGAATTCTAATATTTCCGTTAAAATAGGTACATTTCTTGGGACATCTATAAAATTCTCTCGGCCCTTTTTCTTGTACGATCAACTTGAAATCTTTACCAGGTATTCGTGAATAATCGGGAGAAAATTTGAAATCACATAGATAATTTGAATACTACTTTATTTGAGAACATTTAAACATTTTCACAAAATTTTAAATAATATACAAATTTTATATACAATTGTGATATATCAGAAATGCACTCTATTATATCCATAAAATCATTTCTACTACACTCGAATCACTCTTGCATCATATATAAGTGGCATCAATCGAACGGTACAACGAATTTCCCATTCGGTTATCTTTTAGATCATTATAAGTTATGACATAAATGTTTGGGTACATAACAATGAAAAAAATCCCAATTCCGAAAAGTCTCGTGACAACAAATTGCACTCTATTAATTACAACAGGTAAAGGTTCCTATGCCGTTTTTTAAATAAAACTTGTTTTTATATATGTAATCTTTTTGATCGGATTATTTTAATACATTTCCCATCGTGTACTCGTATAAAATTGAAAAGTAATTTTTCGAAATACATATAATAGTTCATTTTTTTTCTTCAGTAATTATTTCAGTTGACAGTGATATTATCAAACGACGTTCAAGTCTTTGGGACTACGGTAGTATACTTTTCAAAAAAACGATAGAATCTAATATTATCACGCAAAAGGATTTCAACGGGATGTATGTAATTCGATACTTATGGGTTTGAACATATGTGTTTGCAAGACTACGTGATGCTAATAGATGGCTTACTTCGTACATCATCATTGGTATTCAAAGCTATATAATTTTAAACGTCAATTAATGATTTGCTCAAAATTATTTCCCTAATATCGTATAGTTTTTATATTAGTATGCCCACCGGTTGCATATATTAATACAATGATAATTTGAATCGAATGCATGGGTTTAGCCATAAATACAAACAGTTATTACACATAATCATTTTTTTATTGTAGAAAAATATTGTAATTCATTTATTATTATCCAAGTATACTTAAAAAAAAACTTATTTCATGAACGGGCAAAATGTGGCAATACCACATAAGTATGTAAAAAAAAAGTAAATCCATCATAGTAAAGCGAATATCGCTTTACGGGCAACAACAGACGAGCGCTCGGAGTCGTTTTACGCTCCAACGTTTAAATCTCTTCCATACAGACTTCCTCCTGTTGTGTTTGGTCTGAGTGACCCCGTCCATAGGACAACACGGCTTCCCCAGGATTTCAGGGTCCTGTTCATCCGGAAGAACTTCAAAAATTTCCAGACGAGACGCTTTATCGCCACTAACGTTGGTTGCGTCCTCATCGTCCTGAAGCACAACAGATACTTCTGGAAGGACGACCTCGTCATCTTCCGGAACAAATTGAACTGTATATGAATATAACTCAAATTCCGATTGCAGACTCAGAGTATCGGAAAATTTGAAATTACTAGAAATCTGTGAATAAGATACAAAATAAGCACCACGTTGTCTTAATGTACCCCAAAAAATGTGTTAATTATAATTTCCATACTGTCATTTTATCCGGAAGTTCGATTTCATCCCTGCTTACGTCAGCAGCATCATTATCGTCCTGAGGAACTTCAGATACTACTAACAGTTCAGCGTCGTCGTGTTCCGGAACGAGTTGAACTGTATTTGTACATGTAACTATTGCCGTTTGCAAACACGGACTTTTGGCTATTTCAAAATTACTAGATTTCTGTAGAAATATAATTAGATAAAAATGAGCACTTCGTTGTTATAATATAATACAAGAAATGTGTATAAATTACAATTTGCATACCGTCATTTTATCCGGAAGTGGGAGTTCATCCCTGCTCACGTCAGCAGCATCATTATCGTTCTGATGAACTTCAGATACTACTAAAAGTACAGCCTTGTCGTCTTCCGGAACGAGTTGAACTGAATGAGTACATGTTCCTTCTGCCGATTGCAGACACGGACTGTCGGCTAATTTGAAATTACTTGAAGACTGTAGATAATTGATTAGATACAAATGAGCACCACGTTGTCTACAGAAGTTGTGTAAATTATATTTTCCGTACCGTCATTTTATCTGGAAGTGGGAGTTTATCGCTACTCAATTCATCAGTGTCTTTATCGTCCTGAAGCACATCAGAAACTACTGACAGGACAGCATCGTAGTCTCTTGGATTGAATTGAATATTTTCTTCACAATTTGCATTTGACAATTGTAAACGCAGAATGTTAGGTGACATGTTAATACCAAAATTCTGTAAATTAATGATTAATTAGAATTGAGTATCTTGGTAGTAATACTACTAGTCTGTGGAGATTATTAATTTAAAATAAAAGAATACTTTGATGTACACAACGAATTATATCTGATTTGTATTAATTTTTTTACTTTAGATAATATCCGTTTTGTTTCTCCATATAGAAACGAGTCTTCTTTGGCGTTCACGTTGACATCGTGCTCGTCGTCCAAATGACCTGTAGATCCTTCCAAATGGGCTACCTTGTTGTCATCCAGAAATATAGGAAGTTCATCTTTTGAATTTTCTTCTTGTAAACAAAAATTGTTGGAATTCTTGGCAATAATACAAGTCTGTGGATATAATTAGAATAATTAGATAATAGGAGTGGCAGGATGTTATACGTACAAAAAATTATTTTCATTAAATATTTTACTTTAGACAATTTCCGTTCCGTTGCTTTATTCGTTCCTAAGGCATCTTTAACATCCACGTTGTCACTTTTGACGGTATCAACGTTCACGTTTTCAAAGTTCACGTTTCTAACGTTCACGTTATCAACATTTACGTTCTTAACGTTTACGTTCTCTACGTCGTCGTTTCTGGCAGTGTCGTCGACGTTGTTGGCGTCGTCGGTGTTTATATGATCTTCAGAAACTTCTGGTTTGACATCTGCCGGAACTGCTACTGTTTAAAAAATATCTCACATTAAGTTTAAATAAAATACTACGCGCTTAACATTTTTTATAATAGATTAAAATAAATATGTTGAGAATATTCAAAATAAATATTATTGATCTTGAATAACAACAATTATTGTGCGCTTTGAAGGTTTACTAAAAAACAAATGAACAGTTTTGTTTATTCGGACTTAATTGATTAAATTTCATCTTTTGTATATTACTCATTATATACCACTCCTATATTTTCAATAACAGCTATATAAGTATAAAAAGACCTCGATTATAGTATAAAAAAGAGGCCTTTCAAAAATATACTACCCTATTATGATCTATCATTAATTAGGCAATATCTGCTATCGATTCGGTAGGGTATTTATAATATTTATTTCTATATGTATACAAAATTTTTCTTTATAATATTACTTTTGTGAAGCCAGCCGGTTTTATGCATTTCATTTATGTCTTCTACCAATTGCCTTAATTCTAACGGTACTTCTTCCTCTCCTGAATCTCTGGTCACCGTTTGCAACAGCAAATGTTCAACAATTTTGGTCAGATTGTATGACTATTGATAATTGATTAATTAAAATTTAGTACCACACTGTTTTAACGTATATCAACACATTTGCAATAATTATTTTACTTTTGATAATTTTGGTCCGGTAGATTTTACTAATGTACACAGACAATACATTTTTAAATAATTTTTTCCAATGGCAAAATCATTGATAAAGGACCATATTATATGTGCAGGATACACGCCTTGCATGTACAATTCGCCGATAAATCTATGAAACAACAAAACCTGTTAATGATTGCATAATAAACTATAATGTATATTTTTATATTGGAACGTACTCGCAATTGGCAATAAAAAATGTGGTTTCTCTATTGTCTGTATTCGGAGGCGTGCGTTCCGCTGACTAGAATATAAAGAACTCTTGTTTATAAAATTATAATTGATAATAGTTACTGATTTGGTCCTAAAATTTTTAGGGAGTATACGCTTGTTAAAACGTAAAATGGGCGCTTTCCATGCTACACATTTGGTATTACATTTTTAACCAAATCCATAATCGTGGTACTTAATAGTAATCATTATTCTCTTTAAATTTGTTTTTATCATTTGTGTTATATTCCAGGTATTCAAATATAGGCTGTGTTTAGAATGATCAAAAAAAAAAAAAACCTATAACATTAATAGATTCAAAACGAATTGAGTACATCCTTTCAATTTTAGGTCGGTTGAAAACTCGGGTTTTGCATAGTTGTTAGTGCTATATTGTCAGACACATATCGATTTGATATTTGATAACAAATATTTTACAAAAAAAAATGATGATGATACACATAAATATTGTCATTACCTTTACACATTTTTGAATGGCGTCGTAGCACTGACATAGAACATATGTGTGGTACTTCGCTCCTGAATCAAAGGAGTCATAAAAACCACCCTCGATTATACACGCGGCCCATTTACCATATAATATTGTACACTTGGGGCGGTGCAATGCCTAAACCAAACACAATGACAACATTAATAATATTTTACGATCCTAAACTACTGTTAAACACAAAAACATTAATTAGTTGTATTGCTGGTATAAATATGATTGCGGTATAACGATTTATGAGCATTCTTATAAACCGTTATAAATGTATCGCACATAGTTTACATTTCGTTGTGACTAGTGTAAGGTGTAATTTACTGAAAAGAACTGAACAAAGTGAAGGCTGTAATAGGTCGAAATGGGGAATAGACTGGACGTCGTGAAAAAGAGAGCTTTGCAGCTTACATTATAAAACGTTAAACCTAACATGAAAACAAAAACATGCTCGTGACCGCCAAATTTAATCAATCTCGCTGGAGTTCTGTTTTGGTGAATGGAATAGTATTGTATTTTCCAACGTCAAAAAGGTCGAGAATAACTGGTATATCCTATTCTTACTTGATCGTGAGTGATTTCGGCGATTTTCCATATCAGCCGTCTACTTTTCACGGACAGTGTCATCCCTTCTCGCACCATGTCCTCGAAACTCGCTGGTGTCAGACGATCCAATATCGATCTGACAGCGTTCAAAATTTCCTGCATAAATGAAAGGTGGTCGATTCTTATAACATGTTATTTACATAATATTTTGAAAAAAATAAAACAAAAAATATTTAATATACGATGCTTACCACAGAACTGGCCATGATTCAGTAATTTTTAACCAAGAATATAGGTATAACAAATATATTGAATTTTTCGTACTGTGAGAACAATATACCGTAGATCTATTCGAATTACACAAAGTTATATTTGTTTTAAACGAATAGTCGTTACCATAATCACATAGATATATTATGTATGCATAAAATAACAAATAATTTCGATTTTGGCCAGAACAAAATATTATACTTTTTGTTAAATTTAATTCCTACAGCTGTCCTACATTTTGGTCGATGTTATTTGCAATGAGAATATATCCAAGATGCGTAATTATAAACGTTGATGTTTGTGGTTTTTAAAATTGTAGTTCCTACACTTGTAATAATTAATACTATCCTTGCCTTTGTTGTAGTATTTTAAAATGCATTTTACGATTTGACTGAATTATAAAACTCGACGTCTATTTGTGCTTTCTATGTTTTTGATGATCGTGGTGATTATGGAACTACCCAACGGTTATCAACTTTAATGTAGTTTTCTCTCAAGTTCAAAGTAATTGATTTTCTGTTGTACACTGTCTTTCTTCTTCGATATATATATATACCGTTAGGATCATTTTCCATCGATCATACACGGTGAATTTGTATCGATTGCTCCGCATGTTCAGTGTAATCGTGTTCTTGGTGTCAACTTCAATAAGTCATTATCAATTGTGAGATATGGTATTTCGGCAAATATATTACATTTAGAATTATTTTCACAGCAATCCATATTAAAATGCGTGTATGTAGAAATCGTCATTTTCGCCACTCCACAGAGTGCCATTCTGCATAGTTATTCTCTAACAGTTGTGATGACATTAATATATGTTTCTATCTTTTGTTTGGAAAATGTCTAGTATGAACCAAGATGTTATACGATTATATGCATTTTATACATTTATTTATACCATCAACAAAGTCCGGGCTAGACCGGCTAGGCAAGCTTTGTGTGCATGCGAATGTATAAAATATAGACTAAATATTACCTACCTATAGAGAATTGTCCAGCCGGTCGACCGGCACCACGGATAGCCCTCTGAGACCGCCACCAACGACCCGGGCGGGCGTTTCTCGTCTGTAATTTATTCGGCGCGTTCCGTGTAAAGTTATGTTTATATATTTTTTATATTATATTTTTATAACGGCGACTAGTCTCCTGACCTCGGCCGACATAAATCGCTACGGTAGTACACAGGACGAGAGCGTTTATAGTATGGGCCGCTGAAGTCGTCGTTCCGAAATCGGCATCACTATGGCCGAGGTCGCCGAAACTACAATTTTTGCTCCCTCCATACCCCCGCACAAAGAATAAAAAACTAAATTTATTCGGATCCCGCTTTTCCCCCCCTATCATGTCCGCATAATTATTTATTATCGTAAATGGCGTATAATTTGTCAAGTCAGTTGCTATAGACAAACGGTCCCAGTAGGTACATTACTAACAAAAAAAAATATACATTTATATATTAGTGTGATAAATGTATTTTATAGATTTTACAGAGTTACAGTACTCTACATTAATATGAGCACCAGTTTTACGTGAAAGCACTGGGTTATACGGTACTACCCAACGATTATCAAGTGTCTTACAATTTATTTCAACAGTGTATTCACCGTTTTCTGGAGCTCTTCGCCTATACTTTGGATACCCGTCAATTGTCTGTGTTTCTTGAATAAAAGGTCTAGGATACTACTTGCTAAAGCTACCTGACTCCATACAGGGTGATTTATTGTTTGAATTACCGCAAGGTCCATGGATTATATTGGCTTTGATAATACCGTAAAGGAGAGAATCTTTTTCAGGATCAGGTATTTCCGCACTAATGATACAATCTAATTTATTTGGAGAAATGCGCTGTTTTAGCCATAACAAAATATGTATGTGTGGTAAACTACGTTTTTGCCATTCGACCGAATACATAAAACATTGCACTTCCCCAAACAATTTCCCTTTCGTTAACAATTTCATTAACGTCTTAATTTTTAAATGAAATATCCTAGCTATAATATCATGACGATCGTAGGACTTTTGTTCAGATAGTAATGCATTTGAAACTTCTTTCCATCGAGGATTACATGTAAATGTTATGAATAAATCAGGACGACCGTAATGACTAACGTATGTCATGGCGTCCTGAGTTTTTTCATGTATATACCGTTGTGAGCTAGTTAAAGATAGCGGAAGCACTACCATCTGACCAAGATGGGTAAGATCGGTATTTTGTCTCCCAATAGCATCTCTGAGATGTATGTAATTATCAGCTCTGAGTTGCATTTGATTGTTTTTATTAAAATTTAAGCGCTCCGTTGTTTCAATTTTAGCGTACATATCAACTAAATATTGATTAAAAGTGATCTAAAGTACAGTAAATGGTTGATTTCTGTTTGTCTAATCATGATGTGGTAAGAATAAAATTGCAATGCGGAAACTATTTTCTAAGGTGGTAATTTAGTTTTTTGATCAATCTGTGGGATATTAATGGAATAACCATCCTCCTCATGACAGAAAAGTAACGGGTACTGGAGTGTATCGTATGAACGGTGCTAATTCACTAATCCGTTGCAATTTGTTATCATGACTTTGTAACACAATATCTCGTTTTTCGAACTGTTATCCAACCATGACCAATGATACTTCACTTGTTGTTGGTGCATTATAACGTCTTCTGTGAGCATTATCAGGTTTTCTATCAGCGTGTATTATAATTTCAAAGTTTTTACAATTTTGAGGTACTCTTTCGAGTGTGGTTTTGAAGTCCTTTATGTATGGGTTATTATGGTGCAACATCGCTTGAAATTGTTTTACCAGGCTTTGCTTTACATCAGAAATGTGACTACATCTTAAGCGTGTTTCTGTCTCATCATCTCCAACGAAATAAATCTGTAGAAATTGAGGGTTTTGTTGAGGTAAAGCTTGTAAACTACCAATTAAATGATACACCTGACCTTTCACTTTGAATTTGGGCATAAATCCATCTTCGATAATTTGTTTCGCTCCAAAAGATGTCATTTGGAAGCAGTTATTGTATTTTGTAATACGGTCCATGAAATTTTTGTGAACAGGATGGAACCCCATAATCAAATTGTAAAGAGGTTCAGGAAGAGGTAAAAAAGACGGAAGTTGTACTTTACCGGCGCTACAACACATTCCAGGCGCCTCTTCATTGAATTTAAGAGCATCGCAGTATACGCATTTATGACTTATAATACCCAAAGATACAGTTTTATCCGTCTTATATGCTATTTCCGATTCATACTTCATGCCAGAAAGTTTTTATTTACCATGAAAGGATTCGCCTTTCTGATCGTCCTCCTGGATTATTTTGTTCATATCTATGAACTTGTACTCTATCTACTTCGGGATTTTTTTTTTTTATACTTGGCTGCTGCTACTTTTTGAACTTCTTTATTTTTTAGCTGATATTCAGTAGCAGATTGTATATGCTGTTTTTTCTTTTATTATTTGTAAATCTCTTCCGTCGTTTTTTAGTATGCTTCTGAGAGCTGTGTATGTTATCAAACTCAGATATAGTCAATTTATCTTCATATGGTAAATAAACATCAAAATTTCATTAGATAGGTTTTGCATAGAACTAAAACGAAATATCTTTACGGGGTTCCTTTCTGAACCAAACGATTTTCATACAATTCACCATTGAGGTACACCTCAATAAATACCAAAAATAATTGTCCGGCTGCTACCAGCTCACATAAAACTCCATAAGTATTAAATTTTTATATATCATTAAAGTAGTCAGCAGAACTACGATAATTCTTTCCATCACTATCATGTGAAATTTTTGAATAATCTTCCCAAAGATTTATCACATAGGTTACTATCTTTTTACTTAATTCTTAGGCTTTATCTTGAGTGTCATATAACACAAAAGATATTGTCCTAAACAGGCAAGCTCTGTCACCAATAATTGAAATGATAGTGTGGGGCATCATTGTACCATTTTTGTTCAATAATTCGACAACCATATAAATTATTTATTTATTAATTTGTAAGAATGTAAAAATTTTTATTTTAATACACTTCGATACTTATAAAAAACCGTACATAAACATTGTATGTGCACGTATACGAAGACGCTTATTATTCAAAAATAATAAGTAAAACACCTTGTGTATGCGTAAACGTTAAAGACATATCATAACTTCACAACATGTGCCGGATACTACAATAATAAGTAAAACATTTGACTAATAAGTGTACTTGCTATAGTATACATTTGGAAGTACACGTAAGTAAAGTTCGCAAGCCGCGAGTGTCGAAATATAAACGCTACGCGTGTGTGGTCAGTGGTGCGAGCATACGACTGCATGCCTACTACTACTACTACTCCTGTTGGAAAAGCCTGTGTGCCTCGTCGATTATAGCAAGCGATTTAATAGTAGAATCATAAATGACACATTTTATTTAAAAGTCGAAATTAATAACAATAATATAATATAATATAAATATAAATACAATATATATTATATTAATATAATCTGTATATATAAAAAGAGGGGTGATTCATCATCGCCTAGCCGGAACTGCTGAAGCTATGGATATGAAATTTTCAGTAAATGTATTACTAACTACTATGTAAAGGCGCACTAAGAAACGAATTTTCGAAATTCGCATTTTAAAGGGTAAAAAGAGCATAAAATAGTGGGTGAGGTTCGCGGTACGGCAGCCGTCGACGCGCGGTGGCCAGACGTGGCCGCCAAAATTCCCCCTTCCGTGTCACTACCGCCAACACCGCGCACCTCCGCGCCGACGACCTGTATAATACCAAACCGAAAATAAACCGAACGACGAGCAAATACTCTAGCAACGACTCAACACATTTAAGAGTCGTTTAGATTATTTTAAAGTCGAAATTAATAACACAATGTGTTATCACCCAATATTTTATGCTCTTTTTACCATTTAAAATGCGAATTTCGAAAAATCCTTTCTTAGTGCGCCTATACATAGTAATAAGTACACTTACTGAAAATTACATATCCATAGCTTAAGCAGTTCCGGCTAGGCGATGAAGAATCACCCAGGACAAGTTTATTTATATATACAGATTATACAAATATACTTGAAAAAAACAGCATTTTATGAACGGACAATGCCACGTAACGTATATAAGAAAAAACAAAAACCATCATAGCAAAGCGAAAATCGCTTTACGGGCAACAGACGAGCGCTCGGAGTCGTTTGACGCTCCAATGTTTAAATCTCTTCCATACCGAATTCCTCCTGTCGTGTCTTGTCTGAGTGACTACGTCCATAGGACAACAAGGTCGGTTCACGTTTTCAGGATCCTGGTTATCCGGAAGAACTGCACAACATTCCAGACGAGACGCTTTATCGCCACTAACGTTGGTTGCGTCCTCGTCGACTTCTGGAACGAATTGATTTGAATTTGTACATGTTTCTATTGCCGATTGCAGACACGGACTCTCGGCTAATTTGAAAATACTAGAAGTCTGTGGATTATTGATAAGATACTAATGAGCATCAAGTTTTTCCAATGTACAACAAAAAATATGTATAAATTATGACTTCGTACCGTCATTTTATCCGGAATTTGAAGATCATCGCTGCTCACGTCAGCAACATCTTTATCGTCCTGAACCACATCATATACTACTAATATGAAAGCGTCGTCGTGTTCCGGAACGAGTTGAACTGTCTTTGTACATGTTCCTATTTCCGTTCGCAGAAACGGATTGTCGGCTAGTATGAAATTACTAGAAGTCTGTGGATTATTGAATAGATACAAATGAGCACCACGTTGTCTACAAAAAATGTGTATAAATTATAACTTCCGTACCGTCATTTTACCCGGAAGTGGGAGTTCATCGCTGCTCACGTCAGCAGCATCTTTATCGTCCTGAAGTTCTTCGGATACTACTAAAAGGACAGCCTCGTCGTTTTCTGGAACCAATTGAACTGTATTTGTACATGTTTCTATTGCCGATTGCAGACACGGACTGTCGGCTAATTTGAAATTACTAGAAGTCTGTGGATTATTGATAAGATACATATGAGCACCATATTGTTTTAAAGTACAACAAAAAAATGTGCATAAATTATAATTTCCGTACCGTCATTTTATCCGGAAGTGGCAGTTCATCGCTGCTCACGTCAGCAGCATCTTTATCGTCCTGTAGGTCTTCGGATACTACTAAAAGTACAGCGTCGGCGTGTTCCGGAACGAGTTGAACTGTATTTGTTTCTATTGCCGATTGCAGACATGGACTGTCAGCTAATTTGAAATTACTAGAAGTCTGTAGATTATTGAATAGATACAAATTAGCACCACGTTGTCTACAAAAAATTTGTATAAATTATAACTTCCGTACCGTCATTTTATCCGGAAGTGGCAGTTCATCGCTGCTGACGTCAGCAGCATCTTTATCGTCCTGAAGCACTTTGGATACTACTGACAGGACAGCGTCGTAGTCTTCCGGATTCAATTGAATTTTTTCATCACAATTTACATGTGACACTTTTAAACGCAGAATGTTAGGTGATATGTTAATACCAAAATTCTGTAAATAAATTGAGTATCTTGGTAGTAATACTACAAGTCTGTGGAGATTATTGATTTAAAATAAATGAGTACATCGTTGTACACAACGTATAAAATCTGATTTGTATTAATTATTTTACTTTAGATAATATCCGTTTTGGTTTTCCATACGAGTCTTCTTCGCCCTTCACGTCGACATCGTGCTTGTCGTCTAAATGTTCTGTAGATCCTTCCGAAAGAGCTTCCTTGTTGTCTTCCAGAAATATAGGAAGTTCATCTTTTAAATTTTCTTCATGTAAACGATAATTCAAGAAATTCTTGGCAATAATACTAGACTGCGGGTATAAATAGATTAATTAGATAATAGGAGTGACAGGGGTTTTATATACAACAAATTATTTTTATTGATTTAAAATAATCTTTAGATAATTTCCGTTCCGTTGAACTTACTAGAAATTTGAAATTACTAGAAGTCTGTAGATTATTGATTAGATATAAATGAGCACCATATTGTTTTAATGTACCACAAAAAATGTGCATAAATTATAATTTCCATACCGTCATTTTATCCGGAAGTGGGAGTTCTTCGCTGCCTACGCCAGCAGCATCCTTATCCCCCTGTGGCACTACAGACACTACTGGCTGGACTACCTGGTCGTTTTCCGGAACGATTTGAATTTTTCGTACACAATTTGCTTGTTTCGATTTCACACACAAAATGATAGAGAACATTTTATTTCTGAAATTCTGTAAATTATTGATTACTTAAAATTGAGTATTTATGTAAAACTTCAGGACTGGGGAGATTACTGATTAAATATAATAGAGTAAATCGTTGTACACAACGTATGCAGTCTGATTTGTATTGATTATGTTACTTTAAATAATTTCCGTTCCGTTGCTTTATCCGGACGAGATGCTTCTTCAACATTCACATTGTCACTTTTCACGTTATCATCGTTCATGTTCTCAAAGTTCACGTTGTCAGTTTTCACGTTATTAACGTTTACATTTTCAAAGCTCAAGTTGTCACTATTCACGTTATCAACGTTTACGTTCTCAACATTCATGTTCTTAACGTTTACGTCCTCAACGTTTACGTTATTAACGTACACGTCGTCGGTGTTGGCAGTGTCGTCGGCGTTGTTAGCGTCGTCGGTGTCCAATAGGTCTTTAGGTTCTTCTGGATGGTCATCTTCCGGGACTGCTGCAGTTTAAAAAATATCACACATTTAGTTTAACTAAAATATTACGCGTTTAACATTTTTTTATATATTGTTTAAATAAATATAGTGGAAAATATTAAAAAAAAAAATTGAATTGATATTGATTATCAACAAATATTGTGCTCTTTGAACGTTAACTAAAAAACAAATGAACAGTATTCAGTTTTGTTGAGCTACAGTCATCTTTTTTGCTGGCAGAATTAGCCTCTTATAAATCCCCCCCTTATTCGAATTTAATTGTTTAAAGTTTATCATTTGTATATTACTCATATTAATACTCTTATGTTTTCAATAACAATTATATAAGTACAAAAAATTCTTGTTTTTAGTATTAATAAGAGACCTTTCAAAAATATACCACCCTATAATGATCTATCATTGTTTAGGCTTTATCTACTATCGATTCGGGAGGGTATTTATAATAACAATTTCTATACTTATACAAATTTTTTCTTTATTATATTACTATTGTGAAGCCAGTCGGTGTTATGCATATCGTTTATATCTTCTATCAATTGCATTAATTCTAACGGAACTTCTCTTTCTCTGGAATCTCCTGTCACCGTTTGCAACAGCAAATGTTCCACAATTTTGTTCAGGTTGTATGTCTATAGATAATTGATTAATTAAAATTTAGTACCACGCTGTTTTAATGTATATCAACACATTTTCATTAATTATTTTACTTTTGATAATTTCTGTCCGGTATATTTTACTAATGTACACAGACAATACATTTTTAAATTATTGTTTCCAATGGCCAAATCGTTAATAAAGGACCATATTATCTTTGCAGGATATACGCCCTGCATGTACAATTCGCCGATAAATCTATAAAGAACAAAAGGTATACATGATTGTACTAAACATAAAAAACTATAATGTGTATTTCGATATTCGAACGTACTCGCAATTGCCAATAAAATTAGTGTTTTCTGTACTGTTAGAATTCGGCGGCGTGCGTTCCGCTAACTAGAAAATAAAGAACTCTTGTTTATAAAATTATAATTGATTATAGTTACTGATGTGGTCCTAAAATTTTTTGGGAGTATACGCTTGTTAAAACGTAAAGTGGACGCTTTCTCCGCTACCCTTTTTGTCTTATATTTTTTGCCTGACCAATATTCGTGATACTGAATTGTATTCGCGTGTTTAACGTGTTTCTCTTTAAATTTGTTTTTATTATTTGTGTTATATTCCAGGTATTCAAATATAGGCTGTGTTTAGAATGATCAAAAAAAAAAAAAAAAAAACCTAAAACATTAATAGATTCAAAACGAATTGAGTACATCCTTTCAATTTTAGGTCGGTTGAAAACTCGGGTTGTGCATAGTTGTTGGCGCTATATTTTCGGACACTTATCGATTAAATATTTGATTACAAATATTTTACAAAAAAAAGAAGAAGATGATACACATAAATATTGTCATTACCGTTACACATTTTTGAATGGTGTCGTAGCACTGACATAGAATGTATGTGCGGTACATCGCTCCTGAATCGGCGGAGTCGTAAAATCCACCTTCGATTATACAAGCGGCCCATTTACCATACAATATGGTACACTTTGGGCGGTGCAATGCCTAAACCAAACAATGACATTATTAAAAATATTTTACGATCTTAACCTACTGTTAAATACAAAAACATTAATTAATCGTCTTGTTGGTATAAATATGATTGCGGTAATACGATTTATAAGCATCCTTATAAACCGTTTTTAATATTTTGCACATAGTTTACATTTCGTTGTCCCTAGTGCAAAGTGTAATTTACTGAAAACAACTGAACAATGTGAAAGCTGTAATAGTTCGAAAAGAGGAATCGACTGGACGTCGTGAAAAAGAGATGTTTGCAGATTACATTACTAAACGTCGAACCAAACATGAAAACAAAAATTTTCTTGTGACCGCCAAATAAAATCCATCTCGCTGGAGTTCTGTTTTGGTGAATGGAATAGTTTTGTATTTTCTAACGTCAAAAAGGTCGAGAATAACTGGTATAACCCCTTCTTACTTGATCGTGAGTGATTTCGGCGATTTCCCATATTAGCCGTCTACTCTTCACGGACAGCGTCATACCTTCCCTCACCATGTCCTCGAAACTCGTTGGTGTCAGACGATCCAATATCGATCTGACAGCGTTCAAAGTTTCCTGTAAAAATGAAAGATGGTCGATTCTTATAACATATTATTTGCTTAATATTTTGCAAAAAATAAAACAAACAATATTTAATATAGGATACTTACCACAGAACTGGCCATGATTATATAATTTTTACCAAGAATATAGGTATAACAAATTTATTAAATTTTTCGTACTGCGAGACCAATTTACCGTAGATCTATTCGAATTACACAACGTTATATTTTTTTAAACGAACAGTCGTTACCATAATCACATAGATATATTATGTATGCATAAAATAACAAATAATTTTCGATTATGGCCAGAACAATATATTATAGTTATTGTATAACATAATTCCTACAGGTGTCCTACATTTTGTTCGATGTTATTTACGATGAGATTTAGGTCTAATATGCGTAATATTAAACGTCGATATTCGTGGATTTTAAAATTGTATTTCCTAACACTTGTAATAATTTATACTATCTTGCCTTTGTCGTAGTATTTAAAAATGCATTTTACAGTTTGACCGAATTATAAAACTCGACGTCTATATGTGCTCTTAAGGTTTTCGATAAAAGTGGCAAATATGGAACTACCCAACGGTTATCAACCTAAACGTAGTTTTTTCTCAATTTCATAGTAATTGATCTTCTGTTTCATTCTGTCTTTGATCTTCGATATATATAAATTTACCGTTAAGAACATTTTCCATCGATCATACATAGTGAATTTGTATCGATTGCTCCGCATGTTCAGTGTAATCGTGTTCTTAGTGTCCACTTCAACAAGTGATTATCAATTGTGAGATTCGGTATTTGGGCAAATATATCTCTATCTTTATTACGTTTAGAATTATTTTCACAGCAATCCTTATTAAATTTCGTGCATGTAGAAATCATCATATTCTCCACTCCACAGAGTGCCATCCTGCATTGTGTTTCTCTATCACGTGTGATGACATTAATTTACGCTTCTATCTTTTGTTTGAAAAATATTTAGTATGAACCACGAATCGATACTGATGTTATACGATTATATGCATTTTATACATTTAATTAATACCATCAACACTGTCTGGACTTGACCAGCTAGGCTAGTTTTGTGTGCATGCGAATGTAAAAAATATAGACTAAATATTACATACCTATAAAGGATTGTCCAGCGGGTCGCTTGGCACTACGGATAGTCCACTGAGACAGCCAACAACTACCCGGGCGGGCGTTTCTCGTCTGTAATTTATTCGGCGCGTTCCGTGTAGAGTTACGTATATATATTTTTTATTTTATATTTTTATAACGGGGACTTGTCTCCCCAACCTCGGTCGACATAATACGCCACGGTAGTGTACACAGGACGAGGGCGTTTATAGTATGGGCCGCTGAAGTCATCGTTCCGAAATCGCCATCGCCATGGCCGAGGTCGCCGAAACTCCAATTTTTGCTCCCTCCATACCCCCGCACAAAGAATAAAAAACTTAATTTAGTCGGATCCCGCTTCTTCCCCCATATCATGTCCACATATTTATTTTTTTACGTTAATAGCATATAATTTGTCAAATCAGTTGATATAGATAAACGATCCGTGTAGGTACATTATCAAAAAAAAAAAAATATACATATAAATATTAGTGTCTCCCTTAAACGAAGAAAAAATTTTTTTTACACAAAATCGACATTCATACCCCTCTAATTTATATTCATTCTGGTCTAAAACTATTGTAATTGATATATTTACTTTCTGGAATAACAATTACCCGTGCCAAAAACTCTTTTAATATTGCTATAACTGAATTCTAGTAATTCCGTTAAATTAGGAATATTTCTTGGTACAACTATAAAGATTTCTAGGCCTTATTTCATGTACGTTCAACTAGAAATCTTTACCAGGTATTCGTGAAAAATCGGGAGACAATATGAAATTACATAGATTTATTCAATAATATCTTATTTGTGAACTTTTTAAACATTTACAAAAATTGTGTATAAAATACAAATAATACTTAATATTGCTATATCAAAAATGCACTTTAGCATATTTACAAAATCATGTCCACGAAACTCGAATCACTCTTGCTTCATAAATAAGTGGCATCATACGAACGGTACTACGAATTTTCCATTCGGTTTTTTTTTAGAACATTATAAATTATGAGATACATTTTTGCGTACAAAACAATCAATAAAATCCCCATAACAAGAAGTCTAGAGACAACAAATTTCACTCATTTTATAACAACGGTTATAGGTTCCAATGTCATTTTTAAATAAAAGTTTAGGTAATTTATAGTCATTTTGATCGAGAAATGTTAATACTTTTCGCAACGTGTATTCGTATAAAAATGAAAAGTTCTTTTTCGAAATACATATTATTGTTTTTTTTATCTCTACAGTAATAATGCAGTTGACTGTGATATTATCAAACGACGTTCGACTTATCTGGACTACAATATTATACTTTCCAAAAAAATGACAAAATCTAAAATTATCATACAAAATAATTTCAATAGGATGTATGTAATTTGATAACAATGGGTTCGAAACAAAAGTGTTTGCAGGACTACGTGATGATAATATATGGCTGACATCGTATACAACTTCAAAGAATGAAAGAGCTATATAATAAAAAAAGCTATATAAAAAGCTAAATATAAAAAAATTCAAAGCTATATAATATTTAACGTCAATTATTGATTTGCTCAAAATTATTTTCCAAATATCGAATAGTTATTATATAAGTATGCTCATCGGTTGCATATATTAATACAATGATAAATAAGATGGAATGTAAGGGTTTTGCTATATATACAAACAGTTATTACACATAAACACTTTTTTATTGTAGAAATATATTGTAATTTATATATTATTATCCAAATACACTTAAAAAAAAACCACATTTTATAAACGGGCAATGCCACGTAACATATGTAAGAAAAAAAAAAAACCATCATAGCAAAGCAATAATCGCTTTACGGGCAACAACAGACGAGCGCTCGGAGTCGTTTTACGCTCCAATGTTTAAATCTCTTCCATACAGACTTCCTCCTGTCGTGTTTGGTCTGAGTGACCCCGTCCATAGGACAACACGGCTTCCCCAGGATTTCAGGGTCCTGTTCATCCGGAAGAACTTCAAAAATTTCCAGACGAGACGCTTTATCGCCACTAACGTTGATTGCGTCCTCATCGTCCTGAAGCACAACAGATACTTCTGGAAGGACGACCTCGTCGTCTTCCGGAACAAATTGAACTGTATATGAATATAACTCAAATTCCGATTGCAGACTCAGAGTATCGGAAAATTTGAAATTACTAGAAATCTGTGAATAAGATACAAAATAAGCACCACGTTGTCTTAACCCCAAAAAATGTGTAAATTATAATTTCCATACTGTCATTTTATCCGGAAGTGGGAGTTCATCCCTGCTCACGTCAGCAGCATCATTATCGTTCTGATGAACTTCAGATACTACTAACAGTACAGCCATGTCGTCTTCTGGAACGAGTTGAACTGAATGAGTACATGTTCCTTCTGCCGATTGCAGACACGGTCTGTCGGCTAATTTGAAATTACTTGAAGACTGTAGATAATGGAATAGATACAAATGAGCACCACGTTGTCTACAGAAGATGTGTAAATTATATTTTCCGTACCGTCATTTGATCCGGAAGTGGGAGTTTATCGCTACTCAATTCATTAGTGTCTTCATCGTCTTGAATCACATCAGAAACTACTGACAGGACAGCATAGTAGTTTCTTGGAATGAATTGAATATTTTCTTCACAATTTGCATTTGACAATTGTAAACGCACAATGTTAGGTGGCATGTTAATACCAAAATTCTGAAAATTAATGATTACTTAAAATGTGTATCTTGGTAGTATATGTTTTTAGGGATTATTGATTAAAAATAATAGAGTACATATTTGTACACATCGTATAATAGGTGATTTGTATTGATTATTTTACTTTAAATAATATCCGTTTTGTTTCTCCATACAGAAACGAGTCCTCTTCGGCGTTCACGTCGACATCGTGCTTGTCGTCCAAATGATTTGTTGTTTTGTATTGTATTCCGTGTATTAAAATATAGGCTGTGATTAGAATGTTTTTAAAAAAAAAAAAAAAACTAAATCATTCATATAATCAAGACGAACTGAGAACTTCCTCCTATTTTAGGTCAGTTAAAAACTCTGGTGGTGCATTGTTGTTGGTGGTATATTGTCGGACACTTATCGATTAGATATTTGATAACAAATCTTTTACAAAAAAAAAAGAAGATGATACACATAAATATTTTCATTACCGTTACACATTTTTGAATGGCGTCGTAGCATTGACATAGAATATATGTTTGGTACTTGGCTCCTGAATCAGGGGAGTCGTAAAATCCACCTTCGATCATACAAGCGGCCCATTTACCATACAATATGGTACACTTTGGACGGTGCAATGCCTAAAACGAACACAATGAAACAATAAAAATATTATACTATCCTAGCCTAATGTTAAAAACAAATACATTAATCAATTGTTTTGCTGGTATAAATATGATTGCGGTAAAACGATTTATAAGCATTCATATAAACCGTTTCAAATATTTCGCCCTCAGTTTACATTCCGTTGTACCTAGTGCAAGTTGTAATTTACTGAAAAGAACTGAACAAAGTAAAGGCTGTTATAGTTCGAAAAGAGGAATAGGCTGGAAGCCGTGAAAAAGAGAGCTTTGCAGCATACATTACTAAACGTTAAACCTAACATGAAAACAAAAACATACTAGTGAACGCCAAATATAATTCATCCCGCTGGAGTTCTGTTTTGGTAAATGAAATAATCTTGTATTTTCTAACGTTAAAAAGGTCGAGAATAACTGATAAAACACAATCTTACTTGATCGTGAGTAATTTCAGCGATTTTCCATATGAGCCGTCTACTCTTCACGGACAGCGTCATACCTTCTCGCACCATGTCCTCGAAACTCGTAGGTGTCAGACGATCCAATATCGATCTGACCGTGTTCAAAGTTTCCTGTATAGATGAAAGGTGGTCGATTATTATAACATGTTATTTACATAATTTTTTAAATGTGCAAACTAAAAATATTTAGTATACGATACTTACAACAGAACTGGCCATGTTTCAGCAATTTTTCACCACGAATATAGATATAACAAATTAACTAAATTTTTTGTACTGCGAGAACAATTTACCGTAGATCCATTCGAAATACACAAAGTTATATTTATATTAAACGAATAGTCGTTACCATAAACACATAGGTATATTATATATGCATGAAATAACAAATAATTTTCGATTTTAGCCAGAACAAAAGATTACAGTTTTTGTTAAATTTAATTGCTACAGCTGTCCTAAATTTTGGTCGATGTTAATAGCGATAAGAATAATGTCTACGATACGTTATATTAAATATAGATGTTTGTGGTTTTGAAAATTGTATTTCCTATCAATTGTAATAATTTATACTATCCCTGCCATTGTTGTAGTATTTATAAATGCATTTTACAGTTTGACTGAATGTAAAATTCGACGTCTATATGTGCTTAAAAAGTTATCGATAAAAGTGGCGAATATGGAACTACCTATCGGTTATCAACTTTAATGTAGTTTTCTCTAAATTTCATAGTAATTGATTTACTGTTACATTCTGTCTTTCTTCTTCGATATATATATATAACGTTAAGATTATTTTCCATTGATCATACACGGTGAATTTGTATGGATTGCTCCGCATGTTTAGTGTAATCGTGTTCTTGGTGTCCACTTCAACAAGTCATTATCAATTTTGAGGTACGGAATTTGGGCAAATATATCACTATTTTTATTACATTTGGAATTATTTTCACGGCAATCCATAATAAAATGCGTGCATGTAGAAATCATCATATTCGCCACTCCACAGAGTGCCATCCTGCATTGTTATTCTCTAACAGGTGTGATGACATTAATATATGTTTCTATCTTTTGTTTGGAAAATGTCTAGTATGAACCACGATGTTATACGATTATATGAATTTTATACATTTAATTAATACCATCAACAATGTCCGGACTTGACCGGCAAGGTGAGCTTTGTGTGCATGCGAATGTAAAAAATATAGACTAAATATTACATACCTATAAAGGATTGTCCAGCGGGTCGCCCGGCACTACGGATAGTCCACTGAGACAGCCAACAACTACCCGGGCGGGCGTTTCTCGTCTGTAATTTATTCGGCGCGTTCCGTGTAGAGTTACGTATATATATTTTTTATTTTATATTTTTATAACGGGGACTTGTCTCCCCAACCTCGGTCGACATAATACGCCACGGTAGTGTACACAGGACGAGGGCGTTTATAGTATGGGCCGCTGAAGTCATCGTTCCGAAATCGCCATCGCCATGGCCGAGGTCGCCGAAACTACAATTTTTGCTCCCTCCATACCCCCGCACAATGAATAAAAAACTTAATTTAGTCGGATCCCGCTACTTCCCCTCTATTATGTCCGCATAAATATTTATTAACGTTAATAATGTATAATTTGTCAAATCAGTTGTTATAGATAAACGATCCGTGTAGGTACATTATCAACAAAAAAAAATATACATATATATATATATAAGTGTCTCCCTTTAAAGAAGAAATAATTTTTTTTCATACAAAATCGACACCCCTCTAAATTTTATTCCTTCTGGTCTAAAACTATTGTAATTGATATATTTTCTTTCGGGGATAACAATTACCCGTGCCGAAATCTCTTTTAATATTGCTATAACCGAATTCTAGTAATTCAGTTAAAATAGGTTTATTTCTTGGTACAACTATAAAATTCTCTAAGCCTTATTTCATGTACAATCAACTAGAAATCTTTACCAGGTATTCGAGAATAATCGGGAGAAAATGTGTAATCACAGATAAATTGAATATTATTTATATGAGAACATTTTAAATATTTTCACAAATTTTGTATAAAATACAAATTTTATGTACAATAGTGATATATCAGAAATACACTCTAGCATATCCACAAAATCATTTCTACCACACTCAAATCACTCGTGCATCATAAATAAGTGGCATCATACGAACGGTACAACGAATTTCCCATAAGGTTATCTTTTAGAACATTATAAGTTATGAGATAAATTATTGCGTACATAACAATCAAAAAAATCCCCACTCTGAGAAGTCTCGTAAACAACAAATTGCACTTAATTAATTACAACAGGGAAAGGTTCCTACGTCGTTTTTTAAATGAAACTTGTTGTTATATATATAATCTTTTTGATCGAGTTATGTTAATACTTTTCCTTTCGTGTACTCGTATAAAATTGAAGAGTAATTTTTCGAAATACTTATTATAGTTCTTTTTTTTTCTTCAGTAATTATTTCAGTTGAATGTGATATTATCAAACAACGTTCGATCCTTCAGTACTACAGTATTATACATTTCAAAAAAACGATCTAAAATTATCACGCAAAAGGATTTCAACGGTTTGTATGTAATTCGATTACTATGGGTTCGAAACAAACGTGTTTGCAGGACTACATGATGAAAATAGATGGCTTACTTAGTATACATCATTAGTATTCAAAGCTATATAATTTTAAACGTCAATTATTGATTTGCTCAAAATTATTTCCCTAATATCATATAGTTTGCTCACCGGTTGCATATATAAATACAATGATAATTTGAATCGAAAGCAAGGGTTTTGCCAGTAATACAAACAGTTATTACACATAAACATGTTATTATTGTAGACAAATATTGTTATTTATATATTATTATCCAAATATACTTCAAAAAAACCCTTATTTTATGAACGTGCAAAATGTGGCAATACCACGGAAAGTATGTAAAAAAAAAGAAAAACCATCATAGTAAAGCGAAAATCGATTTACGGGCAACAACAGACGAGCGCTCGGAGTCGTTTTACGCTCCAATGTTTAAATCTCTTCCATACAGACTTCCTCCTGTCGTGTTTGGTCTGAGTGACCCCGTCCATAGGACAACACGGCTTCCCCAGGATTTCAGGGTCCTGTTCATCCGGAAGAACTTCAAAAATTTCCAGACGAGACGCTTTATCGCCACTAACGTTGGTTGCGTCCTCATCGTCCTGAAGCACAACAGATACTTCTGGAAGGACGACCTCGTCGTCTTCCGGAACAAATTGAACTGTATATGAATATAACTCAAATTCCGATTGCAGACTCGGAGTATCGGAAAATTTGAAATTACTAGAAATCTGTGAATAAGATATAAAATAAGCACCACGTTGTCTTAATGTACCCCAAAAAATGTGTAAATTATAATTTCCATACTGTCATTTTATCCGGAAGTTCGATTTCATCCCTGCTCGCGTCAGCAGCATAATTATCGTCCTGAAGAACTTCTGATAATACTAACAGTTTAGCGTCGTCGTGTTCCGGAACGAGTTGAACTGTATTTGTACATGTAACTATTGCCGTTTGCAAACACGGACTTTTGGCTAATTCAAAATTACTAGATGTCTGTAGACATTTAATGAGATAAAAATGAGCACCTCGTTGTTATAATATAACACAAAAAATGTGTATAAATTATAATTTGCATACCGTCATTTTATACGGAAGTGGGAGTTCATCCCTGCTCACGTCAGCAGCATCATTATCGTTCTGATGAACTTCAGATACTACTAACAGTACAGTCATGTCGTCTTCTGGAACGAGTTGAACTGAATGAGTACATGTTCCTTCTGCCGATTGCAGACACGGTCTGTCGGCTAATTTGAAATTACTTGAAGACTGTAGATAATGGAATAGATACAAATGAGCACCACGTTTTCTACAGAAGATGTGTAAATTATATTTTCCGTACCGTCATTTGA
Organism: Tuberolachnus salignus; assembly: GCA_956483605.1. Classification (NCBI taxonomy): domain Eukaryota; kingdom Metazoa; phylum Arthropoda; class Insecta; order Hemiptera; family Aphididae; genus Tuberolachnus; species Tuberolachnus salignus. The sequence goes on along the minus strand of OY101436.1, from coordinate 6,299,760 downwards.
TCCGGAAGTGGGAGTTTATCGCTACTCAATTCATTAGTGTCTTCATCGTCTTGAAGCACATCAGAAACTACTGACAGGACAGCATCGTAGTCTCTTGGATTGAATTGAATATTTTCTTCACAATTTGCATTTGACAATTGTAAACGCACAATGTTAGGTGACATGTTAATACCAAAATTCTGAAAATTAATGATTACTTAAAATGTGTATCTTGGTAGTATATGTTTTTAGGGATTATTGATTAAAAATAAAAGAGTACATATTTGTACACATCGTATAATATGTGATTTGTATTGATTATTTTACTTTAAATAATATCCGTTTTGTTTCTCCATACAGAAACGAGTCCTCTTCGGCGTTCACGTCGACATCGTGCTTGTCGTCCAAATGATCTGCAGATCCTTCCAAATGGTCTACCTTGTTGTCATCTAGAATTATAGGAAGTTCATCTTTTGAATTATCTTCTTGTAAACGAAAAATATCGGAATTCTTGGCAATAATACAAGTCTGTGGATATAAATAAAATAATTAGATAATAGGAGTGGCAGGATGATTTACAAATAAAAAATTATTTTTATTAATTATTTTACTTTAGACAATTTCCGTTCAGTTGTTTTATCCGGACATGAGGCATCTTCAACATCCACGTTGTCACTTTTTACCGTATCAACGTTCACGTTTTCAAAGTTCACGTTACTAACGTTTACGTTATCATTGTTCACGTTATCAACGTTTACGTTATCAACGTTTACTTTCTTAACGTTTACGTTCTCCACGTCGTTGGTTTTGGCAGTGTCGTCGTCGGTGTTTATAAGATCTTCAGAACCTTCCGGATGGACATCTGCCGGAACCGCTGCAGTTTAAAAAATATCACACATTAAGTTTAACTAAAGTACTTATCGCTTAACATTTTTGTATAATAGATTAAAATAAATATGGTGAAAATATTCAAAAAAAAATATTATTTATCTTGAATAACAATAATCAAATAACAATTGTGTGCTTTGAAGGTTTACAAAAAACCAATGAACAGTTTTCAGTTTTGTCGGACTACAGTCATTTTTTTCGGCTGGCTGAATTGGCCTCTTATAAATCCTTTCCTTATTCGAATTTAATTGTTTAAAGTTTATCATTTGTATATTACTCATAATAATACTGTTTTCAATAACAGTTATATAAGTATAAAAAATTCTCGTTTTTAGTATTAATAAAGGCCTTACAAAAATATTCCTACCTATAATGATCTATCATTGATTGGGCTTAATCTACTATCGATTCGGGAAGGTATTTATTATAATTATTTCTATATTTACACAAAATTTTTCTTAATAATATTACTTTTGTGAAGCCAGCCAGTTTTATGCATTTCGTTTATTTCTCCTACCAATTGCATTATTTCTAACGGAACTTCATTCCCCCTGGAATCTCTGGTCACCGTATGCCACAGCAAATGTTCAATAATATTGGTCAGGTTGTATGACTATGGATAATTAATAATTTAAATTTAGTACCACGCTGATTTAATGTAAATCAACACATTTGCATTAATTATTTTACTTTTGATAATTTTGGTCCGGTAGATTTTACTAATGTACAAAGACAATACATTTTTAAATAATTTCTTCCAATAGCCAAATCGTTGATGAAGTACCATACTAAATGTGCAGGATATACGCCTTGCATGTACAATTCGCCGATAAATCTATAAAACAACAAAACCTGTTAATGATTGCATAATATACTATAATATATATTTCGATATTCAAACGTACTCGCAATTGGCAATAAAATAGGTGGTTTCTCTACTGTTTGAATTCAGCGGCGTGCGTTCCGTTAACTAGAATATAAAGAACTTTTGTTTATAAAATTGTAATTGATAATAGTTACTGATATGGTCCTCAAATTTCTTAGGAGTATACGCGTGGTAAAACGTTAAGTGGGCGCTTTCCTCGCTACCCATTAGGTATTACATTTTTAACCTAATCCTTAATCGTGATACTGAATTGTATTCGCGTGTTTAACTGTGTAGTCAGATTAAAAAATGACCCATAATTTTAACTTAATAGTAAACATTATTCTCTTTAAATTTGTTTTTAATATTTTGTATTATATTCCGGGTATTCAAATATTGGCTATGATTAGAATGTTAAAAATAAATACCAAAACATTAATATATTCAAAACGAATTGAGAACTTCCTTTCTATTTTAGGTCAGTTAAAAATTCGAGTGTTGCATTGTTGTTGGCGCTATATTGTCGGCCACTTATCGATTAGATATTTGTTAACAAATATTTTACAAAAAAAAAAAATATGATACAAATAAATAGTTTCATTACCGTTACACATTTTTGCATGGCGTCGTAGCACTGACATAGAATATATCGGTGGTACTTCGCTCCTGAATCAGGGGAGTCATAAAATCCACCTTCGATTATACATGCGGCCCATTTACCATACAATATGGTACACTTTGGGCGGTGCAATGCCTAAACCGAACACAATGGCAACATTAAAAATAATAACGATCCTAGCCTACTGTTAAACACAAAAACATTAATCAATTGTCTTGCTGGTATAAATATGATTGCGGTAAATTGATTTATAAGCATCCTCATAAACCGTATTTAATATTTCGCACACAGTTAACATTTCGATGTGCCTAGTGAAAAGTGTATTTTTACTGAAAACAACCGAACAAAGTGAAGGCTGTAATAGTTCGAAAAGAGGAATAGACTGGATGTCGTGAAAAAGAGAGCTATGCAGCTTACATTACTAAACGTCGAACCTAACATGAAAGCAAAAACTTGCTCATGACCGCCACGTATAATCCATCTCGCTGGAGTTATGTTTTGGTAAATGGATTAATATTGTATTTTCTAACGTCAATAAGGACGAAAATAACTGATAAAACCCATTCTTACTTTATCGTGAGTGATTTCGGCGATTTTCCATATCAGCCGTCTACTCTTTACGGACATCGTCATACCTTCTCGCACCATTTCCTCAAAACTAGTTGGTGTCAGACGATCCAATATCGATCTGACCACGTTCAAAGTTTCCTGTATAAATGAAAGGTGGTCGATTCTTATAACATGTTACTTACAGAATATTTTGATAAAAATAAATCTATAAGCATTTAATATACGATACTTACAACAAAACTGGCCATGATTCAGTAATTTTTTACCAAGAATATAGGTATAACAAATTTATTAAATTTTTCGTACTGTGAGAACAATTTACCGTAGATGTATTCGAATTACACAAAGTTATATTTGTTTTAAACAATTAGTCGTTACCATAATCACATAGATATATTATGTAAGCATAAAATAACAAATAATTTTCGATTTTGGCCAGAACAATAGATTATAGTTTTTGTTAAATTTAATTCCTACAGATGTCCTACATTTTGGTCGATTTTATTTGCGTTGAGAATAATGTCTATGATGCGTATTATTAAACGTCGATGTTTGTGGTTTTTAAAGTTGTATTTCCTATCACTTGTAATAATTTATACTATTCCTGCCTTTGTTGTAGTATTTAAAAATGCATTTTACGGTATGACTGAATTATTAAACTCGACGTCTATATGTGCTTAAAAAGTTTTCGATAAATGTGGCGAATATGGAACTACCCAACTGTTTTCAACATTAATGTAGTTTTCTCTCAATTTCAAAGTTATTGATTTTCTGTTGCATTCTGTCTTTCTTCCTTGATATATATATATATACCCTTAAGATCATTTTCCATCGATCATACATGGTGAATTTGTATCGATTGCTCCGCATGTTCAGCGTAATCGTGTTCTTAGTGTCCACTTCAACAAGTCTTTATCAATTGTTAGATTCGGTATTTGGGCAAATACATCTCTATCTTTTTTATGTTTGGAATTATTTTTACAGCAATCTATATTAAAATACGTGCATGTAGAAATCAACATTTCTACCACTCCAACAAATGTCACAATCCTGCAGTGTGATTCTCTAAGACATGTGATGACATTAATTTATATTCTATCTTTTATTTGGAAAATGTTTAGTATGAACCACGAGCTGCCACTGATGTTATTCGATTATATGTATTTTATACGTTTAATTAATACCATCAACAAAGTCCGGGCTTGACCGTCTAAGCTAGCTTTGTGAAAATGCGAATGTAAAAAATATAGACTAAATATTACCTACCAATAGAGGATTGTCCAGTCGGTCGCCCGTCACCGCGGATAGCCCTCTGAGACCGCCACCAACGACCCGGGCGGGCGTTTCTCGTCTGTAATTTTTCGGCGCGTTCGGTGTGAATTTACGTTTATGTATTTTTTATATTATATTTTTATACCGGTGACTGGTCTTCCCGACCTCGGCCGATATAATACGCCACGGTAGTGTACACAGGACGTGGGCGTTTATAGTATGGGCCGCCCGAAGTGGTCGTCCCGAAATCGCCATCCGACGGTCGTCGAAACTACATTTTTTGCTCCTCCTCTCCACCGCACAAATAATAAAAACACAATTAAATCGGAACCCTCATATTCCTCCGTATCAAATCCGTTTAATTATTTATTAACGTTAACGGCATATAATATTTCAAGTCAGTTTCTATAGACAAACGTTCCGATTAGGTACATTACCACAAAAAAATATATATATATATTAGTATGTCCCTTATACGGAGAAAAAATTACTTTGTCTTCAAAATCGACATGAATACCCCTCTCATTTTATTGCTTCTGGTCTAAGACTATTGTAATTGATATATTTTTTTTTTGGGATAACATATACCCGTGCCGAAATCTCTTTAAAATTGTTATACGCGAAATCTTGCAATTCCGTTTAAATAGTATCATATCTTGGGTCACATATCAATTTCTCACAGCCTTAACACTTGTCCAATTGACTTGAAATCTTTACCAGGTATTCGTGAAGAATCGGGAGACAATATGAAATTACATAGATTTATTCAATAATATCTTATTTGTGAACTTTTTAAACATTTACAAAAATTGTGTATAATATACAAATAATACTTAATATTGCTATATCAAAAATGCACTTTAGCATATTTACAAAATCATGTCCACGAAACTCGAATCACTCTTGCTTCATAAATAAGTGGCATCATACGAACGGTACTACGAATTTTCCATTCGGTTTTTTTTTAGAACATTATAAATTATGAGATACATTTTTGCGTACAAAACAATCAAAAAAATCCCCATAACAAGAAGTCTAGAGACAACAAATTTCACTCATTTTATAACAACGGTTATAGGTTCCAATGTCATTTTTAAATAAAAGTTTAGGTAATTTATAGTCATTTTGATCGAGAAATGTTAATACTTTTCGCAACGTGTATTCGTATAAAAATGAAAAGTTCTTTTTCGAAATACATATTATTGTTTTTTTTATCTCTACAGTAATAATGCAGTTGACTGTGATATTATCAAACGACGTTCGACTTATCTGGACTACAATATTATACTTTCCAAAAAAATGACAAAATCTAAAATTATCATACAAAATAATTTCAATAGGATGTATGTAATTTGATAACAATGGGTTCGAAACAAAAGTGTTTGCAGGACTACTTGATGATAATATATGGCTGACATCGTATACAACTTCAAAGAATGAAAGAGCTATATAATAAAAAAAGCTATATAAAAAGCTAAATATAAAAAAATTCAAAGCTATATAATATTTAACGTCAATTATTGATTTGCTCAAAATTATTTTCCAAATATCGAATAGTTATTATATAAGTATGCTCATCGGTTGCATATATTAATACAATGATAAATAAGATGGAATGTAAGGGTTTTGCTATATATACAAACAGTTATTACACATAAACACTTTTTTATTGTAGAAATATATTGTAATTTATATATTATTATCCAAATACACTTAAAAAAAAACCACATTTTATAAACGGGCAATGCCACGTAACATATGTAAGAAAAAAAAAAAACCATCATAGCAAAGCAATAATCGCTTTACGGGCAACAACAGACGAGCGCTCGGAGTCGTTTTACGCTCCAATGTTTAATTCGCTTCCATACAGACTTCCTCCTGTCGGGTTTGGTCTGAGGGACACCGTCCATAGGACAACAAGGGTCCTGTTCATCCGGAATACCTTCAAAAATTTCGAGACGAGAGGCTTTAACGCCACTAACGTTGGTTACGTCCTCGTCGTCCTGAAGCACAACAGATACTTCAGGAAGGACGACGTCGTCGTCTTCCGGAACAAATTGAACTGAATATGTATATAACTCTATTGCCGATTGCAGACTCAGACTGTCGGCTAATTTGAAATTACTAGAAGTCTGTGGATTATAGATAAGATACAAAATGAGCATGACGTTGTTCCAATGTACAACAAAAAATGTGTATAAATTATAACTTCCATACCGTCATTTTAACCGGAAGTGGAAGTTCTTCGCTGCTCACGTCAGCAGCATCATTATCGTCCTGAAGCACTTCGGATATTACTAAAAGGTCAGCCTCGTCTTCTTCCGGAACGAGTTGAACTGAATAAGTACATGTCTCTTTTGCCGATTGCACACACGGACTGTCGGCTAATTTAAAATTACTTGATGACTGTGAATATTTAATTAGATACAAATGAGCACCTCGTTGTTTTAATATAACTCAAAAAATGTGTATAAATTATAATTTGCATACTGTCATTTTATCCGGAAGTGGAACTTTATCGCCGCTCAATTCAACAGCATCTTCATCGTCCTGATGCACATCAGACACTACTGACAGGAGAGCATCGTAGTCTCTTGGATTGAACTGAATTTTTTCTTCACAATTTGCATGTGACAATTGCAAACGCAGAAAGTTAGGTGACATGTTAATACCAAAATTCTGTAAATTAATGATTAATTAGAATTGAGTATCTTGGTAGTAATACTACTAGTCTGTAGAGATTATTGATTTAAAATACAAGAATACTTTGATGTACACAACGAATTATATCTGATTTGTATTAATTATTTTACTTTAGATAATATCCGTTTTGTTTCTCCATATAGAAACGAGTCTTCTTTGGCGTTCACGTTGACATCGTGCTCGTCGTCCAAATGACCTGTAGATCCTTCCAAATGGGCTACCCTGTTGTCATCCAGAAATATAGGAAGTTCATCTTTTGAATTTTCTTCTTGTAAACGAAAAATGTCTGAATTCTTGGCAATAATACAAGTCTGTGGATATAAATAGAATAATTAGGTAATAGGAGTGCAGGATGTTTTACGTACAAAAATTATTTTTATTAATTATTTTACTTTAGACAATTTCCATTCCGTTGCTTTATAAGGACGTGAAGCATCATTAACATCCACGTTGTCACTTTTGACGGTATCAACGTTCACGTTTTCAAAGTTCACGTTACTAACGTTCACGTTATCATAGTTCACGTTATCAACGTTTACGTTCTTAACGTTTACGTTCTCTACGTCGTCGGTTTTGGCAGTGTCGTCGACGTTGTTGGCGTCGTCGGTGTTTATATGATCTTCAGAAACTTCCGGTTGGACATCTGCCGGAACTGCTGCAGTTTAAAAATATCACACATTATGTTTAACTAAAACACTACGCGCTTAACGTTTTTGTAAAATAGATTAAAATAAATATGGTGAAAATATTCAAAAAAAAATATAATTTATCTTGAATAACAATAATCAAATAACAATTGTGTGCTTTAAAGGTTTACAAAAAACCAAAGAACAGTTTTCAGTTTGTCGGGCTACAGTCATTTTTTTTGGCTGGCTCATTTGGCCTCTTATATATCCCCACATTATTCGGACTTAATTGATTAATATTAAAATATACTGCCATATTTTTATCTATCATTGATTGGGCTTTATCTACTATCGATTCGTGAGGGTATTTATAATAATTATTTCTATACTTATACATAATTTTTCTTTATAATATTACTTTTGGGAAGCCAGCCGGTTTTATGCATTTCGTTTATGCTTTCTATTAATTGCATTAATTCTAAAGGAACTTCATTCTCTCTGGAATCTCTGTTCACCGTTTGCAACAGCAAATGTTCAACAATTTTGGTCAGGTTGTATGACTAAGGATAATTGATTAATTAAAATTTAGTACCAAGCTGCTTTATTGTATATCAACACATTTGCATTAATTTTTTTACTTTTGACAATTTCGGTCCAGTAGTTTTTACTAATGTACCCAGACAATACATTTTTAAATTATTTTTTCCAATAGCCAAATCGTTGATGAAGGACCATACTATATGTGCAGGATATACGCCTTGCATGTATAATTCGCCGATAAATCTATAAAACAACAAAACGTGTTAATGATTGCATAATATACTATAATATATATTTCGATATTCGAACGTACTCGCAATTAGCAATAAAGTAGGTGGTTTCTCTACTGTTTGAATTCGGCGTTGTGCGTTCTGCTGACTAGAATATTAAGACTCTTGTTTATAAAATTATAATTGATAATAGTTACTGATAAGGTCCTAATATTTCTAGGAAGTATACGCTTGTTTAAACGTAAAGTGGACGCTTTTCCCGCTACCCATTAGGTATTCCATTTTTAACCTAATCCTTAATCGTGATACTGATTTGTATTCGCGTGCTTAACGTTCTAGTCAGATCAAAAAATGACCTATAAATTCAAATTAAGAGTAATCTATATTCTCTAAAAATTTGTTTTTTGTTTTTTGTATTATAATCCCGGTATTTAAATATAGGCTGTGTTTAGAAATTTAAAAAAAAAAAAAAAAAAACTAAAACATTCATATATTCAAGACAAATTGAGAACTTCCTTCTCTTTTAGGTCAGTTAAGAACTCGTGTGATGCATTGTTGTTGGTGGTATATTGTCGGACACTTATCGATTAGATAATTGATTACAAATATTTAACAAAAAAAAGAGAAGTTAATACACATTAATATTGATATTACCGTTAAACATTTTTGAATAGCATCATAGCACTGACATAAAATATATCGGTGGTACATCGCTCCTGAATCGTCGGAGTCATAAAATCCACCTTCGGTAATACAAGCGGCCCATTTACCATATAATATGGTACACTTGGGACGGTGCAATGCCTAAACCGAACACAATGACATCATTAAAAATATTTTACGCTCCTAACCTACTGTTAAACACAGAAAAATTAATTAATTGTCTTGCTGGTATAAATATTATTGCGGTAAAACGATTTATAAGCATTCTTATAAACCGTTTTAAATATTTCGCACATAGTTTACATTTCGTTGTGCCTAGTGCAAGGTGTAATTTACTGAAAAGAACTGAACAAATTGAAGGCTGTTATTGTTCGAAATGAGGATTAGACTGGTCGTCGTGAAGAAGAATGCTTTGTAGCTTACATTACTAAACGTTTAACCTAACTTGGAAACAAAAACATGCTGGTGACCGCCAAATTTAATTCATTTCAATGGAGTTCTGTTTATTAAATCAATTAATATTGTATTTTCTAACGTCAAAAAGTTCGAAAATAACTGGTTTAACCTATTCTTACTTGATCGTGGGTGATTTCGGCGATTTTCCATATCAGCCGTCTACTCTTCACGGACAGTGTCATCCCTTCCCGCACCATGTCCTCGAAACTCGTTGGTGTCAGACGATTCAATATCGATCTGACAGCGTTTAAAATTTCCTGTATAGATGAAAGGTGGTCGATTATTATAACATGTTATTTATATAATTTTTTGAAATAATCAATACAAAAAATATTTAATATACGATACTTACCACAGAACTGGCCATGATTCAGTAATTTTTAACAAAGAATATAGGTATAACAAATGTATTAAATTTTTTGTACTGTGAGAACAATATACCGTAGATCTATTCAAAATATACAAAGTTATATTTATATTAAACGAATAGTCGTTACCATAAATACATAGATATATTATGTATGCATTCAATAACAAATAATTTTCGATTTTGGCCAGAACAAAAGATTATAGTTTTTGTTAAATTTAATTCCTACAGCTATCCTACATTTTAAAAGATGTTAATTGCGTTAAGAATCATGTCTTGAATGACTGAATTATAAAACTCGACGTCTATATGTGCTTAAAAAGTTTTCGATAAATGTGGCGAATATAGAACTACCCAATTGTTTTCAACACTAATGTAGTTTTCTCTCAATTTCATATTAATTGATTTTCTGTTGCATTCTGTTATTCTTTTTTGATGTATATATATATATACCGTTAAGATCATATTCCATCGATCATACACGGTGAATTTGTATCGATTGTTCTGCATGTTCAGCGTAATCATGTTCTTGGTGTCCACTTCAACAAGTCATTATCAATTGTTAGATTCGGTATTTGGGCAAATATATCTCTATCCTTTTTATGTTTAAAATTATTTTCACAGCAATCCATATTAAAATGCGTGCATGTTGAAATCATTATATCCGCCATTTCACAGAGTGCCATCCTGCATTGTTTCTTCAAAACGTGTGATGACATTAATTTATGTCTCTATCTATTGTTTCGAAAATTTTAAGTATGGACCACGAGCCGACAATGATGTTATACGATTATATGCATTTTATTCATATTATTAATACCATCAACAAATTCTGGACTTGACCGGCTAGGTTTGCTTTGTGTGCATGCGAATGTAAAAAATATAGACTAAATATTACATACCTATTGAGGATTGTCCACCCTGTCGCCCGGCACTACGGATAGCCCTCTGAGACAGCCAGTAACGACCCGGGCAGACGTTTCTCGTCTGTAATTTATTCGGCGTGTTCCGTGTTATATTACGTGTATAAATTTTTATATTATATTTTTTTTAACGGCGACTGGTTTCCCTGACCCCGGCCGACATTAAAGGCCATAGTAGTACACAGGACGATAGCGTTTATAGTATGGGCCGCCGAATTCGTCGTTCCGAAATCGCCAACGCCATCGCGGAGGTCGCCGAAACTACAATTTTTGCACCCTCCATATCCCCGTACAAAGAATAAAACTAAATTTTGTCGGATCCCGCTTTTTCCCACCTATCATGTCTGCATAATTATTTATTAACTTTAACGGCATATAATTTGTCAAGTCAGTTGCTATAGACAAACATTCCGATTAGGTACATTACCAAAATAAAATAAAATATATATATTAGTGTCACCATTATACGAAGAAAACATTTTTTTTCGAACAAAATCGACCTGCATACCCCTTTAATTTTTATTCCTTCTGGTCTTAAACTATTGTAATTGATATATTTTCTTTCTGGGATAACAATTACCCGTGCCGAAATCTCAATAAAATTGCTATAACCGAATTCTAATATTTCCGTTAAAATAGGTACATTTCTTGGGACATCTATAAAATTCTCTCGGCCCTTTTTCTTGTACGATCAACTTGAAATCTTTACCAGGTATTCGTGAATAATCGGGAGAAAATTTGAAATCACATAGATAATTTGAATACTACTTTATTTGAGAACATTTAAACATTTTCACAAAATTTTAAATAATATACAAATTTTATATACAATTGTGATATATCAGAAATGCACTCTATTATATCCATAAAATCATTTCTACTACACTCGAATCACTCTTGCATCATATATAAGTGGCATCAATCGAACGGTACAACGAATTTCCCATTCGGTTATCTTTTAGATCATTATAAGTTATGAGATAAATGTTTGGGTACATAACAATGAAAAAAATCCCAATTCCGAAAAGTCTCGTGACAACAAATTGCACTTTATTAATTACAACAGGTAAAGGTTCCTATGCCGTTTTTTAAATAAAACTTGTTTTTATATATGTAATCTTTTTGATCGGATTATTTTAATACATTTCCCATCGTGTACTCGTATAAAATTGAAAAGTAATTTTTCGAAATACATATAATAGTTCATTTTTTTTCTTCAGTAATTATTTCAGTTGACAGTGATATTATCAAACGACGTTCAAGTCTTTGGGACTACGGTAGTATACTTTTCAAAAAAACGATAGAATCTAATATTATCACGCAAAAGGATTTCAACGGGATGTATGTAATTCGATACTTATGGGTTTGAACATATGTGTTTGCAAGACTACGTGATGCTAATAGATGGCTTACTTCGTACATCATCATTGGTATTCAAAGCTATATAATTTTAAACGTCAATTAATGATTTGCTCAAAATTATTTCCCTAATATCGTATAGTTTTTATATTAGTATGCCCACCGGTTGCATATATTAATACAATGATAATTTGAATCGAATGCATGGGTTTAGCCATAAATACAAACAGTTATTACACATAATCATTTTTTTATTGTAGAAAAATATTGTAATTCATTTATTATTATCCAAGTATACTTAAAAAAAAACTTATTTCATGAACGGGCAAAATGTGGCAATACCACATAAGTATGTAAAAAAAAAGTAAATCCATCATAGTAAAGCGAATATCGCTTTACGGGCAACAACAGACGAGCGCTCGGAGTCGTTTTACGCTCCAACGTTTAAATCTCTTCCATACAGACTTCCTCCTGTTGTGTTTGGTCTGAGTGACCCCGTCCATAGGACAACACGGCTTCCCCAGGATTTCAGGGTCCTGTTCATCCGGAAGAACTTCAAAAATTTCCAGACGAGACGCTTTATCGCCACTAACGTTGGTTGCGTCCTCATCGTCCTGAAGCACAACAGATACTTCTGGAAGGACGACCTCGTCATCTTCCGGAACAAATTGAACTGTATATGAATATAACTCAAATTCCGATTGCAGACTCAGAGTATCGGAAAATTTGAAATTACTAGAAATCTGTGAATAAGATACAAAATAAGCACCACGTTGTCTTAATGTACCCCAAAAAATGTGTTAATTATAATTTCCATACTGTCATTTTATCCGGAAGTTCGATTTCATCCCTGCTTACGTCAGCAGCATCATTATCGTCCTGAGGAACTTCAGATACTACTAACAGTTCAGCGTCGCCGTGTTCCGGAACGAGTTGAACTGTATTTGTACATGTAACTATTGCCGTTTGCAAACACGGACTTTTGGCTATTTCAAAATTACTAGATTTCTGTAGAAATATAATTAGATAAAAATGAGCACTTCGTTGTTATAATATAATACAAGAAATGTGTATAAATTACAATTTGCATACCGTCATTTTATCTGGAAGTGGGAGTTCATCCCTGCTCACGTCAGCAGCATCATTATCGTTCTGATGAACTTCAGATACTACTAAAAGTACAGCCTTGTCGTCTTCCGGAACGAGTTGAACTGAATGAGTACATGTTCCTTCTGCCGATTGCAGACACGGACTGTCGGCTAATTTGAAATTACTTGAAGACTGTAGATAATTGATTAGATACAAATGAGCACCACGTTGTCTACAGAAGTTGTGTAAATTATATTTTCCGTACCGTCATTTTATCTGGAAGTGGGAGTTTATCGCTACTCAATTCATCAGTGTCTTTATCGTCCTGAAGCACATCAGAAACTACTGACAGGACAGCATCGTAGTCTCTTGGATTGAATTGAATATTTTCTTCACAATTTGCATTTGACAATTGTAAACGCAGAATGTTAGGTGACATGTTAATACCAAAATTCTGTAAATTAATGATTAATTAGAATTGAGTATCTTGGTAGTAATACTACTAGTCTGTGGAGATTATTGATTTAAAATAAAAGAATACTTTGATGTACACAACGAATTATATCTGATTTGTATTAATTTTTTTACTTTAGATAATATCCGTTTTGTTTCTCCATATAGAAACGAGTCTTCTTTGGCGTTCACGTTGACATCGTGCTCGTCGTCCAAATGACCTGTAGATCCTTCCAAATGGGCTACCTTGTTGTCATCCAGAAATATAGGAAGTTCATCTTTTGAATTTTCTTCTTGTAAACAAAAATTGTTGGAATTCTTGGCAATAATACAAGTCTGTGGATATAATTAGAATAATTAGATAATAGGAGTGGCAGGATGTTATACGTACAAAAAATTATTTTCATTAAATATTTTACTTTAGACAATTTCCGTTCCGTTGCTTTATTCGTTCCTAAGGCATCTTTAACATCCACGTTGTCACTTTTGACGGTATCAACGTTCACGTTTTCAAAGTTCACGTTTCTAACGTTCACGTTATCAACATTTACGTTCTTAACGTTTACGTTCTCTACGTCGTCGTTTCTGGCAGTGTCGTCGACGTTGTTGGCGTCGTCGGTGTTTATATGATCTTCAGAAACTTCTGGTTTGACATCTGCCGGAACTGCTACTGTTTAAAAAATATCTCACATTAAGTTTAAATAAAATACTACGCGCTTAACATTTTTTATAATAGATTAAAATAAATATGTTGAGAATATTCAAAATAAATATTATTGATCTTGAATAACAACAATTATTGTGCGCTTTGAAGGTTTACTAAAAAACAAATGAACAGTTTTGTTTATTCGGACTTAATTGATTAAATTTCATCTTTTGTATATTACTCATTATATACCACTCCTATATTTTCAATAACAGCTATATAAGTATAAAAAGACCTCGATTATAGTATAAAAAAGAGGCCTTTCAAAAATATACTACCCTATTATGATCTATCATTAATTAGGCAATATCTGCTATCGATTCGGTAGGGTATTTATAATATTTATTTCTATATGTATACAAAATTTTTCTTTATAATATTACTTTTGTGAAGCCAGCCGGTTTTATGCATTTCATTTATGTCTTCTACCAATTGCCTTAATTCTAACGGTACTTCTTCCTCTCCTGAATCTCTGGTCACCGTTTGCAACAGCAAATGTTCAACAATTTTGGTCAGATTGTATGACTATTGATAATTGATTAATTAAAATTTAGTACCACACTGTTTTAACGTATATCAACACATTTGCAATAATTATTTTACTTTTGATAATTTTGGTCCGGTAGATTTTACTAATGTACACAGACAATACATTTTTAAATAATTTTTTCCAATGGCAAAATCATTGATAAAGGACCATATTATATGTGCAGGATACACGCCTTGCATGTACAATTCGCCGATAAATCTATGAAACAACAAAACCTGTTAATGATTGCATAATAAACTATAATGTATATTTTTATATTGGAACGTACTCGCAATTGGCAATAAAAAATGTGGTTTCTCTATTGTCTGTATTCGGAGGCGTGCGTTCCGCTGACTAGAATATAAAGAACTCTTGTTTATAAAATTATAATTGATAATAGTTACTGATTTGGTCCTAAAATTTTTAGGGAGTATACGCTTGTTAAAACGTAAAATGGGCGCTTTCCATGCTACACATTTGGTATTACATTTTTAACCAAATCCATAATCGTGGTACTTAATAGTAATCATTATTCTCTTTAAATTTGTTTTTATCATTTGTGTTATATTCCAGGTATTCAAATATAGGCTGTGTTTAGAATGATCAAAAAAAAAAAAAACCTATAACATTAATAGATTCAAAACGAATTGAGTACATCCTTTCAATTTTAGGTCGGTTGAAAACTCGGGTTTTGCATAGTTGTTAGTGCTATATTGTCAGACACATATCGATTTGATATTTGATAACAAATATTTTACAAAAAAAAATGATGATGATACACATAAATATTGTCATTACCTTTACACATTTTTGAATGGCGTCGTAGCACTGACATAGAACATATGTGTGGTACTTCGCTCCTGAATCAAA
Organism: Tuberolachnus salignus; assembly: GCA_956483605.1. Classification (NCBI taxonomy): domain Eukaryota; kingdom Metazoa; phylum Arthropoda; class Insecta; order Hemiptera; family Aphididae; genus Tuberolachnus; species Tuberolachnus salignus. The sequence continues at coordinate 6,284,053 of OY101436.1, read as the reverse complement.
GGAGTCATAAAAACCACCCTCGATTATACACGCGGCCCATTTACCATATAATATTGTACACTTGGGGCGGTGCAATGCCTAAACCAAACACAATGACAACATTAATAATATTTTACGATCCTAAACTACTGTTAAACACAAAAACATTAATTAGTTGTATTGCTGGTATAAATATGATTGCGGTATAACGATTTATGAGCATTCTTATAAACCGTTATAAATGTATCGCACATAGTTTACATTTCGTTGTGACTAGTGTAAGGTGTAATTTACTGAAAAGAACTGAACAAAGTGAAGGCTGTAATAGGTCGAAATGGGGAATAGACTGGACGTCGTGAAAAAGAGAGCTTTGCAGCTTACATTATAAAACGTTAAACCTAACATGAAAACAAAAACATGCTCGTGACCGCCAAATTTAATCAATCTCGCTGGAGTTCTGTTTTGGTGAATGGAATAGTATTGTATTTTCCAACGTCAAAAAGGTCGAGAATAACTGGTATATCCTATTCTTACTTGATCGTGAGTGATTTCGGCGATTTTCCATATCAGCCGTCTACTTTTCACGGACAGTGTCATCCCTTCTCGCACCATGTCCTCGAAACTCGCTGGTGTCAGACGATCCAATATCGATCTGACAGCGTTCAAAATTTCCTGCATAAATGAAAGGTGGTCGATTCTTATAACATGTTATTTACATAATATTTTGAAAAAAAAAAAACAAAAAATATTTAATATACGATGCTTACCACAGAACTGGCCATGATTCAGTAATTTTTAACCAAGAATATAGGTATAACAAATATATTGAATTTTTCGTACTGTGAGAACAATATACCGTAGATCTATTCGAATTACACAAAGTTATATTTGTTTTAAACGAATAGTCGTTACCATAATCACATAGATATATTATGTATGCATAAAATAACAAATAATTTCGATTTTGGCCAGAACAAAATATTATACTTTTTGTTAAATTTAATTCCTACAGCTGTCCTACATTTTGGTCGATGTTATTTGCAATGAGAATATATCCAAGATGCGTAATTATAAACGTTGATGTTTGTGGTTTTTAAAATTGTAGTTCCTACACTTGTAATAATTAATACTATCCTTGCCTTTGTTGTAGTATTTTAAAATGCATTTTACGATTTGACTGAATTATAAAACTCGACGTCTATTTGTGCTTTCTATGTTTTTGATGATCGTGGTGATTATGGAACTACCCAACGGTTATCAACTTTAATGTAGTTTTCTCTCAAGTTCAAAGTAATTGATTTTCTGTTGTACACTGTCTTTCTTCTTCGATATATATATATACCGTTAGGATCATTTTCCATCGATCATACACGGTGAATTTGTATCGATTGCTCCGCATGTTCAGTGTAATCGTGTTCTTGGTGTCAACTTCAATAAGTCATTATCAATTGTGAGATATGGTATTTCGGCAAATATATTACATTTAGAATTATTTTCACAGCAATCCATATTAAAATGCGTGTATGTAGAAATCGTCATTTTCGCCACTCCACAGAGTGCCATTCTGCATAGTTATTCTCTAACAGTTGTGATGACATTAATATATGTTTCTATCTTTTGTTTGGAAAATGTCTAGTATGAACCAAGATGTTATACGATTATATGCATTTTATACATTTATTTATACCATCAACAAAGTCCGGGCTAGACCGGCTAGGCAAGCTTTGTGTGCATGCGAATGTATAAAATATAGACTAAATATTACCTACCTATAGAGAATTGTCCAGCCGGTCGACCGGCACCACGGATAGCCCTCTGAGACCGCCACCAACGACCCGGGCGGGCGTTTCTCGTCTGTAATTTATTCGGCGCGTTCCGTGTAAAGTTATGTTTATATATTTTTTATATTATATTTTTATAACGGCGACTAGTCTCCTGACCTCGGCCGACATAAATCGCTACGGTAGTACACAGGACGAGAGCGTTTATAGTATGGGCCGCTGAAGTCGTCGTTCCGAAATCGGCATCACTGTGGCCGAGGTCGCCGAAACTACAATTTTTGCTCCCTCCATACCCCCGCACAAAGAATAAAAAACTAAATTTATTCGGATCCCGCTTTTCCCCCCCTATCATGTCCGCATAATTATTTATTATCGTAAATGGCGTATAATTTGTCAAGTCAGTTGCTATAGACAAACGGTCCCAGTAGGTACATTACTAACAAAAAAAAATATACATTTATATATTAGTGTGATAAATGTATTTTATAGATTTTACAGAGTTACAGTACTCTACATTAATATGAGCACCAGTTTTACGTGAAAGCACTGGGTTATACGGTACTACCCAACGATTATCAAGTGTCTTACAATTTATTTCAACAGTGTATTCACCGTTTTCTGGAGCTCTTCGCCTATACTTTGGATACCCGTCAATTGTCTGTGTTTCTTGAATAAAAGGTCTAGGATACTACTTGCTAAAGCTACCTGACTCCATACAGGGTGATTTATTGTTTGAATTACCGCAAGGTCCATGGATTATATTGGCTTTGATAATACCGTAAAGGAGAGAATCTTTTTCAGGATCAGGTATTTCCGCACTAATGATACAATCTAATTTATTTGGAGAAATGCGCTGTTTTAGCCATAACAAAATATGTATGTGTGGTAAACTACGTTTTTGCCATTCGACCGAATACATAAAACATTGCACTTCCCCAAACAATTTCCCTTTCGTTAACAATTTCATTAACGTCTTAATTTTTAAATGAAATATCCTAGCTATAATATCATGACGATCGTAGGACTTTTGTTCAGATAGTAATGCATTTGAAACTTCTTTCCATCGAGGATTACATGTAAATGTTATGAATAAATCAGGACGACCGTAATGACTAACGTATGTCATGGCGTCCTGAGTTTTTTCATGTATATACCGTTGTGAGCTAGTTAAAGATAGCGGAAGCACTACCATCTGACCAAGATGGGTAAGATCGGTATTTTGTCTCCCAATAGCATCTCTGAGATGTATGTAATTATCAGCTCTGAGTTGCATTTGATTGTTTTTATTAAAATTTAAGCGCTCCGTTGTTTCAATTTTAGCGTACATATCAACTAAATATTGATTAAAAGTGATCTAAAGTACAGTAAATGGTTGATTTCTGTTTGTCTAATCATGATGTGGTAAGAATAAAATTGCAATGCGGAAACTATTTTCTAAGGTGGTAATTTAGTTTTTTGATCAATCTGTGGGATATTAATGGAATAACCATCCTCCTCATGACAGAAAAGTAACGGGTACTGGAGTGTATCGTATGAACGGTGCTAATTCACTAATCCGTTGCAATTTGTTATCATGACTTTGTAACACAATATCTCGTTTTTCGAACTGTTATCCAACCATGACCAATGATACTTCACTTGTTGTTGGTGCATTATAACGTCTTCTGTGAGCATTATCAGGTTTTCTATCAGCGTGTATTATAATTTCAAAGTTTTTACAATTTTGAGGTACTCTTTCGAGTGTGGTTTTGAAGTCCTTTATGTATGGGTTATTATGGTGCAACATCGCTTGAAATTGTTTTACCAGGCTTTGCTTTACATCAGAAATGTGACTACATCTTAAGCGTGTTTCTGTCTCATCATCTCCAACGAAATAAATCTGTAGAAATTGAGGGTTTTGTTGAGGTAAAGCTTGTAAACTACCAATTAAATGATACACCTGACCTTTCACTTTGAATTTGGGCATAAATCCATCTTCGATAATTTGTTTCGCTCCAAAAGATGTCATTTGGAAGCAGTTATTGTATTTTGTAATACGGTCCATGAAATTTTTGTGAACAGGATGGAACCCCATAATCAAATTGTAAAGAGGTTCAGGAAGAGGTAAAAAAGACGGAAGTTGTACTTTACCGGCGCTACAACACATTCCAGGCGCCTCTTCATTGAATTTAAGAGCATCGCAGTATACGCATTTATGACTTATAATACCCAAAGATACAGTTTTATCCGTCTTATATGCTATTTCCGATTCATACTTCATGCCAGAAAGTTTTTATTTACCATGAAAGGATTCGCCTTTCTGATCGTCCTCCTGGATTATTTTGTTCATATCTATGAACTTGTACTCTATCTACTTCGGGATTTTTTTTTTTTATACTTGGCTGCTGCTACTTTTTGAACTTCTTTATTTTTTAGCTGATATTCAGTAGCAGATTGTATATGCTGTTTTTTCTTTTATTATTTGTAAATCTCTTCCGTCGTTTTTTAGTATGCTTCTGAGAGCTGTGTATGTTATCAAACTCAGATATAGTCAATTTATCTTCATATGGTAAATAAACATCAAAATTTCATTAGATAGGTTTTGCATAGAACTAAAACGAAATATCTTTACGGGGTTCCTTTCTGAACCAAACCATTTTCATACAATTCACCATTGAGGTACACCTCAATAAATACCAAAAATAATTGTCCGGCTGCTACCAGCTCACATAAAACTCCATAAGTATTAAATTTTTATATATCATTAAAGTAGTCAGCAGAACTACGATAATTCTTTCCATCACTATCATGTGAAATTTTTGAATAATCTTCCCAAAGATTTATCACATAGGTTACTATCTTTTTACTTAATTCTTAGGCTTTATCTTGAGTGTCATATAACACAAAAGATATTGTCCTAAACAGGCAAGCTCTGTCACCAATAATTGAAATGATAGTGTGGGGCATCATTGTACCATTTTTGTTCAATAATTCGACAACCATATAAATTATTTATTTATTAATTTGTAAGAATGTAAAAATTTTTATTTTAATACACTTCGATACTTATAAAAAACCGTACATAAACATTGTATGTGCACGTATACGAAGACGCTTATTATTCAAAAATAATAAGTAAAACACCTTGTGTATGCGTAAACGTTAAAGACATATCATAACTTCACAACATGTGCCGGATACTACAATAATAAGTAAAACATTTGACTAATAAGTGTACTTGCTATAGTATACATTTGGAAGTACACGTAAGTAAAGTTCGCAAGCCGCGAGTGTCGAAATATAAACGCTACGCGTGTGTGGTCAGTGGTGCGAGCATACGACTGCATGCCTACCACTACTACTACTCCTGTTGGAAAAGCCTGTGTGCGTCGTCTATTATAGCAAGCGATTTAATAGTAGAATCATAAATAACACATTTTATTTAAAAGTCGAAATTAATAACAATAATATAATATAATATAAATATAAATACAATATATATTATATTAATATAATCTGTATATATAAAAAGAGGGGTGATTCATCATCGCCTAGCCGGAACTGCTGAAGCTATGGATATGAAATTTTCAGTAAATGTATTACTAACTACTATGTAAAGGCGCACTAAGAAACGAATTTTCGAAATTCGCATTTTAAAGGGTAAAAAGAGCATAAAATAGTGGGTGAGGTTCGCGGTACGGCAGCCGTCGACGCGCGGTGGCCAGACGTGGCCGCCAAAATTCCCCCTTCCGTGTCACCACCGCCAACACCGCGCACCTCCGCGCCGACGACCTGTATAATACCAAACCGAAAATAAACCGAACGACGAGCAAATACTCTAGCAACGACTCAACACATTTAAGAGTCGTTTAGATTATTTTAAAGTCGAAATTAATAATACAATGTGTTATCACCCAATATTTTATGCTCTTTTTACCATTTAAAATGCGAATTTCGAAAAATCCTTTCTTAGTGCGCCTATACATAGTAATAAGTACACTTACTGAAAATTACATATCCATAGCTTAAGCAGTTCCGGCTAGGCGATGAAGAATCACCCAGGACAAGTTTATTTATATATACAGATTATACAAATATACATGAAAAAAACAGCATTTTATGAACGGACAATGCCACGTAACGTATATAAGAAAAAACAAAAACCGTCATAGCAAAGCGAAAATCGCTTTACGGGCAACAGACGAGCGCTCGGAGTCGTTTGACGCTCCAATGTTTAAATCTCTTCCATACCGAATTCCTCCTGTCGTGTCTTGTCTGAGTGACTACGTCCATAGGACAACAAGGTCGGTTCACGTTTTCAGGATCCTGTTCATCCGGAAGAACTGCACAACATTCCAGACGAGACGCTTTATCGCCACTAACGTTGGTTGCGTCCTCGTCGACTTCTGGAACGAATTGATTTGAATTTGTACATGTTTCTATTGCCGATTGCAGACACGGACTCTCGGCTAATTTGAAAATACTAGAAGTCTGTGGATTATTGATAAGATACTAATGAGCATCAAGTTTTTCCAATGTACAACAAAAAATATGTATAAATTATGACTTCGTACCGTCATTTTATCCGGAATTTGAAGATCATCGCTGCTCACGTCAGCAACATCTTTATCGTCCTGAACCACATCATATACTACTAATATGAAAGCGTCGTCGTGTTCCGGAACGAGTTGAACTGTCTTTGTACATGTTCCTATTTCCGTTCGCAGAAACGGATTGTCGGCTAGTATGAAATTACTAGAAGTCTGTGGATTATTGAATAGATACAAATGAGCACCACGTTGTCTACAAAAAATGTGTATAAATTATAACTTCCGTACCGTCATTTTACCCGGAAGTGGGAGTTCATCGCTGCTCACGTCAGCAGCATCTTTATCGTCCTGAAGCTCTTCGGATACTACTAAAAGGACAGCCTCGTCGTTTTCTGGAACCAATTGAACTGTATTTGAACATGTTTCTATTGCCGATTGCAGACACGGACTGTCGGCTAATTTGAAATTACTAGAAGTCTGTGGATTATTGATAAGATACATATGAGCACCATATTGTTTTAAAGTACAACAAAAAAATGTGCATAAATTATAATTTCCGTACCGTCATTTTATCCGGAAGTGGCAGTTCATCGCTGCTCACGTCAGCAGCATCTTTATCGTCCTGTAGGTCTTCGGATACTACTAAAAGTACAGCGTCGGCGTGTTCCGGAACGAGTTGAACTGTATTTGTTTCTATTGCCGATTGCAGACATGGACTGTCAGCTAATTTGAAATTACTAGAAGTCTGTAGATTATTGAATAGATACAAATTAGCACCACGTTGTCTACAAAAAATTTGTATAAATTATAACTTCCGTACCGTCATTTTATCCGGAAGTGGCAGTTCATCGCTGCTGACGTCAGCAGCATCTTTATCGTCCTGAAGCACTTTGGATACTACTGACAGGACAGCATCGTAGTCTTCCGGATTCAATTGAATTTTTTCATCACAATTTACATGTGACACTTTTAAACGCAGAATGTTAGGTGATATGTTAATACCAAAATTCTGTAAATAAATTGAGTATCTTGGTAGTAATACTACAAGTCTGTGGAGATTATTGATTTAAAATAAAAGAGTACATCGTTGTACACAACGTATAAAATCTGATTTGTATTAATTATTTTACTTTAGATAATATCCGTTTTGGTTTTCCATACGAGTCTTCTTCGCCCTTCACGTCGACATCGTGCTTGTCGTCTAAATGTTCTGTAGATCCTTCCGAAAGAGCTTCCTTGTTGTCTTCCAGAAATATAGGAAGTTCATCTTTTAAATTTTCTTCATGTAAACGATAATTCAAGAAATTCTTGGCAATAATACTAGACTGCGGGTATAAATAGATTAATTAAAAATAGGAGTGGCAGGGGTTTTATATACAACAAATTATTTTTATTGATTTAAAATAATCTTTAGATAATTTCCGTTCCGTTGAACTTACTAGAAATTTGAAATTACTAGAAGTCTGTAGATTATTGATTAGATATAAATGAGCACCATATTGTTTTAATGTACCACAAAAAATGTGCATAAATTATAATTTCCATACCGTCATTTTATCCGGAAGTGGGAGTTCTTCGCTGCCTACGCCAGCAGCATCCTTATTCCCCTGTGGCACTACAGACACTACTGGCTGGACTACCTGGTCGTTTTCCGGAACGATTTGAATTTTTCGTACACAATTTGCTTGTTTCGATTTCACACACAAAATGATAGAGAACATTTTATTTCTGAAATTCTGTAAATTATTGATTACTTAAAATTGAGTATTTATGTAAAACTTCAGGACTGGGGAGATTACTGATTAAATATAATAGAGTAAATCGTTGTACACAACGTATGCAGTCTGATTTGTATTGATTATGTTACTTTAAATAATTTCCGTTCCGTTGCTTTATCCGGACGAGATGCTTCTTCAACATTCACATTGTCACTTTTCACGTTATCATCGTTCATGTTCTCAAAGTTCACGTTGTCAGTTTTCACGTTATTAACGTTTACATTTTCAAAGCTCAAGTTGTCACTATTCACGTTATCAACGTTTACGTTCTCAACATTCACGTTCTTAACGTTTACGTCCTCAACGTTCACGTTATAAACGTACACGTCGTCGGTGTTGGCAGTGTCGTCGGCGTTGTTAGCGTCGTCGGTGTCCAATAGGTCTTTAGGTTCTTCTGGATGGTCATCTTCCGGGACTGCTGCAGTTTAAAAAATATCACACATTTAGTTTAACTAAAATATTACGCGTTTAACATTTTTTTATTTAATGTTTAAATAAATATAGTAGAAAATATTAAAAAAAAAAATTGAATTGATATTGATTATCAACAAATATTGTGCTCTTTGAACGTTAACTAAAAAACAAATGAACAGTATTCAGTTTTGTTGAGCTACAGTCATCTTTTTTGTTGGCAGAATTGGCCTCTTATAAATCCCCCCTTATTCGAATTTAATTGTTTAAAGTTTATCATTTTGTATATTACTCATATTAATACTCTTATGTTTTCAATAACAATTATATAAGTACAAAAAATTCTTGTTTTTAGTATTAATAAGAGACCTTTTAAAAATATACCACCCTATAATGATTTATCATTGTTTTGGCTTTATCTACTATCGATTCGGGAGGGTATATATAATAACAATTTCTATACTTATACAAATTTTTTCTTTATTATATTACTTTTGTGAAGCCAGTCAGTGTTATGCATATCGTTTATATCTTCTATCAATTGCATTAATTCTAACGGAACTTCTCTCTCTCTGGAATCTCCTGTCACCGTTTGCAACAGCAAATGTTCCACAATTTTGGTCAGGTCGTATGTCTATAGATAATTGATTAATTAAAATTTAGTGCCACGCTGTTTTAATGTATATCAACACATTTTCATTAATTATTTTACTTTTGATAATTTCTGTCCGGTATATTTTACTAATGTACACAGACAATACATTTTTAAATAATTGTTTCCAATGGCCAAATCGTTAATAAAGGACCATATTATCTTTGCAGGATATACGCCCTGCATGTACAATTCGCCGATAAATCTATAAAGAACAAATGGTATACATGATTGCATAAAAAACTATAATGTGTATTACGATATTCGAACGTACTCGCAATTGGCAATAAAATTAGTGTTTTCTGTACTGTTAGAATTCGGCGGCGTGCGTTCCGCTAACTAGAAAATAAAGAACTCTTGTTTATAAAATTATAATTGATTATAGTTACTGATGTGGTCCTAAAATTTTTTGGGAGTATACGCTTGTTAAAACGTAAAGTGGACGCTTTCTCCGCTACCCTTTCTGTCTTACATTTTTTGCCTGACCAATATTCGTGATACTGAATTGTATTCGCGTGTTTAACGTGTTTCTCTTTAAATTTGTTTTTATTGTTTTGTATTATATTCTGGGTATTCAAATATAGGCTGTGTTTAGAATGTTTAAAAAAAAAAAAAAACTAAAACATTAATATATTTAAGACGATTGAGAACTTCTTCCTATATTATGTCGGTTGAAAACTCGGGTGGTGCATAATTGTTGGCGCTATATTTTCGGACACTTATCGATTAAATATTTGATTACAAATATTTTACAAAAAAAAGACGAAGATGATACACATAAATATTGTCATTACCGTTACACATTTTTGAATGGTGTCGTAGCACTGACATAGAATGTATGTGCGGTACATCGCTCCTGAATCGGCGGAGTCGTAAAATCCACCTTCGATTATACAAGCGGCCCATTTACCATATAATATGGTACACTTTGGGCAGTGCAATGCCTAAACCAAACAATGACATTATTAAAAATATTTTACGATCTTAACCTACTGTTAAATACAAAAACATTAATTAATCGTCTTGTTGGTATAAATATGATTGCGGTAATACGATTTATAAGCATCCTTATAAACCGTTTTTAATATTTTGCACATAGTTTACATTTCGTTGTCCCTAGTCCAACGTGTAATTTACTGAAAACAACTGAACGTCGAACCTAACATGAAAACAAAAATTTTCTTGTGACCGCCAAATATAATCCATCTCGCTGGAGTTCTGTTTTGGTGAATGGAATAGTTTTGTATTTTCTAACGTCAAAAAGGTCGAGAATAACTGGTATAACCCCTTCTTACTTGATCGTGAGTGATTTCGGCGATTTCCCATATTAGCCGTCTACTCTTCACGGACAGCGTCATACCTTCCCTCACCATGTCCTCGAAACTCGTTGGTGTCAGACGATCCAATATCGATCTGACAGCGTTCAAAGTTTCCTGTATAGATGAAAGGTGGTCGATTATTATAAGATGTCATTTACATAATATATTAAATTTTAATGTAAATAAAACAAAGACTACTTAATGTACGATACTTACAAGAGAACTGTCCATAATTCAATAATTTTATTCCAAGATTTGAGATATAATAAATTTATTGAATTTTTGTACTGCGAGATCAATTTACCGTAGATCTATTCGAATTACACAATGTTATATTTGTTTTAAACGAACAGTCGTTACCATAATCACATAGATATATTATGTATGCATAAAATAACAAATAATTTTCGATTATGGCCAGAACAATATATTATAGTTATTGTTTAACATAATTCCTACAGGTGTCCTACATTTTGGTCGATGTTATTTGCGATGAGATTTAGGTCTAATATGCGTAATATTAAACGTCGATATTCGTGGATTTTAAAATTGTATTTCCTAACACTTGTAATAATTTATACTATCTTGCCTTTGTCGTAGTATTTAAAAATGCATTTTACAGTTTGACCGAATTATAAAACTCGACGTCTATATGTGCTCTAAAGGTTTTCGATAAAAGTGGCAAATATGGAACTACCCAACGGTTATCAACCTAAACGTAGTTTTTTCTCAATTTCATAGTTATTGATCTTCTGTTTCATTCTGTCTTTGATCTTCGCTATATATATATTTACCGTTAAGAACATTTTCCATCGATCATACATAGTGAATTTGTATCGATTGCTCCGCATGTTCAGTGTAATCGTGTTCTTAGTGTCCACTTCAACAAGTGATTATCAATTATGAGATTCGGTATTTGGGCAAATATATCTCTATCTTTATTACGTTTAGAATTATTTTCACAGCAATCCTTAATAAATTTCGTGCATGTAGAAATCATCATATTCTCCACTCCACAGAGTGCCATCCTGCATTGTGTTTCTCTATCACGTGTGATGACATTAATTTACGCTTCTATCTTTTGTTTGAAAAATATTTAGTATGAACCACGAATCGATACTGATGTTATACGATTATATGCATTTTATACATTTAATTAATACCATCAACACTGTCTGGACTTGACCAGCTAGGCTAGTTTGTGTGCATGCGAATGTAAAAAATATAGACTAATTATTACATACCTATAAAGGATTGTCCAGCGGGTCGCCCGGCACTACGGATAGCCCACTGAGACAGCCAACAACTACCCGGGCGGGCGTTTCTCGTCTGTAATTTATTCGGCGCGTTCCGTGTAGAGTTACGTATATATATTTTTTATATTATATTTTTATAACGCGGTCTTGTCTCCCCAACCTCGGTCGACATAATACGCCACGGTAGTGTACACAGGACGAGGGCGTTTATAGTATGGGCCGCTGAAGTCATCGTTCCGAAATCGCCATCGCCATGGCCGAGGTCGCCGAAACTCCAATTTTTGCTCCCTCCATACCCCCGCACAAAGAATAAAAAACTTAATTTAGTCGGATCCCGCTTCTTCCCCCCTATCATGTCCACATAATTATTTTTTTACGTTAATAGCATATAATTTGTCAAATCAGTTGATATAGATAAACGATCCGTGTAGGTACATTATCAAAAAAAAAAAAATATACATATTAGTGTCTCCCTTAAACGAAGAAAAAATTTTTTTTACACAAAATCGACATTCATACCCCTCTAATTTATATTCATTCTGGTTTAAAACTATTGTAATTGATATATTTACTTTCTGGAATAACAATTACCCGTGCCAAAATCTCTTTTAATATTGCTATAACTGAATTCTAGTAATTCCGTTAAATTAGGAATATTTCTTGGTACAACTATAAAGATTTCTAGGCCTTATTTCATGTACGTTCAACTAGAAATCTTTACCAGGTATTCGTGAAAATTCGGGAGACAATATGAAATCACATAGATTAATTCAATAATATTTTATTTGCAAACTTTTTAAACATCTACACATATTGTGTATAAAATAGTACACAATATAGCACTATCAAAAATGCACTTTTGCATATTCACAAAATCATGTCTACGAAACTCGAATCACTCTTGCTTCATAAATAAGTGGCATCATACGAACGGTACTACGAATTTTCCATTCGGTTTTTTTTTAAAACATTATAAATTATGAGATACATTTTTGCGAACAAAACAATCAAAAAAATCCCCATAACAAGAAGTCTAGAGACAACAAATTTCACTAAATTTTATAACAACGGTTATAGGTTCCAATGTCATTTTTTTAATAAAAGTTTAGGTAATTTATAGTCATTTTGATCGAGAAATGTTAATACTTTTCGCAACGTGTATTCGTATAAAAATGAAAAGTTCTTTTTCGAAATACATATTATTGTTTTTTTTATCTCTACAGTAATAATGCAGTTGACTGTGATATTATCAAACGACGTTCGACTTATCTGGACTACAATATTATACTTTCCAAAAAAATGACAAAATCTAAAATTATCATACAAAATAATTTCAATAGGATGTATGTAATTTGATAACAATGGGTTCGAAACAAAAGTGTTTGCAGGACTACGTGATGATAATATATGGCTGACATCGTATACAACTTCAATGAATGAAAGAGCTATATAATAAAAAAAGCTATATAAAAAGCTAAATATAAAAAAATTCAAAGCTATATAATATTTAACGTCAATTATTGATTTGCTCAAAATTCATTTCCAAATATCGAATAGTTATTATATAAGTATGCTCATCGGTTGCATATATTAATACAATGATAAATAAGATGGAATGTAAGGGTTTTGCTATATATACAAACAGTTATTACACATAAACACTTTTTTATTTTAGAAATATATTGTAATTTATATATTATTATCCAAATACACTTAAAAAAAAACCGCATTTTATAAACGGGCAATGCCACGTAACATATGTAAGAAAAAACAAAAACCATCATAGCAAAGCAATAATCGCTTTACGGGCAACAACAGACGAGCGCTCGGAGTCGTTTTACGCTCCAATGTTTAATTCGCTTCCATACAGACTTCCTCCTGACGGGTTTGGTCTGAGGGACACCGTCCATAGGACAACAAGGGTCCTGTTCATCCGGAATACCTTCAAAAATTTCCAGACGAGACGTTTTAACGCCACTAACGTTGGTTACGTCCTCGTCGTCCTGAAGCATAACAGATGCTTCAGGAAGGACGACGTCGTCGTCTTCCGGAACAAATTGAACTGAATATGTATATAACTCTATTGCCGATTGCAGACTCAGACTGTCGGCTAATTTGAAATTACTAGAAGTCTGTGGATTATTGATAAGATACAAAATGAGCATGACGTTGGTCCAATGTACAACAAAAAATGTGTATAAATTATAACTTCCATACCGTCATTTTAACCGGAAGTGGAAGTTCTTCGCTGCTCACGTCAGCAGCATCATTATCGTCCTGAAGCACTTCGGATATTACTAAAAGGTCAGCCTCGTCTTCTTCCGGAACGAGTTGAACTGAATAAGTACATGTCTCTTTTGCCGATTGCACACACGGACTGTCGGCTAATTTAAAATTACTTGATGACTGTGAATATTTAATTAGATACAAATGAGCACCTCGTTGTTTTAATATAACTCAAAAAATGTGTATAAATTATAATTTGCATACTGTTATTTTATCCGGAAGTGGAACTTTATCGCCGCTCAATTCAACAGCATCTTCATCGTCCTGATGCACATCAGACACTACTGACAGGAGAGCATCGTAGTCTCTTGGATTGAACTGAATTTTTTCTTCACAATTTGCATGTGACAATTGCAAACGCAGAAAGTTAGGTGACATGTTAATACCAAAATTCTGTAAATTAATGATTAATTAGAATTGAGTATCTTGGTAGTAATACTACTAGTCAGTGGAGATTATTGATTTAAAATAAAAGAATACTTTGATGTACACAACGAATTATATCTGATTTGTATTAATTATTTTACTTTAGATAATATCCGTTTTGTTTCTCCATATAGAAACGAGTCTTCTTTGGCGTTCACGTTGAAATCGTGCTCGTCGTCCAAATGACCTGTAGATCCTTCCAAATGGGCTACCCTGTTGTCATCCAGAAATATAGGAAGTTCATCTTTTGAATATTCTCCTTGTAAACGAAAAATGTCGGAATTCTTGGCAATAATACAAGTCTGTGGATATAAATAGAATAATAAGGTAATAGGAGTGCAGGATGTTTTGCGTACAAAAATTATTTTTATTAATTATTTTACTTTAGACAATTTCCATTCCGTTGCTTTATAAGGACGTGAAGCATCATTAACATCCACGTTGTCACTTTTGACGGTATCAACGTTCACGTTTTCAAAGTTCACTTTACTAACGTTCACGTTATCATAGTTCACGTTATCAACGTTTACGTTCTTAACGTTTACGTTCTCTACGTCGTCGGTTTTGGCAGTGTGGTCGACGTTGTTGGCGTCGTCGGTGTTTATATGATCTTCAGAAACTTCCGGTTGGACATCTGCTGGAACTGCTGCAGTTTAAAAAATATCACACATTATGTTTAACTAAAACACTACGCGCTTAACATTTTTGTAAAATAGATTAAAATAAATATGGTGAAAATATTCAAAAAAAAATATAATTTATCTTGAATAACAATAATCAAATAACAATTGTGTGCTTTAAAGGTTTACAAAAAACCAAAGAACAGTTTTCAGTTTTGTCGGGCTACAGTCATTTTTTTTGGCTGGCTCAATTGGCCTCTTATCCCCACATTATTCGGACTTAATTGATTAATATTAAAATATACTGCCATATTTTTATCTATCATTGATTGGGCTTTATCTACTATCGATTCGTGAGGGTATTTATAATAATTATTTCTATACTTATACATAATTTATCTTTATAATATTACTTTTGGGAAGCCATCCGGTTTTTTGCATTTCGTTTATGCTTTCTATTAATTGCATTAATTCTAAAGGAACTTCATTCTCTCTGGAATCTCTGTTCACCGTTTGCAACAGCAAATGTTCAACAATTTTGGTCAGGTTGTATGACTAAGGATAATTGATTAATTAAAATTTAGTACCAAGCTGCTTTATTGTATATCAACACATTTGCATTAATTTTTTTACTTTTGACAATTTCGGTCCAGTAGTTTTTACTAATGTACACAGACAATACATTTTTAAATTATTTTTTCCAATAGCCAAATCGTTGATGAAGGACCATACTATATGTGCAGGATATACGCCTTGCATATATAATTCGCCGATAAATCTATAAAACAACAAAACGTGTTAATGATTGCATAATATACTATAATATATATTTCGATATTCGAACGTACTCGCAATTGGCAATAAAGTAGGTGGTTTCTCTACTGTTTGAATTCGGCGGTGTGCGTTCTGCTGACTAGAATATTAAGACTCTTGTTTATAAAATTATAATTGATAATAGTTACTGATATGGTCCTAAAATTTCTAGGAAGTATACGCTTGTTAAAACGTAAAGTGGACGTATTTCCCGCTACCCATTAGGTATTCCATTTTTAACCTAATCCTTAATCGTGATACTGATTTGTATTCGCGTGTTTAACGTTATAGTCAGATCAAAAAATGACCTATAAATTCAAATTAAGAGTAATCTATATTCTCTAAAAATTTGTTTTTTGTTTTTTGTATTATATTCCCGGTATTTAAAAATAGGCTGTGTTTAGAAATTTAAAAAAAAAAAAAAAAAAACTAAAACATTCATATATTCAAGACAAATTGAGAACTTCCTTCTCTTTTAGGTCAGTTAAGAACTCGTGTGATGCATTGTTGTTGGTGGTATATTGTCGAACACTTATCGATTAGATATTTGATTACAAATATTTAACAAAAAAAAGAGAAGTTAATACACATAAATATTGATATTACCGTTACACATTTTTGAATAGCATCATAGCACTGACATAAAATATATCGGTGGTACATCGCTCCTGAATCGTCGGAGTCATAAAATCCACCTTCGGTAATACAAGCGGCCCATTTACCATATAATATGGTACACTTGGGACGGTGCAATGCCTAAACCGAACACAATGACATCATTAAAAATATTTTACGCTCCTAACCTACTGTTAAACACAGAAAAATTAATTAATTGTCTTGCTGGTATAAATATTATTGCGATAAAACGATTTATAAGCATTCTTATAAACCGTTTTAAATATTTCGCACATAGTTTACATTTCGTTGTGCCTAGTGCAAGGTGTAATTTACTGAAAAGAACTGACCAAATTGAAGGCTGTTATTGTTCGAAATGAGGATTAGACTGGTCGTCGTGAAGAAGAAAGCTTTGTAGCTTACATTACTAAACGTTTAACCTAACTTGGAAACAAAAACATGCTGGTGACCGCCAAATTTAATTCATTTCAATGGAGTTCTGTTTATTAAATCAATTAATATTGTATTTTCTAACGTCAAAAAGTTCGAAAATAACTGGTTTAACCTATTCTTACTTGATCGTGGGTGATTTCGGCGATTTTCCATATCAGCCGTCTACTCTTCACGGACAGTGTCATCCCTTCCCGCACCATGTCCTCGAAACTCGTTGGTGTCAGACGATTCAATATCGATCTGACAGCGTTTAAAATTTCCTGTATAGATGAAAGGTGGTCGATTATTATAACATGTTATTTATATAATTTTTTGAAATAATCAATACAAAAAATATTTAATATACGATACTTACCACAGAACTTGCCATGATTCAGTAATTTTTAACAAAGAATATAGGTATAACAAATGTATTAAATTTTTTGTACTGTGAGAACAATATACCGTAGATCTATTCAAAATACACAAAGTTATATTTATATTAAACGAATAGTCGTTACCATAAATACATATATATATTATGTATGCATTAAATAACAAATAATTTTCGATTTTGGCCAGAACAAAAGATTATAGTTTTTGTTAAATTTAATTCCTACAGCTATCCTACATTTTAAAAGATGTTAATTGCGATAATAATCATGTCTACGATACGTAATATTAAACGTCGATATTTTTGGTTATTACAATTAAAAAATTGTATTTCCTAACACTTGTAATACTTCATACTATCCCTACCTTTGTTGTAGTATTTAAATATGCATTTTACGGTTTGACTGAATTATAAAACTCGACGTCTATATGTGCTTAAAAAGTTTTCGATAAATGTGGCGAATATGGTACTACCCAATTGTTTTCAACAGTAATGTAGTTTTCTCTCAATTTCATAGTAATTGATTTTCTGTTGCATTCTGTTATTCTTTTTTGATGTATATATATATATATACCGTTAAGATCATTTTCCATCGATTATACACGGTGAATTTGTATCGATTGCTCCGCATGTTCAGCGTAATCATGTTCTTGGTGTCCACTTCAACAAATCATTATCAATTGTTAGATTCGGTATTTGGGCAAATATATCTCTATCTTTTTTGTGTTTGAAATTATTTTCACAGCAATCCATATTAAAATGCGTGCATGTTGAAATCATTATATCCGCCATTTCACAGACTGCCATCCTGCATTGTTTCTTCAAAACGTGTGATGACATTAATTTATGTCTCTATCTATTGTTTCGAAAATTTTACGTATGGACCACGAGCCGACAAAGATGTTATACGATTATATGCATTTTATTCATATTATTAATACCATCAACAAATTCCGGGCTTGACCGCCTAGGTTAGCTTTGTGTGCATGCGAATGTAAAAAATATAGACTAAATATTACATACCTATTGAGGATTGTCCACCCGGTCGCCCGGCACTACGGATAGCCCTCTGAGACAGCCAGTAACGACCCGGGCAGACGTTTCTCGTCTGTAATTTATTCGGCGTGTTCCGTGTAATATTACGTGTATAAATTTTTATAGTATATTTTTTTTAACGGCGACTGGTTTCCCCGACCTCGGCCAACATTAAAGGCCATAGTAGTACACAGGACGAGGGCGTTTATAGTATGGGCCGCCGAATTCGTCGTTCCGAAATCGCCATCGCCATCACCGAGGTCGCCGAAACTACAATTTTTGCTCCCTCCATACCCCGTACAAAGAATAAAACTAAAATTTGTCGGATCCCGCTTTTTCCCACCTATCATGTCCGCATAATTATTTATAAACGTTAACGGCATATAATTTGTCAAGTCAGTTGCTATAGACAAACGTTCGGATTAGGTACATTACCAAAATAAAATAAAATATATATATTAGTGTCACCATTATACGAAGAAAACATTTTTTTTTCTTACAAAATCGAACTGCATACCCCTTTAATTTTTATTCCTTCTGGTCTAAAACTATTGTAATTGATATATTTTCTTTCTGGGATAACAATTACCCGTGCCGAAATCTCAATAAAATTGCTATAACCGAATTCTAATATTTCCGTTAAAATAGGTACATTTCTTGGGACATCTATAAAATTCTCTCGGCCCTTTTTCTTGTACGATCAACTTGAAATCTTTACCAGGTATTCGTGAATAATCGGGAGAAAATTTGAAATCACATAGATAATTTGAATACTACTTTATTTGAGAACATTTAAACATTTTTACAAAATTTTAAATTATATACAAATTTTATATACAATAGTGATATATAAGAAATGCACTCTATTATATCCATAAAATCATTTCTACCACACTCGAATCACTCTTGCATTATATATAAGTGGAATCAATCGAACGGTACAACGAATTTCCCATTCGGTTAACTTTTAGATCATTATAAGTTATGAGATAAATGTTTGGGTACATAACAATGAAAAAAATCCCAATTCCGAGAAGTCTAGTAACAACAAATTGCATTTTATTAATTACAACAGGTAAAGGTTCCTATGCCGTTTTTTAAATAAAACTTGTTGTTATATATGTAATCTTTTTGATCGGGTTATTTTAATACTTTTCCCATCGTGTACTCGTATAAAATTGAAAAGTAATTTTCGAAATATATATAATAGTTCTTTTTTTTTCTTCAGTAATTATTTCAGTTGACTGTGATATTATCAAACAACGACCAAGTCTTTGGGACTACGGTATTATACTTTTCAAAAAAACGATCTAAAAAATCTAAAATTATCACGCAAAAGGATTTCAACGGGATGTATGTAATTCGATAATTATGGGTTTGAACATAGGTGTTTGCAAGACTACGTGATGCTAATAGATGGCTTACTTCGTACAACATCTTTGGTATTCAAAGCTATATAATTTTAAACGTCAATTAATGATTTGCTCAAAATTATTTCCCTAATATCGTATAGTAATTATATAAGTATGCCCACCGGTTGCATATATTAATACAATGATAATTTGAATCGAATTCATGGGTTTAGCCATAAACACAAACAGTTATTACACATAATCATTTTTTTATTGTAGAAAAATATTGTAATTTATTTATCATTATCCAAATATACTTGAAAAAAACGGCAAAATGTGGCAATACCACATAAGTATGTAAAAAAAAAGTAAATCCATCATAGTAAAGCGAATATCGCTTTACGGGCAACAACAGACGAGCGCTCGGAGTCGTTTTACGCTCCAACGTTTAAATCTCTTCCATACAGACTTCCTCCTGTTGTGTTTGGTCTGAGTGACCCCGTCCATAGGACAACACGGCTTCCCCAGGATTTCAGGGTCCTGTTCATCCGGAAGAACTTCAAAAATTTCCAGACGAGACGCTTTATCGCCACTAACGTTGGTTGCGTCCTCATCGTCCTGAAGCACAACAGATACTTCTGGAAGGACGACCTCGTCATCTTCCGGAACAAATTGAACTGTATATGAATATAACTCAAATTCCGATTGCAGACTCAGAGTATCGGAAAATTTGAAATTACTAGAAATCTGTGAATAAGATACAAAATAAGCACCACGTTGTCTTAATGTACCCCAAAAAATGTGTTAATTATAATTTCCATACTGTCATTTTATCCGGAAGTTCGATTTCATCCCTGCTTACGTCAGCAGCATCATTATCGTCCTGAGGAACTTCAGATACTACTAACAGTTCAGCGTCGTCGTGTTCCGGAACGAGTTGAACTGTATTTGTACATGTAACTATTGCCGTTTGCAAACACGGACTTTTGGCTATTTCAAAATTACTAGATTTCTGTAGAAATATAATTAGATAAAAATGAGCACTTCGTTGTTATAATATAATACAAGAAATGTGTATAAATTACAATTTGCATACCGTCATTTTATCTGGAAGTGGGAGTTCATCCCTGCTCACGTCAGCAGCATCATTATCGTTCTGATGAACTTCAGATACTACTAAAAGTACAGCCTTGTCGTCTTCCGGAACGAGTTGAACTGAATGAGTACATGTTCCTTCTGCCGATTGCAGACACGGACTGTCGGCTAATTTGAAATTACTTGAAGACTGTAGATAATTGATTAGATACAAATGAGCACCACGTTGTCTACAGAAGTTGTGTAAATTATATTTTCCGTACCGTCATTTTATCTGGAAGTGGGAGTTTATCGCTACTCAATTCATCAGTGTCTTTATCGTCCTGAAGCACATCAGAAACTACTGACAGGACAGCATCGTAGTCTCTTGGATTGAATTGAATATTTTCTTCACAATTTGCATTTGACAATTGTAAACGCAGAATGTTAGGTGACATGTTAATACCAAAATTCTGTAAATTAATGATTAATTAGAATTGAGTATCTTGGTAGTAATACTACTAGTCTGTGGAGATTATTGATTTAAAATAAAAGAATACTTTGATGTACACAACGAATTATATCTGATTTGTATTAATTTTTTTACTTTAGATAATATCCGTTTTGTTTCTCCATATAGAAACGAGTCTTCTTTGGCGTTCACGTTGACATCGTGCTCGTCGTCCAAATGACCTGTAGATCCTTCCAAATGGGCTACCTTGTTGTCATCCAGAAATATAGGAAGTTCATCTTTTGAATTTTCTTCTTGTAAACAAAAATTGTTGGAATTCTTGGCAATAATACAAGTCTGTGGATATAATTAGAATAATTAGATAATAGGAGTGGCAGGATGTTATACGTACAAAAAATTATTTTCATTAAATATTTTACTTTAGACAATTTCCGTTCCGTTGCTTTATTCGTTCCTAAGGCATCTTTAACATCCACGTTGTCACTTTTGACGGTATCAACGTTCACGTTTTCAAAGTTCACGTTTCTAACGTTCACGTTATCAACATTTACGTTCTTAACGTTTACGTTCTCTACGTCGTCGTTTCTGGCAGTGTCGTCGACGTTGTTGGCGTCGTCGGTGTTTATATGATCTTCAGAAACTTCTGGTTTGACATCTGCCGGAACTGCTACTGTTTAAAAAATATCTCACATTAAGTTTAAATAAAATACTACGCGCTTAACATTTTTTATAATAGATTAAAATAAATATGTTGAGAATATTCAAAATAAATATTATTGATCTTGAATAACAACAATTATTGTGCGCTTTGAAGGTTTACTAAAAAACAAATGAACAGTTTTGTTTATTCGGATTAATTGATTAAATTTCATCTTTTGTATATTACTCATTATATACCACTCCTATATTTTCAATAACAGCTATATAAGTATAAAAAGACCTCGATTATAGTATAAAAAAGAGGCCTTTCAAAAATATACTACCCTATTATGATCTATCATTAATTAGGCAATATCTGCTATCGATTCGGTAGGGTATTTATAATATTTATTTCTATATGTATACAAAATTTTTCTTTATAATATTACTTTTGTGAAGCCAGCCGGTTTTATGCATTTCATTTATGTCTTCTACCAATTGCCTTAATTCTAACGGTACTTCTTCCTCTCCTGAATCTCTGGTCACCGTTTGCAACAGCAAATGTTCAACAATTTTGGTCAGATTGTATGACTATTGATAATTGATTAATTAAAATTTAGTACCACACTGTTTTAACGTATATCAACACATTTGCAATAATTATTTTACTTTTGATAATTTTGGTCCGGTAGATTTTACTAATGTACACAGACAATACATTTTTAAATAATTTTTTCCAATGGCAAAATCATTGATAAAGGACCATATTATATGTGCAGGATACACGCCTTGCATGTACAGTTCGCCGATAAATCTATGAAACAACAAACCCTGTTAATGATTGCACAATAAACTATAATGTATATTTTTATATTCGAACGTACTCGCAATTGGCAATAAAAAAGTTGGTTTCTCTATTGACTGTATTCGGAGGCGTGCGTTCCGCTGACTAGAATATAAAGAACTCTTGTTTATAATATTATAATTGATAATAGTTACTGATTTGGTCCTAAAATTTTTAGGGAGTATACGCTTGTTAAAACGTAAAATGGGCGCTTTCCATGCTACACATTAGGTATTACATTTTTAACCAAATCCATAATCGTGGTAATTAATAGTAATCATTATTCTCTTTAAATTTGTTTTTATTATTTGTGTTATATTTCAGGTATTCAAATATAGGCTGTGTTTAGAATGTTCAAAAAAAAAAAAAAAAAAACCTAAAACATTAATATATTCAAAACGAATTGAGTACATCCTTTCTATTTTAGGTCTGTTGAAAACTCGGGTTGTGCATAGTTGTTAGCACTATATTGTCAGACACATATAGATTTGATATTTGATAACAAATATTTTACAAAAAAAAAAGATGATGATACACATAAATATTGTCTTTACCTTTACACATTTTTGAATGGCGTCGTAGCACTGACATAGAACATATGTGTGGTACTTCGCTCCTGAATCAAAGGAGTCATAAAAACCACCCTCGATTATACACGCGGCCCATTTACCATATAATATTGTACAATTGGGGCGGTGCAATGCCTAAACCAAACACAATGACAACATTAATAATATTTTACGATCCTAAACTACTGTTAAACACAAAAACATTAATTAGTTGTATGGCTGGTATAAATATGATTGCGGTATAACGATTTATGAGCATTCTTATAAACCGTTTTAAATGTTTCGCACATAGTTTACATTTCGTTATGACTAGTGCAAAGTGTATTTTTACTGAAAACAACTGAACAAAGTGAAGGCTGTAATAGTTCGAAAAGAGGAATAGACTGGACGTCGTGAAAAAGAGAGCTTTGCAGCTTACATTATAAAACGTTAAACCTAACATGAAAACAAAAACATGCTCGTGACCGCCAAATTTAATCAATCTCGCTGGAGTTCTGTTTTGGTGAATGGAATAGTATTGTATTTTCCAACGTCAAAAAGGTCGAAAATAACTGGTGTATCCTATTCTTACTTGATCGTGAGTGATTTCGGCGATTTTCCATATCAGCCGTCTACTTTTCACGGACAGTGTCATCCCTTCTCGCACCATGTCCTCGAAACTCGCTGGGGTCAGACGATCCAATATCGATCTGACAGCGTTCAAAATTTCCTGCATAAATGAAAGGTGGTCGATTCTTATAACATGTAATTTACATAATATTTTGAAAAAAATAAAACAAAAAATATTTAATATACGATGCTTACCACAGAGCTGGCCATGATTCAGTAATTTTTAACCAAGAATATAGGTATAACAAATATATTAAATTTTTCGTACTGTGAGAACAATATACCGTAGATATATTCGAATTACACAATGTTTTATTTGTTTTAAACGAATACTCGTTACTATAATCACATAGATATATTACGTATGCATAAAATAACAAATAATTTTCGATTTTGGCCAGAATAGAAGATTATAGTTTTTGTTAAATTTAATTCCTACAGCTGTCCTACATTTTGGTCGATGTTATTTGCAATGAGAATATATCTATGATGCGTAATTATAAACGTTGATGTTTGTGGTTTTTAAAATTGTAGTGCCTAACACTTGTAATAATTAATACTATCCTTGCCTTTGTTGTAGTATTTTAAAATGCATTTTACGATTTGACTGAATTATAAAACTCGACGTCTATTTGTTTTTGATGAACGTGGCGATTATGGAACTACCCAACGGTTATCAACTTTAATGTAGTTTTTTCTCAATTTCAAAGTAATTGATTTTCTGTTGTACTCTGTCTTTCTTCTTCGATATATATATATACCGTTAGGATCATTTTCCATCGATCATACACGGTGAATTTGTATCGATTGCTCCGCATGTTCAGTGTAATCGTGTTCTTGGTGTCAACTTCAACAAATCATTATCAATTGTTAGATTCGGTATTTGGGCAAATATATCTTTTTTATGTGTGAAATTATTTTCACAGCAATCCATATTAAAATGCGTGAATGTTGAAATCATTATATCCGCCATTTCACAGAGTGCTATCCTGCATTGTTATCCTCTAACAGGTGTGATGACATTAATATATGTTTCTATCTTTTGTTTGGAAAAAGTCTAGTATGAACCAAGGTGTTATACGATTATATGCATTTTATACATTTAATTATACCATCAACAAAGTCCGGGCTTGACCGGCTAGTCTAGCTTTGTGTGCATGCGAATGTAAAAAATATAGACTAAATATTTTCTACCTATGGAGAATTGTTCAGCCGGTCGACCGGCACCACGGATAGCCCTCTGAGACCGCCACCAACGACCCGGGCGGGCGTTTCTCGTCTGTAATTTATTCGGCGCGTTCCGTGTAATGTTACGTATATATATTTTTTATATTATATTTTTATAACGGCGACTGGTCTCCCCGACTCCGGCCGACATAATACGCCACGGTAGTGTACACAGGACGTGGGCGTTTATATTATGGGCCGCCCGAAGTCGTCGTCCCGAAATCACCATCGCCTTCGCCGGGGTCACCGAAACTACAATTTTTGCTCCCTCCATCCCCCCGCACAATGAATAAAAAACTAAATTTATTCGGATCCCGCGTTTTCCCCCTATCATGTCCGCATAATTATTTATTCACGTAAATGGCGTATAATTTGTCAAGTCAGTTGCTATAGACTTATAAAAAACCGTACATAAACATTGTATGTGCACGTATACGAAGACGCTTATTATTCAAAAATAATAAGTAAAACACCTTGTGTATGCGTAAACGCTAAAGACATATCATAACCTCACAACATGTGCCGGATACTACAATAATAAGTAAAACATTTGACTAATAAGTGTACTTGCTATAGTATACATTTGGAAGTACACGTAAAACAGTTCGCAAGCCGCGAGTGTCGAAATATAAACGCTACGCGTGTGTGGTCAGTGCTGCGAGCATACGACTGCATGCCTACCACTACTACTACTCCTGTTGGAAAAGCCTGTGTGCGTCGTCTATTATAGCAAGCGATTTAATAGTAGAATCATAAATGACACATTTTATTTAAAAGTCGAAATTAATAACAATAATATAATATAATATAAATATAAATACAATATATATTATATTAATATAATCTGTATATATAAAAAGAGGGGTGATTCATCATCGCCTAGCCGGAACTGCTGAAGCTATGGATATGAAATTTTCAGTAAATGTATTACTAACTACTATGTAAAGGCGCACTAAGAAACGAATTTTCGAAATTCGCATTTTAAAGGGTAAAAAGAGCATAAAATAGTGGGTGAGGTTCGCGGTACGGCAGCCGTCGACGCGCGGTGGCCAGACGTGGCCGCCAAAATTCCCCCTTCCGTGTCACCACCGCCAACACCGCGCACCTCCGCGCCGACGACCTGTATAATACCAAACCGAAAATAAACCGAACGACGAGCAAATACTCTAGCAACGACTCAACAAATTTAAGAGTCGTTTAGATTATTTTAAAGTCGAAATTAATAATACAATGTGTTATCACCCAATATTTTATGCTCTTTTTACCATTTAAATTGCGAATTTCGAAAAATCCTTTCTTAGTGCGCCTATACATAGTAATAAGTACACTTACTGAAAATTACATATCCATAGCTTAAGGAGTTCCGGCTAGGCGATGATGAATCACCCAGGACAAGTTTATTTATATATACAGATTATACAAATATACTTGAAAAAACAGCATATTATGAACGGACAATGCCACGTAACGTATATAAGAAAAAACAAAAACCATCATAGCAAAGCGAAAATCGCTTTACGGGCAACAGACGAGCGCTCGGAGTCGTTTGACGCTCCAATGTTTAAATCTCTTCCATACCGAATTCCTCCTGTCGTGTCTTGTCTGAGTGACTACGTCCATAGGACAACAAGGTCGGTTCACGTTTTCAAGATCCTGGTTATCCGGAAGAACTGCACAACATTCCAGACGAGACGCTTTATCGCCACTAACGTTGGTTGCGTCCTCGTCGACTTCTGGAACGAATTGATTTGAATTTGAACATGTTTCTATTGCCGATTGCAGACACGGACTCTCGGCTAATTTGAAAATACTAGAAGTCTGTGGATTATTGATAAGATACTAATGAGCATTTAGTTTTTCCAATGTACAACAAAAAATGTGTATAAATTATGACTTCGTACCGTCATTTTATCCGGAAATGGAAGATCATCGCTGCTCACGTCAGCAACATCTTTATCGTCCTGAACCACATCATATACTACTAATATGAAAGCGTCGTCGTGTTCCGGAACGAGTTGAACTGTCTTTGTACATGTTCCTATTTCCGTTCGCAGAAACGGATTGTCGGCTAATATGAAATTACTAGAAGTCTGTGGATTATTGAATAGATACAAATGAGCACCACGTTGTCTACAAAAAATGTGTATAAATTATAACTTCCGTACCGTCATTTTACCCGGAAGTGGGAGTTCATCGCTGCTCACGTCAGCAGCATCTTTATCGTCCTGAAGCTCTTCGGATACTACTAAAAGGACAGCCTCGTCGTTTTCTGGAACCAATTGAACTGTATTTGTACATGTTTCTATTGCCGATTGCAGACACGGACTGTCGGCTAATTTGATATTACTAGAAGTCTGTGGATTGTTGATTAGATACATATGAGCACCATATTGTTTTAAAGTACAACAAAAAAATGTGCATAAATTATAATTTCCGTACCGTCATTTTATCCGGAAGTGGCAGTTCATCGCTGCTCACGTCAGCAGCATCTTTATCGTTCTGTAGGTCTTCGGATACTACTAAAAGGACAGCGTCGGCGTGTTCCGGAACGAGTTGAACTGTATTTGATTCTATTGCCGATTGCAGACACAGACTGTCAGCTAATTTGAAATTACTAGAAGTCTGTAGATTATTGAATAGATACAAATTAGCACCACGTTGTCTACAAAAAATTTGTATAAATTATAACTTCCGTACCGTCATTTTATCCGGAAGTGGGAGTTCATCGCTGCTGACGTCAGCAGCATCTTTATCGTCCTGAAGCACTTTGGATACTACTGACAGGACAGCGTCGTAGTCTTCCGGATTCAATTGAATTTTTTCATCACAATTTACATGTGACACTTTTAAACGCAGAATGTTAGGTGATATGTTAATACCAAAATTCTGTAAATAAATTGAGTATCTTGGTAGTAATACTACAAGTCTGTGGAGATTATTGATTTAAAATAAAAGAGTACATCGTTGTACACAACGTATAAAATCTGATTTGTATTAATTATTTTACTTTAGATAATATCCGTTTTGGTTTTCCATACGAGTCTTCTTCGCCCTTCACGTCGACATCGTGCTTGTTGTCTAAATGTTCTGTAGATCCTTCCGAAAGAGCTTCCTTGTTGTCTTCCAGAAATATAGGAAGTTCATCTTTTAAATTTTCTTCATGTAAACGATAATTCAAGAAATTCTTGGCAATAATACTAGACTGCAGGTATAAATAGATTAATTAGATAAGAGGAATGACAGGAGGTTTTATATACAACAAATTATTTTTATTGATTTAAAATAATCTTTAGATAATTTCCGATCCGTTGAACTTACTAGAAATTTGAAATTACTAGAAATCTGTGTATTATTGATTAGATATAAATGGGCACCATATTGTTTTAATGTACCACAATAAATGTGCATAAATTATAATTTCTATACCGTCATTTTATCCGGAAGTGTGAGTTCTTCGCTGCCTACGCCAGCAGCATCTTTATCCCCCTGTGGCACTACAGACACTACTGGCTGGACTACCTGGTCGTTATCCGGAACGATTTGAATTTTTCGTACACAATTTGCTTGTTTCGATTTCACACACAGAATGATAGAGAACTTTTTATTTCTGATATTCTGTAAATTATTGATTACTTAAAATTGAGTATTTATGTAAAACTTCAGGACTGGGGAGATTACTGATAAAATATAATAGAGTAAATCGTTGTACACAACGTATGCAGTCAGATTTGTATTGATTATGTTACTTTAGATAATTTCCGTTCCGTTGCTTTATCCGGACGAGATGCTTCTTCAACATTCACGTTGTCACTTTTCACGTTGTCAGTTTTCACGTTATTAACGTTTACATTTTCAAAGCTCAAGTTGTCACTATTCACGTTTTCAACGTTTACGTTCTCAACATTCACGTTCTTAACGTTTACGTCCTCAACGTTCACGTTATTAACGTACACGTCGTCGGTGTTGGCAGTGTCGTCGGCGTTGTTAGCGTCGTCGGTGTCCAATAGGTCTTTAGGTTCTTCTGGATGGTCATCTTCCGGGACTGCTGCAGTTTAAAAAATAACACACATTTAGTTTAACTAAAATATTACGCGTTTAACATTTTTTTTTTTAATGTTTAAATAAATATAGTAGAAAATATTAAAAAAAAAAATTGAATTGATATTGATTATCAACAAATATTGTGCTCTTTGAACGTTAACTAAAAAACAAATGAACAGTATTTAGTTTTGTTGAGCTACAGTCATCTTTATTTGCTGGCAGAATTGGCCTCTTATAAATCCCCCCCTTATTCAAATTTAATCGTTTAAAGTTTATCATTTTTTATATTACTCATATTAATACTCTTATGTTTTCAATAACAATTATGTATGTACCAAAAATTCTTGTTTTTAGTATTAATAAGAGACCTTTCAAAAATATACCACCCTATAATGATCTATCATTGTTTAGGCTTTATCTACTATCGATTCGGGAGGGTATATATAATAACAATTTCTATACTTATACAAATTTTTTCTTTATTATATTACTTTTGTGAAGCCAGTCGGTGTTATGCATATCGTTTATATCTTCTATCAATTGCATTAATTCTAACGGAACTTCTCTCTCTCTGGAATCTCCTGTCACCGTTTGCAACAGCAAATGTTCCACAATTTTGGTCAGGTCGTATGTCTATAGATAATTGATTAATTAAAATTTAGTACCACGCTGTTTTAATGTATATCAACACATTTTCATTAATTATTATACTTTTGATAATTTCTGTCCGGTATATTTTACTAATGTACACAGACAATACATTTTTAAATAATTGTTTCCAATGGCTAAATCGTTAATAAAGGACCATATTATCTTTGCAGGATATACGCCCTGCATGTACAATTCGCCGATAAATCTATAAAGAACAAAAGGTATACATGATTGCATAAAAAACTTTAATGTGTATTTCGATATTCGAACGTACTCGCAATTGGCAATAAAATTCGTGTTTTCTGTACTGTTAGAATTTGGCGGCGTGCGTTTCGCTAACTAGAAAATAAAGAACTCTTGTTTATAAAATTATAATTGATTATAGTTACTGATGTGGTCCTAAAATTTTTAAGGAGTATACGCTTGTTAAAACGTAAAGTGAACGCTTTCTCCGTTACCCTTTTGGTCTTACATTTTTTGCCTGACCAATATTCGTGATACTGAATTGTATTCCCGTGTTTAACGGTGTAGTCTTTAAAAAAATGACCCATAAATTCAACTTAATAGTTATCTTTATTCTCTTTAAATTTGTTTTTATTGTTTTGTATTATATTCTGGGTATTCAAATATAGGCTGTGTTTAGAATGTTCAAAAAAAAAAAAAAAAAACTAAAACATTAATATATTAAAGACGAATTGAGAACTTCTTCCTATTTTATGTCGGTTGAAAACTCAGGTGGTGCATAATTTTTGGCGCTATATTTTCCGACACTTATCGATTAAATATTTGATTACAAATATTTTACAAAAAAAAGAAGAAGATGATACACATAAATATTGTCATTACCGTTACACATTTTTGAATGGTGTCGTAGCACTGACATAGAATGTATGTGCGGTACATCGCTCCTGAATCGGCGGAGTCATAAAATCCACCTTCGATTATACAAGCGGCCCATTTACCATATAATATGGTACACTTGGGGCGGTGCAATGCCTAAACCAAACAATGACATTATTAAAAATATTTTACGATCTTAACCTACTGTTAAATACAAAAACATTAATTAATCGTCTTGTTGGTATAAATATGATTGCGGTAAAACGATTTATAAGCATCCTGATAAACCGTTTTTAATATTTCGCACATAGTTTACATTTCGTTGTCTCTAGTGCAAAGTGTAATTTACTGAAAATAACTGAACAAAGTGATGGCTGTAATAGTTCGAAAAGAGGAATCGACTGGACGTCGTGAAAAAGAGATTTTTGCGGCTTACATTACTAAACGTCGAACCTAACATGAAAACAAAAACTTTCTCGTGACCGCCAAATATAATCCATCTCGTTGGAGTTCTGTTTTGGTGAATGGAATAGTATTGTATTTTCTAACGTCAAAAAGGTCGAGAATAACTGTTATAACCCCTTCTTACTTGATCGTGAGTGATTTCGGCGATTTCCCATATTAGCCGTCTACTCTTCACGGACAGCGTCATACCTTCCCTCACCATGTCCTCGAAACTCGTTGGTGTCAGACGATCCAGTATCGATCTGACAGCGTTCAATGTTTCCTGTATAGATGAAAGGTGGTCGATTATTATAAGATGTCATTTACATAATATATTGAATTTTAATGTAAATAAGACAAAGACTACTTAATGTACGATACTTACAAGAGAACTGTCCATAATTCAATAATTTTATTCCAAGATTTGAGATATAATAAATTTATTGAATTTTTGTACTGCGAGATCAATTTACCGTAGATCTATTCGAATTACACAATGTTATATTTGTTTTAAACGAATAGTCGTTTCCATGGTCGCATAGATATTATGTATGCAAAAAATAATAAACAATTTTCGATTTTGGCCAGAACAAAAAATTATAGTTTTTGTTAAATTTAATTCCTACAGCTGTCTTACTTTTTGGCGGATTTTATTCACGATGAGAATTATTAATACTATCCTTGCTTTTGTTGTAATATTTTAAAATGCATTTTACGGTTGACTGAAATGCAATACTCAACGTTTATATGTGCTATAAAAGTTTTCTATATAAGTGGCGAATATGGAACTACCCAACGGTTATCAACTTTAATGTAGTTTTCTCTCAATTTCAAAGTAATTGCTTTTCTGTTGCATTCTGTACTTCTTCTTCGATTTAGTTGGTAATTATCATTGCCGGTGATTGTGACTTTTAACAACTCTCGCGTAATACCGTTTAGAGCATTTCCCGTAGATTATACACGGTGAATTTGTATTGATTGCTCCGCATGGTCTTGTATCATGTTTTTGGTGTCAACTTCAACAAGTCATTATCAATTGTTGGATATGGTATTTCGGCAAATATATTACATTTGGAATTATTTTCACTGCAATCCATTTTAAAATGTGTGCATGTTAAAATCCTCTTTTCCGCCACTCTACAGAGTATAATGTTTAGTGGTGTGTTGAAATTTATTTATATCTTTTGTTTGATAAATGTTAAGTATGAACCACGAGCTGACGCCGTTGTTATACGATTATATGCAATTTATACGTTTAATTTATACCATCAACAAAGTCCGGGCTTGACCGGCTAGGTTAGCTGTGTGTGCATGCGAATGTAAAAAATATAGTCTAAATGCATTTATTGCTATTTTTTTAATTGAATTTTAAAAACCATCACTCCGTGCACACAGCCCTTGTCGTGTCACGTTGCAGTAACGGTTTAACTTGGCGTACAAGTTTGCGTTAGGTCGAAAATATTGAAATAGTCTCACTCCTTTCCGCGTGCAAATGCCTTAGACATGTAAATAAGCGTTTCAAGACATTTAACAAAAAAAAATAAATATATTTAAAATATCCAGGCTCGGTCGGTTTATTTTGTAAAATTGGCGTGGCCGACCAGATTTTAACACTAGGTTCATCATAATTTGCATTTGATGGCGTCAATGAAAAAACAATAATCGAACGTTTTTTAATTACATTTTTTTTATTTGCAACCATTTCTGAAAATGGTAAAGTTCAATACACGATTAAGTGTACTCCGCTGGTTACCGTTTTTCGTTAGAGATTTAATTGATGTTTGCGTAACGATATAAATTAAATTCTCACTAGTGTGGTTTAGATTTTTCGGTAAATAAAAATGTGTAAAATGTGTGGTCAGACGCCGGGCCTACCCGCTGGTCGCGGCACTGATTTATATTTTTATAGTATTTTCGTACCTAGGTCTAAAAAAATCGTTAATATCGTTTCGGCGACATCGAAAACGTCCGCAGATGTGCACCCGTAATAATAATAATACTAATGTATAACACACGACGCGGTATTTTATACGTCGAGTGCGTGATGAATCCGGCAGATTCGTCACGATCCTTCGGTATTCGGCATTATAGGTATTACATTTTTACCCTCGTCTTATTCTTTCGAATTATCGTCGGTGCTCGGCCGCGAAACGAGTATTCGCGGACAATATTATATTATTATATTAGGTATTATTATCGCTCGCCGTAATTTGATACACGTTCACGGTGATTACACGACATGTTATAATATATATTATGCACCTATAAATTCGTATGCCGCCACAGAAGAAGAGATCCTTTGAACAAAGATTTTGCTGCTGCGGCGGCGGCGGCGGCGGCGGCGGAGACATCTGCACGGCCGCTGCCGCCGCCGCCGTCTCGAGAGAGAGGCCGCACACGCTCCCGTGACCAATAGTCGGTCGAAACCGACGACATTTTCTATTATTATTTTCTGCGGAGAAATTGACATTTTTTTTTTCATTTTTATTTCCAATTCGAACACCTGACCCCGGACCGGGGGCATGGCGAATCCGGCGCTCCGCGAATTCCGCCGTTCGACAGTACAACCCCGTATACTCATATTATAAAACTCGCCTCCACGCATCGCCTATTTTCGTACCGTTGTCATTATAGATTTCGGAGGGGTGTATAGCGAAGAAGCTATTATTGTTCAACAACGATGTGTTTTTCGCTCGGAAACAATGAGGAGAGTACGCCGTATGAACGACGGACAAACGCAGAGCCGGGGCCAGTGTTCAACGGGCCCGGCAGTGTTGGAGTTTTCGGTAAGCCGGGCTGGGCGCGTTTGGCGAGCAGAGGGTCGATCAATACACGAGTTCACGGTGTGAAAAACAGACAATAAAAGACCGAGACCTTAAGTTCCCGGCAATAAGGAATGGAAAACCGTCTAGCCGTTGACGAGAGGGTTGCGTAGAAGTACACAAGACCTGAATTATGCAAGACAAATTTAAAATGTACGCTTTGATTGTTTCGCTACTCTAAAATATGCGGAATTTCCGCCCGGCGATACACAACTAGAAACATTTTCTCTTTAGATAGATCACTAACGTTTTTTTTTTCAAAAAATTAAAAAAACTGACAACGAACGACGGTATACAATATCGTCGGTTTTGGTTCTGTTCATTTCCGGGTTATTTCGGCTACAACGGAAAATACGACGACTCTGACCAGTTTATTACCGAGTACCACTCGGAATCGTATTTCGATCGTAGTGATTTATCGTTTATTTCGTTATACAACCCGAATTACCGTGGTTTCTATACCTTTCCAAACATCTGCGTGCCTAAAAAAAAAGCGTCCTACTCACCTTGAGTGCGAAGTACGTCCGGTTTTTCAATAAATTTAATTGTTATAGCGTATACGGCGTATACTTAAGAGTAGGGTTCCATCGGTGACGTGTCACGAGATAAATCCGAAAATATATACTTTATTTAAACCACCGCGGTTTGATATGCGACGGTTTTGTATATGAACAAGAATATCGATATTCCAAAGGGTACGGCGAACCAATATTTGTTCCTTGAACAAAAATCGATTTCGAAATGTATTAACGCGCGGGACTTATCAGCTGCATTGCGGAAAGCGGATCGTTGACGAAACGGAAATCCGAATTGTCCCGACTACCAAATTAAATTGAATTCCACACGATATCGCGCCGTAGTACTCGTACTATAAACTTCTGTTGGCCGGAAACCGTCTACGACATACGGAAATTTCCTTTCGGTCACCGCTTTATATGGGGGCGCTGGCGTTCCGTTTTCGACGGTTTTCGCTTTACCTCTATACTGTACTGCGTTGTATCCCAGACTGGTAATGGTTTACTCGAGTAAAAGTAATTGGAACGCTTTCCAATACGTATTTGTAATAATTTCTACAGATGTATTTAAGTACGCGTTTAAGTATTAATACAAATTTTCTATTATTATACTTACGCGGATATTTCTATTATTAAATACAAAACAATACTTAAAAATGTTAAGTATGGGGATGACTATATTTTGTTATAGTTTCGTACCTACTGTTTACGTGTTTCGAAGTTTAACGGTAATATTTGTGGATAAATATATATATATATATATTATCGCGTTTGTTTGTCACTGTATAATGCGTCCAAAGCGTGTGCAAACGTATAGGTTTGTGCATTTTTTTAAATTTTTTATTGAAATTTATCACTAATCGATTCTTAACGTTTGCGCGCGATATAGGCTTAACGTTTGCAGTGTAGACAGCACACAATAATTCCTTAACGAGTACGGGGATATTAAAAAAAAAAAAAATCATCTTTTACAAGTCTGAGTATAATTGGCCGTAAAAAAAAAAAAATAAAAATAAAAACAAAATTATAATAATAATAAATCTCCTTTGTTTTTGTAGGTATACGTGTACCGACGAAACGGATTGCCACTCGAGTACCGAACATAGTTTTTTTTTTTTTTTTTTTTTTTTTTTGTGGCATCGATGACGGGCCGGGGACTAGCCTTGCGGAAATACTACCGGCCCGCCACCATCGTTTATTAAAACGCAAAAACACATCACAATTATGTACACAACGTAAAATCCCCTTTTCCCCTTCGCGGGGCCACCGAACATAGTTTAATACTATTGAACCCCACGTACACGCCGCACAATACGAGTTTCAACGTACCGAATGATGAATAAAAAAAACGGGCCCCTACCGTTGTTGTTTGTCGGGGTCGGTTATCGAAATGGCAGCTAATTATACCGCCGCCGTGTTTTTTATTGTTGGTTTTAATTAATTAACTCGGATACCCGGTCGGACGGCGCGCGCGTAGCGGTAGGATATCATCGCGATATTATTTACACGAGCCATGTCCGGAAAACGAGGTTTCCGCTATTTTTAAAAACTAAACTTTGATTTTTTTTCCAAAAAAAATTACCCGGTATTTTACACCACGGATTACACCCGTTTTGTGTATTCCCTCCTTGAAGAACTTCGCGCTCCACGTCGTTTCCGCAATTCAACGCGGCCGACATGACTTTACTTCGTCGTCGTTTCCACGACGTTCCCCCTTCTAAATCTTCCTTGAGTTCGGTAAAAATGTGGTAGTTAGAAGGTGCCGAGCCCGGACTGCGAGGTGGACGGGTTAGCACGTCAACGCCAAAGCCTTCGAGAAAGTCGACTCTCAGACAATCGGTATGGGAACGGACATTGTCATGCAGGAGACAAA
Source organism: Tuberolachnus salignus (assembly GCA_956483605.1). Classification (NCBI taxonomy): domain Eukaryota; kingdom Metazoa; phylum Arthropoda; class Insecta; order Hemiptera; family Aphididae; genus Tuberolachnus; species Tuberolachnus salignus. The sequence continues at coordinate 6,247,755 of OY101436.1, read as the reverse complement.
CCATCATGAACATCCACCTCTCCCTTCTTTAAATTCGCGGACTCACGACAAACTTCAATTGGGGGGTTTACTCTTCGTAACAAATAAAATGAATAACAGAACGAATTTCGCACCGAGCGTATTGACGTGCAGAGACGGAGGCAATTTAGACAGATGTACTCGTGTTTAAAAAATCACTGTGTTCGCAGTTTCGAACGTACTGAAAATGATATACCTCTAATTCCCTTCGTTACAAAATATTCTATCGCGCAGTGGTCTCAAAATTGTTTTTATAATTTCTCACTTGCACCTGTGGGGTATAAAACTTTACTTTGACCGCCGATTTCTAGACCGCGGTGCAAAAAAACTCAGGCGAAGCGGGTAAAAATTATTTTTATATAATTTATATAGGGCGTCTAAAAAATAACGCCGGATTTGAATAGGCCATCATTATTGTTTGTTTTTTTTTTTTTTTTTTTTTGACATCTAATGGTTTTGCTATTTTTTGCTACCTGATATCGTTGAGGTTTTGTATTGGCACTTGCTGTTCTTCAGCAGGGGAATACGCGTGTCCGGTGTGGAATAGATCGAAACACGTTACACACAAGAATGTTGCACTTAATAATATGAGCCATAACGGGATTCATCCGACCAACACCGATAAACAAAATATATTTCCTATCGGGAATCGACGCACCTGGAAATAAAAGTGGTGTATCTCCTAGCACAGGCTTAAAAAGAGCAAAACATTTTTAATTATGGCGATACACTAATTCACGAATTTCACTTTGATTTGATAACAAAGTCCGAAATGTCTTGGAACCTATATGAAAAATTCGACGTGTCCTCGACGAACTTGATGGGCCAATGTGTGATCGGGTGATGGTCAATTTCATGGAACGAATGATCGCTTGTAGGGCTAGTACGGAGATCATATGCCCGATAATGTTTTTCGCGTTTAAACCTAAACTTCTCTTGGAGAGAATAGTATGTTTTTTTTTTTTTTTTTTACAAAGAAAAAATTGATTTACAGCAGTTTAAAATCCGGCGTTCTTTTCGAAACACCCTTTATACATTCCCGCCGAAACCATCTGGTTTTTATATTATATGTCCGACGGTTAACGCAATCGGGATGCCTCTTTTTATTTCTTTTTCTTTTTTTTTTTTTAGAAAAAAAGGAAATCTGTCGATGTAATAAGATAGGCTCGCCCGTAAATAAATAAAAAAAATAAATAACGACGTCAATATGGGCCGTGCAATTGTAACTCGACAGAACAGTTCGAATTAACGTCTATGTTTCATGAACGATTCGTATTATGGTACTGCTCACTGTTAGTCATTTGTATCCCTTAACAGGACGCGGGATTCGCTAAAAGCGATATTGTAGAAAAAAATAAAAAAAAAATAGTAACAGAGGAAAACACGAATAGACTACAAATACAATAAGTGAAAAACATCGCAATGATACATCACCGTACAATTTTACACGAATTTGTTCCCAAGACGAAATTTTATTTTATTTTTAAATTCGATATTGACGCGCTAACATAAAAATATTGTTATAATAAAAAAAAAAGCCGCATACGATGTTTACGAAATTATGCATTACTACTAAAGCAGTGAAGTTATTGCTTTGGATAACTTACAACATTGGTTGCGTTATTGCATTCAAATGTATTATCGAATATTGCACTTATAATTATGACATTTTTCTTAGTTTTTACGGCATTTTTTAAAACAACTCGTTTAAACGGATTAATTTTCGACGTTTTTACCGACGAAATAGGCGCGACAAACTATAACGAACCACTTAAATTTGTAATCGGCACACGACTGTTTTAAACATAACGCATTGTCGATAGACGATGGTTGATAATGTTGCTTGTTGAATGACAAGTAAATATAAGAAAAATAAAAAAGCAATAAAGAAAAACGTATTATTATAAATGTTTTTAACTCGAAGATACATTTGTATATTGCTATTTAGTATTCCTTTGAATTTTACAAAAATGATGAAAAACAATGAAAATAAAATAAAATAAATTATCAAAATTGAATTTCATTGCAATAAAAAAAAGAAATCATAAACAAAATTGTATTTTAATTAATATTTAAGCTCACTTAACAATGAATATAAACATCTAAAAAAAAAAAAAAAAAATGCAATTACAATAACTTCACTGCACTAATTAGATTATAATTCGAATTATACAGCGCTGCAACGTTTTGTAACTTCAAATGCACAGTGTGTGTCTATTTTTTAAACATTTTTTAAAACGGCATTTATAAAACGATCAAGTTTTTAATAATCATATTGTAATAATATTATGCAAATAGTCGATTCAAATGCCTTTTGTAATCCAATACGGTTTTACGTAGTATATAAATATAAAATAATATTATTTAAACGTATCGGTGTTGAAAACGCGTCTTTTTTACCACTGAATACGACCGTTTTCCATACCATTTTCAAACGACGAGATGTGTCACCTGTTTCGCCAACAACAATACCTTATATAGGCGAATTACAATACGAATTCACTGGCTGTCCCCCGCGGTTTTGCCCGTGACAAATTTAATGGCCACCCAAACTTAACCGCGTATCCCTTTCCCCTTTACCCCATCGGCATCTCGTTCCATCGGTCCCCCCCACCCCGGCCACCCGTTTCACCCTAACCCCCTAACCTTATTCTAGCCGTCACTGACATTTGCTCATTTACTACATTAACCCATTTACTCGCAAAGTTCTTGCACATCTAATCTTATATTAGTTTGGTGTTTCGTTAGCTTAAATCTCTAGAAACACTAGCTTAGCCTAACCTTCCGGCTATGATGACGAATCGATAAAAACAAAAATGTTTAAAAAATCGGTTAAGTCGTTCTCGGGATTTTCGCTGACATATGAACAAAACTCCTTTTTACATGACAGTATGATAAAATTAAATTATTGAATTTATCTGCACGGATTTTGAATTTTTTCAAAACAATCGGCACAATCAAGACTGATTTTATTTCATTTTATAGACGCTCGAATAATGAGGAATCGTCAAAAAAAAAAAAAAAGGGTACAAAACCGTTTGTTAAATACACGATTATATATTTTTTGTAATAAACACGATGAGTTCGGAAATGAAATTCAGTATTTTTTTCTAACTTTTTAATCCTTCACAAACTATTATATATTTATTAATCAATAAATTCAGGAATATTCAAATCACGATCATGGATTTTATAATCCATAACGTAATAATATACTGTTCTGAAGTGAAGTGGTGTAATTGTGTGATATTTTGGTGTCTTTATCAGTACGGAAACTATATTATTATACCCGGTTGTTGGTAAGACATAAATTGATTTCGTGCCAAAACCCCTCGTTTCGAACCAGTTATGTTAAAAAAAGGGTTGTAATCGGGGATTGGAAGTTGCAGTACTAAAGAATTTAATTTTTAGCGCTTTAATATGCACATAGAAACACCAAAATAAGCGTAAAAAATAGCACTGAAATTTGAAAAATAAAAAAATTCATTGCTAACCGATAACTAACGTCTTTATCTGTTTGTCGGCTAACAAGATTTATGATCACTACAGCCGGTCTAGGAAGGAAACTAGACATAATTTCGTAAAATAAATGAAATAAAACGTAAAAAATAATTTTTATCGTATTAAAATCGTGTTTAGAACTGTCGAGGCCCGGGAACAAAAGAACACGATTCGGCCAATTATTATGAATTGTAAATTAAATTATAATCAGCAAATACAATCACCAGTCAATACTAAATATTAATGTAAACAATATATTTTGAATGTGAGTGTTATTCGCAATTTTAATAACTTTTTGCTTTTTTTTTTTTGTCTTGCCTTTTGTCCTGCAAATGCATCGATAACTTCCTCGAAATTAGTGTTTGCAGGGTATGCCATTTTCACTGGATAAGATTCCTAAGGTATCCGATTTTGCTTAGACCTAGTACTTTTGGCTATGTATGTAATATTTTTTGGTGTTCTTCTAATCTAAGGATTAATGAAAATTAAAAGAATAATTAAATCCAGTAGGCGGACCCCTCCGAGTATAGTATACGACGTATTCGTATATCGTATAAACGATTCTCGACACGTCCCGGCCGTCCGGCGTACTCGTAAGTCGCTCCCGTCGCTGTACACTCTAAATCAGGGGTGTCCAATCTTTTGCGAAGACCGAGCCACGCTAAATAAGTGGAAGCAGTTGTGGGCCACGTACATTTTTATAATAATACATTTGATTTTTAATTATACAATGACACAATATTACTAGATTTTGTAACCGAGTGGGCATTTTAATATTAAATTATTGAGATAAATGACGTTATATCAATTTTAAAATTTTTTTTTTTGTTTTCGAAAATATCCTTGATAAGAGTCTATTTTGACTGCATGTTTTTTTGCAAATAATGTCTTTTTAAATTATAATCTTTAAAAACTGAAATGGTTTCCTAACAAATTAGACATAATGCCCCATTTTCAGTTTCTATAAAAAAAAAGTATTCATCGAGTTTTCGTTGAACACTCTTCTTTCAGCTGTGAGTTTTTTTTTTTTTACTTTAGGACTAAATTTATGGGACGACGATATTTGTTTATTAATAAAGTTAAAAAATAAAAATAAATAATAGTAATACTGAGCACAAACACCATCAAAACAAAACGTCAACTAAACGACGGTCGGACAGTATTTGATTTTCAATATATATCTATAATTATAATTATAGATATATACCATTGATAAACGACATAGGCTCGTGACCGTCACTCCAACAATATATGATATTCTCTCGTATTCGGCCATCTGGCCCAACCGTCTAATCGCCTGAGCTATCGCTATCGTTGTAATGACGGTAATAACATTCGGTCGTATGCCATTTAATCATTATATAAACCATTAGGGTAATATATGTGGGTTTTATTTTTAATAATTTTTTCCTTGCCGTACGCGGATACGTGAATTATATGGTTTCGGAATTTGCGTTGGGGTATCAAAATCTATCGCGGGCCGCGGGTTGGGCACCCCTGCTCTAATGTATACGGCACAATAATAATGACGATAAGAATAATGATAACGATAAGAGTAATGATAAGGACTACGCGGCTCGAGGAAGTCCACGGGCACCGCACTCTATGACGAAACGCTTTTTTACGCTCGTGTACACAAAATAAACCATTGTCGGACTCGAGTGACTGTATGAAGTATGTATATACACGCATTATACAACTCGAATGTTTTTCGAGTGTTTACCGTTTAATTTTTTTTTTTTTTTTTTTTAATAACAACTACACGGTGCTGAAGAGCTCGGGCACGCGTTTTTCCCGACGACAACGACAATAATATTATGTACAATGTACACACGACAATAATGTACGAACAATTATTTTTATATAAGCGTATAGTCTTTAAAATTGTACGCGACAGTAGATTTCGCATCGAAACGTTTATGTTTTTATTATTATTTTTCTATTACAAAATACGATCCGTGTCAATAATTCTCCGAAATCATAATTGTTATTATAACCTATAAATGTACTTGATATAATATACTCGTTAATAAATGGAAAACTCCATGAGGGTAACATTTAAATGTTCGAATATATATATATATATATATATATATATATATATATATATATATATATATATATATATATATATATATATATATAGGACCAGTTCTTCTATATGCTTGTGAAACATGGCCAACGACCAAAGGAGATCAAGACAAAATAGCGATCTTTGAAAGACGAATATTAAGAAGAATATATGGGCCAAAACGAAATAATATCACACAACAATATGAAAGTGGAAGCAACATAGAATTACAACAACTATATAAAGAACCGAACATAGTAGCAGTACTACAATATAGAAGAATCGGATGGGCCGGCCACGTATGGAGGTCATAAAGCCTAATGAAAACGGTATTAAAATGGAAACTCCTAGGGAAAAGACCACTAGGGAGACCAAAACAAAGATGGATAGACAAAGTAAAAAAGACTTTGGAAGAATTTGGAATACAAGATATGGAAGTAGTAGCTCAGGATAGAGACAGGTGGAAGCAGCAAATTTGTGTTGCGGTTATGGGCAACATAAAGGCTCAATGGCCTTTAAAAACCGGAGAAGAAGAGAGAGAGAGATATATATGGGACCCGCGTTGAGACTTATCTAGATAATATATTTTTTTTATCTTTTATTTTATCTAGACGGAAATTTCGAATATCTATGTGAAGTTCATCACTATATCGGTCTAACATATAACAGTTTTGATATTAAAAGCTAATTTTTGGCGCTATATAAAAATAACGTTACCATTTGATATTTTTTCGTTTAATTTTCTAAGCGCGTCGATATTACCGTACTATTTATATTAACACCTAGGTAAATTATTCATCTTCTGAAATTTAAAAGATTTCCTAATTCCGGATCAGATTGATCTATACGTTTCGTCGGGATAAAACCGTACAGCTTTCGACTTTTGGTTCGTTTAATACGATATTATTCTATATCGCGGCTATAGGGAAATAACTAAAATTCGATAATAACACGAATTTTAGTTACGTTCGAAAATAATTCGTCTCACGGCTAGGCAAACGAATTTTTTATAAAATATTTTAAACGATTGTAATATATATATATATATATATACAAACAAATGCGTTACCTTTAATTAAAAGGACGCATACGAAATCCGAGTAGGACTCACTTGATTTTGGTTTTAGAGGAAAATCGTCAATTATAAAATTAAAATCGAACAATATTCAAAGTGCAAGACGGTGCGTTTCTACAAAAAAAAAAATAATAAAAAATTAGTTTCTCGAAAAGTTATTTAGGTCGTTTAAAAATGCCGAAACGGTCGTTATTTCTAAACGGTTTATACTTAACATTATATTCAGAATAATGTAAAATAAAAAAAAAAAAAACAAAAAAACGCACCGTCACGTGCTCTGAAATATTGTCGTCTTTTATTTTTTTTTTTTTGTAATCGGCGATTTAACTCTAAAAACCTAAATTCAAGTGAGTTTTACTGTGACTGCGTGTGCGTGTTTTTGTGGTAATGTCCACGGCCGTTGGACAGACATTGACGGAAATTGCCGTTGTGACGTCCTCTAAAAAACGTAATATATATATATATTGACACGGAAAGACGGATGACGAATTATTATTGTTACGCGGGGTGGAATGGCTCTGTTTTTTTTTTTTTTTTTTTTTTTTAACCCGCTTACTATAATTGTACAATAATATACTATACGATCATCTCCGGGGCGTCCGACGCCGATCTCGATAATACCCCGAAACTACGAGTCACCGACATTCTGGGTCGTCTCGTCGAGACCGAACACGTATATTGTTAATTCCCGCGAGACGTTACCAGTACACTATAATAGTAATAATATAATGTACACCGCAGTGGGTAAAACGCGATAATCCGATCGTAGAGGGCACGAATTCCCGTGGACGGACGGCCACCGCATATTCGGACCGTCGACGTGGAGGTGGCTTACATATAAACAGTAAAGTATTATTCGTATAAAACCGAACAATTTACTCGTACGTAGTCGTCGCCCGTCAACCGGACGTGTGTTATACACGTACACAATTATGGTATTTTATTAAAAAAAAAACGTCGAACGTAGAAATGGATACGTTTACCATCACGACGACGACGACGACGACGACGACGACCACCACCACCACCAGGGTTTACCGGACAATTGATTCTGTTAGACTGGGAAATTATCGGTAAAAATAACCTCCCGCCCTTCCCATCAGACGATTATTTTCGGCATTTAAAAAATGGTTGCCCCCGACGTGTAGAAATAGCGCGTCTATAGTACACAGAAGGGGAACGATTACTGTTTAAAAGTAATTTAACAATTTTAAGTAGATTGTATTTTTTTAATTTGTCATGGACGAAAACAATGGTAATAACATTGCATATAACACAAATGATGATCGTCCGCCTCGAAATAACGGCGGAGGAACAATTTACAAAAAAAAAAATACTTGACCGTGTGGCGTGTAATGGTGGATGACGACTTTATTATCGCAAAATAATAACTTTATAATAATAATATGGTCTTTCACAGCGACAAATAATAACAATGATGACAGCAACGACAATAATATAATCATTTCACAACGATGCAATTTCCATTGCTCCCTTAACAAACCATCAGAAACATTATTTATTTAACCATTTTTAACGAAAAACGCTCTAGGGCTTAGGGCTTGCATTCAATCCGTCAATAATCCTATCTGATTTCGGACAAGTAGTATCCGTGTAACTTCCGAAGTCGTTTGGCTAATCAACCGCGGGGTGCAGATTTCGTCTCGCTCAGTCGTGATGGGGAAACGCGTACGAAATCCACGGTTGGGGCCTGATTATACGGATCCCAATACAGAAATTGGAAAATGGATTTTCGGCAAATTCCAATGTAACCCAATGCCAATTATTATCGTTTACATTGAAAATATTGCGTTTATAATTTTATTATACGTATTGGTTTTGTTTGGTTTTTCCTTTTTCCTCCCCCCCTTAGTGTTTAATACTAATAATATAGTCGCGTCCACGACGCGGTCCCCTCTACTATTTTACGCCAGATGTGACGTTTCGGCCGTGTAGACAAAACGTCGAGGGGAATCGGTATAGCTAAAAAAAAAATCAAGAAAATTGTACATTTGAGGGCGACCACGTACATGCCCCCGCACACGTCCAAAGGACGTTTTTGTCGCCGCTTTAACTTATTTAAAAAAAAAAAAAAAAAAAAAACCCTACGCCACCGCCGTCGACGGGCATGCGCGCAACGCGCTCATTGTTATTTTTACAATAATTATTATTGTTATTTTTTTATTATTATAATCGTTTTCAATACGATATCGTTTCGCCGGCAAGGCGGGTCCGGTATAATATTACCTATACTGTAGCGCACGTATAACGCGTTTGGCATTCGGTCCTGCCGGAGACTGCGTTGGCGTCGGTGGCGCCTCCGACTATATACAACAGCGCACACGACATTGTAATAATGATAATATTATTATGCATTAAACGCGTATCCGCTTCGAGACAGAAAGAGAAAGATAAAGACAGAGATAAAAAAAAAATATATATATATATATATATATATGTATATATAGAGAGAGAGAAAGAGAGACAGAGGCGGAGACGCGGGACACAATATTAAAGTCTCCCGCGATTAAATAACGACGTTTATTCGAGTTTTTGCGATTTTCAAATAATATTACATTATTATCGCGGGAACAACGCCAACTATTTTCGTTATTATTATTATTTTTTTTTTCTTCCTTAGTACCTACTGGTACACACGAGTGCTGTAAAAAAAAAATTATTGTCGGCCGCGATATTACATAAACATTATTACGACCGTCCAGCACAAGATTGTGACTACTAAAAAAAAAAAAATGAAAATCTAAATAACCCTGTAATAAATTACAATACGATTTCAATTGAATTTCGCAATGGAAAATAGTTACATTAAAAAAAAATTCTATTATAATTATTGATCTCAGTAAATTTTTATTTTAATTGTTGTTGTATTAAACTGGACAGTCGATTAGATAATATACCGGTTGATCGGAATTTTATGTTACAGACACTTGCTGCTCATATAAATGCGAACAATTGAGAAAACCGTACAATAAAAAAGTCTATTTTAATACTATAATCTAAAACTATATGTATGTGGGCGTTAAACGTTTTAGACGCCTTTATAGGGGACATTTTGGTGGTCAAATTTTACAATTCTAATGAGAACGTATATTTATTCTTTGGGTAAAGGTATTTTTTATAAAGAATTATAGCGGACAATAAACTCTTTGCTTGCGACCCGAGAGCGATTGTAAATTCTTAAAAAAAAAAAACCATATGGCACGCTCGTCAAACACAACAACAATGCGGGGAGGCCTTCTTCAATATCTCGGAGAAAATTTGCAAGAACGGTAAAATCTCGATCCGAAAAAATCTACGAGGACGTTATTATTATTTTTTTAGCCGTTTAATAATAAAATAACGAATTTATTGCAAGGCTTAGGATCAAACTAAGTGATATTCGTATTTTTATTTTTTAATATCTTAATTCGCCGGTCGTTAATGGTTTAGTAATGGATTGTCGTTTTTCATACCAATAACGGATCACTTGAAATAATCGAGTTATAAAAAAAAAAAAAAAAAAACGCGGCTATACATTCTGCATTACACTTAACGTTTATATGATCATAATTATAATATTATTATCCGGGCGGCCTATAATATCCGAACGACAATATTATTTTTTCTCCTTTCACGTATCCACCTGGCTATACCGTATCCTCTCATTCCTAACGACGAATAATATAAATGCAAATTTCCGATACATTAAGTGAATTTCGTTATGACGATAGTCCTGATTTAGTGGAAAATATAATATCGTAATGTTTGTTTTACGACGTCTAGTGCACCGTAATCCACTTACGGTATTATATACAATGTGTACTTACGGATTTTATAATCTCCGCCCTATACACTATACTGCCGCGATAAACGCGGTAAAAAAGAAGAAGAAAAAATTTAAAAAAAAAAAAAAAATATATTAATTTTTTTATATTACCCCGTTCGCCAGCCAGCTATAGGCGGTAATAATAATAATAATAATATAATCGTATACACGATTATAGTGTATTATTATGCCAAAGTGTCGTCGTTGATCAGTCGAGTTGTTCGGCTTAAATTATTCGAACGGTTTATACGTTTTTTTTTTTTTTTAAATTCTATAATAAAAATTTGTGTTTTAACTGTCGTGCCGTTCGGCAGAGTAATTTCCGCACGACTGTATTAAAATTATTAAGCGGCGGACGTTTCAACGGAGAGTTGTTTTATTATTATTATTATTTCTTTTTTATTTTTTATCATCAACGACTCTATTTTATACTATAAAATATGAATATGCGATAACCGCACGTCAATAATAATAAACCGATCATTTTGTCGGCGCGATGACACCGGTTTGCGTAAGGTATTTTTTTTTTTTTTTTTTTTTTTCGTACTTTCGCAGTTTTTCCCGTATTTATACAAAAAAAAAAAAAAAAAAAACAATTTATATTATAGGAATTTTATTCGCCCGGCCGTACGTAAAACAAGTGGAAACATTTTATTGGCTCGTTAACAATTGATATACTGTTCAATATATTGTAATATAAATATATATATATGTATAAAAAAAAATATGCGGTTTCGTAACTATTCGAAGACGTTTTAATGCGTTTTAAACCGAAAAATATTATTTGTAATACCACAACCGGACGATACACCGAAGTGATTTTTAAATTCAATACGAGCTAGTTGGACGGGATTATTACAATTACGCCTTAAGAGGACGGCCATTTACCGTCTCTGTGTAAAATTTAAAGGGCGGCGACACTCCGGAGGACAAGGCGATGGCATGTTTTTTTTTGAAAAGTTAGTCATTTAAAAATGTCGGAACAGTCGTTATTTATATTTTCTACACGGCGTATGTCGACCGTTACAATATTTGAAATAATGAAAAAAAACGCATCGTATTTCTTACCCTCCGGTAATATTGATCCCTTTTTAATTTTATAACAGGCGTTTTTATGGTAAAACCAAAATTATGCGAGTTCCGTGCAGTCTGCGTAAGCATGTTTTTGCTGTATTGCCCGTTAGATATCCCAAGACGGCAAAATATGGTTAATAGATTTTTAGTGAATATTTTTGTTTTTGTCATTACCGAGCACTCGCGACCACGCGAAGAAGAATTATCACGAAAACCTGGCACAACTCCCATATTTTTTCTTTATTATTTTTTTTTTTTTCTTTTCTTTAATTATCCGGTATACGAATAAAATTATTTTTTAAAACGACTCTGATCGACTTTGATAGGTACACTATATATATATTATATCACTCGGGCAGATCGCATATTATACCCACGTTTGGTTTCAACGACACGGGGACAAAAAAAAAAAAAAAAAATCTCTACATAGATGCCGCCGAGACTATATTATAATATGTATATATATATATATATATATAAATAAGTGTCCGCATAATTATGCATTCGAAAATGTTTTTTTTTTTTTTATTGCACGTACGAAAATGTAATATTCTTTTACTTAATTAAATATATCGTATACATAATACTGCAGTATAGGTAGGCGGTACGTCTAAAAAAAAAAAAAAACAGAATAAAAAACCGTCTACAAGAATATTAGCGTTTTAACATTTACGATGCTAATGACATCACGTGAGTTTAAAATACAACCCTCATTATATACATGACTTAATAAAACGTAAAATGTTTTTTAGCATATTATAACGTTATGTAGACGGCGAAAAGTTATTTGCTTGGCGTATGTAAAATATTTTAATCCATTACCGCCACATCGCCCCCACCACCGTATACATATAATGCCGTTGACGAGTTGTATTATTATTATTTGTGTACGAGAACATCGGGAAACACTTTGCGTGACACGTATTGTATAAAACGCGAAAATATTGTAAATTATTAAAATATTATCGACCAAAGTGACGTAGAGAGAGGAACTCGGTGGTAAAGAAGCTGAAAAACTACAAATAGACCTACACCAATCAGTAAAAAGAAATTCCTGGATTATTCCTCCGTGGAAAATGCACATCGATATTAACTTAGATATATCAGAATATATAAAAAAAAATAGACACGAGCCCATGCATGCATAGCATGTACCTCTTCAATAACACAACGCAAAAATACCTTAGTTATAATCACATCTATACCGACGCAACTAAAATAGAGAATACCGTCGCGATAGCAATAGAAACAGAAAATTCAACCTCCTCTTATAAACAATTTCCTGAATGTTCTATATTTACAGCCGTAACACTAGCTATATACAAAGCAGTAAAGTACATAATTAAAAATAACAAATAGCAATTATCTTATACTAAGTGACTCTCTCAGCAGCCTCTTAAGTATTCATAATGCTATAAATCCTACCGAAATATCCAAACCTATCCAAGGAAAAATACATATGAAGCACGTCAAAAAGGGATAAATATATCCTTTATATGGATACCTGGGCACAGTGGAATTGAGGGCAATGAAACAGCTAGACACCCCAATTTTAGAATTAACTACATACGAGGACACAATGATCCACATCAAAAAGGACCTTTACTTTAAATGGTATAAGCGCTGGTTAAAACAGAGTACAAAACAAAACCCTGGTCTTAAAAGGAAAGAGGAAACGATCATAAATCGCCTCCGTATAGGACATACATTCCTAACACACAATTATCTTCTTTTTTTTTTTTTTTTGGAGGTATCGCAACCTACGGGGGAACTCTACTCGACAGGGCAATCCTTCCCCCGTAGGGCGCATCGTTTATTAAGAAACAAATTCTTAGCAAATTGTATGTTCTTACTTGCTAAAGCTTACAAACAAATGGTCTTAATTCTACGGTTTATATTTACAATTTACAGCTTACAACGATATATACACGAAATTTACAACTTAGTTTTAGTTTTATAGCTTATAGCCACTCTCTGGCGTTGGCGCTCCTTTTCCTCTCTCGTCTTCAGCACCCCCTTGATGAACTGAATCGTCGTTTCTCAGTTCATCGAGCTCTCCAGCATTGTTTTCTCCGCCGTTTCCGGGTTGAAGGCGTTACCGTTGTTCGTCTCCAGCTCCCTTCGTCGCCTCCACCATCGGTCGCAGTGGAAGAAGGCGTGGTCCACGGGAGCCTGGCAGTCGTGGCACTCCGGGGTGCCCAGCCTACCAACCCTATGCAGATACTGGCCGAAGTAGCCGTGACCCGATAGGAATTGGGTGAGATGGTAGTCGGTGTTGCCCAACTTCCTGGACACCCATGGCGCCACCTTCGGGATCAGTCTTCGGGTCCAGGCGCCAACACACAATTACCTAATGGCCAGAAACGATCTAGCCGGTGTGTGATTCATGCGGCGTAGAAAATACAGTAAAACGTATAAATAACCGAATGCAGAATGTTTGAAGAAGCACGGAATAGATATAACGTACCGGGCTTACTAGGCGAAGTCTTACAGCCGGATCTACGGGCAAACAGAAACATAATACATTTCCTAAAAGATATCAAACTGTACCACCGCGTATAAATGTAATAACAATAAATGTAACCATTGTAATTGTGTACTAATAGCCTTGGTAGCCGAGGTACATTAGTTCAGATAAAAATAAAAAAATATTTAAAAAAACATATTTTGCTGTACTGTCCGCAAGAATGACAGGGAAGGCAAGCAAATTCCACGGCTTCTTATAAATATTCGACAACAACCAGTTACCACATTTATGATATTATACAGTGTAAAACGAACATTAAATAATAATAATAATAAAATTGTAATTGATAGTGTTGTTTGATGACTCAATCACGTTATAAAAAATCGCATGGGTACACGCCTAATAACTTCGCGGGAAAGAATTTTAAAAATTAATACGGTAATTTATGAATCGAATGCAATAAAAAAAAAAATAAATAAATAAATAAATAAATAAATAACGTATAATAACTATACGATTTATTATAATTTTATGTTTCCCGTCGTCTCTCGTCCGTGGAATATAATATTCGACAAAACACTAAAAATAGCATTACGTCGAGAATGCGTCGGCCATGTAGTGATTTTTAATATTTTTTTTTTTTTTTAATTTTTATCGGCGCCGGTATACCAGTTTACATTTATTTCGCAATAATAATAATCAAAGGTGTTCGATTGACTAATGAACAAGTTAATGTTAAATATAAAAGTTAATTTTTTTTTTTATATACTTTTCAGCTTACCGGTTTATTATTTTGATCGTTGACTTGATAATAACTGGATTAGTTATAAGTTTCCGTTACATAAGCTTGAGTTTTTACGGTTAATTACTAAAAAAAAAAAAAAAATCAAGTTCGGTTCAACGAGTTGAAGACGAATGATATTTTTCGAAATTCAGTTATAATTCGATTTATTGTTACTGCATTGCATAGCATTACAAAGGTCTGATATTACGATGTCGGCAAGTATATATAGCTGTACATAAATAACAAATGTAAATAGTAAAAAAACTGTCGAGTATTTCCAGGCACTTTGTTGATTGATTTTCTGTTGATTTTTCATAGTAAAAAAAAAAAAAAAAAAAAAAAAATAAACACCGCGTCGAGATAAATATATTCTGTTGGCCGTTTAACATTTAACCCGTCCGAATCTTGTTAATTATCGTGTACCGTTGACTCGGATGATTATATTGTTATTGCTGTTATCATTGTTATCGTGTAAAAATCGTTCCGCGCCATCTACCGGCGAATACAAAGCCGGGCGGTCCGGCGACACCCGGCCTAACCGATTTTACGTTGTGTTTACCGTACTCTCTGTAAACGCACACGGCGGACCGCGGGACCGCCGACGATAATTCAATACCAATTGTGCGGGGGATGGGGGGGGGGTGGCGAGCGTAAGAAAGGAAATTATTACCGATGTCGTATAAATTGATGTTGATGTGGGACGGCGGAGGGAGACAGCTGCCGCCGGCCGTCGGGCCACCCTATAACGCGTACGCACGGCACTTACGATTGATTTGGTTTTATTTTTTTTTTTTTTTTTTTTTTTATATCCATCGCGCGTCATTATAATAATATTATAGCGAGACCGAGGGAATTATTATTAACAGTGTTGTTGGAAAGCGTCCGGGCCCGGCGCGTAGCGGGTCGTCTCCCGTAAATAATAATAAACGCCGCGCCGCCGGGGGAACGACGCACGGCGACGTCGCGCGGTTTTCGTCCGCGTTATGTCGAAAAATTTTGACAGCCGTTCCCGGCGCGGCCGCGCCACGAGGAATTCCCGCGGCGCGCACTGACAAAAAAAAAGAGAGAGAGACCGGTACCCGGCCGCCCGGCCGCCCGCCGACCTCGCCGGTATCGTCCCGGTGCCCGTGTATTATGCGCACACGCGGACGGCATCCAGTCGACCGGCATCGGACTGGATATTATCCCTTTTGTGTTTACTCGTCCGGAATCGATCTCGCCAAACATTGATGGATGTTTTTTAATTGCACGTCAAACGGAGATTCTCGGCGGGTCCGTCTGAATGCGTGTGCGCGACCCGCAACAATGATATTATTATCGCGATGTTATTGACATTTAATACGGACGCCTGTTACGTATCGCGCGTGCGACAGATAGAACCGCCGCCACGTACCGCCGCACACAGATTACGGATAATTTAATAAAATACATAAAAAAAAAAAAAATAATAATAATATTCCGGTAAAATATACCGGACAGGGGCTCGCGGTTCGTGAAAATCTCGCGTATCGCACGCGTAAACGCTGCGGATTATCCGGCCGGCCGGTACGTTCCGCGAACCGTTTTTTTACCGGATTGCGAACAATTTAATAAAATACAAGAACGAAAAAAAAAACACGACGGTACGATTGGTTTTTGGGATAGAATCGGTAGTCCTTGAACATTTCGAAGTTTCGGTGTTTTAAATATCCATATATATATATATATATTGTCCTCGGTCGGCACGAGTGTATTGTGCCGGACTGGGTAGTACGACTCAAAACTATATAAAGGCGAAGTCACCGTTCGACTGACGGCTGCTCAGTGGATGTTGAATGGAAAAAGGTTTGAAGACAATAAAGAACACTTGTAAACACTTACAGTTACTCTGCCCATACATCCAGTCGACACGAAGTCTAAACTAAGTCTAAAAAATTATGGCAAACCATATCCGTATGTATAGCTAACTCGATAGTAAAAGCTAGCGAATGTAAAAATCATTTACTTCAAGTGAATACTAACTAAATAGTCGTAACACCTAATCATAAAAAAAATGTATATATTTAAACACGTCGTAACCATAAAAAGAGTTACTCGATATATTGTGCACACACTATGTAAAAAGTAGTGATCACGGTTTAGCCTGATTACTACACGAGGATAAACTACTTTAATTAGTTAAACGGATCTCGCGTTTCGGATCTCCGTTCAGAAGCGTTTTTTATTCGCAATGATTTACCGTTGCACATTCAGTATTTAAACTAAAATTACCTTTTCCGCCTACAAACCGTAGTCTTACTCGTACCGCGATGTATACGCGTCCACGCCCGGTGTTTACCAGGGTACGGAAATTAAATTTTGTTGTTCTTTTTCGTATTTATCCGCACCACATACCGGTTGGAAAACCGTTGAAAACGATTCCACTCAATAACGCCGTGGCCTATCGTTTTTACTATTTATTTACTTTTTTTTTTTATGAGAGTATTTACATATTATACGAGTATCCGGGCAGATCGATTTTTATTATCCGAATAGATAACGCTTAAAAAGTTGTGGGTCGGTTTTGATAATCGAGTCAAACAGATATGTTCGGCGATAGTACCTATGGGTAGTTATTAGTTATAGAATATGAGATTGATTTTGATTTTCCCCGCCGCCGGAGATGCGCGTTTTGAACTATTTTCGTTTTTTTTTTTTTTTTTAATAAATAATTTACTTTTTCCGATAATAGCGAGGAAATAGATAACCGACCGTACGAAATTTAAATCGAATTCAAAATCGAGATCATGTACAACGCTATCAATGCAGGCATATTATTGGCACGTTTTTATTGACTGTTTTCATCGAAAACTAAACACCGGTCCGTTGCGCGGTTCATTCTTTATCCGACGGTATCGAAATAACAAAAAAAAATAAAAAAAAATAATAATAATATGTTTAAATATTTTTTTAACGATTTTATGGTACTAGCCCGAGGGACATGCAACGATCGGCTAGACGACCACCGCAACACACACGCCGTGATGTTTTCCCGCCGCAAACGAATTCTTCAGACAATAATAAATAATAATAATAATAAATGCAATTGTACGGGGTAGGTAATATAAATGATTATGGCCATAGGGTGAAACGAGAAAAATTTAATTTTTGCCGATACGTATTTACGTAAGCAACGCTGTTGGATAAAAAAAAAAATAAAAAAATAATATTAATAATAATAATAATAAAAGTAATAACAATAACGTCTTAAGAGGGTCGACCGGTCGGGAACGAATTTATTATTAGGAAAGTATTATTATTTTCTCGTTCGCCTATAGTCCTACCCCCGTCCCCGGGGGCGAAATCGTATATTACACATCACGTGTTTACCGATAAAAAGTATTATTTATCTATGTATATACATATATATATATATATATATATATATATATATATATATATATATAGAGAGAGAGAAAATAACATAATATTACACCGTACCGGCTACAGTCGGTTATATTTTCACCATAATATCCAATTTACCGTGTCTCAAACGTAAACCCGACTCCGTACCGCATGTTGTGTTTTTCGTGTAATATATTATTTTTTTTTTTTTATATATATATATATTATTATTGTTATGATTAAAATATGGTAATGATCGGGATTACGGGGTACGCTGCGGGAGGGACGCCCGCGGTTAATTACACGGTTTATACGTACAATATAAGGGTGAAAAAGCGACTTCGCAGTTGATCCGCCGACGAGAGATATCGAACGGTAATAATATTAACAACTCCGAAAAACCCGCGAAACACAACGGAAATCACTTCGCAGTGTAAATGTCGGCGTGTTTTGATAATAATGAAAAAAAAACCGAAAACCGTTGGAAAGACTCCGCGGTATCTGACCGTCACAACACACCTAATGTCTAACCACCACCACCCCCCAGTCAGGTTTCCGCAAAGACGGTTCGCCGTATATCGGATCGGTCCGGTAATATAGTTTTTAAACGAGTCGACACACACGTGCAAATCAGGCTTACGGCGTTCGCGTAAAGTACCGGACGCGACTACGCATTTTTCAAACAAACCGTTTGGAATGATTTCGGTCTCAACGCGTTTTTGATTACGATCTAATACGTTTGCACGGGAAATATATTGTAAATCGGCCGCATCGACTCGATCGTTAACCGACTAAATCCGGGAGGTTTATAGCCGGGAGAGGCGGCGGGCGTCGCTCAAGAGAAGTCCTCTTTAACGTGCCGGTCAACAGGTACGCCGGTACGCCGAAGCCATTCAATCGAATCGAAATAATTATTTACTTGTTTGAACGCGATCGGTTTATCGATTTGTCAACGTAAAATTCGATTGAACATATTTTGCAGTTTGCAATGCGACGAAACAATAACCGTGGGGCTTAAAGTGTATCTTAAGCGAAAGCGTTAACGTCAACCGCGCCGACCGCAGAATTGTTTGCGGGAAAAACCCAACATTTCGGGGGGGGGGGGTTTACGACGATATTCGTTACCCCGGTGTTTAACCCGTTGCCCACTAGTTTTCAGGATAAAATAATAATAATAATAAATAAAAAAATGGACTCCACTTCTCCGGCCGGGGTATTGAATTCACAGACGGGCGCGGCGCACCCTTGGCACGATAAGGTGCGACAGCCGGCTTCGCGTGCGCTAATAATACACGTCTCGTTAGCCAGGACCACCGTTTGTTTTTCGTTCGGTAAAAAATATACCTATAACAACACGTAACGATATTATTATATTTATTGTATTACAATATAATAACATCGACCCCGCCGCATAATAATAATAATAATATAGCGTTTCTGGTGACGACTCACGCGATTTCCGGCCAATTATAACGTTCCATACGGACCTACAATGTACGCGTATCGTAATAATAATACGACTGTATTTATAATATTGTATAGTTGGGTACCGGAGGGAAACAACCGGCTGGAAACCGCCGAGGTGCGTGCGGCATAAATACGGAATCCAAATAAATAACAAAAAAAATATATAAAAAAAAAAAAAAAAAAAACGGAAATAAAAGGCGGTGTCGTGCGAATTTTCCGGGCGTATACGAGGACGGGTCCGGTCCGAAGGACTACTATAATTTACGCGCGACAGCCCGATGACGGATATTCGGGCACGCAGAAATCCGACGTGTTTGTAATATACGTGAACATATTCGGTGCGTGCGTCCGTTCGCTATTTTTAATAATAATAATAATATTTATATTCGAAACGGCGGCCGTATAATATCACGTGAACACGGTTGAAATATTTAAAAAAAAAAAACCCATCGACCAAAGGTCCGCAATGTCGGCTACGGACAAGGCGCCCGCGTACCCGCCCGTGTAATTATATTAAAAATATTTAATATTTTACCTCGAAAATATCCGATAAACATGAGGCTCTTGTGCCGAGAAAACGAAAATCTGACTTACAATATTCCAATATACGAACCCTATCGTCTTGCAGGTTGGTTATTAGGTTATCCGATCAAATCCAGTGTCCTATTTAATAGTATTTTTTTCCCGCATCATAATTCACGTGTATACCAAGTTCAGTTAAAATAGCTCCGTGTCAACCAAATCAAATGACAACGTGTCCTAATACTTATGGGTATAGACGTTCGTTTTTCTTCTACAAATAGTATTTAATTCGATTTTTCTTTTTAACCAAGGCGATTTTTATAATAAAAAATTTCAACCACATGTTCAAGTAGCAATCCATATAAAATGGAAAATGAATAGAACTGCTCTTAAGTATACTAGTTACATTGAGGTCCTTGGCTACTAGGGAAAAAATATGACTATTACCACTTTACCGAGCTCCACTCGGAAACGTTTCTCGATGCGATTATTGCGATTATTTATCGTTGTTTTATGCATATTAACTAAATTACCCTAAATCCTTTTACACATCCCAGCTACAGCAATGACCCGCCGGCCATCACGGATGCATGTTTCTAAGCATTAAGCATGTCCGGTTTTTTTTTTTTTTTTTTGGTTTATCCTTTATGAATCGATATAGAAGAAAAAACCCTTATTATTCTCTCTTATAATTTTATCCATTTTAAGATGCGATATAACAAACACACGACTAATTTTAATTGCAATATCGTTATCGAAGATAATTTTAATTAAGAACAGTATTCAGTTCAGGTTAAGTTTTATTTTATTTTTTTTTATACGAAGTTGAATTAATCGTATTTCCCTATAACCTTTTTGGCAAAATGTTTAAAAATATGCAAATCGGTTCGGAGATAAAATCAAGTATCATTTTTAACGTAAACGAATATCGGTCGTCTTTACGGTGGTTTTTGTATTCATTATGCGTATATACACTTTTGCGTTTGTCGTTCATCGAGACAAATAACTTAAATAAATTTATCCAAAATCCGTTTTATTTTTTTTTTGATTGTATACATTTAAAAAATAGTGGATCACAAAGACAGTGTTGGTTTACTGTGGCCCTTTTTTGTGTTGAGAAATAATATAAAAAACATATTTGACAGCAAAGAGAACATAATATATATACTCTATAATACCCACGTATAAAAAAATCAAGAAGAATAAAATACACCTCGGGTCTTGAGATTTATACTTCAAAATTCATTGAATTCATGGGATTTTAGTTTTTTTTTTTAAAAAAAAACCTCACCGAATACCGTCGACAGTTTATTAATTTTAAGCAATTTCAGAAATTTTAATATCGGATATTATAAACAACACAATAAATAAAAATAAAATAAAAATTCTAACATGGGAAATTTTTATTCTGCCGAAATATTATATTATCATATACCCCAGTTACAACAAAATAATACGTATAATTCATTTTTAACGAATTTTTCATGGTTAGTAGTCCGTCCGGTAAGCGTGCAGTATTAATCCTCGCCCAGACGATAAATTTCAATGATTTGTATACTGAAATTCGTTATAAGTTTCCGGATTCCTGTACGTGTATAGGCTACGGCGGCGTGACTATAATCCGCTAGAAACGCTCGTTATTGTAATGGGAAAAATATATTACCAGAAAAAAAAAAAGCCGGACATCTTTATGTATTTTTATGTATTTTAATCTTTATGGGTATTGGGTAAGCCACCACTGTTTTTCGGTGTGTAGTTTTGAATGTTGATTGGGGCGTGCCATCAGACCGAAATTCCGCGTCTTTAAATATACGACGTGGATAATCCCGAGCGTTTTTAGGAGGTAAAATGTTGACCTTTAAAAAAGAAAAATCTCGCAGCGTTTAAAGGTACTTTATGAAGCACAACAAAAAAAAGTGTCCATCTTAGTGCCGTCTTGGGAGGAATATTTGTGAAATTAACCGTATATAATAGGTATAATTTCATATGTCTCTCTCTATTTCTAAATACGACCGGAGCTCTCTCCGGTAGTCCGCGAGAAATATTATTATTATTATTTTTTTTTTTTTTTATTACCCTATTATTGTCGTCGTCGTTTACCGGCTGCAGTATAACATTATCCACCGTGCACAGCCGGTGAACACGGCCCCGGAGACGATTGTCCGCGCCCCGATACTTATAATATTATAATCCTTTTTTTTTAAACCGTCTTCGAAACCGTCACCGGGGCACGGAACTCGTGGAATAAAATGTGAACTCCATTATAAATATACGTATATATAAATTTAAGGATACTATAATATAAAAACGATTTCGATAATATAATATTATTATTGTACGTACGCGCGGTTGACAGCTGACAGCAGTCTTTTGTCGTTACGGCCAGATTATTAGCAGTCGTTTAAAATATTATTTCTTCGACACGAATATTATTTCTTTGCTTCCCGGGGGGGGGGGGGAGGAAGAGGTCGCCGTGAGCCGGTGTCCCTCGGACGCCACTCCGTTGCAAATCGTCCGGCGGCGATCTATATTATTTAATAATCTAAATACTAGGTCTGTTCAAAAAGTACCTGGATTTTATATGTAATATTTACAAAAATGAATTTACATATTATTTAATGATATCTCCTTCAAAATACTCTCCTCCGGACGACATGCAGTGATCCCGGCGACCCTTGCCATTTTTCGAAAACCCTTTGGAACCGTTCCAAAGTTAAAGCTATGAGTTCTGTTGTCGCGTTCGCTTTCAATTCTTCTACATCTTGATATCGTTGTCCTTTAAGCGCAGATTTTAGTCTTGGGAATAGTAAAACATCACACGGGACTGATCTGGAGAACAGGGAGAGTCTGTGCGGGACCACAGCAATTTTTTTATCAGCCAAAAATTCACGAATCGACAGCGCTTAATGTCATGGTGAACAATCGCGGAACGAATTTGGCAGCGCGACCCTACTCATCTGTACATTTTCCTGTAAACTTGCATGACATGACTCAATTGAAATTCCCTTCATTAACTCACGAATGATTAATCGGCGGTCATTTCGTATTTTTTCCGCAAATTGTCGCCAATCCGTCGTTTGGCCGTCGACATCATCCAGAACTTGGATAGTCTTCAGTTAACCGCCGACTTAGCTCCTCTCTATCGTAAAAAAAACCACTACCTTAAGAGAATTATGTATATAATTTTACCCATTTTGCCCATAAGTGATCTCCATCTGTATAAATTGTTTGTTTTCCTCCGATTACTCTATTATTTCTATTTCCATTATCAAATATAAAAACTAATTAATTGAAATTATAATTTCATTACAATGTCAACTTATTAGATGTGTGTTTTTATGACGAAAATACTTTGAAACTTATTACATTGAAAATATTAGAAATCAACGAATGTATAATTAATGAAAAATAAAACATTTTTACAAAACATCAATTAATATGTTTCTTACATCATTAAAACATATTAGGATCAAAAACTTTGGATATGTTTGTTAGTATGATAACCTTAAGTTGCCTTTTTTTGCGGCAAGTTTTTGCAAATTTTCAATAGTAAGATCATTTTTTAAACAAATTATTTACCATTTGACTAGATGAAAAAAAAAAACATAAACTAAACATTATTTAAAGCTACTTAATGTTTTTTTTTTTATTGATATAATTTTTTTATATTGCTGCGTCCGCTATTTAATACATCACATTCATTTTTACTAATTTCACAATACACATTATGATGAAATCTTGAAGTCGGGTTTATAAAAGTAAATTCATTCTGTAGATTTGAATTAAATACATAATTTCTACGTGGTTAGGCCGTAATATTTTTATAAAAAAAAGATTACAATTTAATTTGTACCTAACCTAACCTAACCTAACACTATTGTTAAGGACACTCGGACAATACATCAAAAAAGAGTACTGTCCTACAAAAATGAGTAGGTCAGGTCATAATATATATATATATATATATATATGTATATATATAATAGAAATTATTCGAATAATTCACGACTATACATATATAACTTATAAGTTAAATTAAATATTGAACCACGAATAATGTGCATAAAATATGTATAATGTTCTCGATAAATTCCCGACATTGGCAATATTCCCGGGAATTTACACATCGCTATGTCTACAAAATACTTTATAATGGTTAAACCGTCGATATTTTTATTTTCTAGGGCGTTTTTCGGGCGAATAATACGAATATTGTTATTTTTATTACGGGGTCTTTGGAAAACCGTAGAGAATTAGGTATATATTTTAATAATTATATATTCATCATCATTTGTGCACGGTATATTCAAAGTTGTATATATATATAATTTGTAATTTAAAGGTTTCAGGGCGCACGCGTGCGACTACTCCACCGTTTTGTGGTAATTAATATACATTTGTGAAATACGTGTATAGGATTATCGTCGAAATACATAACTTTATATTCGTTTGAAACCCGTTCATTTTAAAACCGTTGAATTTTCAGATATTATAACAATCCGTCGTACTAATTCTGACCGTCTTTATACCGTGCAACTGTGAAACCATATATAAAACTGACATAAAAGTCCCTACCCCCCAACACCCCCACGAATATAAATACATAAAATAAAAATCAAGCATATCAGGATAAAAACTTAGTAAATCTACTATATTGTAAGTATAAAAAACAATAATACAAATAATATATTAAATTATAATTACATTATATACATTATGATCAATTTTTCAGAAAACGAACATAAAACACGTCTGTTCTTTTATATATATATAGCGGTTCTGTCACGCAATTTGTGTTTTTCTACCAATTTTCGTATGATTTTAGAAAAAAAAAAAATTGTTTGAATTAAAAAATATTTTTACGATAAACACAGCATTATTAGTCAAAATTTTTGAATTTCAAATATTTATCCCACGATTTACAAATTGAAATAGTACTTAAAATGCTGTGTTTTACAATGTTTTTACATGTTTACCTAATATCGTGCTAAAATAGATAGAAAAACACCGGGACATTTGCGTGACAGAACTGAAACATTTTAAAATTGAAAAAAAAAAAAATATTATAAATTGAAAATAGGCTAAAATAGGTAGGAAAACACCGGGAAACGTGCGTGACAAAACGGAAACATTTTAAAATTGAAAAGAGGCTAATATAGGTAGGAGAACATCGGGAAACGTGCGTGATAAAACCACCGTATATATACTACCTGTATAGAAATAAATTGTAAATAAATATACGGACAGGGATTATATTTGTACCTTTGCGATTCTCTGCGACGTTTGCGTCATTGAATTTTCGTATCAATT
This sequence comes from Tuberolachnus salignus, assembly GCA_956483605.1. NCBI lineage: Eukaryota > Metazoa > Arthropoda > Insecta > Hemiptera > Aphididae > Tuberolachnus > Tuberolachnus salignus. The sequence continues at coordinate 6,222,277 of OY101436.1, read as the reverse complement.
AACGACCGCGTTCATTCGGTAGAACTTCAATGGCGGACAACGGATTTTTTACGATATTATTATTGGTGCACGTGTTTAAAGTACAGTTTATTATGCGCTCGCGTTTATATTATAAGCCTATCGAACACCGGTATCGTTACTGGCTTTAAACCGACACGAACGTTTATAATATTATTATACCTACTATTTACTAATAACGACAGTAAATTACGTCTCGTTCGGTAAAACGTTTTGAAATACCGACTCGTAAATCACGACACGATTACGTGTTTTATATACACGTAATATTTCCTTCTTCCCGACCGCTTTTTTAGGATAAATATTAGGATCGTATAAATCTACTTAAAAAAAAAAAAAATAAAAAACTCGACAATATCGAATGGCCGTAAACAGATTGAATATTCGAATAGTCTGACGTTTTTACCGCGGTTTTACTAGACACGGATAATGTGCACAATAAGCGTTTTGTGAAAATTTTACATCTCCACGATTATTTTCAACCGAATAACAAAAACAAAAACCCTTATTGCGTATACTGTCCCATTTTTTTTTTTCTTCAAATTGTAGAGAAAACTATAAGAAAAATCAAACACCGATCCTCTAACACATCAATTCACCGAAAAAACAAAATGTTCTACCGGAAACCATCCCCCCCTGTAATCGATTAGACAATTATCGCTGGTAGAAAAGTTGTTTATAGACAGAAAAAGAAAATACATCATAGTAAAACCAAAACATTCTTCGCTTCGATGAGAATCTGAAAAGTTGAACGTAACGTAGTAGTTTTCGTTTATAAGCGTTTAAAGTAAATAACTTTTATCAAAGTGGTGAAAATCAAGGCATTTAGCGTACTATTATTTTGACATACAATTTTTTTTTTTTTTTGGCCAAACATAAATGCACAAAAATTGAACAAAAGGTTCGTCATAAGTTATACTTAAAGGCAAAATAATAAAAAAAAAATTGAGTGTATTGTAATAGACTTTTTTCTTTATAGGTGTAAATTTTGATGAAATTCAAAAAAAATTATGGTTACATTTTGTTATTATCAGTATTTTCAATAGTATAAAAATAGCACATATCGTAGTTAAAACAGTGTTGACGCGTTCCTTTTCAAATATAGGAACGAGGACCGGGGAAGAGTTCGTATTTATGAGGATCGTGTACGCAAATCACCGTTCTTCCTATTGTAAACGAAAAAAAAAAAAAAAAAAAAATGAAACGCACGTTACTTTAATGATAATTTATTGTCTAGAAATTATTTAATATCGGTGTTACTGATAAATTACCACAATACGGTTGTATGCTTGTACAACGGTGATATAAACTGTGTCCGTGGGTGATAAAATGGTATTTAATTTAGAAATTTGCCTATAATTGCCGGTTGAAAAGTCGTAAAAGTAACGGATACCGTCATAAACAACCGATTCGGCGGATTGTAAAAAATAAATTTAATACGAACGGGAACGGCGAACATTTTCCGACGCTGAGTAAAACCGATGGCGTTCGTCCGGACACGGAGGCTCTGCACGCCGCTCCGTAGTCAAAAACTATTAATGCGCCACAAGAGCCCGGGCGCGGGTTGATCTTTCCGCGTCGATCACCCTCGGCGGCGTTTGGAAATTTCGCGACCCGGCGCCGTCAAAGAAATAGTTTCGAAATAAATGTCCGCCGGGCCCGGTGTCCGGGGTACCTGTGTATTATAATTACTATCGCCGTTGTTATATACGTGTATCCCGGGAGGCGGGTGGTGACGGCGGGCGATGCGGCGGGTGGGCAACGGGATCAAAGGGCATAACTTCGCCGGATAGTTACCCCGCGCGAAGCAAGAACGGAGCCCCGAACACCGTTACCGTTTTCGAGCCCGGCGAAATCGAACGACTCCCGCAGTCCGCGTGCGCGATACATTTCAACCCGCGGACGCCGCATTATTATTATTACTATTATAACTATTATAACTATTACTATTATAACTATTATTATTATTATTATTATTATTATTATTAGTACGGGCACAGCAGCAGCTGTTCGTCGTCGCCCGATTAAATCGACGCGATCATTACGTTACACTCTGCGCGGCGGGCAATCCCACCGCGAATATCCGGCGCGCCCCGGAGCGCCGGCAGTGGAAACAAACGATTTGGTTCACGCGGGCGTATGAACGTAACGGCAAGGCCGGACACACATCGACAAATTTTCTTATTTTATTCCTTTCCACCCGCCCCCCCGACTCTTTGAGTTGCCGCTCGACACAGACGAAATAATCGAGTTGACCCGAGTGTACAGTAATGCGCATTCGATGTTGGGCACAAGCGGGATATATTAATTGATGTTAGATCGGCTTGGCCGGCCAAAACCGGTAGAAGACTAACAAAAACTTCCGGAAGGTTACTACTTATAATATTCTATTTACACTAATATATTTTCAGTGTGCATCGGTCAGTCTGGCGGGCCGGACTGCAAATGTGTAGGTTTAAAGAATCCTAGGAATTTTACTAGAATTATCGTAGATTTATCGAATAAGAAATAACAATTTTTCTTCGACCAAATTTTTGCTTAATTAAAAATACACATAGTTAACTTGAAGTCAACACGTCGAGTATACACGAAAAGTAACTTATAAGGGTAAAAGTTAATCGTGTAAAAAGTAATCCCTTGCGAAATGGACGATGAAAATATATGGGAATTAAATGTACATCTGTATGCGACGATACACTTATTCCGAGCGAAATTCCGTAAAAATGTATTGATTTATTAAAATTAAAATTTGTATTGATTTATATAACAAATTAATATCGTCCGCGTTTTTACGTCTCAGACTGTCGCGTGCTTGTATATTTGTATAAATCGGAAAACACCGTGATTTATACGGTTTTCATCAAAATTTGAACTTTAACCGATTATATATAAACGAATAAAAAAAAAAACAAAACAAAACAAAACAAAACAAAACCAATGCAAACGCGAATGAAATTTTAATTCGTTAAACGCACGAACTTCGCGTACACGTGTATTTTTCGTACGTTTTAAATCGTTGCCTCAAATATACAAATTTATACGAGTATTTCATTAGTACTATTGATCATATTATAATATACTGTATAGTATAAATATTCTCAATGATTTTTAAAAAAATTACAAATATTTCTTTTAATCTTCAAGACCATGAAGACGTTAACATTCCGTCGAGAAACGACGTTCAATAACGTGCGATCAAATTAAAAACGTTGTATTAAAAAAAAAAAATAAATAACGCAGCACGTATAAATTCTTATAGTGAAGTCCGTAAAATGTTACCAATATGTTACTACACGTTTGTGCGTGATTCGGTTCGAATTCAATGTTGTTCAGAAAAACGAACATACGTATAAAAAAAATAATACAAGTAACCGTGCTATAGAAATCCTTTACGTTTCGACCCTGTACAATTTGACATATGTACTCACGACTTACAAAAAAAAACCCATTTTTTTTTTTTTCTTTATCAGATATAAATTGTATTTCTATCTGGAATATACTTGGCGTTATACTATACGCGTTACGGACGAAACCGAATGTACAATATACATTTACGACCGAAATGAAAAACTCTATTTATGAAATTCGAAACGACCGGGCGCGTACTAGAAACAATGTACGTGTACTATAGCGAGTAACAAAATCCCGAGTCGTAAACGTTCTCGTGACGAATTTCTATTTTATTCGAACAGACACGATGTCGGCGACGTTGTTTTATCGTATACGAATACGATATTAACGTTTCGACATATTAAACGGGTAAACGCGCTGCGATAATATTATTATATTGTCTGTCCGGTGCCTGAGACCGTTTAAGTATATCGGACGATTTCGTTTTACGATGTTAACGAAAAATAACTTCCTGCCGGGTGTCGACTTTTTTATCGGTAATTTCTGTTCGGGAACAAACTCTCCACCCCACTGCCCCGCGGGTAGACCACGAAAAACAAAAAAAAAAAACAAACGTTTGTGGATCGGTCGTACACTAGTGCCCACTACTAAAGACCAGTACACGCGTTGTTGTCATTAGAGTTAAATTACGAATTTATTATCCAGGTATCCATATCGTAATTTATCGTTATTCCCCCGGGTCTATTCGTGCCCTGTGCCAAAGGTGGTACACGTCGTCGTCCGACTCTTTCGCTGCCCGTCGCCGAATTGTGTTCCGCGTCGGTTTCAACCGCGTTCCCGGTCCGACGAGACTCCGGGAGTTTTCCCCGGTATACAATCGCGGCCGGCCGTTGGTGAATTTCGAGAGAATTCCGTGCCGGCGGTAAACACGAATTGGGCGTTTCGACGTTGACGTTTCCGACCGGGCCGCGTGACACGTACCGCGCGACACGAACGGTGTGCCGGCCCGTTTAACGCGCGCATTTGCAAAAACATTGGAGGAGACCACGGGGGGCCCAAAACGGACGCGGCGTACGAATACCTGCGTACGCGTTATCGTTACCAACGTATTAATATTATTGCCATTGTGTTGTACGTGTTTCTTTTGCGGGAACCGCGCGCGGGCCGGCAAAGGGTTCGCCGCTGGCCACAAGAACACCGTCGGCCGGGACGTCGCGTCAAACGCTAGACGTGTACGTTACAATCGCGGCCACGCGCGTATTGTGCCCGCTGTTGTATTGACGTGCGTCCGTCGTTTGATCGACTTTTGTCCCGTGTCCGGGACGTCCGAACGAAATAATCCCCGTGTAAACCGTATCGTATTATCACCGCGCGTACCGTCGAACGGCCGTACCGAAATTACATTTTTCCGATACAAAGGGATACGAGAGAAAAAAACCAAGTAAAAATATATATCGCCGGAATTATTATTTGCGCCGCGGACCGTTCGCGACGAATCGATATCGTTTCGTTATGAACTAACATAATAATGACCCGTGATCGTGTAGCAATCGGATTAAACCGTGATCACTACCTATGTGCATAGTGTCCAATTCTTTTTACGGTTACGGCGTGCTTAAATATATAAATTGTTTGTTATTTAAAAATTACGATTATTTAGAGAGTAGTTTTGTTAAATATTAATTAACCGATTTCGACTTTCGCAAGGCCGTAGTTTTGGCTATATATATATATATATATATATACGGACATGGGTTTCCGTAATTTTTCAGACTTAGTTTAGACTTCGTGTCGACTCGATGTATGGACGGACCGTCGGCATCATACCTTACATTTTTGTGAACCACGGGTTGCCCAGTCTCAGTCAATAAAGTAACTTTATTGTTTATAAGTGTTTCTTTATTGTCTTCGAACCTTTTCTTCCATTCAACGTCCACTGAGAAGCCGTCGATACCATCGGTGACTTCGCCTCCTATATATAGTTTTGAGTCGTTACAATCGTGTGTTGCGATACTAATAATTTCATGAAATCGATTCGCGCAGCCCTTTCAATTGGGGAAACGATATCATTACATCTCTTTGTTTTTAATTTAACTTATTTAGATTAAAAAAAAAAAAAAAAAAATAACCACGATTGAAAGGGTTATCCGTTTGAAGAGTTTTTACCGAGAGAAAAAAAAAATGTAATTAGCATTACAGTAAACATTCGGTAAACAAGACGTGGATGTTTTCTTGTATGATTTTTATCAAAATCTTTACTTCGAACGTTAAGGAGGAAAAAAAAAAAAAAAAAAAAAAAAAAAAAAAAAAAAAAAAAAAATTATTTGTCGATATTTTTAGGTCATACCCGTTCGCGCACGAATATAAAATTATAGTGATTGCTCATAAATGTATAGGGGAGCGAGAATCAGCGGCGCAAGCAGTTGAAACACATAAATATATATTTTCTACCATCATGAAAAATTGCATCTCGTTTGTTTGACTCGCACATATTGCGTTGGTTTCGATGTCGTAGTACGTGTAAAACAACCGTAATTCCTGGTCTAGTTATCATATTATCACTACGATAAAATTAAAACTCAAACATATCGAAAAATGACGTCGAATTATTCCCCATTCTATGGAACAATATATGGAAAAACCGCGGTTCAAACAAAATATACGAGTAGGCGCATACGAGTCTATTGGTTTGAATCGTTTTTTTTTTTTTTTTTTTTTTTTTTTTTTACAATGCGTTAATAATTAGCGCCTTGGAGTTTTAAACAATAATATATTAAAATGTATCTGAGTCGAGGTGAAAAAACTTGGACGATTCGGGTGTAACGCCGGGGGTCGCGTTTTACTATTATAATTTCATTTATTTTTAATATAGGTACGAATTTCTATAGTATCTTGACAATCGTTATTATATTTTATCCGCAGAGACTCGTTTATATTGTTTACACGAAGTGATTTTTATTTATTGATTTATTTTTTATGATCCCAGCGAATCATCGTCTACGAAGATTTTGAGTATAATTGATTTTGGGTCTTATTTTTTTTTTTTTCAAAAATCTGTCGATTTTCCAATGGCAATCCCCTATTTTGATTACGGATTCGAAAGGAGAATAATATTTGACCGAGGAAGTAGGGAAAGGTAATAAATTGCATATCGGTTTTTAGACGATAACATTGATAACCCTCCCCCCCCACTTACTACTCTGGTCTAAATTTTCAACTGTTACAAATGATTAGAAACAATTTCTGTTTTCGAATCCATTTCGGGGTGGAGAGGGGGATTATACGAGAGATTTACAATACGAAAACGAATAGACGATATTTCAGTGTACGGAATACGGTTAACGGTTTGAACGTATTGTAAATACGTAACGTCATAAACGACTGGAAAAAAATAAACCCAAAAATCACATTTCACTCGAAATCTAACAAAATCACCATGTATACTATTAAAGGGACGCGTTTCGTTTTTGCCGGTAAGATGGTTGGATTGAAAAAAAAAAAAAAAATCATATTTTCGAGACCTGTTCGCGTGTGTGCCTACTTACCCCATGTCTTTTATAGTCACCCGATGCAGCTGCGGAAATGACGTTAACACGTCATCCGACTAGGTTGGCGCCACCGCACTTCTTCGCCGTCGAAACGCAATTAGGCACATGCATTTATAATACGTATAATTATTATGTCGTCCCGGAGTGAAGGGCGGAATTTACTGCTTAATATAAGTCTGCCGACTAGGTGTGTAAGAGCCATGACGTGATGGTTCCGAAACGGCGGTGTCCATAATTGAAATTTGCCCCGTACGGACGCGGGGGTAGTTTTTAGTTTTTTTTTTTTTTTTTTTTTTTTTTTTTTATGCTATCTTTTAATCCGGACAGACTTCTCGGCGGAAAACGAAAATCCGACGGCACTGTATAATCCGGGCGAACCGCGACCGGTTGAACACATGCACTTTATATTTAATACGCGGTCGAAAAATCGCATTACTTACTGCGGTAAACTCCCGGTACGTCTGAGTGGGATGACGGGCGAAATTTCCACGCCGTATAATCCGATATGTAGAAATTAAAATAATGTGTTTTACGGCCGGCCCCGGGGATCTAAGCTTGATTTTTTTTTTTTTTTTTTTTCACCGAGATATTCTCCGAACATTTTGAAAATAATTCTATAAATATTATATAATACAACCGTTGCGTATCGCATGGATTAGTAATTGCGTCTCGTCTTCTCACGCATGCCAATACTATATCAAGCACCGCCCAATGACCAAAAAAAAAAGGGCTAAAATTTACTGTTGATAATTTAATAATGATTATTGAATAAGAACACGCCGAATATCCCGTAGGTAACCCGGAACTGGTGAAACATAATTTGTGTAATTTTGTATTTCAATTGCGTAAATCGTTTACGGGTAACAGACCAGTACCGTCGATTTCATAATGCACAGATCCCATTATACAAATAAAATTGGAAACGGTTTTCGATTTGCCGGCCGTCAAGTGGGCTGAATATAAAACTTGATGTCGATAATTACCGCTCTTTACGGCGGGTAAACCGCTTTTGATTTTAACAATTGGACGGCTTATCTGTGCATTGTTATAAAATCAATGCTGGCAGCCAGTACTTGTAACAATAAATGTTGGTAAATGTATGAACACAATCGTATACAAATTGAAAAAAATATTTTCTAATTCAATGGGAGAATCAATTTTATCGTGTACTGTGTGTAGTTCGTACACCGTAGCGTTGCTTGAAACTTTATTACAATCGATTAAATATTGTTATTTTTTTTGTTTTTTTTTTTTTAACGGAATGTTAATAATAATTTTAATATGTTTACCCGAAAGCCCGTACGAGCCAAAGCGTTATTTTCAAACGACCGGATTCAGCGATAGTATTTTACACGAGAGTTTCAAAAGTTATTATAGCCATAATATTCTCGTTAACCGGTGCAGTCAGTAGTGATGATTTCTCCGCTGCCAAATGAAATATTCATTAGTAATTATTTGTCCGTCCGCGCCGCCGTAAATTCTATCGACTATCAACTGTCTAGGGACGCATATTATAAAAGCAGCAAGTTGTGATCACTCAATATCCGTCAGTTTCCGTCAGTCCCACTTCTGGGTTCTATACATAATTTATATTACTTGCTGTAGAGCTTGCTGCTTTTATTATATATTTTATCTGTTTTGTATATATTTGTATATACATTTACTTACACAATGTGGCAATCACAGTCATTCAACACAACTGAAGTTACGTGAAGTTGTAACGGGATTTCGGTTAAATATGAATCATATTTTTATCAAGTGTATTTTAATTTCTATACTGTACTATAAGCTGACAAATCGGTATATATTTGGCACTTTATAGTTTATATAACATGCCGTATACAACGGTTAATTGTTGCGAACGAAAAACCGATTCTGACGGTTTTCGTAAAAATCTAAATTTCAAACGCTTAAAAATACAAAAAAAACCCTTGTGATTTATACGAGCCGTTTATATATACGAAGCCAAAAAAAAATGTATGCACATAAAACTAACAAAAAAAAAAAAAAAACACCATAATGACCTCAATAACTTTTAACAGCTATACATTACTCAAAAAATGCCAGAACATTTCGAAAATAATTTTACCACGTCTAGGGACAGTGTTGATATAAAGTATTCGCTAAAAATATCAGCATTCTACGATTATTTTCACTGAATTACACCAAAATTGATGTTAACAGGTACCGTTATTTCAATGTTTTTTTTTTTTCAGATTCTTCCGCCGTTGTTAAGAAAAGTACACGGGAAATCAAAATAATGACACTTTTAACGCACCGACTAGACAAAATTTGCTACCAGAAACCATTCATTGAGTTGACGATCGATCCGAGTCTTCTTGTCGAAACCTTGTTTACAGACAAAATAAAAAATTAAAAAAAAAAAACACATATCATTATGAAACCAATAACACTGACAATCTAAATTATTGTCCCGTAAGAAATAATTTCAAAATCGTTTTTAATTGTTTTACTATGCAACAAACTGGTAACTGCGGTAAAAATAGTAAACACACGCGAGTGGTGATTACCGATGTCGTTTACTCCGTTAGTCATAGGGCGTTTTTGGCGAGTTAATTTATCGCCTTGTTGGTAAACGGTTTGCTGATATTACATACTTTACCGACATTGTTTGATATAGTTTCATTTTTATACACTTTTACTTTTACTTTTGCCGTTTTCGTTGACGTGATCGCGGTGTAATATAGTAAATCTCGTCCAGCAAACATTTTAAATGCGTATCGTTCTGGCGTTCCGCCAACAAATAATAAGTAGGCAGGTGTTGTAAACGAAATCAATTGCGACAAATGCGTGTAATGGCGAAACCGTTTACCGGCAATTAACTCGCCAAAACACGTCTTACATAATAGAATCATATTGTTTATTCGTATATTTATCACCCTACGAGATAGACGACCCGTAAAAAAAAAAAAAAAAATTAAAAAAAAGCAGCCGAATACTATCATTTTTCGTACGCCGCGCGTGTTGGGGCGCTACGAGTAATATTGTAAAATATAAAAAAAAAAAAAAACCGTGCGGTAAAAGTCTTGAATGAGAAACACGCGATGTAACAGGAGGGAATCGTTTTTCGGCCCGTTCCACAATAAAACGCCCAGTAGTTATTACCGTGCGTTATCAAATATAAAGAAAAATGAATAAATAAATACGCGTAGAAAAGGAAAAAAACCGAATCGTTTAAAAAAAAAAAAAAATTATTATCGGGTAATAGAACGGCATAGGCGAAAAAACCATGATACAGGCGACCGAACACGAGGAACACATAGAACAAATTATCATTGTTACACGGTAAGTGAATTAATTTTTTTATAATATAGTTTTTTTTTTTGTATTGCGTATATATATATATATTTTAATCCCGTGTAGTACTCGAACATGCCACCAAAGTGTATCGAACTTATTTTCAAAAAAAAAAAATGCATTTATGCATCACGAATAATGGTCAATCAGTTTCACCGTGAAAATAACAATTTAAAAATAAAATAAAATAAAATGTCGACATAAACAGTCTTAAAAATGTATAGCCATTTTTAGGTAAAAAAAAACAATATTCCCCTTTAGTTTTTTTTTTTTTTAATAAATTTAATTACGTTTATCCACAACAAAAAATAATGTAAAATATTGGCACAGTTTTAAAAAGTTAGATTCATTTCAACAGCAAGAATCAAAGAAAATTATTTAGAAAACAATACAAATTTAATTAATATTACGGTATAGGGATAAATTTAAAATTATTTAAAAAAAAAAAAAAAATAAAAATGTGTTCGAATCGACGAATGTTGACTGGCGGCCGTGCAGCAATGCAATTGGCGGGGAAATTTGTCGGAAAAATCTTGCGGCGGTCGCGGTATGCGACGGACATGGAAATTCGTATTCGCGGCCGTCGAGACGGTCCGCGGGGACGGGACAGACACTCGGATATAACTCGGGCGAATAATTTTTTTTTATTTTCTTACTCTTTTTTTTTTTTTTTTCTTTTCTTTTTTTTTCCCCCTCCCCGTACAGCCACTACGGTATATCGTCTTACACGACAACGGCGAGCCGTCGGTAGGAAAGCTTCGATTACCGCGCTTTCGGGCGCGCCGGGGATATCCTAGGAGAAAACTCCATATAATATAATAATATTATATACACGTATAATGCGTTTATTATATACGCCCCGGTGCATTTCGTTCGGTTTCCCTATATAATTTACTTTTTACTTTTTTTTTTTTATTTTAACGATTTCCCCAGACGCCTCTCGGCCGCGGCGGGTCCCCTTACACGACGCGCAAGGCCCGCGAACCTCTCGCTTTTTTTTTTTTTTTTTTTTGTCGACTTTCTATCTCTCCATCTCCTTTCCGGCTCACTCTCGCGCTCTATTTCCTCTCTTTCGTTCTTGGACGCGTAACCCAACCGCACGGGACTCCCGGCGTTTGGTAAAATTGTCGTCCGAGGGTCGGGAATTCCCCCTGTGATATTATTGTACGCGCGGGCTTCCCGAGTTTCCCCGCGCCCGCGTTTACAAGTTGTCGTACAATACGGTGTTTTTTCACGACCGCTCTCCGACGGTGATCGTTATGGCTCTCTAAACTATACGGGTAATAATGTGTTTTTATTAACCGGCCTGCAGCACGGTGTATACAATATTACGTACAGGACGTTCGCGGTCGGACATGGATTTTCGGCGCCGATCGATATATATATATATATATATAATAGACGTCTACAGTGCCCAGAAAAGACGGACCCGTGAGAAACTTCAGCACTGTTCAGCCCCGTGAACAGTCGCGCTTAGTAATTCTGTCACGGAACGTACGTACAAATTTCGGCCGGGTTTATAAGGAACACCTCGGATTCGTTAGATTAGTAATTGGCATTTTTCGGACCCGGTCATAAAATTCACACTGTCGGCTCGGCGTATAGGCAAAGATTCTGCGGTCTATTCGTGATTGCTATTCGGGTATCCGGGTGCTACGTGCCTCTCCAATCGAAAACGCCACTGTCCGTGAAAATCGCCAGGATAGTTTTCGTACACGTGCGATATTTGTCACTAAAGCCCAACGGTGTTATTTATACGGTACACTAGGGATCGCTAACGCCCGGTTGAGCAACAATGGGTAGTTATACATTACAACCTACTCGGAGATCGCATAAGAACAACAATCTATATAGGCCATCATTGCATTCAAATGTCCCCATGATAACATTTATATGGAATATCACACTAAAACAAACATGTGATTTGTTTTTCTTGTGTACAACCGCAAGACGATTACACGAACAATCGTCGTTCTTAGATATTGCCATGGGCGCTACTAGAGCCAAAATATTGTGGGAATGCTGAATTTCCGTATAATGCTCACAGACAGCAATTTATTATAGAAGATTTATGTTTTAGTAACTGTCACGAATATCTATAATATACTGTAGATATTAATTTATATACCTGGCTATAAATCATATTTTGGATACTTGTGATATCCAAAAGTTAACCCCGTTTTTAGGATAGATATAAAATAGGTATACTATCTTAAACAGTGTGCAGGGTTGCAATGATCTAACAATGTACCATTATTCAATTTGATAAAAAAAAAAACACCAAGTTTAAATAAAACCAACAGGAAAGAAGGAAATGGCTTCAAATTGTTCTTAGTTTATTAGGACAGAGGGTGTTGAATTAGAGCAGAGAGGTGCTTCAGTACCCCCATGCATCACCCTAGTTGCGCATATGGATACCTATAATTTAATATTTTTTAGTCTATCCTCCGCGAAGAACGTTTGCAGGTGTTTAACGGCGTCGTGTTATTAAAATACAATTTAATAAAATTGAAAATTTACAAACGTATGATTTTTATTTTTTAATTGAAGGACGAAAAATGCTCATTTATTAGAAACGACCAGCCGAACGAGTTTTTTCATGGAGTATCAGAAATATCAAATACCACAAGCATTGATAATAAAAGCGTACACAATCGTTGCGAAATTCTCGACGCCGGACCGGGAGATCGAAAAAATACCGACTAGCTATCGTACGGTACCTCGCGTCATCAGACCCACAACGAGATCCATAAAAACACGTGCAGCACCACAATTGCGAGTTATTGGGGTCAATTAAAAAACATTATTATGTTATTTGATGGTTATCCCGTCGTTGGCGGTGTATTTTGAAACTATAACGATAAATTTTTTTATTATTTAAACGGTACACTGGCGATTAAATTTACCGTTTTGTATTCGGCGACCTAAATGTAATACACAGCCACTAAATTACGCGTGTCACGTACACGTTGTATGCCTATATTATAATATTATGTTTTGCTCGTCTGTAAATCTCTCGGCGCAGTCAGAAATAATTCCCATTTGGATGTGTATTTTTATCTTGCTATTTTGTAATTACTTCGCACTATAACCGAACGGTATTGTTGGAAGAGTTTCTTTTGTATACGCGCTTAAACGACCGAATTAAAATTTGAAAAGAAAAAAAAAAAAAAATGCCCGACGTGACGTTGGTTTCCGTCGCGCTAAAAGATGCCTTAAATCCGGCCGTTTTTCTAGCGCGCTCTGTATAACATACTGTATTATTTACGTGCGTGTAAATAATATAGCGTTTCGACACAGGCTGTATGTTTCGCGTTTTAGGCCGTCGCCGTCGCGCCGTACAGCGAACCATTGTTCGAAAGTTCCCCTTTGCCGGCGTTTTTCCTTATTTCCTTGTTAGGGACCTACACTTGTCACAATCTCTTTCGGTTTCGGAAACAGTCTGAAGGGTGTTGTTTGGCGGGCCGAGGAGAGTGTGGGGACGGCGGTTGGGTAAGGGAGACCGCCGTCGAGATAACGCGAAAACGAATTCAATCGCACGTCATAGGACGACCGCGAAAACGTGTACACCATTCACGGTTTTTTTTTCTTCTTTTAATAACAACTAATTCTGGTGTTGTACGCCCGAAATGAACCGGCGCGAATAACGATTTGAAAAAATAAATAAATAAATAAATAAATACATGTACATTTATATTTACACGCTCTTTTCGCACCCCGAAACGTATTCATGTAAATAATAAATTGTATACGTATTATAGAACCGTCGTTCGAGGGGAAAGAATATTCCATTGGTTAACTGCGGTTTACCGTACGGTAATATCGTAATTTCAATAATAATCGCTTTTCGCGGGATTTAGTCCGATTTCAAAAACACAATTGAATATTAAATTATTGGATTCCTCAAATTGTACGTCTGAATTGCAGGTTAGTGGCCCGGAAAAGGGCCATTGTAACGGAATTCGAGCATAGATTTATTATGGTGTATGGTAGCGAAACGTGAACGGTTGCCAAAGAAGAACAGAGAAGGAAGCTTTTGAGACGTGGTGTTACACAAGCATGTTACACGATATGGTAACTATCGAAGAAGTATCGGAATGAATGTCAGATAAAAAAATCTATGTAGTAGTATGCAGAAATGAAGAATAAGTACTGAGACATGGTGGGCTGCTGGTATTAATTGTAGAAGGTTGCGTAGAAGGTGAAAACTATAAGGGAAGACCATGAATGGAGTAAACGCGACAAATCATGATGGACCAGGGATGTAATTCTTACGATAAAACAAAGAGAAAAGCAAGTAACAAGGGAGAATGGAGAATTGCTGCAAACCAACCTCACGATTAAACACGAGAGTCCTATATAAATACGTCCGTTATAAATGTAATTCGAATCTATTCGGTGCGAAATCTAAAACAAATGATAATTACAACCGTTTCCCTGCGGTTAGGGTAGGACGACCGCTGAATTGGGGACAATTAATCTTCGACTATCAAAAATAAACCAACGATTATGACCGAAGTATTCGGCAGTATTCGTTTTCCCAATGTTATTTCGGTTAGTAGTGAAGAAACTTGTGGAAATAGTTTTAGTCTTCGCCGAGAAAACGAGGGAAGTCCCATCTGACTGTCTCTGACGTCTGTTCGGACTACGTTCGCTAAAGGTCAATGGAAATTATTAAACAAAGTACGTACAAATGGTCATTTTTTTTTTTTTTCTATTTCTAAATACTAAATTTATATGTATTTTTTCGTTTTAATCTTGTTTTGTATTTCATTGTATTATATACAATATATTATACGTATGTTATTTATTATGACATTAATTGTAAAAAATGTTCATCCGTACCAATAAATCGGAACTGTCATCAAATTGTATTTTTTTTTTTTTTTTTCGAATTTCGGATTATCGAGACAAAACACCCTGTGCCCTAATATAGCAGTGTCTATAACTGTACATATTATTTAATTTCTTGCCGTTTAACGACGGAACGCGATTTATAGATACGATATCGTTTTGCCATATTATTATTATTATTATTCGATTAGCAACTTGCGTTTACTGTAAAGTCGTTTATAATATTATTGAAGAGAATTTATTATACTCGGTTCGCGGGTATTCGAAAATTACACCGTGACTGTTGCAAATGAAAACTGTAACCGTTTCGTTCGAACGCCGTAATGAAATGTTCGCATGCCATTGTGCATTTTCCGACAATTTACAGTTTCGACAATTGATCGTGTAGAGTGGTACTGTTATTCGGTTCGCGATAATATGCAACGATGGCAATAACAATAATAATTTTATTATTTTAGCGCATTCGTTAATGTTGATTTATAGCGTCGTTTGCACGAAACAAGACGTGCACTACCTATCCGGCATTATTGGGGTTTTTTTTTTGTTTTTTGTTTTTATGTTTATATAAACGACATAATATTATGCACCGCGAATATTACCGAAGATATATAATATTTTCTTTATGTTCCGCACAATCGATTTAAAATAATACGTCGTGAATTTGATCACGTGCCACTTGAACTGCCCACTTTGGGTAGGGTTTAACCGGATATTATAACGTAATCATTTATTTACGCCGACAGAGTAATAGATTATTACTAAAACGATGCTCTAAAAATGAAAAAAGTATCTGTTACACGAAACGAATTATGTACATTGGAAACCAATGTCAAAGGTCACCTAAAAAAAAAAAAAAAACTTTTCATTGAATTCGCTATACTCGGAATCAAAAAAAAAAATCCGGACATAATATTATATGCTTCATAATTGCAAACAATAAACGATTCTGAGCGAAGCTAAAGTATAAGTCGTATTTTTTCCCACGTACTCCAGGAAACCTCGTTATTGGATATCAGTTTTTTTTTTTAAATTTTTTTTAAAAAACTACAGGTTATCTTGAAAAAAATTGTTCAAATAAAAAATACAATCGGGAGATAAATCTGTATTTTTTAAGGTACTAAAGCTAACCGCAAAAGTAGAACAAATAAATACAAATTAGTAAAACTCTCGGCAACACTTGGAATCAATAGGAAATTAAACTATAATTTATATATTTATATTTGCATGATATGTTAGTATTGTAATTTTTTTTTAAGTTTAATTTATCGAAAAAATATCTAACTATGGATAAACGTATGGAATATTATGAATCCGAATTGACAGTTTATTTATAATACATCCAAACGGTCCAAACTCGAACACCGTACGGGAAATATCGTTGATTTTTTTTTTTCCCAGCGAGTCAGTTGAAAATAATATTATATTTAATCTAGATCGACAGTGGCGGGTGGTTCGGCAAAGATAACGATTTTTTAATCCAATTGCCGAATTCAATTCAATTATTATGACGTATACGGCTAATAATATTGTTACAATTATTATAATCGCGGTAGTGTATACTGCGCATTAAATGTAATATTTTAAAAAATTCATTTTTTTTTTACAACTTTTCGATTTTAATAGTTATAATTACTATTTTATCGTTGGCCCACATAGTACTATTTCCCCGGATTAGATTTACTAAACGACCCCGTTTGATATATTATCATAGTTAACCACCGGCCGAAGGAGAATGATTAATTTTTATCGAAATTTCAGTATTTATATAATAGGCAAAACGACATTTTGACAATCGTCCAGGAACACACATACACAAACAAAAATAAGTTTTATATTTTAATCCGATATATTATGTTCAAATAAAAAAAATCTACTTTAATTATAATACTATATTATTTATGACGCTTACACTAAAATAAAAAAAAATAAAAAAAATGCTATAAATTAACTAATGTAGCCTAAACTTTACACCACCATCGCATATAAATTTAATATCTTTATTTGAATAATTTTTAGTTGATAAATTACAATTTTTTTTTTTTTTTATATCTTGCCTGTACGTGTCCCCTTAAGTAAGGGTAGTATAACGTCGTCTTGATACGAAGAGTGCCGCTTCGACCGGTCCAGGGTGCAATTTATAAACTCGTGCATCTATATTTTTTATTAAATCGAACCACATGAAGTACTTGGATTATTATCAGGTGTTTTGTAGGCCTTTTTGACGAAAATTGCATGGGGTATGCAGGGGCCACGATAAATTTATGTTTCAATAACTTTAAACTTTTACTATGGGGCGTTTTTTTTCTGTTTGTTTACTTCGAACTGTAATCACTTGGCCGTATATCAGTGTCCATGCATCGGTTTTAATAATGTTTCCGTCATTCGCGAACAAACAAAAAAAAAAACCCCCAATATACGAGGTCAAATAAAGAAGTATCGAGACTGTTAAAAAAAAAAATATACATATTTATTAGATAAAGTTATTAACATTCAATTTCCTTCAAAATATGCTCCTTCTGAATCTGTACAAGTTTTCTAACGTCCCTGCCATTTTTGAAAACAACTCTGGAAGTCACTTTTAGAAATTCCTCGTAGTTGCTCCGTCGTATTATGTTTTATTTCATCCACACATCTTGGAAACGTTTGCCCTTAACCTTAAGCGCCATTTTTATCTTTGGGAATGAAAAAGAATCACATGGAGGACCTAGCTAGGTCTGGCGAATAGGGGGATTGAGAAACAACTGAGATATCGTGTCTGGCCAAAAACTGCTGCACAACATTGGCTGAAAGGGCTGAAGCATTATTTCGTATCAAGAGGACGTTATACTACCCTTACTTAAGGGGACACGTACAGCCAAGATATAAAAAAAATAAAAATTGTAATTTATCATCTAAAAACTATTCAAATAAAATTATTAAATTATATGCGACGGTGGTGTAAAGTTTAAGCTACATTGGTTAATTTATAAAATTTTTTTTTTTTTTTGTTTTATTATGACGAATAACATCAATGTAGTACTTCTTTGTTATAGTTTGTCCTTTTGGGGCATACTCTTGATGGACAATACCTTTGCAGTCGAAAAAACTCACTGCGGCTTGTTGACGGACGAACTTCGCGTTCATCACTTTCAACAGTTGTTCTACCCTTTTTAAATCGTTTAAACCGTTAAAAAAACGAGGGCACGGGACATGGTTTCATTTCCATAAGCTAACAATAACATTTGGCAGGGTTCAGTGGCCGTATTCCCAAGTTTATGGTAAAATCTAATGCAAACTCGTTGTTCTATATTTTCGCTCAAAGCCTGAAATCTGAGAGGACGTAAAAACACACTTTACTTAATCGCACCTACCGGTCGACTGAGCCAATTTTAATCTAGGTCATATAAATTTTACCAACATATAATGGTAGATAAATACAGCACGTGCATGTTTATACTCAAACCGATATATATCTTATCAGTTTCGATATTTTTTGATCAGAACTCGTAGGTACCGATTGTACGATATTTGTATAGGGGCCGTCGGTTGGCCGTCCGGAATTGCGCGCCCAAATATTAAAACCAATTTTTTACCCTCGGCGCTGCGAATAAAATGAGTTCGGTGGGAGAGTAGGGGCGTGACAGTCAGTTTTTCCAGACCGTTTGCGCCTCTACGCCCACACAGTGGGCCAGAATTCAATTTTAAGCGGCCAAAAATAGGGTTGTCCAATATTCACAATAAGATATAAAACCAATATTATTACATTCAATATTGGTTGTAGATAAGTAGTATTTATTGTTCTGTTTGTGAACTGTCAATATAAACCGATTATAATCCTATTATAAATATAAAGGTTATATTTCGTTTTCTATTTTCTCGTTGGTATTTTAGTATTGCACGTTTCTTTTACTAATACAAAGACCATACTTGAGGGTATGTTTTAAAACTAATTTAAGAAATATTTGTTTTGTTCCCCAAGGTATTATTTCCCCGATCCTTTACAATATTTATGCCACTGACCGACCAAAATGACCCAATATACTGGTTGCCGATTATGCAGACTATAAAAACATATTATCCATTCATCCCGACCTTACATTAGCCACACAAAATCTCCAATCTCATCCCACTCTCATTGAGGACTGGTACACCAACTGGAGATTTAAAATAAACCAATCCAAATCCACTCATAACACATTTACCCTCAAACTCGTCCACTGCCCGAATGTCTTTTTATACGGTACCTAAATCCCAAGTGCTCTGAGTATCAAATATTTTGGCCTATCCCTCAATAAAAGGCTGACGTGGGTCACACGAATCTAAACCAATAGACTTAACTTCAATTTCCGGCTACGCCTTTTGAAAAACCTCATCAATAATAATAAATATACACATATCGATACTAAACTACGCATTTATAAATCGCTTTTAAAACTTATCTGGACATATGGGTTCCAGCCCTGGGGCGATGCAAAAAAATCGAATGTAAATAAAATCCAATCCTTTCAAAACACAGTACTACGTAAATTACTAAACGCTCCTCCCTACGTCTGTAATGACACTATCCACTCTAATCTCAAAATCCCGTCTGCGTACGAAAAAGCAAAATAATTTTATAATCTTTACCGTCTCCGCTTATATTCTCATCGCAATCATCTTAGTAAATCTCTTGCTACTCCAACTAATCCTGGCCACCCTCCAAGACGGTTAAAACGTAAACGGTGCCGTGACATCCGAGTCAAATAAAAAAAAAAAAAAACCTAACGAAAGTGTCACTAATGGCTTTCCTCAAATTCGTCCTGTATATATATATATATATATATATAATTTAGTGTAGTTATTTATTTATAGTTTGATCCGTAACTCATTGACTTGTTGCGCTTCAGCGATACAGATTGTAAATCTCATTTTAGTAATACTAAAGAAGAAGAAGAAAAAAAAAAAAAAAAAGAGAAAAAATTCATTTTATTATTAATTTTTAACCGCGACGTCGTCGTTCGCCCACGGCATACGGCGCGCGCGAGTCGCGCACAATACGACCGAAAATTGGCGCGCGCTCACACCGACAAAACCCTCGGCGGGCATAACGCGAGCGTTGTATACATTTCTACGTGTACGTACGTGCGTACGCGCGGGGGACGAGAGCCCGACAATGGGCAGGAAACGAGCGTAAACCCCGTCGAAACACTTTGCGCGCGCCCCGCGGAGAGCCGCTCTTTTCGGGGGACGGGGTAGAAAACGAGATTCGCGGCGGTACGTGCGTGTATATTTATACGAATAAATCTATATGTGTGTACACACATGTGTGTACAGCATCAATCACGCGGTCCGCACATATGCACGTCGTATACACCTCTCTCTCTCTCTCTATATATATATATATATATATTTATACACACATATATACAATACGGTCTTCGCGGCGACGGCGGCGTGTGTATAAAATAATATCGATCGAATTTTTCGAATAATAATAATAATAATAATAATAATAAAACGCGTCGTGTAGTGCGGAAACCGGGCGACGCGCGTTCGTGTTCGCCCCTTCGTCCGGGCCGAGGGGACGCGCGCCAACGCGTCTTTTGTGGTGCGGCCGGTTACCCGGTTTCGCGTTTACAAAATCGCACGTCCGCTACGTGTGCGGCGTATACGTACGCGCCGTCAATAATAAAAAATAATAATACGAATCATAATAATACGCGTACGTAAATACAATATATCGTTTATCGTATTAACCTGTATTACCGCACGGCCGCGCGAAATTCCGCAATCGTTTTTTTTTTGTGTGGTTTTTTTCCACGTATACGAGGTCTGTTCGAACAGTGCCCGGACAAATATTATTACAGCTAATCTACGCACGATAACGTTTCAAATATATTGTAAACAGATATGATGCTTATTCGCCGCGAATTAGTGGATATTTGAAACAAAACCCGAAGTCGCTATGTTTGCCCGGTTTAATATCAAATCCAGTTAGTTTTTTTCGTTCGCCGTTTTCGACGTGTCCGAAATTAACGAACAACGCATTGTGCATCGAGTTTTGCTTGAAACTTGGTAAAAACGGAAACGTACGGAAATGATTGAAACCGCTTTTGGGGATGATCATTAAGTTCATTCCGTGACTGTCGAGTGTTTTAAACGTTCCGAGGACAGTCGGCGGTCAACTGAAGACGATCCACGTTCTGGAAGACCGCCGACGTCATTCAGAAACGATGGTGTGGCGACAATTTGCGTGAGTTAACAAAGCGAATCTCAATTGAGTCTTGTCATGCAATTTTACAGGAAAATGGGAAAATGTTCAGATGGAAAGGTCGCGCTGTCGATTCGTGAATTTTTGGCTGATAAAAAAATTGCTGTGGTCCCGAGGACTCTCACCGTTCTCCAGATCCGGCCCCGTGTGATTTTTAACTATTCTCAAGACTAAAATTTGCGCTCAAAAGCACAACGATTTCAAGACGTAGAGGTGAATTTTCAGCGGACGCGGCACGCCAACACATAGCTTATACTTTGCACCGGTGCCAAAAGACTTTCGAAAAACGGCAAGATCGCCGGGATCACCGTATTATCGTCCGGAGGAGAATATTCCGATGGAGATATCTTTACGTAATGTGCAACATCATTTTTGTAATTATTAAATATAAAGTCCTGGTACTTTTCGAACAGACCTCGCATTCAACGGACGACGGGCGGTGTGACGGAACGACATCGTTTATAAATACGTCCGTTAACGGGTCTGGTCGTGCCGCGCCGCGCCGTTCATCGCACCACCTCCGTACCCGGGCGTCACGGAAGACGTTTCGCGCCGGCCAGCGTGTTCCAGCGTGAAACGACCACGCACTAACGGTGCCGCGGTATGGGGGCATTACGGCGCGTTTCCGAAACTTATTGTCACTCGCCGAGTTTCCCGAACAATTCCGAATACACCAAAGAGATAACGCCTATTCCGATGACCCGGCCGTTGTTGATAAATACCTCTGTTCGGTTCAAAAGGCCGCGTCCAATACACCCGGCATACGAGTAGTGAAAACGGACGGATAAAAAAAAACAAGGAAAAACCGGTGAACTACGTCAATAATTTACAGGGACCAGACCGGTGGCCCGGGCATCGATTTAAAATACACGCTCAAGCTATTAATGACGATTTCGAAAACGAATACAAATATAACGCTATGTTTTTTATGTGATAAAATAATTATGATTTTCGATTGAATTTAACGAACATTTCGCTATAACTATCAAGCACGCTTGATTATCGTAGACGGTAAATAGTTTTGGACATGGTTTATGCAGTTGACTTCTCGTAATAGACCAACTAACAGTGCGACTATAATTGCAAGGTACAGATAAAAATCAGAAGAAATTTGAATGGATAATATAGATTTAATCAATTACAAGCTGCCATCACCCGGCCTTGCTCGGGTCATGTTTGTTGGTTATCCAATATCGTCTAGCTGACATCATCTTTTACAAATTCAGAGCTAAATGTGGATTGTATTGGTTTTATTATGATGTTTGCTTTTTTTTTTTTTTTTTTTAATTCCATATAACTTTCAAATTTTGCTTGACTTTAAATGCTTCGTTTCAATTAGCTTTACGCATTTGATATTTCTGGAACCAGTATAAATATACTTTGTTTGCATAAAACACGTGACAGAGCCACGTTCAATTGACCATAGGAAAAACGTAGGCCGATTAGATCTAAACCTGTAACGTTTAATGTTTGGTCCTGTGCCTTATTCATGGTCATTGAAAAGCATAATTTTACGGGAAGTTGGAGCCGTCTAAAATGGAATGGAAGATTGGCTCGTATCATTGGTATTCTGGGGATCAAGAGCGTTTCCCTAGCTCCTAGCTCCTTCTCTAGTCAGTAAGGATCGTACACTCAAGCAGACAGTTTTTTAAAAATTATATTCCTTCATTTCTTGCAACGGACATCGGACTTTTGATCACATGAAGCAACATTCTTAAGTTAAAACATATACTGTAGGGCATCCTTTTTTTTTTTTTTACTCCGGGATAACCTTCGACAGTGGTTCCACATTTTCTTCGTTGGAATGTTTTGGTTAAATGTCCGGTCTATATATGTGTCGGCCGGACTGAAATTGCTTCACTTCATTACGAGAGGTAAAACTAAATGCAAATTGATCACTACTTTTGTTTGTATATTTTGTGGTGTAAGGTTAACGATTTAGCGTACTCGACGTTTGATTTCGTACAGTTATTTATGCTATTTGGTCTTCATCAAAAAATGTTTTTCTATCTTGAAATTTTTATATTTTCATACCATCCAAATTTTCATGTATTTTCTTGACAATTACGAACACAACAAAATAACATCAGCCAAATCGGTCGAGCCGTTCTCAAGTGACAATCGTACGTACATGCGGCAATTGATGTCTATATGAAATTAAACTAACAGGATGAATGAGCCTGAATATTACTGCACATTTTCTCAAATCTTGGAATCAAACTAGACGCGGGTTCACTCCCATTTCCGTTTCCACGTTGATGTTTGATTTATTGTTTCATACGAATATGTGGGTCGTTTTTTGGTCATTTGATACCGAATTCGAGTGGCTATCATATGTATACGAATCGTATGTAAATTTTAAACATATCATATAATTTTATCAAAAGTGATTTTGTATAAATATAAAAAAAAAAATGTACAAAAGTGAATTAGTTAAATTAAATGGTTTTTTTATTTTTTATTTATCTTTATCTAGATACATTGTTAGTTATCTATGCAGAACACTATTTGTTATATGCAGTAGTGGCGACCTGGGCGTCTATTGTCGTTATATACGAAATCGCCGGTTAAGGATATTTAATTCTTTTTGTGGTTTTCAATGATTTATCGTCGCTTACAGTTATACACGTCTAAACCCTCGATCAACCCTGTATCGTTTTCGCGTAAATCAACGGGGGTCGCCCGCGGTGAGAACCTAACCTTTCTATTGATAACACGGGAGGCCTTTAACGTTTTGATTCGCTAAACCAAACCTATTTATTTTCACATATATGTCGGTACCTATATTATAATAATATATTGCAATAGATGTGTAGTATCATACAGTTATGGAAACGCCAGAATGTCTGTCGTCACGCCCTTCCCTCCTCACCCCGCCACCCCCCGCTCCGTTTGAAGCAACGGTGATAAACACGTGTTTTTATTTCATTAAAAAATATTGCGCCGCTCCCCGGGCGTTATTATTATTAAAAAAAAAAAAAAAAAAAAAACGTTGCGTTTTATATTTTTCGTTCGCGATTCCCGAACGTTTCGAAAATTATTACCAAAGTTATCCGTTACGTCCGGGCGCCGCGCGGGTAATTTGAATTTACACCTACCGACGTATTTCGCAAATAAATATATTGAATTACATAATAATATAACGCGAACGTTCAAAATTCGAAAACGCGAGGGGGGAACACCTTGCCGCTACACAACTATACGGCCAACTCACATACATCATTCTTTCGCAAAGTTTTCTTATCAAAAGTTTATAAATTTAATTCGACACCATCTGCGTTATACAGAAACCGGCGGCAGTGTATAAACGTATATATATATATATATAGTTAATTAAAATTGTAAGCAAACTACTGTGCTATAATAAACTCAAACGAAATTATATATATATATAAAACAAACAAAATATGAAAAATAAACCTCGAGTGCGTATACCGCACGAGTTGCGAAAGATGTTGCGTCGTCGTCTCAGGCTTTATCTTTAGACACTGATAATATTATTATTTAGATACCGTCGGGGTCGTTATAATATTGTAATATCGTATTTCCTCTGCGTAGCCCATCAGCGGCGTAATTACAAATGTTACACGGGACGGGATGCGAAAATTGTATAACTACGGGCCCGTGGGTCGGGGGATTCATCTATCCCGCCACCTATTTCAGCCCAACCGTCAGGCGTTCATTTTTCAACGTAGTGCACATTTAAAGAATATAATATTAGACCGAAAGAACCTGTAGGCAATCAATGGCGTTTTTTTTTTTTTTTAAGATATGATGCCCCGAGTACATATATAACCCGATGCCCCAACCAGTTTAAACATTTTTATTTTTATTATTATGATCATTACGAAAATATTTCGAGATTACAAAAATAATACAAATTAATAACGGTAAATATTATAAATATAACAAAGTTGGCGTATTTTCCGAGTTGTTTAACGCCCCTTGAAATGTTTTGTCCAGGTCAATTGCCCCCTTTTGCCCTCGCCGGAAAACGCCACTGTACACAAGGTACACAATATGTGTACTTAAGTCGAAAAGAGACTACTGAAAACACTATAACAAAATGTCGAGTTTTTTGGCTTTTGCGCCAATTCGCCAAGAAATTCCTCGTTTTTTTACTTTGACATATACGCTTGGCCGACCTATTGACAAACCATTTAGACGATAAATTCGTACTTTGTGGTGTGAATAAAAAATTTTGATTTGTAAAAAAAACCCAACGAGGATGGATCTATTCCCCATATTCTCCCATCCCCTGCTATAACATTCCTGTATCCCATCGTACTGGTTACGTGTTAAAAACGCCACTAAACGTAAATCAAATTTGCTGGTATTTTTTTATTTTTTTTTTTTGTAAACTGAATAACGTCTAATATTATCTGAAACAATCTATACATATGTATACTATAACGTTGTAAACAATATTTTATTAATTGATAATATTGAATAATTATAAACATTCTAAACCGGCGAGTTTGCCGAGTCGATTCAATTGTAATTGAATATCGAGCCAGGTTACAATACGATTTCGTACGATTTTACATTTTGCTTTCAAGTTAATCAACTGATAATTCGAGAAATAGCCAATATCACGACGGTGATTTAATTTATTTCTGTTTGATTTTTTTAAACGTATATGAAATGACGTTCAAATATACCGAACGACGCGTAATGCTTCATATCCGTACATACATCTACTTTAATCCGGATGTTACTATACAACAGTATTAATGTCCTCGAATAAATCCAAACTTTCCGCAAGACTGCAGACTGACCTAAGTATCGAGTATAGAGTAACCGGATTGTGTGTGTACGTGTATGTAATTTAATATTAAAAATACAATATTCGGTATACAGTAGGATTTCTAAAAAAAAAAAAAAAAAATATTTACAATCGAAATATTCGATACGAAATAACCATTGCAAACATATTATTACGTTTACATAAAAGGACACTAGACCTTAGTAATCATGGCGGTAATTTTGGTACAAAATAAGGCCGAACCGATCGCGATGTCACGATCAATAGAAATCATTAATTCACTTATTTCAATATTTTAAAATAATCTGTGACTACGGATTTTCGATTTTTCATTATATGGGCATATGCTAAACTTATAATGAACCTTGTGTCGAAATTGTTGAGCATTTTCAAGAGCCGGAACAATCGTATAGACCAAATAAAAATTAAAAAATAAAAAAAAAACTACAGAATATTTTGAAAATTTTACCGCATCTAGAAAGTGATAATTTAATAATTCGAACAAAATTTCAATCGCTTTAACGAAATTAAGTATCACAAAATCGAAAATAACACAAACCGTTATTACGTAAATATTCCCGCTTTCCCAATTGTTAAGAAAACTACAAGGAAAATCAAATCCTCGATGTACCAACTAGATCCAAAATGTACTATAGAAAAATCTATTTTCATATTTTTGATTAGGGCATAGCATCATCTGTAAGAAATATCAGAAAAAAAAAACCCCATTATAGTAAAACTAATACATTTCTCGCTACGTTCATTTTAATCTTAAATCGATTTCCAAAGGATGAGAGTTCTGCTTCGCAAAATTCGTTTTAAGGTTTTACTTTGTAATAATATTTTTAGAATTCGGTTCAAAAGAAGTTTTTGCGGACTATATTGAAATATGTATAAATAATTTATACGTATATATGTACAGCGTATATAGGTAAAGGTATACTCAAAGTTGTTCAGCTACATGACAGAATGAGCGTGTAAAGTTTATGTTATTTAATACGTCGGTCAAAAATATATATATAAAAAAAAAACCCCATATAATTCTCATAACTAGAGCAGGAATTATTTTGGACCTTTATGTAAAACAATTGTTTTTTTTTTTTTTTGTAAGGGATGTATACTTTGTAAGGGAAATTCCAACAAACTATTTACCTAAATAATTCGAATTTATAACAAAAATTGCTTAGAGTAATATTATTATTAACGCATATTTTGTTGTTGAGGAGATAGTAGTTAACTATTAAAAAAAAAAAATAAACACGTGTATACGTATAAGTACATAAATAACCACACGTATTCCCATATGATTTGTTGAAATAAACCCACTCTAAATTCGGTAAATAAAAGTAATAAAAAATTAAATGTTATAATAGTTACAAAACACGAGGGTCGACCTTTTTTTTTTTTTATTGGAGGCTATTATTTCTATAATATATATATATACGTGAAACTACGCGTCTCCACAAAGACCGGCGAAAAACGTATTAGTTATCTGTTGTCCATTTCTGTTCGGCGCGAGCCCTCTCTCCGGGCAGGGCAATATCATTCAAAACGCCGCAGGTGACGGCGATCGGCAATTTTTTTTTTTTTTTTTTAACGGTTTAATAACGGCCGAACGCGCAGTATGGTAAATAATCATTTGCCGTATCCACATGCCGTACACATTTGTCGTATACGAATTGAGAAAATCGAAAAGACTTTCCGCAAGTGCGACGATTACGATTAACGTCCGAAAGCCCCCGGAGCTGTTGTACAGTCACCGGTTTGTACTTTTTAATCAAACCACCCTCCCGCCGCCGGATCACTCACTGGTACGCACTCTTTTTATCGCACGGTGAAACATGCTGTTTACGATGGGATCTATATTGTATACGATACATAATACTATCCGGGTTTTAGCGTATTTTTTTTTTATTTTTTTTTTTTATATTTATATACGCGCAAAGTCTTCGTATATTGGTTTCATTATATACGACTTGTGCATTTTTTTTTTTTTTTTTTTTTTTGATGTCTGTTCACAATTTTTCTACCGCCGAAGTCTTGCGCCAATCATCTACTACATGAGTGGTTTTTGGTAGCAAATTACGTCTTTAGTTGGTGCATCTGGGCAGGTCATTTCTTTGTGGTTTTATAAGAAAAAAAAAAACGGGAATATTAACGCAATAAAGGTTTCTGTTTATGTCGATATTTGTCATTTTTATGTATTTCTGTGTAAAATAATCGTAGAGACCTATACAGACATAGTAAATATAGTACAAAAATATGGAAAATATGTAGTCACGATTTTGTTTTTTTTTTTTTTATAAACGTTTTTAGTTTAGGTTTTGACGAAATTCGTAGTGAAATCATCAACATTTTGCATACTGTTCAACAATTTGGGTTCGTCTCAATTTGTACTTGTACTAGTAAAAACAAATAAAATTTGATTATAGTTGAGCTATAATTTATTTTGATCAACAGATTTATGTTCAAATTGGTTAAAAACACGAGCGTTGAAATTTTGTAATTTTGTAATTTCAAATTAATTTACGTCTATCGTTAAACCGACCTCCGCCCAGAATCGTTTTTTTACCTGCACCCAGTACGTTAACTGTACCGTGTCGCATGTGCATTACGTAGGATTATAATACTTTCTCGACTCGTAACTTTTTATGACGATTGTACACGATTTCATCTGCAGTACAATATTATGTGATCATTATTTATCACTGTCGCCCGGAATCGAAATAATTATAGATAACAATTGTGCATAGACAACGACTATAACTTAAATAGTGAACAATTCGAAATGCACGTAAAATTATAGATCAAAGAGATTAAATACGAAATAAATACAATAATATACGGACTCACCGACTTTATTGCGAACCCAGTAGGATTTCCAGCTAGCCTGTTTCCAGTGCACATTGTGCATATATAAAAATATCGCACACGACAATCTAAACACGTGTCCAAAACATTAACCGATTGATTTTGTAGAAGCTACCCGGGGTATTATACACACCGGATTACTTTTATAACTCCAGTTTTCTATTATGATATTCCGTCGATAAAAAAAAAAGAGGTTCAACGGTTTTTGCCCCCCTTCTATTTGTTCGGGTTTTTTTTTTTTCAAAATTCAGTTCAATTGTATAGATATAATATTAATTATAGTCTTAATAGTATTGAATTTCCTTTTTTTTCTTTTTCTTTTTTTGGGTTTATCTCTAAAGCTCAATTGAATTCCGCGTATATATATATATTAGATAATAATAACTTGGCGGTTTTGCGGGTTCCCGGGGAATTATAATATACTTGCCCCGTCAATGATGGCTTTTTATGTTGGGTAATTATGATAATATTTTTAACGGGGGATTAATGGTAGGGAGCAAAAAAAAAAAAAAAAAAAAAATGCCCGATAAGTTTATAGTAAATTTGCGACGGCCGCGTGCCATTAATCTCCACTTATATCCCCGTCGTCTCTATATTATTTCTCCCTTCGTTTTATAATAGCATATCGTGTAGCGCAATATGCGTATTATTTTATTTATAATTTTTTAATTTATTATTATTATTCGGCGAGAGGCTAATAGAGATATGCGAATCTGTCGTCTAATCCGAATTCAGCGCGACGTGCACGTATAATTTATACTAATTCGTCAAGTAAAAAATAATATTATCCGCTAGTCAAAAAAAAAAAAAAAATAAATCACAATATACGCCCGTAACGATGATAATAATAGTAGTAAAGTGTATGAATCACTCGGTATATCGAACACGGGTAATGATCGTTATCGAATTTATGCAGTCCTCCGGTTAGGTCGTTGGCGTTATTGAAAGCCTGCGTGAGATTTGGGAGGGGTATTAGAAAAACATAGAGAATGCGGGGTGGGAACAGCGAAAATAGCTGACTAAATTCTCTAAATATCGACCAATAGGTTTCTCCCCTCCGCCATTACATCTAAGTTATAACATAATTTTCAAAATCAAAACGTTTACTAAAGTATAATTCTTTTATCTTTAAATTATATTGTTTATTGTAGTTTATTTCATAAACAAATGTGCTGAGTAAAAGCTCGTGCACGAGCGTGCTATCGAGATTCTATACATATTCAATAATGATTACTACAGGGTGCGGCAGAGCCGACTGACGAGATTAATGAGGTCAAAAGCCCGTGATGAGATAAGAGCAGGCCTTAATAAGTGGTATATTTTAAATTGTACGGTAATGCCGTTTTTATTCGTAATCGTGGTCTGGACAGGTGTACATCGTGGTTTCGTCGTGCGTGCGTATTACGAAAATAATCATTCTGCGATCGCTACACAAAGGGCTTTTCGTATACACTTCGGCATTCCACGTACCGAATCTGTTCCTTCTGCTAACACTATCAAATTGTGTATCCACGGCATTTAGAAGAAACTGGAAGTACCCTAAGTAGACAATGGACACGGAGCGCCCAGAAAGGTATGAACCCCCGAAAATGTGCAGTTGTTTAGAGAGTCAATTGAGCAGTCACCAAGACGCTCAGCCCGGAAACACGCTGTAGCTTTGGGAATCTCAGACCGTTCTTTGAGGAGAATTCTTCTTCTTGCTGGCCAGCACGTTCCCCAGATTTAAGCTTGTGTGATATTTTCCTCTGGGGCTACCATAAGGATAAGGTTTTCAGACATCGCCCACATACCATAGAAGAAATTAAACAGAAAAACACCGTGGAAGTCGAGGCCATACCAATCGAAATGTGCCGAAAATCATATGAGAGCTTCAGAGATCGTCTACAACAGTGTATCAATGCTGACGACCGCCATCTTGGTGATATAATTTTCAAAAAATAATTTTTAAAAATGGGAATGAATACTGATTTAAATTAAAAAAAAACCTTTTCTCTAAGTTTTACCGTTCGTTATTTATAGCCCATCAAAACTCGTCAGTCGGTTCTGCCGCACCCTGTATAACTAATTAATAATAATTTTATTCAGCCTCGAAATCTCCAAAAAAAAAAAAATAAAAAAACCCTAGGGCGGTGGTCCTGCACCGAAACGATGAAACACAGCGGGTCGTCGATATTACAGTAGTGACGAAATCGGATCCTCCGGTATTTGAACGACGATATATTATTTCGATGACGATTCTCCAATTTCGTTTGGATTCCGAGACCGCGGGAAAACGTCGTGGCTTTGGGTAAAAATACGAAATACAAAATTCAATAGTCAACGGTCGTAATAATGTCTACTCGTAAATCGATATCAAGGTTTTATCGGTTTTTTGTTGTTGGTATTATTATATTATACGTGCAGTTATATTGATAATACGATATCCTATGGGATGTGCGGCTCGGCAAGAATTTAGGCGTTAATTTTTATTCGAATAATTTAAAGTAATAAATTAAACGACGGTGGTGGTCGTCGTAGTAAATTTATATTAGGTATTAAAAAAAAAAAATTACAAAAATTAGGACGCTCTGCACACAAATATCTTGTTTTTTTTTTTTTTTTTATCAATTTAAAACATACACTGTCACATTAACAATTGAAATAGAATATTACTAATTTCACAGTCTTCTAACTATGAATTTTCAAAAAAAAAAAAAATGCACTATCCTGGTAACTTATATTTGATGAACTGAAAAAAATTAAAAAAAATTTATATTTTTACACGTAGATACTTGCGCGAAACGAATTCGGACGTATTTAGCTACATTAGATCAGTTACTTGCTTTACTCACTAAGCAGTATATTTATTCAGTGGAAAAATAAAAAAAATAATAAAAAATGTTGCAATCGCAACAACACCCGATCCCCGACAGATTCATTCGGGTTTCGGTTGTCTAGGAATATATTAGGAAATGGGTAAACATTAGTTTACACGGGTATTTTTTTATATGCATTTATCCGGAATTTCTCGTTATGATTATATCTAAACCAAGAATCTGCAGTTTATTTACATTATTGGCGCGTATACAATAATTGTAACACACGTTGATTCTTAAAATATTAATAATTACTATTTGTACAACTTTCAAACAGAGTGTGTGTGTGGGGGGGGGCGAGGGGGAGAAAATCTAAATATTTTCTACTATTATAATTTTTAATCGCAGCTATTAAACTCTCTTGTAAAATATTATATACAGTAGGTTGTGACGTATTCATAGAGAAATGTACTTGTACAGCGAGTGTACAGTTGTCGTGTAAAACATACATATACAATTTTTTATTTTTATTTTTTTTTTCTCGAAAATTACTAAGGTAAGTGTGTCGTTTATAACAATT
Organism: Tuberolachnus salignus; assembly: GCA_956483605.1. Taxonomy (NCBI): domain Eukaryota; kingdom Metazoa; phylum Arthropoda; class Insecta; order Hemiptera; family Aphididae; genus Tuberolachnus; species Tuberolachnus salignus. Next base: position 6,189,948 of record OY101436.1, on the reverse strand, counting down.
ATAATTCACTTGGTTTAAACGACATATATTTCATAACGTAAAGTATTTAGTATACGAGTATTGTATCGCATAAGTTGAATTTTTTTTTTTATTATTTTTTTTTTTTTAATGAGAAACGTTTATTTCAATACGGTACCTAAAACCAACCTACGTGCAAAAAACATATATATATATATATATTATTTTTACACATAAAAAAAAAATACATGTTTTTATGGTACATTAATAAATATAATAATAATATTACTCCCGTGCAGTGTATACAAATTAAAGTGTATTTTTTTAAATTTTTTTTTTTTTTTAACCAGAAATATCTGCGTGTACTTGATACCGCTGTTAAATACGGCGTACGTAATAATCGACCATACAAGTGTTACACAAATCGTTATCAAGTTATGGTTTTTAATTTCCGAAATATCACTCAGCGAAATTCCAAACCAACGATTCGGTATGTCCATAAGCACGTAATTGGCAGCACCGGGAAATTATTATTAAACCACCTAAAAACTAGACAAATTTCATTTGGTTATCAAATTATACCGTATAAATATATAAATACGCCTGATCTGGCGAGCGAAGTTTACCTAGACAAATATGTATAGAGTACGTCTAGGTATAGAGTTTGTTTAAAAACACACTCGTTATTATTAAAACTGTAACTGTGCGTAGGAAATCTCACTACGAAGTAGTACGAAGCAAAGTTAAAGCTCATAAATTTCGTTAGGAATCCGCGAGCTTACCGTCGAGACATTTGTTCGGAAAGCACGGCTTTGGAAATCGTAAAATGTCATGCACACACTCGTTTCCACGACGCCGCAGTCTACTTTCCGAAGTATTATGAATATTTATGATATACATTTTTTCAGATAATCATATTATTTAATGCCATTAATAACATCGCGTGTTTTGCAGAGAGAAACTTTAGCAGCATGTACGACTTTTTTATTTTTTTTATTTACGGCACTCAAAAGGTAAAGAATAATTTTCGACAAAAAAAAAAAAAAAAAAAAACAAACAAACAAAAAACAGAAAAACTCTTTTGAAAAAAAAAAAAAAAAAACAGGTAGGTAGAAATCATGTACGACTCGATTTCCATAACAGTCTTGGCGATATATATATAAAAATAAAAATAAAACTTTTAAACTATTTTTATATTATATAAAAAAAAGCATAATAATAAGAAAAGCGATTTTGCGTACATTCCTAGTACAGATTGTACAGATGATTAATTATAACATAAAAATGTCAGAATTTCTATATTATAAAATTAGGCTTAGGGAATACTAGCTCTAAACAATATGGAAATTTGCTTTAAAAAACAACCAAATAAGTACTATAATATGCTCTTATAAAACGTATGATTTAGATTCCTTATATAATGCACGGTATTTATTTATGAATCTGCTATTTTATTTTTTTTTAAATATGCAAATGCTAGACGTCACTAACCACTAGAAAAATATCGAGTTTATAGTTTTAATTTCTAAAATCAACGTCAACGAAAATATGCAAGTCCCCGAATCGAACTATTTTTATAGAGTTGAGACATTTTTTTTTTTTTTTTTTTATACATTTTTACATACAAAATGTCTAGATAGTGAACCGCACGAAATTTGAATACCGCCAAACGGTTCCATTAAAACGTCCGAGCTGAGAGATTCGTTCCTCTGATAAATGTATTAAATTATTATAGCTATCTTCTCCGGGAGTTGGTAAGTTTGGTTTCTCGGTGTCGACCGAGTCCCCCGAGAAAATATAATCGCTCTCCGAGATCGTAATCCACACTATAGCAATACAAACCGAAATTCGGTCTTCGCGCACCCGACATCCCACTCCTGCGAGGTCATCAGGCCCGTCTTGGAACCTACGATTACGCGCTGGCCAATCAGGGACGACCAAATGCGGGCAGGAGGGCCGGTAGCGTGATATATCGCCCCCCCTCCCCCCTACCGGGGTTTCTCTTCAATAAAATAACGATTACAATAGTATAATGGCCAACGGTTTCGGGAGCGTGCGTTTGCCCGTCTAAAGATCGTTTTTCCTCGGGATTTTTTCAGCGAGATTTGAAGACTTCTGGGGGGGGGTTGAGGGTTGGGGACTGGCAGGATACGCGATTTATACATAACAGAACCGTATATCCCGCGGAAACGGTTCCGGGAGCCGAGGAACCCGGGAACGGGGCGCGCGTTATCGACGGGTCTTATCTCGGTCGTCCCAGCGCGTTTAATATTATTGCGCAGCTCGTGCGCGAGAACCGCGACCGGATAACTGCCCCGAGACGAGACCCCCCACGCTCGCCAAACGTGTTTTTCGTGTCCAGCGGTCGTTTTTTTTTTTTTTTTATTATTATTATTTTTTTTTTTTTTTCGCACCCGAACCGCACGTTCGTATACGCACGTATGCGCGCGCCCGGCCAGCGACGAGAGATACCGATCGCGTGTATAATAATAGCGCGGCCGTACGCGGGAGATATATTTATTTAGCGACGCGCGCGAAACAATGGCGGTAGCCAATTAAGAATAAAAGTAAAGAAAAAAAAAAAAAATAAAAAAACCGCGCGCGCTAGAGGAAAGTATAATGTTATATTATTAAAACGATAATCGCGGCCTTGCCCTCCACCGATACGCCACCCGGTTTCGCCACCGCGATGGGTTTGGGCAGCTCCCGAGGCACGACTCGCAGCGCTCCGGGTGGCTGTTGTTATTAAACGCACGTCGTTTTGTATATTACTGGACAATCTCGGGATTCGTTAACATTTTTCATAATCAGGCCCCGCTACTTTATTCGCTAAAAAGTACTCAAATACGCGTTTAAAAAAAAAAAAAAAAACATCATAATATGCAGTGGGAATTGGGAGAATATGCAATTTTTTTGAATAAAATACATTTTACATGGACAATTTAAACATTTATATTAAGTACACGAGAAAAAACATTAAAAGAAAATTGAAAAAAAACACTGCACACTTGTCTATTGCAGTGTCTTCCTGTTTGTATACATTGGTCATAGTTTAATCACACGGTATGTCAACACTTGACGGGAAATTTTACATTTGAAACTCTGGTATATAGTTAAATGGATAAGTTAAAAAAGTTATTACTTAATACCGAATACTAACATTTATTTTAAAAATTACATTCTTAAATTATTAACGTTAGTCGATTGATTATTTATCAATCACAAAAAGGATTTTTATTTTTAAGTCAGGGGTGGGGAGGTGTCCGGACTGTGTTTACCATTCATATATTATTTCGTATTATTATACGGGTAATATATTATTATCTTTGCAGCACGGCGTAGAGTGAGAGTTATTTTAATAGAAAAAACAATTAAAAAAAAATACACCGTTTATTTCGATCGCTTGCGGTTCTTAACAAACGCACACTGTATATAATAATAGTATATATTGTATTAGAGATGTGTACTAATCACATGAGTTTCTACTAAAAAAGTAGAATCGATTCATATTTAAACAATTACATAGGTTATTTTATGTTTTACCTGTGTTGCACTGTAGTAAGAGTTGTGTTTCCTTATGTCCTCAGGTTGAAATGATCTTCGAGGTAGATCTTCTTAGGTATATATATATATATATATATATGGGAACAAATTTATAATGACTTAGATTATTTGTGGTAAGATTTTCAGGTAGACCATCTATGTTGACACTTAACAGAACGTCCTGCACCAAGTATTTTTGATATCTGTTTTAATATTTTTAATCCGCTGTTTTTGTTTAAAACTGTTTCAAATAGTATTATATACTTTTTGCCCGCCAATACCCTAAGCCATTTGTAACTGATTTTGAACTTTTTCCAGAATATCTAAAGATTCAACTAAAGGCATATTTTTTTTTTTTTTGTAAATTTAAAATTGAATCTAAAAGTACTTTGAAATTTGATTTCATATACACCAGATTATTTTTGACACGATTTTTACGCTTTTGTTAATTCTATGAACTATGCATATAAAAAAGTATTTGAACCTAAAATATGCGAATTCCTACAAAAAATAACGAAATATGCAAAATTGTGCAACGAAAATTGTTGTATTTGAAATATATGCGTACTATAGATCGAATTTGTATCGGACCAGAATTTTAATATGCACTCACTAAACAAATACGCAAACGCCTAAAGTTCCGAGTCTAGTTTCTAATTATTGCGATGCCTAAAAAACATTCATTATAATAACGAAATCACACCGATCGGACTACCTTTGAATATATTAAAATTGTCTGTGTGTGTGTGTGTGTGTGTGCCATTAGTATCTAAACACGAACGAGAAAACGTGATACCGAACCCGCGATCGATTTAAATTTTATTTTGTTTTCGTGATGCGCACTAGAATTTTAATACTATCTTTATATCTGTATACAACACGAGTATACGTATATAATATGTGTTGCGTTTATAACTGTAATATAGTGTTCATCTTTCTATTATTCTTTTTTTCCATTTGTAGCGCGAAAAAAAAAAAAAAAAAAAGGAGAAATGTAAAAACACACACAATATACGTGAGAACGGCGTCGGGAAAGTTGAAATTCGTTCACTTTCGAAAATGCAATCGGGGGGGGGGGGTAGGGATGCGAACGTTTTTTTTGTTTTGTTATTTCCGCTACCCTCGTAATTTCCACTCCCGTGCTCTTATGCCGTTCGACACGGTAATTCGACGGCAAGTAACTGAACGCACACTAACGGTGGTCAAACGAATTTTCGAAATATTTCGAAACGGACGATAATTATTGAGTTTGTCGTCTTTGATGTTTGGCGGAGGTCGTCAAAAGCCGTCCGGGTGCACGCGCAAATAATTGCGCGCGGACGTTAAAGTTTACAGAAAATTATTCACACGAGCGCACCTCGTGTACAATAATACAATTATTGTAATTGTACATTTTTTTTTTTTTTTTTTTTTTTTACGTACGGTCTCCCGAATACCCGGCGTGTCGGACGGAAACCAATTATCCGAGAGGCGCGCGGCCGATCGCGCCGCGAATATCTTCGCCCGCGGCCCCGCGATCCACATCAATCAGTGTCCACCTACCGCATATTTGTTCGTTACAAATTTAATATTATCTCGCGATCCCGTACATTATAATACGGGTGCGTGTCGTATCGGTCGGCACGCACGCTTTTGAACGATTTATCCGATAAAATGCGTTTTGACTTTTGCGCGTATTTCATATATATATATATATATATACGCTACACTGTATTCCGAACAAGAGCAGACCAGGCGGCGGACGAAAACGCGTCGTTGTTGGCGCGTCCGTCCCCGCCGCGGCTGTAGACGATCGCCGCCGATTAATTAACAAATCCGCCACCAGGCGGTCTGTTCTTGTTCTGAATAGAGTACAGCTGCCCCGCAATGCGCTGTCTGTGAAAAATTGGGATTACACGTGGCTTTAACGCCACAACCCCTCGCCCAACACGGCCGGTCCGAACCGCGGTCGTTTTTCCTTCGCCCGATTTAACTAAAAATCAAAATTAATACGCAAAACGATCGTTTATCGTTCGACACTCTCAGGCTGTCCGGGCGCCTACGCCATACGGTATACTCCACCGAACTTTCGTTTCTCTGGGTCTAGCGGATTGGTCCGGGCGTTGTTTCGTGTGCGATTGAGTGGGTTATTTGGCTTTTATATCTACAGAATAACGAAAAAAAAAAAATACGTTTTGTGGCAACTAAGCAACAAAAGTTTCCTTAATAACGTATTAATTATTGATTTGTTTATACATATACAACTCTTTATCTATAAAAATCTTTAAATTTACAATAATTAAAATCGACGATCACTTATCGAGATAAAAACTATCCTATATTTTAAGTTGGACCAAATCACGCACATGAGCTTAATTTTATCAAAATCATTTGTGTAATTTTATAGCGTATTGCACGCAAACTCTTTGTACGCTTAATTTCTTATATATATATATATATAAGAATAATATATACGAGGTATGATCAAAAAAATACTGGGATTTTTTTTCATTTAAAAATTTAAATAAACAAATAATTTGTTTAAATATTAGGCTCCTTTAAAGTATTCACTGCCTGATGTTATACACTTATCCCATCTCTCCTGTAACTTTGTGAAGGACTGTTGGAAGTCTTAAACTTTAAGTTGTTTGAGTTGATCCACCGCATTTTTTTTTTTTTTTTATTGTTTCGATATCATAAAAGCGTTGTCCTTTGAGATCACTTTTAATTTTATGAAATAAAGAAAAATCACAAGAGGCAACGTTCGGTGAGGCACAACTTGAAATCTGTAACCTAACCTAACCGTTTCACCAGTTGGAACAAATTCATAATAAATAAGGCCTTTTATAACGAAAAACGTAATCAACATGGTCTTGAAGGTCGACGAGCACGGGAGCCATCGTTAATGGCTTCACGACCCCCCAATAAACATTTTAAATCTGCTCGTTGCTTCATCCTCGAATGCTTTTTTTAATAATTTCAAAAGTTTTAGTCGCTGATTTACCGAGTTTAACGCAAAATTGAATGCAAACACGCTGCTCGAGTTTATTCGACATGAGAAAACGGCAGACGTAACAAAAGTGTATGACTTCAACGAATTGTCGCCCAGTACTAACAGATAATCTCCACTCGTGGCTTGAATAACGTAATTGAGCGTTATCTTCACTTTTATTTGATATATTTCCGATACGTTCACTTTAAGCGCAGTTATAATTTTCGTCCCGGTATTTTTTGATCACATCTCGTACTTATATATAGGTACGTGTATTATATCGGCCGTTACTCGTTCGCGCCGGAAAGGTCGTCATACCGTGGTGAACACACCTCTGCCCTATACATTTATAATATTTTCTACGTACCGTGTACACCACGCTCGCACTCGTATAACGAAAAAGAGAGAGAGAGAGAGAGAGAAACACACACACACACACACGAGGATCGAAGAATTATTTGGTTTTACTACGATGTGTTTTTTTTGTTTTTTTGCTGTCAATAACCCGATTTTTATATTTTATAAGACTGTATGTCCCGTTCCGAAAACGTCATATCCGAAGAACATTTTCGATCTTTCTAGTGCTTCTTCTTTTTTTCTTTTTTTTTTTTTTAGTAATTTAACAACGACGATACCGGCAAATCTCGACGCTGAATATTTTCAATTATTTCCGTATGACGGAATTTGAATTTTAAACGGTATTTTTTTTCTATTATTTCTTAATTCTAGTAGTGAGTATCAACATCAACCGATATCGTCTATTGCCTGGTATTGAGGATATCGGGTTTCTTTTTCTATCGAAACAAATACAACTGCGAATTGTTTTTACAATTTAATAATAAATCGGCAGTGCAGTCCGAAAATCGGAAGAAAAAAAAGGTGCCAGGATTCCAGATGAAGCGTGCAATACCTGCCGACCCCGTTTGTCTGGCAACATTTATCGACGTCAGCTGGTACATAATTTTCAAACATTCATTAAAATTAAGGAAACCGTGATTTTATAAAACGAAATTTATAAAGTAATCGTAACTCAGTTGTTTTTCAACGTACCTGGGTATTTTAACCAGTAAATATAGTAGTTCAATTATGAAGTGTGCTTCATGATAAAAGTATTCACCCCCCCCTTCTGTTTTTTAACCTATTATTTCTCGGCGGGATTTGGCGATCGGAATATTGCTCGAACCCCCACACAAGTCCCTTATAAAGGCGGGTTTCATAAAATACTTTCCAATAGACTTTGTCTGAAGTAATTGCACTGATCTTTGCCGTAAAAGTACGGAGAGCGGTTTTCTGTTAACCAAATATTGGCGGGACTTGTGCGAGGTTACGCGTCTATTTTTTTTTTTTTTTTTTTTTGGCATCCACTCTACCATCACCGAACCCCACAGAGATCGAGTATACACTCGATCCGAATATCGGAAGGGGAGTTGCTTTTAACATGTAGTGCCCGTAACAGTCCTATATTAATATACAAGTGAAGATCCCACTCGTATAAGTTAAACAACAACCGAACTACGATAATTTATTATAATTCCTTAAATTATTATAATTTTGGGGAATACTCGAAAATTGAGAGCCAGGAGACCAGAAGTTGACGTCGAAATACCCCCCGAATTCGTATGCCCGTGAGTATAATTATACTAAGTTGGTCATCCTCGACAGAACTAAAATTCTAGGATTTAAATACTCCCTAAATTCATAACGGGAAAACCATATCTCCCAGGAGGTTTTAAATTTGTATTCCTTTAACCATATATATTTTTAGACCGGAGTTGTGCGCAAGGTCGCCGAGGCGCAAACTTTTGGAAACCGCTGCCGTTGACGTTTTTTCCTCGGACATTATTACATTGAATCTAGATCCAAACTCAGTTTGTACACCTTTTCACACTAGCCACCAACAATATAACGCGGCTCAGCTAATCGTGCAATGTATGTCGGGTTATTTTTTTTTTTTTTTTTCCATAATAATTATCTCGTCTGAAAGACTCGGTTCAGTCCGACAGGGATGATTTCTGTTTGCCACTCAGTAACTATACGTTCACAATTGTAGAGTGTCTATACAAATAGGTGTGACACACAATGGTGTGTTGTTTTAAACAACTATATAGACGGATACGGCTATAATCTAATAATCGCGTATAATACTCGTACAATATTGTTAAACACACACACACACACAAAGTGGTGTCTATATCTGTATAGTTTACTCAATGGCATTGAAGTTATGACGTTTTAACTCGACGATTGCAAACACCGCACAAATAGAAACCTATTTTGTTAAGTTCACACTGTGACGAGATTTCGTTTGCCGCATACCTAATAATGCTGTGCCAAGCCTAGTAGAAACCGATCGTTTTGCTTTGCTATATCGGATTGCCGGTCAAATAAATCGATCGGAAATGAAATAACAAGAAGACAAAAATCCGGCATTTCCGTTTAATAATATTGTATAGATTTTGTATTTGCTAGAATTTACCAAGAAAAACACAATGATAATGAAATATCAATAATATAACTATAATTTATCTAAAAAAAATAAAAATACAGATACTTTTTTTTTTTATAGATATTGAAAATATATAAATTGTAAAACTAATATGTAACAATATACTAATATCCTTACGTTATCGAAGTTCAACATACTTACTTACATATACAAAACATGTTTTTGTTTTAGATTCTGTGCGAAGTATTTGTTCGATGATGTGTGATTTTTTTTTTTTTTTTGTCCGTGTCCGTCGTTATATATTTGATAAGCGTTTAATGTTCAAACGTACAATAAAGTTCGAATGGTGCGGTTGAACACGTGCAATTTACTTGTGGTCGCAAATGATTAAAACGTTCAATGCGAAACAACTGCTGGTGAATTGCGGTGCACAGACTTCAACCGAGCTCCGTTTAGAACCGTTGTTCGTTTGCAAATAATAATTGCGTACATTAGGCGTAAAAATAAAAAAAAATAGCCTCGCGTTTCCCGTACGTACCAATAACAGTTCGCCGCCTAGCCAAGTGTGGCCAGCGAATGTTGTTTTTTCGCCGGCTATTTACAGTTGGGGATTCGCAGTGCGTCCGGACTCGTAAATTCCAAACGTTTACCGGCGTAGTACGCCCGCGCGGAACAATATTTACCCGGACGTTCTTTTTTTTTCTTCTACCCGGCGTTTCATATCTAAGAGATATCGATTTATAGATATCGATACGGACAATTCCGAGGATCCGATCTGGATATCTGGATATGTGTGCGTGTGTCGTATGTCCCGCGCGGTATTTTTTTTTTTTTATTATTATTATTATTATCGTCCGCGCACGAGTATTTACGAACTATCGGCGCCGATGTGATTTCGGTTGGACAATAAATATTATAATATTATTTTTTTTTCGCGTCGGCAAACGATTGCAATAATGCCCCCCACCCGGCCACGGGAATTCTACTCGAATAATAATAGTAATAATAATTGTAAAGGGTCTAATGGACAATGGTGATATTATTGTCGGAGTCGTTTCGCACGCAAGATCAAGATCGAGAGTTTAATGGCATGCGGGGTTTGGGCCCCGGCCCCCGCTACACGCGTATAATAATAATAATATAAATAAATAATTTATACACGCATATTATTATATTATACGTACGTATATATATATTGTACAGCAGTCTGGCGTGCGTGGGTTTGTGATTTTTATTTAAAATTTTTTTTTTTTTTTTTGTCTTCTTCATTCTTATTTTTTTGCGCACATATAATACCGCGGTAAGTATCTCTACCTCGGAGAAACACGCGCACGCGTGCGGCCAATGGATCGGAAAAAAAAAAAATAAATAAAAAATTATAATAATATTAATAAACGATTCGAAAACCGATCGAACCGGCCGGATAGGTCAAGACGACCGAGCCCCGAACGTTTCGCGGTGTATAATATAAACGACCTCTAATATTATATGAAAAAAAAAAATAAAAAACAAAACAACGGCCACGACGATTTTCTTATATAGATTTGTCTTATTTGCATATTTTTTTTTTTTTTTTTTTTTTTTATCTATATAACGTAATTATAGATTATTTTACTGACGTTGTCGAATCTCGTTTCTTATATACCTATATTTTATTAGAAGAGACAATGTCGAAACGGAAAGTCCATAGAAATACGCGTTTTTAACGGTAACCGCCTCCCCCTGCTTAGAAATAACGTCGTGAACGTTGGTTTTGGACATTCAATATGAATATCAAAAAAAAAAAAAAAAAATCATTTCTCTTTTCCTCATAATTATACGACAGAAAACCCTGAAATGTATAATAATCTTAGCCACTTGGGCCGTATTGAGTTACGAAAATTACACGCAATTACTGTACAATTCGCTATGTATTTCATACATAACGATATAGTGCGATTTATACATAATACGTTGACGGTTTATATCTTTTAAAAATTCAATAAACATTATCTTATTTTATTGTATCTTATTTATATGTATTCATTTATGTATCTATAAATTAAATTGAATTTAAGTGCAAAAAGAAATTATACACTATAATTACTGAGCAACATTGTTTATAACTATAAATTCATATATATATATATATATATATATATATATATTAAATATTATACAAACGTGAAATTAAATTTTGTGCGGTTTTCACGGTTATGTTCTGCAATTCTCGGGGAAGGTTAAAAACTGAATTGCTTTTTTTTGGGTTACTTTGGTGATACGTTTAAAAGAAAAAAAATTAGTAACGGTTCAGAGGACCGATGGACGGGCCGAGAATGAGTGGTTTCATGTACGGAAAATTGAGTATTGTTGGCCACAGCAAAACTTCGAAACTACTGCAGGATGGATCGTGGTTCTTTTTTTTATTTTTTTTTCTAGTCATTAATTTTTTTTTTTAAATATCCGACGATCCTATTATTTCGATGTTGTACAATGCCCGAAATAAAATCCAGTTTTGTCCGGTTACGAAACGGTAGGGCGAAATACCGGCGCCGACCGTTTTATAGCGAAACGGATAATTAGCGAGTGAAAAAAACAGAAAAAGTTTGGTTCGTTATAAAATCCGCAACGGAAAGAAACGATTCGAAATGATTTCAACGTACAATAATGTACCCGAGGAACACTCGAGATTCCGTATACCGTTATAATTTGTATGGAGCGTAAGGGCACTCGAACGGAGTCCGCCGAACGTCGTCAAGAGTATATTATTATTATTATTATTATTGTCGATGAATAATTGTACGGGAAACGTTTTATAGAAATATAATACAATTGTAGAAACTTTTCCGCATTAGATCACCCGCCAAGGATAAACATCGTTACCGCGGAGCGTATTGGCGACACGTACGCGCGCCAATCGCGACGAAATCCCGTCTAATTAGTCGCCGCGTACAATTTTTTTTTTTTTACACTCCTACGTGCCCGTATAATTATCGGAGACGCGTAATTTATCGGTTTATAATAATATATTGTAAATCCAGTAGAAGGGGAATCGTAATATTATTTGAGCGCCCGCCGTTTCGCGTAAATCAACATGCGCGCCTGCCCATACAGCGGGCATTGGAAATAATTGATATGTTCCGATCGCGCGTGTTCCGCGGTCCCCGTATCGTACGGGTTTCGCAAAAGTTTTTTCGCTCGACGGTCGAGACGAACGTCCCGCCGGAATAAGTCGCGGACCGCGGGCGTGCGCGTAATTTCGTAGTACAGTAGAATCCGCTTGTTGCGACGCCGTGTGTACGACGGTGTTCCGGATAAAACGACGATGCGCAGCCATGCACTCAGCCCGGTATTATTGTGCCTCGCGCGCGGTGTCGTTTCGGTCGGGCATAACGGATATCGGTGTCGCGGTGGTATTTCGATATTAAAATTGAGTTCTCCCCCCCCCCCCATTCGCCTATAACGGCTAACCGGATACCGTCCGGTGCGACAATTCGTTGTATCTAATCTGTAATACACACCGCTTGTTTTGCCCGACTTGTGCCTTTACGACCTTATAAAATTCACCTCGAACGACGACGACGTTTCGAGACGCTAGAAAATATTCAAAAGTCCGTGACCGACGAACTGAAAGCTATTCCAGTGCCATAGTTCCAGAACTGCTACCAACAATGTAAACATCGCCTCCGACGCTGTGTAGATTCCCAAGGCAATTACTTTGAAGGAGGATATATTACTATTTTACAATAGTAATTTGAATTCAATAAAACAAATTAGAAAAAATCAGTCTATAAAATTACTTTATTCACACACCTCGTATTATAAATATAATTCTAAAAACATAACCTTGCGTGGCGGCACCGTATGTGTCTCACTATTTCGATTTCTATTCGTTTAGACACGTTCCGTTTTTGATAATGTCCAATACAAGACCTCGTTGATTTTATATCACTGAAAAAGTGGACATAAGTGAACGTTTAGAAAGCGGTTTGTCTGATAAAGATATTTGCCAAGAGTTGGGAATCAGTCAATCAACCGTGTCTACCGTATGGACGTCAAAGGACCAAATAAAAAAAGTTTTTTCTAAAAGACGTCACATCTAACAAGTGAATAAAACCGAGCCAATATCAACACGTGGAACAGGCTCTCCTGGAATGGTTCAAAGTCCAACGATCTATAAACATTCCAATAAATGGTTCGATACTCCAAGAAAAAGCGATTGATCTGTGACAATAAATAGGATTACTTAATATTATATAGATACATATATAATATGGTTTGTATAATAATACATTTGTAATACAAAAATGTGTTTAATTAATCGATTTTTTGATAAAATGTTTGTCATCTGGATATAACAAAGTCAGAGTATAACGATCTAATTCTCTAGGTCTCTTAAAAATCGTTAAAAGCGGATTCTATTGTACGTATAAAACCAAAAGTGAATATACTTTTATATACGAATTTACCATGTGGTGGTTCGGGCTGGAAAGAAAAACCAACGGATTGGATGTGAGATTGGCATTGTTGAGACGCAGACAAGTAAAATGTAACCAAATAAAGATAAATGACAATTGTTTCAAAATCATCTAGGTAGATACAGATAAAGATAACAAATACTTAAACGATCTCAGATAAGATGAAAATGAAAAGGTGGAATTTATCTAGATTATTAAAAAAATATTAATTTTTTCGTAAATTGTTTATTGTTGAGAACATTATAACAGGAAAATAAAAATATAGACGGTTAAAAAAGTTTTGTAAATGCAACGGCTTCTATAAATAACTAACTATATCTTGTAACTTCGAACTTTGAACTGCTAAATATTTTTTACTAGGGGCGGAACATTGAATTTTGTATAGGTATATTTTCATCTAAATAATTTCCCAAAAAGATAATTGTTTTTAACCTCGGGTAAACATAGGATAGGTATCGAAATTTATATCTAGATAAAACAAAAAAAAAAAAAAAAATTATTATCTAGATTAATTGTCTAGATAAGTCTCAACACTGGAGATTGGATGACCCTTAGAGGCCTAGTGACCGCGAGCAGAAACATTTGCAAATTTATCATTAAACAATACTATATGTGTCTAGTAATGACTATTCATTACTATGGTTAAATGCAAATATTTATGAAATTCAATTGAACGAACGGACATTTTTAACTGTATAAACGGTTTTTAGTCGAGTTTGGAATATTGTATTAAATTAGGCCGTACGCATAAAACATAATAGTTCGTTAAAGTAGTTTAATAGTTCGTGCAAACTATTTATTACAAATTATTGTTACGAACGATTAAATTATGCAACTACACCACAACGCGTATAATCATATATTTTTGTTAGGAGTTCGGTGGGGGGGGGTACGATGAAGATCGCAGAATGCATAACAAAATACGATTCTCGAGACGGAACAACTGGAATGCAACCGGTGGACGAGCGTGTGTACATTTTATAATAAACTCTCATAATAATACATAATAATAATAATAATCTACTTCCGGTATTTTACTTGGGTAATGGATATTCCAACTTAATAACATTACAATATTATCTATATTATTGTATAAGTTTTGCTCGTGAACGCGATTTGACGCGTTTCGGTAATTTTTAGCGCACGAGTATTGGTTTTTTTCTTTCTTCTATTTCCAACGAAATTTGCATCATAAAAGTAAAACGTTAATTATCGATTATGCCGTTAATCTCGGTCGTCGTTATTGTAGTCGCAGACACACGACGCCAGTAATATTGTTGTAATCGCATAACGCAGAACGCAGTGGACGTCCAAATGAGGCGGTAAAACCAGAAAACATTGAAACAAACCACAAAACCGTTTTGAATGATCGCAAAGTAAAGTAACTTGTGTTAGCTGACATCGTAAAGATATCAAAAGACCGTGTTGGGCTTTATATTGCAAGAGCATTTGTGCATGAGAAAGCTCTGTTTAAAGTGGGTGCCGCGTTTGCTCACTGCAATTGTCAAAAATCGACCGCATATGGCAAAGAAAAAAAATTGGTCAAAATTACATTCTGTATTATACAATACTGGTTTTCAATGTAAAGTGTTTATTCTACAAATCAGTATTACCAAAAATATTATTCGAGTTTGAATAACCTAAAATTATCCGATTTTAGAATCATAATAACTTTTTGTCTTCGTTGTATATATATAAAAACCCAACGATTCACTGTGCGAGTTTCTCCTCTTATGATATAGTGAAAATTTGATTTCTCAATTGAATCTATAGCTCGAGATGTTTTTGCCGGCGCATGACAGTTTTTACAGTTGAATTCGGGTGGTTTCACGCCCTATAGCACTTTAAAAACCGAATTTCCCCTATGAAAAAAAATGCGACCCAAAGTATATTTTGTAGAGGAACTCAATGGGCACCTACTCTGTTTTAACGTGTCTTATCGTCTTTGTTTTTTTTTTCGACTAAGCGTAATGTATTGTAATGGGGAAAAAAAACAAGACGGGAGAGCGCACTCGGCCCACGTCCAGCGGTTTCTAAACGGTTTGGATACCTAAAACCCCGAATCGGTTTTATTAAAAAAAAATCTTCGTAGAAAAAAAAAAAAAAGAGAGAATAATCAACACGCGCGTACGCGAGACGACGGTCGCGAAAGGGGGGGGGAGAGAAAAAGAAGAAGAAGAAGAAAAAAAAAGGAGAAAAAAAAACAAGAGAAAAGAACTATTACCCCCGAGCCCGGAGACGAAACGCCGCGCGTAATTTCCGTAATGGCCCGACGATGTCGTTTGCCCGCCGCGTCCGCTTCAACGCCCGCGCACACACGTACCCTACGCACGCCAATCGACCGTGGATATTCGCCAGCTGCATCGCGTTCACGACCCTCATCGCACTCTTATGCGCAGGGGTGTCCCGTGCCGCGGGACCGTCCGCAACGGGGTACGCGCGGGACGAAAATATTATCGTTATTATATACCTATACGTACGCCTTCGGGGGCCCGTTTAGTCTTAAGTGGGTTCGGTGTTTTTTTTTTTTTTTTTTGTTTATGCTCCTTCGTTTCTCACTCTCTCGCTTTCTCTCTCCCGGCGAACTACACGACGTACACGCACGATTTGTTTGACGGGGAAAGAAAGGGGTTTTATTTTTTTTTTTTTTGCGGCGTACAATAATAAAAATAAGACGGCGGTCCCGGCCCCCGGGGCTTTTTTTCCGTTTTTTTTTTTTTTTTTTTGTAAAATATTATACAGGCAGACGGGTATAATTCTGTTTCTCCCCCCCCCCCTCACTCCGATTACCGATCATTGCCAGTCGGTTTAACACCTGACGCGCGCCGCGCCTCCGTATTAAAATTGATGTGTTTTTCACGATATTTTATACGTGCGTGTACGTAGTACGTCCGCCGACAGGACGAACGCGCCGCACCGGCGATATTATAACAATATTTAAGTCGATTCGTTTCGATATATTTTTCAAAACGTCTCCGGGTGTAATACGTCGGCGTTATTATACACGGGTACGCATCGGGTATCCCGGACTCGATACGGACAGCCGTCTCCGATGTTTTACGACGACGCGTCGGGCGGGTCGGTCGGACCGAGTGTTACCGCGCCAATAATTAATAATAAAAAAAAAAAAAAAAACAAAAAAATTTAGTACACTGTTGCTCGCGGGCCGGCCACAGTTTCGTGGGCGGGAAGCTGGGAACGTAGGGACAAAACAATTTCCGGCGCGATAAATTTTCGGCCGTGGAATTTTATACGGCCGAGTATAATGGCGTCGCCACGAACGTTTTCGATTCCGAGCCGACCGAGTGGTCTTGTTCGTTTTTGATTTTTCCGCAAACACTTTTTCTACCGGAAGACCGATCGCGCCCACCTATACACTCCTGTACCGTTGCCGGGAAGCGAATTTCGTCCAGTCGATACTTTTTGAGAGGGTCATTTTTCGATACACGCATTAGTTTTTTTTTTTTTTTTTTTTACTCGGCTAAAAATAAAACTACCAAAAGATAACGAAAATACCGCTAAAACGCGGTCTCGTCGAACTCGAGTTACGATATTTCTTTTTTTTGGTGATTTCTGGGTTACCGTGAAAAAAACACGACTAATAATACTTCAGAAAAAGAATCGTCTGTCGTTTGCAATTTACCGTCGCACACGGATATACTACCTTTCAACTTTCCCACCTACTACAGTGACTCACCCATGGTGCGAAGTATGTACGTTTTTTTTTTTTATTATAATTTTTAATTTAACCGAAAACAAAATATGACCTCCTCGGTGCACTAATTAAATCCGAAATTCTTTCACCTAAACTTCAAAATCGGATCATGATTTCTGGTACAAGAGTTGTTTAGAGGTAAACCAAAACAATAGGACACGTAGTACCATTAGTACATAAACAAATTTATCAAGATAAATTAGATAATTCAATTGTTCATCATAGTTAAAGATATCGTAGCCGATTTTTCTTAATTATCTAAATACGGTAAAAGATAATGAATTGTTTATCTAGATAATGTCCAACACTGGGCATCAAACAATCGTTGCAAACGATGCAATATACGACTCTGGGCGGAATATTGTTGAACCCAAACCCTACAGTTTTTTTTTTGATTTTAGAAATTTAGAAAGGCATACACTGCCTATGGCCTATAGTTATATTCACCGCCGGTGGAACAGTGGACGATGCGTACACACCCAGTGCATTTAAATCTAAAAGCTAATAAAAACGTTCAGTGCGATACTTAAATAGAAAACAATATTGTTTTGTGTCGTCTCCATACTTTCCTGATTTTCTAACCCTCCGAATTATGCGCTTGTTATGGCTGTTTCCCCTTCAAAAAAAAAAAAAAAAAAAAAAAAAAAAACACTATACTATTTGACTTGATATGAGTAATTTCACGTTTATTATATTAATATACCTATACCGATATCGTACACGGGTTAATTTGCATTATCGCATTTAATAATAAAATAAAACGTAATTACGGTACCTGCCCACCTATCCTGTGGAAATATATCGTTAATAAAAATTATATAAAAATAATAATAAAAAAAAAAAAAAAAAACGTATAGGTATAAATGTTATAAGCTGTTATCGACGATAATGTTATGTACATAATAAAAGAAAAATTAATTATTTTTGTATACCGTCAGTATACGTATTATATTTTTTTAAACAGATGGCCTGTACCTTCTATAAATTATAATATTATACGGGTAGGTTAACGCGAGTTAATAATATTTATATTCGTACCATACGGTATATTATGGCCGATTTTGCATAAATCAAGCTCTTTGTAATTTAATAATTTATAATTACATTTGATGCACCGTAATAAACGATATTTAATATTGATATACACCCCTTAGAATATTTTATTCGCAACGAATTTCTACAGCTCCCGGAAAATACTAATACTAAAAAACAAATTAAAACATTTAAAAAAAAAAATTAGCAAATAAATATTAAATATTAAATCTTCTGCGATACGTGTCACTGATATTCGATTATTGATATTTCCAATTTCTAGTATGTAGGGCGAACAAAATCAATTAAACATACAACTCTATCGTATCTATCGACTATATAATGTAATATTAAGTTTCGCCGTGTATTTCATTTGCATGGTAACGTGAAATATATATTGGCCGCGGTTTAAAACTCATATCGTTCTCGAAATCGTGTAATTTTATATTTTCGGATAAATTGTTTTACCATATTACGGTAAGTTTCTTCACTTTTAAAGTTCCCGTTTCGGAAATTCGCTTCTTTTTTTTTTTTCGTACGAAGTTTTAAAGATTATACTTATTTAATAACACAATATGGCTGTCTATCAAAAATTATGTGATTTTTACATTTATTTCAATTGGCCTTTAGTCATTATACCGAAAATATCGTACACTATTTGCGCATTAATTTAAACAAACTGATAACACTGTTGCGATAAAAATATTTACATGCCATTCGGGTACTCCAGTCGTAAACCTCGTCGTAATAATATAATAAGCATAATGGAAGAATATATTTGGTTTATAATCGCATAAATTGATATTACTTTTGTGATAAAAAAAAACATACGGTTTGTTGAGTTCTAAGCTGTACGTTTTTTTTTTTTTTTTTTTTCGTGGGTGTGTGTGTATGTAAAAAAGTGTACCGAACTCAAGAGAGCTGATTGAAAAGTTGTAAATCAGTAAACAATTTGCATAATAAAATGCGTTAAACATTTTTTTTTTTTTAAATCTAGAAAAAAAAAAATAATCATATTTTTTAACTTTAGATGGCTGTACCTCTGCAGGCAATAGTTGAAACGGGAAAAAAAAATCGTATAAATCAAAGTCACTTGGAAAAAATAAGACTATTCGAATCAGGAGCTATTCAAAGGTGTTTCCGTTTAAGAAATTGTACGTTTAACTTTTTAAAATCCTTAAAGAAAATCCCCATTTCGATCCATGTCCACCCTACTGGTAAATTAAGATTTATCTAGATAAAACATTAATCGCCTTTTTTCCTTTTCAGACAAATAACAACATTTTTTATTTGACGAATAATTATATTATCTAAACTAATTTATCTAGATACATTTTGTAAGCATTTACATAGGCCTTGTGAATTTTCTCGAAAAAATAGAACGTCAAAGCGGACAAAACTTGATATCAACTTCCTTAATGGTAGGCAAACACAAATATGCGAAAAGTTTTCGGTCAAACGACAGCGAATTCAAACGGTTGACGACTAAAAACGTCCATTATCAAAAGTCGATTTTGTACGTGTACGTATAATTAAATAATATACACGGGTAAGTGATTAAAATGTTATCTTTTATCATTATATAGATAAATGTTTAGTTATCCGCGTGTGTGCGCGATGCACGTAAATTACAAAAATAATTCGGAAAACGGATTCAATATAATAACCAAAGTATTTGCAAATGAGTATTGCCGTACACACACACACACACACACATTTGAAAAACATTGAAAAACGCATTACCGAGTGACTTTTGTAGATGCAAGTGCGACGACACTCTATAAATATTATAACGTTTTATTGACGAAATCGATTTTGTCGTTTGATAAGGGTTTGAAAACCCGAGGGGTAAAAACAAACCGTCTGATTGTTATCAGCGCGCGTTATCCAATACCGGGTCGGGGACGTCCGGAATGAGCGCGCGCGTCGGTATTCGTACGGGTTTTCCCGACCGCCGCGAATCACGGCGGTGGCTTTTGCTCTTGCCGCCGCTTGCATTCTTTCTCACGGATTCTTTTCGTAATACCGTCGCACACGCGGAACATCACTTTCGTTCAATCGGATACGCGCTGCCCGTATATCGCGTATTTCGCGATTATTTATCGGAGATTATTATTTTCCGTACAGTTTACAGTACCATCCATATATATATATCTATACATACATACGCAATATTTTTACCAGGCACCGCCGCGCTATTCATAATATTTTTTTTTTTTTTTTTTTTTTTATGTATAAAATAAACGGTACCGGGACAATTTTCAACTAAAGCATTTGGCTAGCCAGCGCCGGTGAATCACGGCATTAACGTTCAACGAGATAAAACGAACCGACATTTTCAGATGATTCCGAACGTAGCGTGGAATGTATCGGTTTCGCTATACGATGCGTGCTGCTTTTTTTTTTTTTTTTTTTTGTTCCTTTATTTTTCCCTTAACAAAACGTCTACCGGTCGTCAA
Source organism: Tuberolachnus salignus (assembly GCA_956483605.1). Classification (NCBI taxonomy): domain Eukaryota; kingdom Metazoa; phylum Arthropoda; class Insecta; order Hemiptera; family Aphididae; genus Tuberolachnus; species Tuberolachnus salignus. Next base: position 6,169,367 of record OY101436.1, on the reverse strand, counting down.
ACACCGGGGGTGGTGTGTAGTTTCCGGTAGAAAATGTCGACTAACTAGTTACCGGTGTACCGAGGAGGTGATCTTCCCGATGTAGTCTTCTCAATAACGGACGGAAACCCGGTAAACCCCGGCCAATAAACCGGGAGATGCCGACAACGGTGTCCGTTATTGTTATTATTATTATTTTTTTTTTTTTTTTGTTTCTGTCGTCGTAGCACAGTGAGAAATCCCCGTAGAGACTTAACTTTTTCAAACCAATACTCACACGCATAATCCGTATACTATATTGACCTTAAAAATATTCTGGTGTTTTTTTAAAAAAAATTTTTTATGCATTTTGATCGGCTAGTTTTGTTCAGTGCCATGTGGATACGAATATTGTAATTTATATTTAATAGCGTTTCGTGTTCAAATTTATACTATTATGTAGTTACATTTGTAATTACAAAACAATACGATTTATCAAATTATATCAGAAATATTTGCTCGCAATGGTTTTTTTTTTTTTTTTTTTTTACCGTTGCCCACACACGCATAAATTGAATTATTCTTTTTTTACTCAATACCACGCGCGGGAGTTTCTAGTGTACAAAATAAGTACAATTTGATATTATATCGTTATTAATGACTATCTGCGTATTAGATTTGAGGCATTTCACGCCGTCTAGATAATATTAGATTAACGAAACAATTGACTTTTAATAATGTGTTGTTCGTTTGTTGTTGTTGTTTTTTTTTTTTAATTGACTCGATATTGAGTTTTTATTGTGTTATTAATTTTGTCTCGCCCGGCCCAACGGCTCGCGCAAACCGCAATGTATAGGATTACAAGTAATTAACACGTACGGCGATTTAATTTGGAAACTAGTAATAAAATAAAACTAGTACGATTTAATTGATTGTCGGAGATATTTATTATATTAAAAAAATATTAATCGAAACATGGTCGAATGGGCGATTTAAAAACGTTAGAATGTAATTTTTCGTTGTCAACATAATATTAACGGACCCGCGGCGGAAACCCGTTTAAGGGTTTATTTCTTCGCCTCGAGTGTTTTCCGTTAAAAAAAAAAAAAAAAAATAATAATATATATATATATTATATAATATATCGGCGGTCGAATTATTAATGGGTCGACGTAAATATATTATAATATATTCTCTTATTGTTACTCTCTCACGAGAGAGAGAGAGAGAGAGTTTGTACATAAATTATTTAACGAACAACAAAAATATTACGTTCAGGTAACGTTTGAAATGGGGTCGCGGCTTGATCCTTTATATTATATTATATTACGAAATAATAATATACATTTATGTGTTTCGGGCAGATCGAATTGAACCGCAATAGTCGTTTTGAAGAAACACGAAAATGTAGTTACGAGCGTTTGAAAAAAAAAAAAAAAAAAAAAGGTAATAAATTTATGTATATATCGTACAAACTATAATTGGGTTTACGTCAAAATTAAACAATAATAATAAAACAAATTAAAAACGAAAAACAAAAAGATACACCACGAAATGAATGTTTAGGTACAAAATAGTTCGTATAATTTATCGTCTTCCGAAATATTACCGGGCCGAACACCGTATTCGGGTAAAGTCTGTGACAACTAAAAATTTATCCGGACAGAGTTACTAGTCATGGGAAAAATCCGGATTTACAGTAGTTCAAGCATCCGGATTTTTTGGATTCCAATATTTGAAATCCCACATTTATTGTAAACCCGGATTTTTACCCGAATCCAAATATTGGTTTTTTTTTTTTTTTTAAACTGCGATTTTATATTTTTTAATTCATTTCTCGTGAAACTATTATTATTATCTTATTGTTAATAGCATTAAATACGTTTTAACAATTCAAAAACAAATAGATATTTATTTTTAAAAAACATGTACAACAAAAAAAAAAAAAAAACGATACAGATATATAATATAATACTAACTGGCTCGACAAACGTTGTTTTACTCATAAAAATTCAAACTATCAGAATTTTAAACCCGATTCATAAATTTTCGGTTTTATTCGATTTTTGGATAGCCACTAAAAGATACATCACGCCATTTACCCGGATAAAAATATAAACATTTTAAATTAAAATTACTCGCCCGTGTGTATATTTTCCGTCGATTAATTCATATTGTGGAAAAAAAAATAATACGTTTTTCCCGAATATTCCTGGATTCGCCAGTTAAATTTCAAAATCCTTTCGGATGAGACGGTACACTAGAAAATCGGCCGGAGATTACCGATAAAAATGTCGCGTTACACCTGTTCGTCCAAAATCCGTTTATATTGGACGGGGTTCGTAACGACAGTCGGCTGTATTATTATATAGAAGTGCAGAACAGAACAGAACAGATGAAAAAAATAAAATAAGTATTACGGACAGAAAAAAAAAAAAAAAATGAAAAAAAGGCGATATTGTAATCGAATAGGTGACGTTTTTTTTTTCTCGTATAAAATAGCGTTTTTTATATATATATATATATGTACTCGGTATATTGTATGTCAGGTGGTACACGTAATAAACTCGTGTTTCAATCACAGACCGTCGTCGGGACGGATCGCCCACACTACAGGACCCCGACGACGATTTTTTTTTTTTTTTTTGAAAAAAACGACTGCGTTATTGTGTTTTGGCGGTACGGGTTTTCATTATTTGCCCCCCCCCCGGGCTCCCTCGGCCCCTGCCGACGATCGGGTTTCGAAAATCGGATCGGGTTTTTTTTTTTTTTTTTTTTAATAAATAATCTACACGTGCGGATTTATTTTCACGATACGGCGATGCGTTCGATATTTTGAGTGTTTCTCATGTAAAAAAATTGATATGCAATTGTTTACTGCTCCGGTTTATATATTATACACTTTAAAACCGCATAAACGACAAATTATCCAAAAAAAGTATGTTGTGCGTAACTAGTTTTTTTTTTTTTTTTGTTTTTTAGAATATATTCTCTTTTCGAATCCGTGTCGAATAACGAGCGTTGCTTTTTGAAAATCAAAAGTGGTGTCGATATAACAGATTTATAGAATAAGAGAAAAATTAAAAAAAAAACAATTATAAATCAAATCATTAAACGACTGAAAAAACCCAAAATTAATTTTACCCGTAACCTACGTAGATAGCGCTGGGTAAATCGTTAGATTTATGTTCAATGTTCAATTTAAATCTATCGAAAAAAACGCATAATTAAACTCGGTTTAAAATCGTTTTATCGTTGCGGACAGTATATACAGTGGCGTGTTTAGAGGCAGAGGGATATAATAACTAAATATTAACCTTGACTGTTCAATAATCTGAATAAATTAAATTAAATATTTTTTTTTTATATCGAATGGTATTTCAGATTCTGAGCAAAGCGAGGAATGTATTGATTTATACTACGGCGTGTGCTTTCTTTACAGTCTGTAAATAACTTTCCTACCAGAAATTGTGCTCCGATTTTCAAATGCAGTATATTCGCTGATCAAATTTCGGATCGATTTAATGCCTTGGGGCGCGTCGTCTTTTATTCCGTTGTAGTTTTCTTAATAAACGTAGGAAAAACGGGGAAAAGTTTATATTTTAATTTTGAATTTTCGTTGCGATTCGGTTAAAAACGAACGCGGCGACCTGCCATTTTCGGTGAATATTAATATGTTTGAACATTTTACGCGAGGTACATGACGAGTTGTACTTCGTAGTATAATAAAAAAAGTTGAGCGTTGTGTAGCGGTTTTGTTTTATATGCGTTTAATTTTAATGGGAATCGTCCTAAATCTTTGGCATTTTCCTATATTCCAGCTTATTTTTGGCCTCATAAAAATACACAACAATTTAATCCAAACAAACGCGGGCAATTATAATTTATTTTGTTATCACAAATGAATACAATTTTCAATTATCGGTAACGAACAATTTATACCGAATTTCGCTAAGAATCGTTATTCGTTAGCGACGATTTATCCCGTTGCGAATAAATATAATTTATATTTCTCTCCAAATCCTACCTTCCCAACTTTCCACCTACAACAGAGGCCTACCCATAGCATGTAAAATTACACCTATTTCGTAAATATTTGTTTAGGAACCCTTCCGAAAAAAAACAAAAATTCTTGATCCGCCAGTGAGTATGTAAACTTAATTATCCTACAAAATTTTTATTTTTTGTGTTTATATAAAATTCGCTTTACCGCAGCAGTGTGTTCTGGGTAAAGTTTTCGAAATCCATAATCTCACGTCAACCACAATATGCGATAGTAGAGAGAGTGTTATTTTTTTTCGAGTATGACAAAGTATAAAATAACGTTTTTTTTTTTATGGTAGAATATAATATATTATAACTTTTAATATTATAGTAATATAATACGCCTAATGTGTGTTTAATTTTTATTATATTTTTTACGCGGTTGTAAAACGTATTTTTACAGTAATTCATCAAAAATGACGTTAAATACGTTCGAGTAGTCGCTATTATCGTCATCGTACATCATCGTTTTAAACGTCATTGAGGACTCAAAAACAAAAGGATACAAAATTTAATAATATGTACAATAATATATTGAACGAAGTAGGAAAAAAAAAGGTGAGTCTTTGTATAGTTACAGTAAAAATACATATAATAGTTATTATATTGAACAAGTGGCTTTTCGAATATTACAACTCAAAGACATGAAACAAATCTAAAAATCTTATATAATTCCTGAATAATAAAAATTGCTTTTAAAATAAATCGTTTCGTTTAAGGTAACATTTATTTATTTTAAATTCTGTGCAGAAGTATTGGTTTTATTATGGTGTGTGTTATTTTGCTAGTCTTAAGACAACATTTTCTACATTTTCTAAAATAATTTTCGATCTAGTCGGTGCATTAAGGGGGTCAGTTTTTTTTTTTTTCAGTTTACAATAATCCTTAGGACCTGAAATTTTCACAGAATATTAATATTTTAGCCTTTTATAGGTGTACATAAATTTTCACAATATTCTGGCATCAATTTAAAGACATTTTCCACAATTTATCCAGTTTTTCCAGTTTTTATTTGGTTTTATGTGTATACAATTGTATTGGTTGTGCCTGAACATTTTACACGAGGTTCGTCATAAGTAGTATTTTTGTGGTAAAAAAAAATCCACCAGCGTAATGTTGTAATGATTTATTTTTATACGCGTTTAAGCGTTAAAAATATTGACAAAAATCATAAATATAACGGGAATTCAAAACATGATACGAGTATAACGGACATTTCTCGGACTCGCGTTCCGTCAGCAATAAGTTATCTTTGCGTACTTATAAAAATTAAATTCCTCTATAAATCCAACCTTCCCGACCAGGGCCCAGGACTAGGTTATTGCTGTACTAGGCATATCAAATTTACGCCCCCTAAAATCGAGAGTTAGTATGTATTTTTTTGTGTGTTGATGGTGGGGGGGGGGGGCAGAGAAAGAAAGAGACATTCGTTTTTCGACTATAAATCCTTGCTTTTGTTAAAAAAAGAAAAAATTCCCCTAAGTTTTCTTCATAAAATATAAAAAAAAAAATAAATATTATAATTAAAATATAATTGAAATATTCGAAATATATCAAATGAAATTTATTTTGCGAGCATTTTCTTCTGCGAAATCGGTCTTAATAGATTGTTAAACTCGAGATTTTTCATCGCATCTTTCTCAACAGAAATTATAACAATATCGGGTGAGTGCTGTTAAATTTTTTTGTATTTGCCAGATAATTAACATTAATTTCTGTATACTGGATAAAAAAAAAAAAAAATAACAATAACAAAATCAATTTGAATCGTTCCACATTTGCCGCCCTGGGCGGGTGATTTCTTTGCTATGGCGTTTGGCCGGCCCCGTTTCCGGCTTTACCACCTACTACTATAGTCCACCCGTCCGTGAACAGTATTCCATCTTATTATTATTATTATTATTATTATTTTTTTATTCCGACAAGCTATACACGCGCGCGTACGTATCGAAGAATATCCGTATAATACGTGCTAAAAAAAAATAGGTATACATAATATCGCTTATAGTCGACCAATCGCGTTTCACCGGTATTCCCATATAGGGAATTGCGCGTGAAAAAAAAGAAAAAGAAAAAAAAAAGCAGCCTCTCGTTACGTACGAGGTCTGTTCAAAAAGTACCAGGACAAATGTTATTACGGCTAATCTACACACGATAACGTTTCAAATTGTAAATAGATGTAGATTCCCCGTGAATTAGTGGATATTTTAAACAAAACCCGAAATCGCTATATTTGCCCGGTTTAATATTGCACGTGGTTAAATCCCTGACGGTTTGTTTCGTTCGCCGTTTTCGACACGTCCGAAATTAACGAACGACGCGCGTGCATCAAGTTTTCCTTGAAACTTGGTAAAAATGATGCAACGGAAACGTACGGAAATGATTAAAACCGCTTTTGGGCATGATTCATTGAGGGGCCCGTGACTTTCGAGTGTTTAAAACGTTTCAAAGACAGTCGGCGGTCAACTGAAGACGATGCACGTTCTGGAAGTCCGCCGACGTCATCCAGAAACGATGGTGTAGCGACAATTTGCGAAAAAAATGCGAAATGCCCGCCGGATTAACCGTTCGTGAGTTAAAAAAGCGAATCTCAATTGAGTCACGTCATGCAATTTTACAGGGAAATGTACAGACGAGTAGGGTCGCGCTGCCAAATTCGTTCCAAGAGTGTCCACCACGCACATTTAGCGGTGTGGATTCGTGAATTTTTGGCTGATAAAAATATTGCTGTGGTCCCGCGTACTCTCCCCGTTCTCCAGATCAGGCCCCATGTGATGAAGACTAAAATTTGCGCTTAAAGGACAACGATTTCAAGATGTAGAGGAATTGAAAGCGAAAGCGGCAACAGAACTCATAGCTTTAATTTTGGAACGGTTCCAAAGGACTTTTGAAAAATGGCAAGATCGCCAGAATCACTGCATATCGTCCGGAGACGAGTATTTCGAAGGAGATATCTTTAAATAACAATAAATTTTTGAACATACCTCGTATAATATTCTCTCGTCCGAACAATCTTTTGAAGCATTATGCGTTCGCGTTCGACTTTATGCAACCGTAATAATATTGCGATTTCAATAATAACGTGAATAATTAATACGTAATATTTAACAAAAAGTGTAACGTACGATATATACCGCGGTCGATTATAACGCAGTATTTAATCCGTGCGCTTAAACGATTATTGTTCGGGTAATTTTGACGAGTCTGAAATTATCGGCGTGCAATATTATTGTTACACGCGACCGAAATAAATCCAAAGAAACGCACGGTGGCCGTATTTGGGCTTTTGCTGGCCTGGATACACGATTTCTTCATGCACCTCCTCTCCCGCATTCCCTAGGCTTTCATAATGTACGTTGTATAGTTGATCCTGAGTTCTACTTTTGTAAATCGCGTCACCGAGCACCGGTGAAATACATGCAGGTTTATGTTTCTAACAGTACAAGCACTAATGTGGTACGAAGAGTGCCCGAACAACATTGTTGGGGTACACTGTTTATAATATTCGTAATGCCCGTGTAATTATTATATTTGTTTAAAAGTGAAACAAATAAATACCAAAGGTCACGATACAACGTAGACAAGATAATTATTATACGATCTACACGCGTTTATTAGTGCCGTGATAACAAATCGATTTCGATAAAATCAAGTCGATTTGATAAGTTAATCTTAAAAAAAAAATACGATCAGGAAAATGTATTTTTTTTTTTTTTTTTTAATGCCGTGCAAGGTATGGCTGAAACGATGCAATTAATATATATTGTTTACCGGAGTTTACTGCCCTCCCGCCACCATAAAAAAGCGCTGCCCGGGAAAATTGCCCCAATTTCCCCCCTTAATACGTTACCGGAAACCCATTGCCTATAAACGATATAGTATACGCCTGATGGTAACTAATCGCGTAACAATTGTTACACGTCGTTTGAAAAAATCCGTCGCTTTATTTGGTGACCTGTGTTTGCCCTATCAAAGAACCTGTCACAAAAAAACCACCGCCCATATAAAGTAACTCAGCCAGAATTAACAAGCTGATTTATCCGTAAGACTCGCGGAACCAACACGGCGCCCCACCACTGATTGCGACGGTTTTCCGGATGTGTAAATAATTCAATATTAAACAATAAAATTTGACGAATTAATCGAAAATATCCAAATACACGTACTCGTAGTTTTTACGTGTCACTTTTTGTCCATTTGCTACCGACAAAATCAAACTCGGTGTGCGATGTGATGGGGGGAGAGGGGTAGAAGGGGCAAGACATTTTCTCCGGGATGGTCGTCAAGACTGTACAGTAGTTTTTACCATTGTGTATTATTATTATAATTTTTATTTTTTTTCTAAACACGTTGAAATTTCGTGGCGGAGGCGAGTCAAACCTTATTGCACGACCACCGGACGAAGTCTGCGCAGGGTAGCTTTAAGCAATATAATGCAATCGAAGTAATTTCTAAAGTACGCACACATAATCGAAAATACGAAACGATTACAATTTCCTTGCCGAATATTATGACGCCAGCGCTATCTTACCGCGGTCAGACGTAACAGCGGTTTTTAATGTTTTTTTTTTTTTTTTATTAAAAAAAACCACCGCAGTTTTCGTGATAGTCTCCGCCAAATACGTTACTACAAAAAAGAAACACGGCGAATAGTACGATTCGAAAATAGATTGTATACTACTAAAATAATATTGATTAAACGAGTTTATTTAACCGTCCCGAAAATATAAAAGTACACATTTATTTACATAGCTTTAGAACACATAATATGTGTCTCTATATATTATATAGACTAAATTTAGTTTATATACCGTGTGCAACGACATAACTTCGAGCACTTATATATATATATATAAAAAAAAAAATTAACTTGATTACGAATCTTCTATATTCGCTCACATAGTCCGTAAAAACCATTCATGAGTAATCCCGTATAAAATGTTCAACCATAGATACGAAGTCGAAGGATTTTTATCTGCATAAAACCAAAAAAAAAAAAAAAAAAACCTTTGGATATTTCACCACGTCTAGAATATTAGGCTAATATAAATATTCGATGAACATGTCAGGTTTTTATGATTATTTTTTACCAAATTACCACAGAAAAAAAAAATTACTTATTAACACAACCCGCCGCCGCTTAAATATTCTCGTTTGGCCGATTTTTTTAGATAAGTGTAAGGAAAATCGAAAAATGACCACTTAGAAAGATTTTTTTTACCAAAAAACCAATTCTGAATTTAATCAGCAAATATTTCTGGCTAACAAACTGTTCACATCCAACAAGAAAAATATATTGGTACCAATTACATATATACTAAATATATGTTACATGATAATATATATTTTCAAAGTTAATGAAAAAAAATCGTACAATGTGTGCCATGTACGTCTATTCGTTCGAGATACCTATTTCAATTGCCGCGTTAATTTTTAATCTACGGGAGAAAAAAAAAAATAAAATAAAACTCTGAGCTATTTATAAGAAGATTATACCTATAGAGCAGAAACATAAGGAGGTATTATTATTACCTACTAGCGTGCACATTTCTAAATCAAATATATAATCTCTCTTAACAATATATATATATATAAGCGCACATACGTATATAATATACACAAACTGTACTGTAATACCAATAAAAATAAAAGCCGACACAATTCGCGCTATGGGGGGGGCGGGCCAGCATTTTAGGTTATTTTGGATTAGATAGGATAACGCCGTGGGCTTAAAAGTCTCGGGCCTAACAAAGAAAACACGGTTCTTTTATTAAAAATTCAATTCAATTTTTGTACGCAAACGATAAACGATCGCAAACGAAATACGATTCCGGGCCAAGTTCGGTGATACGCGTTTTAAATTGAATCCGTTGAATTTAATTTGTAACCGTACAATTTATTACGATGTTGTAGAAAAGTTTATTCTGATAAAAACGCGGATTTTCTGGCTGAAAAGTTGTTAACGGGCAGAAACAAAAAAATGAAAACCAATGTACATTCCTCGCTACGCTCATCACATTATATATATATATATATATAAAAAAAACCATTGTGTGTAATTTTATGGATTATTGTGCGCTTTTTCGAGCTTTATTCGTACAGCTTATTTTATTATTAATTCCGGTTAATATTCATCGCGCGAGTTCCGACGTCACTTCTCCGAACAGACAGTGTACATTGACCTATTCTGTTTTACAACACTGTATTTTTTTTTTTTAATATATATATATATATACCAAAAATTTGTTATGCGATTCCATTTGTTTTTATATGTTTTTTTTTTTTTTTTTTTGTTTTGTTTTTTCAATATGCACGTTTATATGAACCGTATTACACTGCAGAGTCGTACACAAACACTCTTTGCATATATATAAAAACGAATAAAAAAAAAAAAAAAAAAAACACGAAATTGTATATTACGCCCACCGAGAAACCGCATTTGTTTTTATCTATTTAAACGGCAGGCGATTAAATATTTATCCGCGTTGATATACGAGTATATTTCGGGAGATCCAGAAATCGGACGACGAGTAGAAGGTAGATAGGGAAGTGTGGAATAGTTGCGATGGATCGTCGCGATCAAAAGGCGATTTCGAGCGAGTTATTTTATTGATTTTTTCGTCGTTTTCCGTGTAATTATGTTTGTGAAACGGGCGCTGTATAGGCCCGCGATTGAATTTTTTTTTTTTTAAAACAACGAATAATCGCCGTACGAATTGTCCTACGTGTTTTCCGGTAGAATACTTGCACGCGGGCGGGGGACGAAAAAAAAAAAAGTTTGGAATCTAAAAAGATATGATGTTTTGATTGAAAAGACGACAATCCGAATATGTGGGGGATCTATAGGAAAACGTTTCGAACAAAAATAACGTCGCCGCATCGCCGCAAGTCGGTGGGCGCGGTGTGAACGTTTTATAGTAATAACCGACAAAAAAAAAAAAAAAAAAAAAAAAAATGGGAATAAATAAGGAATTCGCGTGGTATTAAAAAACCGACGTATGTTACAATATAATATTATAATATATAGAGACGTGCGATAAATTACTTCGTCGGTCTCCCGTCCGATAATAATAATTAGCGGAAACATTATTCGGCGGCGGCGGCGGCGGCGGCGGCGGCGAGTCTTGACGTCTTCATCGGGACACCGGTTTTAATTATGGTTTACCCGCTTACGCGAGCGTAAAAAAAAAATAAAAAAAAAAAAATTCTTTTAATAAAATTAAATAAAATTCGAGAGACAGCTGCGGCGGTCCTGCCTAGTGGTTTTTCAACTCTGTAAAAATAATAATTTATACGATACGTTATTATTAAAGACGCGTATTTACGGAGCGGGTCGGTCGGATTATCGTGATAAAATATATGTAATACATTTTCTTGCGCGGCCAATCAATCAAAAATATATTATAATGCGATACAATAAAAATACCTGTTGCGACAACGACGGCAGACGACGTGAATAATAATAATAATAATAATAAAAAACAACGGAAAAAACGAGCGGACTTACGACGCAGCGCCGGGGCACGACGATTTTTCGGGACGCCGCGGGGGTTGTCGACGGCCGCCGTCCGGCGGAAATGTTAATGCGTACGGCACATAGGTGTTTAAGAACGCCGTTCCGATTATTTACCGCGGTTTTTTTTTTTTTGTTTTTCATATTTTCTTGACGCACGGCGGTGTCTAATGCCGAACCCGAGACCTATCGGGTACACCCTGTATAATACACGCACGTTTAACGGGTGACGGAGTTTTTGTTTCTCCCTCAGCGGTCGCCGACGACGTAAACCGTAACCGCCGCCGCCGCCGCCGTCGCGCAAGTACGTCCGTCAGGTGAACGGTCGGCTGGCTGATCGCACTGACGGCGGCGCGGCGATTATAATAATATAGTTGTTGGAGTATATAATAATAATAATAATAATAACTCTGTACACCTCTCCTCCGGAGTTGTTTTTTTCTTTTTTTTTCTTTCGTCTGGGAAAAAAAAAAAAAAAACCGTTTACTAAATCCGCGGACCGGGATTATTATTTCTGTTTAAGTCATTGGTGCGAAACCGCCCGAACGAAGCCGTCCGTCGCGACGTCGCGTTTCAGTCGGTTTTCCGCAAATCGATAAAATAATACGTAAACATTTTTTTATTCGTTTTACCAAAGAGTACAACACCTCCCCTATACCTTATAACTAGGAGTACGATTTTTAATTGAAATGATATTCATAACGTCAGACTGTGTCCAGATAATCTTAGCTAGACAAATATTGCCAAGTAAATCTAAATATTTATCTTCGTCACATATCTAGATAAATTATTCTGTAAATGTTTACATTTTTTTTTTTTTTTTTTTTGTTCAACGCTTGACATTTACGTGTTGAAATCTTAAAATCAAGTTAAAATATTTAGTTATTTATCCGTAGATTATGCGCCGATCGTTCCGGGGCCAAATTAAAGGAGATTTTAGCCCCGTAACCCCGGCTAATGTGAATTTTCTTCGCATAAATCGAAAAAAATTGCGTTTTGTTCGAAATGTACTTTAACTAGTAGGCAAATAATAATACTACACGAACAATATTTGTTATAATTTAATATTCTTATAACCAGAAAGCGATAACCATTAGTGAAAAATAAAATGTAATATTTATCCATATACGTATGTACCCATACTTATTGTATTACTATTATTATTATGTCATTATATACTTATTGATAGTTTTTATCGGGGCCGAATTAGCCCTAGGCATATATTTTTTGTATAGCCCGTTTTCTGGGCACCTTGGAATAAAGTTTACAGACTTTTCAGACATTCAATATTCTGTTTACACAATCCACCACTACAATCATATAACTTTTTGTGACTTTGTATTAATATGAACAATCTTCAGTATTAAGTCATTAGTTTAGCAATTTGTATTTAATTAACGTCTTTTACAGATAATCATTGTTCTCGGAATATGTATCTGTTTTTTTTTTTTTGTCTAGATAAATTACGATTGTCTTATGTCTATTGTTATAAAGATGATTTTTGTTCGGTTCGCCTTTAATCTTTATCTAGATAGATTTTTGGTATTTTATCTTGGTCAACGTACATTTATCTGGCTCAGCACTACTTATATTATAGATGTATACGTTGCCCGAGAAAATCGGTTCGGAATGTTAGATTTTACTTGTCAGTAAAAAACAAAACAATTTTACAGTAAAAGGAAAAATGTCTAGAGAATACTAGGTGGCATTTTTTTAAAATTTTTTTTTTGGGGGCACGGTCGAATTTAAGCATTTAACGTTATTTGAAAACGACAAAAAATACGAAAAAACACATCGTCATTTTTCTATTATTATTTCGTCCAATGTTTTTCCGTGGACATTTTTCTATTACCACCACATTGTTATGGTTTTATTATTATTATTATTATTTGTTTTGTCACTGCGACGACAATGTTTGCCTATACCGTGTTCGTATTATGCCGCGCGTACTACTGCAGTGATAATGGACTCGAGTGCGAGGGCGCGTCGCAAAATTGATTTTCCAAAAAAAAAATAAAAAAAATAAAAAAAAAATACTAATATAAAGTCCCCTACGCATATTTACTCGAGTGTACCCACGTATTGTTATTCACACAACGCGGTGAAACATTCGTATTCGGTATTGCGTAGTGGAGGGGAAAAAAAAAAACTTACAGAATATTTTTCGTACAAAACACAATATGCGTACGGTGTTTCGGATGCGCGAGACGTTTACATCTAAAATGTTGTCGGTTAAAAGCACGACGGCCGCCGTCGGTTACGACGACCTGTTGTTTTGGCCGACAAGTGCGGTGTATTAGAGGATATTTTATATCCGTTATATTTGAGGACGCGAAGACATTTTTATTTTTTTTATATATATATATTGTTTTAGATAATAATAACGACTCGAGCAAAAATCGTTAAACATTACGTAAGAATAATATGACGACGGCACCGAACGGCACGTAACGGTTATTCACATCGCCAGCCGAATAATTGTTCTTTTTCCGAATCAATCCGACTTCTTCATCTTCCTAAACCGTAGAAAATCTGAAAATGTAATATTTTTCGTACTCGAATAACATTTTTCGCATACAATGAGATATCATTTTGAAAAAAATCAAAACAGTTTATATATATATATTTTTTTTTTTTTTTAAATACTGGTTCAAGTCGAATCCATTTAACTTTCGACGTCGTACGATGAGCATTAATCGAAAACAATACGGGAAATATGTTTAAATAAGATAAAAGTATTTAAACTGAGTATTCGATTTTAAATACAAATGCTATTCGTAGAATTATTTAAAATATATATATTCCGAATACTGGCATAGGTATTATCCGAATATTTATTATTTCAATCAAATACTTTACGAGCAGCGTTGACCATTATCTAGATAATAAACTAAATCGACTATCCGATGAACAATACCATCTTAGACGAACAATTGTATTATCTAAATAAATCGGTGTAGGTACTAGTATTGTAAATTACATAAATCCGGATTATCCGAAAATCGAATAAAACCGGATTTAGGAGTTTAAAATCCGAAAATGTATGTATCGAATTACCAAAATTCGAAATTTTGTATTTTTATGAGTAAAACAACGTTTGCCGGGTCAGCTAGTAATATATATATATATATATATATATATATATATATTATATAAATTACAGTGTAATATGTATAATTTTGTTTTTTTCAAAATAAATAATTTCTATTCGGGATGTTTTTTGAATTGTACAAAAATGCTATCGACAATCAGTCGATAGTTATAATAATTTTGCCGGAAATAAATTATTAAGAATATAAAATGACGAGTTTAGAATCCGGAAATCCGGATTTCCCCCGGTCGGCCGGTGTAGGCACATAACGGTGATTGTTTTTCATTCGCGAAATATCCAACGTGATAGTGAAAGTTGGTCTCGATAATAATCCCAGCGGGTTGTTGGCTCTGGTAAACGAAAATATACCGACCGATCGATCGCCTGCCCGTAATACTTATACGGCGCGAATAATAATAATAATCGAAACGGTATCAAATATGATACGCCTACGTGTGTATGAATACAGGTAATATCGGTATATTGTAATCGATCTCGGTTGCTCGCACGATGTCGAAACGACAAATGTGTCGATCAATTACAATATATAGACGTATGATATTAATATTTCGCCGGCCCGGTGCCTTATTAATAGTAATAAATACACGTGAAATATATTTCCGTCGGTCCGTTCGGTGGGGGCAATTTTTTTTTGTATAATATTTATATATATATATACGAGGCCTGTTCAAAAAGTTCCCGAATTTTTCGATTTTTTTATTTATAGCGCTTACCCACAAGCTGTTGAGACTTATCGCCCTCGAAGTATTCTCCCTCTTGGTTGCCAACGACGGTTCCGTTGTTGAATGCAATCCCGGAAAGCAGTTTCTGGAATTTCTCGTAGCTCCGTTAGCGAATTTTCATTTATTTCGTCTATCGTAGAAAATCTTTGTACTTTTAACGGTGATTTTACTTTTGGAAATAAGAAAAAAGTCTGCTGGTGCCAAGTCGGGAGAATATGGTGGATGAGGAAGCACGGTCGTGTGATTTTTCACGCAAAAATCTCGAATTAACAGGAAAGTGTGTGCCGGAGCATTGTCGTGATGGAGAAACTATGAATTTTTCTTCCATAATTCAGGCCTTTTCCTCCGCACTTTCTCTCGAAGACGTTTTAATACTTCTAGATAGTACCATCGGTTAACAGTTTGTCCAGCAGGTGGAAATTCGTGATGAATAACTCCCAGGTTTTCCAAAAAAAAAAAAAACCGCAGAATTTCATTGGCTTTTGTCACGTGAGCATCGTGTGTCGGTGTCGACGGACGTCTTGAACTAGGGTCGTCATCAACTGATTCCCGACTGTCTTTAAAACGTTTAAACCAATCGTAACACTGATCACCATAAGGATTTTGCAACATTTTATGAGTCTCGGTAAAAGATTTACAAAGCTGAACACAAAATTTAATATTAATTACGTTGTTCGTGAATGTTATTCATCTTAAAAATCGCACAATACACACGACGACTCGTCTAATTTGAACGCGCACAGTTAATGGTTGGATAGCAATAAACATTTGAGATTTAATTGAAAAGATAGCTACTTGTCTCTATTTTTTTATTAATCTAATAACATTTACGGTACTATAAATTTTCTATTTTTAGTAATTATAGTTCGGGAACTTTTTGAACACACCTCGTATATATATATTATTTTATAATGAACGAAATCAACTTCAACGGCAGTTGTCGACGAATACAATAATAATAATAATAATAATAATATTATAGTGAGTAGTACACGCCATTATTATTATTTTTTATTATTTTTTTTATTATTATTGTTATTATTGTTGTTGACTTGAATTATGGCGAGCAGCGTTCGTAGCTCCGGTGCAGCTTTCGAGCGGCTCGTAACAATATGGTACCAACGTATTATTATAATATTGCACGATTATAATTATTAATCCGAAAGTGCCCATACTCTAAACCGTAATAGAATATACGTCGGATATTATAATGAATTGACGAACGACGCCGCGACGGCGGTGTTTCGCAATATTTCGACTATAGGGGAAATAAAAATAATCAAAACCGTTTCACTAACCTAACGCGACGTGACAGATTTCAACGAGATTCTGCAGTGTTAATATAAACGGGTAACGATTGTTTAACGAAATATTACTAGGCGTACGTACTTAAGTATAATATTCAAATCCGTGCCCAATCCCGGATACACACATATATATATATCAATTATTTCATAATCAAATTGTTGGAAAAATTACTCGAAAATCGCTTGTCGAAATATATGTGTCTACCCGCCTCGTTCGGAATAGTTTTT
Source organism: Tuberolachnus salignus (assembly GCA_956483605.1). Classification (NCBI taxonomy): domain Eukaryota; kingdom Metazoa; phylum Arthropoda; class Insecta; order Hemiptera; family Aphididae; genus Tuberolachnus; species Tuberolachnus salignus. The sequence goes on along the minus strand of OY101436.1, from coordinate 6,152,483 downwards.
TTGGCTCGAATTAATTACTAAGGTCCCGCCGGGTAGTTGTTAACGATTGTTAAATACTAAAGTTAATTTTCAATTATATCAAGTCGAGTTGATTAAAACTTTTTCAAAATATGCACATTAAATATGTAAAAAAAAATAGCATACACTATTTGGTCTGTATAAATTATAATTTTATTTTGATTTTTTTTTTTTTTTACTCAATAACGCGTGCAGAGTTCCGAGTTTAAAATTAATATTATTCATACAGGTGTCTACACGAAGATATACCAATTGCGATATCTCCTGGCGAGTTAATGATAACGATCAAATTGTGATTTTTATTTTGTATATGACTCACAGGGATAATGACTACAAATTATCATATTTTTATTTAATTTTATAGAAATTATTTATCTGAAAATGTTGACGATTTGCCTTTTTATGTTCATTAGGTAATCTCGTGATATTGTTAATAATTTTTTTTAGTTCGCAGTAAAATAATGCCGTTAATGAAAAATTAACTGTTCATCAATTATACCTATTCAAAAGCTCATGAAAATTCAACGTTTAAACACCAATAACAATTACGTATACCTTATACTGATATTAAGAATAATTAAATAAGGTCCCATTGGTAATCATTAATCACATTTTTAATTTCCTTGCTAAATTACATTATTATTCTTTATGGTATTCGACAAAACAATTCCTTTTTTTTTAGTCGGGCACAGGTGGGTGTTACTATTATTTCCAGAGCACGTAGGATTTTCGCACTTTGTAGCGTTCATTAATTTGGTCTATTTCTGGTCCAAGTTAATTAACGTTTCAAATAATTTCGCTTACAATCAGTACCGAAACCCCGGGGGAGGGGGGGGGGGTTAGGTAGGTTCAGAGTTATGACCGAACCGCCCTCTCCGAAATTTTATTTAAAAATCAAATTTCAAAGTTATTATACACTGTACATTTTTTAATTTGTTTAAGTATAATTATGCATACCCCTCTCCCGAAAAATAAATCCTATTTGTACTGCTCACGGCCAATAAACACTAACGGAGTAAAGGTTAAAATGATCACACAATGAAATGTTGAAACATCAAAATGTCCACAAGGATTATTACTCTATAAAATGACTAGCTCTTCGAATTATTCGAAAACGATAAAAAAATAAAAAGTTTGGATTTTTTTTTTTAAAACTTTTTACCGAAACATATAAATTTAATCGGAATTCGAATATTTGTAGTACTGCTAGTCGTATAAAAACAAAAAAAAAAATACAGAATTAGATTATCTTCATTATTTCAGGAGATATCGCAATAGATAGACACCCTGTATTATGTAATAGTATATTAAAATAATTTTTATAAGCACTCTGTACACCCAAATTAATTCACTCCGAACCGGCCACAATAATTTTACAAAATAATTTATCATAAATATACATATACAAGTAATGTTCGAGTACGAAAACCATTATTTTTTTTTTATATAAATATATATGTGCCTATTGTAGTTTAAGTACCGCGGCACAACAACGCGTAAAATATTAGGCTCTTTATTTATTAAGTAATACGTTCGTGATACGGTAAAACGAATAATTATTATTCTCATTCGGTATTAAAATATTATACGTACGCGTGGTTAAAATTTAATTACTCATATGCATATGATCATTTTTTTTTTTTTTTTTTTTATGACTTGTATTGTTATATACTTCAAAAGATTCGAATTTTGTGCAAATTAACATTAATCCCTCCGGTCGTTATATTATATTGTTTTATAATAATAAAATTGTGCTGTATTAAAATAGTAATTACACGTGTGTGAAATATGGTGAAAATTGCCAGGACTAATTGTAACTAAAATCCATAGAGACAAAAAAAAAAAAAAAAAAAAAAACCACTTCGTAATACAAATATAGCGGGCGGGAAATTGCATTTTAAATTTGATAAAAAAACTAAACCGGAACGCAGATAAACGCAGTATGAATTATTAATAAAAAAAAAAAAAACTGCGAACCTATCATAATTGTTATGTATAACATCAATGTACCAGGAATTCTACGTTAAAAAAAAAATAGCTAATAATTTATCGATAACATCACTTGACACAAAAACATATTATAACATACAAAACTAGTTAATTTAATGAAGTTAACATCCAATGGAGTGTGCTCATGTTTTCTCAAATTCACTGCTAAATGGTACACAATTGGCAACCCTTTTATTTTTTTTTAAACCTATCATATTTTTAAAACTGGACTTTCCGCGCTATGACATTAACCAAATTAAATTGAGTAAGAACAACTGTTATTCTGTTTCGTTCAAGGAAACCAAGGAAACCCTTGAAGCAACAAAAATAATTCGATTTCCGTACCGAATCTGCTAAATAAAAAAACGTGTTTTTTCGGTTGTTGTTCTGAGGATATGGCGGGGGGGATTGAAACTTAAAAGTAGCCAATAACACTCCATAGATCTTGCGAAAATCGATTGATGTGAATTTTATGAAAACCGGTCGAGCAGTTTATCCCGGACAAACATAAGGGGAGCATTATTTGTTTGTGTGAATATATAGAGATTATAGGCCAGCATTGCATTGTGTTTCCTTACCGCGGATTTACGTAAAAAAATAATTACACAAATTTCAATTGATTCGTCTGCATACGACACGGTTTTGTTTTGTGCTTAATTGGCGCACGTGCGTTGTTTGTTAATCGAAGTTGATGAAAAACCGTACGACCGTTGGAATTCGCTGTTGATAATCAGTGTTTCCATCGGAGAAAATGTCTGACCGAAATATTTCAAGTAAAACGGAAGATGGCGGTTATTTATTTAAAAAAATTGTTCATTTTATTATTGTTAATATTGTTGTTTACCGGCATTTCGGTTTTCGAAAAACGTTTTTCACTCGTAAACGAACGCCCCAACAGCGCAACAGAAAAAAAAAAAAAAAAAACAAAAAAACAACCATATTTGTTTTAACCAAGTCCAAAATAACTCACGTGCCCGTATCTGTCAAACTCGCGTACTCGTACGCCACCGCGTTCCGCGCGCAGAATATTTAATATATTTTGACCGCGGAATTTTTTTTTTTTTTTTTGAAATTCCATTTTGTCACGGTAACTTTTTTTCTTTTTTCTTTTTTTACTTCACCAAGAGTATACGTATAGCTGATGTTTTTGTTGTGCCGTTGTGACATTCAGTGCTTTTCGCCGCCGCTCCTCGCACTTCCCACCTATATCTCTTATATAGACGGTTTTTTATTATTATTATTATTATTTTTTTTTTCTTGTCGCCAAGGGAATCGTACACTTCCCCCCCCGTATATATATATACGTATAAACATAATATTTTACACGCGTATACATTTTATTTATTATTCCGAACGCATTTTTTTCCCCCGAGCTTATTCTCCGCAACCGGCTTTGTAATGTAAATATCGTTTTACACACTTATCTGGCGCGCGTATACTCTTTTAGCGATATCCCGGCCCCCTGTCAACGGTTCGCGGACGGCCTCGGTTATTTTTCCGTATTTTATTTTATTTTTTTTTTTTTTTTTTTTTACATCCGAAACTTTGCTCATTTGCATTTTAAACAGCTCCTACGAGCGGTGTTTTTAAACATTTCGGGCAATTTTAACCGGCTCAAATAGCTCCCATTAAGCCTAACGATCGTTCTAACGTCTCGATGTGCGCCGTGGCCGTATTATAACATCACGATAACGATAATAATAATAATAATATTATTAAAACACGGCTCGTTGAATATCGCGTTATATATATATATATATATATATATATATAAAAAAATAAAAAAATAAAAAAAAACACTCCGTATAGACACCATCATGTTAATGTTTATGCGCGCAAACGTTTGACTGTTTAGTCAAGTCGTTCGACGGTTTGGATAGGTGTACTACACTGTACACCTCTACCTTATTACTTTACTACGTATCTTGGGGTATTGTTATCTTTATGTTTCACAATTCTTACGTTGCAGATATTCGATTTCGTTAGCGCTATTCGTAAAATAGTATTTTCTTTACAGTCCGGACGCCAATACGGATTACTGTCTAAACACGGCTTTATGCAGCGATCGTAAGACCACGGTTGCGCAAACCTTACGCATGTCTACGGAACACAGTAATGAAAATCAAGTTCCTTCGTGAACAAAAGACGGAGAAGAATCCGCACGTGGTCTTGTTTACGGTGAAACGTCAAATAATTGACGGAGAAGATGCAATGGGGACGTATATGTTGGGTATGGTAGACCCGAGTTTGGTACATTTTGTTAAACACTCGGGTGGTTAGGCGAAATACTTACGGAGAACAAAGGACGCTAATTTTGGAGTAGCGTAAGGACGGAAATCTTGCCGGATGATACCTAGTGGTCGAATCGGGAAAAGACGGATAAAAATTCGGGGCGCGGAAGACTGGAGGGACCGGAGAAAACTTTTAGAGGGTTGTAAATGCCGTGAGTCGAAGAAAACGGATAAAAAAAAAAAATAATAATAATAAAACAATAAACATTATTGTTTTTAGCATAAGAATTGAATACGTTTTTGGTTTGTACGATATTCGGGAGATAACGATTCAATGTTGAACTAACACAAAATAACTGTACTAGGATTATGATTTTTTGTAGCCTGGTATAAATAGGTAAATCGCAGATATCTGGATTTCGAAAAAAAGTCTACAAGTCCTCTTAAATTTACCTAATAGGCATAATGTAATAATTTTCTGTTTATTGATTTCAAAACGAGCAGCCGAATTTTACAATCTAACAATATTGGTTAATTTCCAATTAAATGCAAAAAAAAAAAAAAATTAAGAGATTATTAATTCTCACAGAATACTTACTGTAAAGACTACAAAAAAAAATATGAAATTTATTCCGGCAACTCTAAACGGTGTTTAACACTGTTCACGCGTACACCAAAAAACTTGAATATACTTGTAAATATTTCTAACTGTGTTAGAATAGTTGTCAGGACGATAAGAGATTTTATTTTATATTATTATTAAACGTTTGAACTTTCTGAATTCCGTTCGAAATCCCATTGAAACGTAAAATCCGGTTAGTTTTGAATGGTGAGAGAGGTTTTTTTTTTAAACATTACCGATAAGGCATCGATAACGAAAATTCCATTGGGAATTCCAACGGTACTGTGTTTCGTGTCCGTTACCGTTTTGCGCGTTGTTAAATATTCTCGAATATTACAGTCCGGTGTCGTCATCGAATTATACGTAATAGGTGTATTGTGCGCGGTCCGACGTCGGACATCGGCATTCGAACACAATTCGGAATCGTACGGCGCTGTAACGGATACGCTTCCCGGAGATGTTGCCGGGAATATAACGTAAAAAAATTAAGTATTTTTTTTTTCCATTTTTTTATCACTCTCTTACATCCCGAACCCCGGTAAGGTCTATTGTTGCCGGCGGTGGAAGTGTAGGAGTAACGGCAGACGCGAGTGCTACGGACGTTTTGCCCGTAATCGCGTTATTGAATAATATCGCGACATATTATTGTATTACGGCCTCCTCCCGCGAACCGGTCGTGCGCGATAGAATTCCGGACGCCCGGGCCCGTCGAAACGCATTTGCGGGACCGTCGAAATTTCAACGCCGCCGCGTACATTTATTATCGCGTAATCGGGTTATCGTCACCGTCGCCCTTTAAAATTGGTAAATTATACAAAAAACGCCCATTCGCCTGTACGCTCGCCCGGCAAAGGCGTCGAAACGGCTGGAAAAAATAACGCGTAACAATGCCCAAATCACTTCCCGGTCGTCCGCGCCGCGCACACGTTTCCAGCTGCGGGTCCGGGACGGGTGCGGAAACGCCGTCGGACGTGTGTGCAGAAAACCGCGACCGCCGGCCGATTGACGACGACACCGCCGCCCGGCGCGGCCGTGCGTACAACGTCATAATGCCCCGTGGCCGTGGGTCTAAACCAAAGATCTCCGCCCCCCCCCCCCCCAATGGATAAATCACAAATCGGAGTTTTATCAATTTCGAAAATACGGATGTCCGCGACGGATATATTTCGGAAGATATATCCCCGTCGCCATAAATATTGTTACACGCCCTCGCGGCACGCAAATGGAATCGAATCTTTAAATATACCGCCGGAGTGACGTTCAAGACCACCGAGATGAAATAAATATTTTTTATAAACACCGTCAACGGGTGTAGCGAGCCGGACTGGATAGCACGACTCATAACTATATATAGGCGAAGTCACCGTTGACTGACGGCTTCTCAGTGGATGTTGAACGGGAAAAAATGGTTTGAAGACAATAAAGAACACATAAAGTTACTTTATTTGCCGAGACCGGGCAACCGGTGGTTCACACAAACGTAAGGTGCGATACCAACGGTCTGCCCGTACATCGAGTCGACACCAAGTCAAACAAATTATGGAAACCCATATCCGTATGTGTAGCCAACTCGAAAGTAGAAATCACTTGTTTAAAGCACATAAAACTACTCTCTAAATAACCGTAATTCTTAAATCGTAAACAATTTTTATATTTAAGCACGCAGTCACCATAAAAAGAGTTCGATCAAAATACTATGTAGTGATCACGGTTCAACCCGATTACTACAATGGACACAGAAAACGAATTGAATCAGTCGCGGTGTTCAGCATTAACCGCGAAAATAATTAATTGTCTTTAATATTATCTAGTGAATTAACGAAATTCACTATCCGACGAATAATTATCAAAACTAATTCGTCTAGATCGGTTTTATAGGCACATTTTTATGCGGTTTTATTATCTAAGACGAGTCTTTTTTTTTTCCAGTTATCTTTGCGCAAACATTGATCGGTCATTTCGAAAACGACATTTTAAATTCAAATTGTACAGGAACCTGCGAAAAAAACACAATTCTATCCGAATTTCAACGGTAAATTTCGACAAATAGTCATCTTTGCAAAACAAAACGACTATCAGTCGTTACGAAGTCGTTTTCGAAACGATCGATTCGATTACACAATAATCTCGGTATACCTCTGCCGTAATCACGACGGTATCCGCGAGCAACCAACAAACGCAAAACTAACCGTAGCCACTACTCTTCGTCTTATACCATTACGGTCTTCTTGACAGCTATTATAAATTTACTGGTTTTTTTTTTTTTTTTTGACATAATACGACATAAATCGTAAAAAAAAAAAAAAAAACAATATTGTTCTAATAATACACTATTGTTATTCCTGCACGAAGGAGACAAAACTAACATTATATTTATGCCCGCCCGCCTATCGGGTTCGTGTAAACCGTTTTTAACGAGACTTAAAATGATAATATTTTATTTTTATATTTCCGTGTTTTGTTTATTCTACCACTCCCCCGGCAAGTGCTTACCCGCAATATTGTCCGCCGCATAATAATATTCGAGTCGAATAAAAAATAAAACGACAATAAAATATAATTCTGTCAATCAAAATATATATACGTTTCTGTATGTTCGTGACGGTGCGGTGCGATTCCAAAACGAGCTCTCTCTCTCTCTCTCTCTCTCTCTCTCTCTCACCGTCTCATACTCTCTGTCATTCTCTCTCTTTCTTTTTTGGGCCGTCGGCGATTCGTTTCGTTTTTCATATAATGGGAACGCGTTCCAGATGGTTTTTTTTTTTTTTTTTGACATTTTATTTCCAAATTCATTTTATCAATTTGAACGTACGTCGAATACCGTAAACCGTCCCGGTGCGACCGTTTAACGTAATTATAATACAGGATGCGGCGTAATGGACTTCCACATTTCCTAGGTGCGTTTAAAAACAACGGTACATGATATTAAAAAAAAAAAAAAAATTGTACTTATAGAAAGCGTATTATATATACGGATTATTTTCGTTAGTTTTTAAAATTTATATCATCCACGCGTCAAATCACAGTACCTAAGTTACCGTTTGGTGTGCTTAGTCATCGGTTGGCACCGTGGGACATTAATTTCTTTTTATTTATGAGAGGGTGGCGTCACTGATACTGTGAATTCCAACCGGTACTGCTGGGATGTTAGAGAACTTTTTACGTCCAAAAACGGAAGAATACGAGAGTGATTGGTTTCTGATTTCAACAGGATGGAGTCGTATACGGCCCGTCATTCCCGCGCCATTTTCCCGGTCGTCTGATCTCCTTGCGAGGAAACTTCGTGTGGCCTCCTCGCTCACCGGATTTCAGCCTTTGTGATTTTTGTTTGTATGGGGGTACCTTAAGGATGAAATTTATAAACATCTTCGTCTAACCTTGGAAGAGCTCCAGGAGGCTATCGGTGAAGAAATCGCCCGGAATTCCACACGATATGCTGGCGAGAGTGACGGAATTACATTAGAGAACGACTCCATATATGTGCATGGCTCGTCATGACCATCATTTGCATGACACAGGTTTTAAAAAATAACTAAATCGAACTTTGAACACACTTTCTATAAATAACATTTTCTTTCTTCTTTTTTTTTAATATCATATGGCGCTGTTTTTGAATTCACTTAGGAAACGCGGGAATCCATTACGTCGCACACCGTATGCACGTATTGATATTATGTTAATAATACACCGTCCGCGTATGAAAAATAAAATCGTTAATTCCGGCGTTTGATAAAACAAAAAAAAAAAAAAAAAAAAAACACCCCATAGGTCTAAGTACATTATCGTAAAAACGACACCATAACGTTACAACAATATTATTGTGTTCGCCTGGGCGGGAACGGGCGAGACGCGACTAAATTACAGAACGACGACGATCGCGATTACAATATAAACCGCACGATAATAATATTATTGCGTTTGAGCGCCGTTAAAAAGAGTACGTTAACGAACGCAAAAAAAAAAAAAAAAAAAAAAGGGGAAAAAAACGCGTGCGAGATTGCGACAGTCCCGGGAACGGGGAGGGGCGTTGGTGTTTTTCGCGCGTAATATTATTATCGTAAAGTTGTCGCGTCGTGTGTATTCGAAACCCCGGCCCATAGGCGGTTACACTCGGTACCCGGGGAGAGAGAGAGAGAAAATAAATAAAAAAATAATAATAAAAAAAAATTTAAAAAAAGACCAGAACTAATAATTTACGACGTGCGCTTATTATATGCACCAGCCGCGGCCACCGCCGTCTCTGGTGACGGTCTATTTCCGAAACGCCGAGGGTACACTCCCGTACAGCGTTTGTCGGCTTAAAAAGCACGAGACGTTGTTCGGAATTTAACGGCAGCGGAAGTCGTAAAACCAACCCGGTGGTGGCGGTGTCGGCGATTTTTTTTTTTTTTTTTTTTTTTTTTTTGATTTTTCTTACTTAAATTATTCGTATTAGACGATATACCTCCACCTATTATTATAACAAGAACGCTCGATTTTTACATTCCGAGTGTAGCCAACAGTAATTCCTCTTCATTTTGCCAAGATGTAGTATTTTTTTTTTTTTTTTTTTTTTTTTTTTTTGTTTTTTTCTGTTTATTTACCCGGAAAATACTTTTTCGATTAGTTTAAATGCTCCGCACTGTACCTTAAAAGACGGGAACTTCCCGACAATTTTAAATCTAAAAAAAAAAAAAAAAACGTATAAAAACTTACATCGGTTTTGTTTTTGTCGATTTCTAGGTTCCATTAGATGACGCCGCGGATCTCCGCCGACGGGAAAACGCGCTGTCCACTGGTGGACGCCGGAGATAGCGCGCCTGAGGCGCGAGAGCACCGCGGCCAGAAGGGCCGTCAAAAGAGCGGCCGCACGCGCCGGTCGACACTCGGCGGTCGTCCCCGAGGACAAGCTTATAGCACTACGACTTAGCCGCGCCGCGCTCAACAAGGCCATCTCCAGAAGCAAGGAGTTGTGCTGGAAGGAGCTGCTGGCCGCCGTCGACGGTGACCCTTGGGGTCAGCCGTATAAGCTTGTCCTCCGGAAGCTCAAAGGCCTACCGGCTACGGCCGGTATGTCTAAGGCCGAGGTGGAACGCATCACGGACGAACTGTTCCCGACGCGCCCACCTCCCTTGGCTCCCAGAGTTATCTCCCCCACCGCGTACGTTCCGCCCCTTCTGGCGAGCGAAGTGGACGCTGCCGTCGCGCGCATCGCGGGCCGTAGAAAGGCGCCAGGCCCCGACGGGATCAGCTCCGGCATCCTGGCGGCCGTCCACAAGGCGGACCCGGGGTTGCTGCTGAGCACGCTCGGCGTGTGCCTGGAGTCGGGATGCTACCCGCACAGGTGGAAACAGGGCAGGCTGGTGCTTCTGCGCAAGGGGGTCAAGCCGGTAGGCGAGCCCTCTTCGTACAGGCCCCTGTGCCTGCTCAACGACGTGGGTAAACTGTTGGAGTTTATCCTCGTGCGCCGTCTCGAGGCCCACCTGCAACTCAAGGGCGGCCTCTCAAGGGCCCAGTTTGGGTTCAGGCCCGGGAAATCCGCGGACGACGCCGGGATAAAAGTCCGGGAGTTTGCCCTCAACGCCGTGAACCACATGGAGATGTGCGTGGCGGTCTCCCTTGACATCCGCAACGCGTTTAACAGTGTGGGTTGGGAGCACGTGTTAGACGCGCTCGGGGCGTGGGACGTCCCACCTTATATTAGGCAGTTAATGGCGTCGTACTTCCTCGGCAGGGGGGTAACCATTAACTGCCTAGAGGGTCCCGTGAACGTGGATGTCACTTGCGGGGTACCCCAGGGCTCGGTGCTTGGGCCGTTCCTTTGGAACCTCACATATGACGCCGTGCTACGGGTTGCAGTGCCACACGGAGTCAGGGTAATAGGGTTCGCCGACGACACGCTTGTCATCGGCAAGAGCGATACCTCCGAGGGAGTCGAGGGGAAAGTCAATTACGTCTTGGACCTGGTGGCCGAAAAGATACGGAGTCTCGGGCTTCGGCTCGCCGTCAATAAGACCCAGGCCATCATGTTCAAGCGTAAGTACAAGGACAGGGTTCCCCAAATTACACTGGAGGGGGAGCCGGTGGCTCTCTCGAGGACGATTAAATACCTAGGCGTGTTGTTCGACGACACCCTAGTATTCAAGGCGCACATTACAAGCGCCGCCGACAAGGCCCGTGGGGTACTCGCCGCCCTAGCGCGGCTGATGCCCAACGTGGGGGGTCCCAAGGAGCCCAGGAGGAGGTTGTACGCCGGGGTGGCCACTTCGGTAATGCTGTATGGATCTCCGGTGTGGGGCTCCATGGTTCCCTACGCGACCAGGGCCGTGAAAGAGATGCTCCGCGTTCAGCGGCGCGCAGCGTTGAGGGTTTCCATGTCCTACAGGACGGTCTCCCATGACGCGGCGTTGTTGATCGCGGGTCTCCCTCCGATCGACCTGCTCGCGATAGAGAGACGTAAAGCCTACTGGAGCCGGCGCGGTGGCGACGGCGGCGACATTCGCGTCGAAACCGCTGCACAGCGAAGGTCCGCGACCCTCGTGCAGTGGCAGGAGCGGCATAGCATGGGTACCAGGGGTGAGTGGACCCGTAGGGTGATCGGTCCCGTTGCGCCTTGGGCCACCAGGTCACGGGGCGAGCTGGACTATCACCTTACCCAGCTCCTCACCGGACACGGGTGCTTTGCTAGCTTCCTGCATAGGATCGGCAAGCGCGACGCCCCCCACTGCGCCCATTGCACATCGGAGGTGGACGATGCGGCCCACACCCTTCTAGACTGCCCGGCTTGGAATACCGAACGTGCAGCGCTAGTCGCGGTGTTGGGCAGCATCTCTCCGGAAGGGCTTGGACCGGCCATGCTCAGCAGTACCGAGGCATGGTCAGCCGTCAGGGCCTTTGCAATCTCCGTCATGGGGGCAAAGGGGGAGGAGGAGCGTCGGTGGGAGGCGGCCAGAGCGGCGGCCAGAGCGGCGGCGGCAGCGGCAGCAGCAGCGGCAGCAGCAGCGGCAGCAGCAGCAGGAGCACCGCCGGAGCGTCGGCGACAGCGTCGACGTCAGTAGCAGCCGATGCAACATGTACATAATTTACCATTGTAAATAAATGATTGTATTTAGGTGTTAATTTTGTAGTCAGTAAGGATTGTTGTATATATTATTTTAAAAAAAAAGAAAATATTGTAAATTTTTTAGTTTTTAAGGTGATTTTATATATACTTAGTTAATAAGTTTTATTATGTGAGCCCGCCCCGCGAAGGGGAAAAGGGGATTTTACGTTGTGTACATAATTGTGATGTGTTTTTGCGTTTTAATAAACGATGGTGGCGGGCCGGTAGTATTTCCGCAAGGCTAGTCCCCGGCCCGTCATCGATGCCACAAAAAAAAAAAAAAAAAAAAAAAAAAAAAAAAAAAAAAAAAAAAAAAAAAAAAAAAAAAGGTTCCATTAGATGAGGTTTTTTTTTATTGTAATGATTTATCGTTGCTGTCAGTAAACTAATGAAATAGCCCTAAATTCCAGAGACTAAAATCTCTAAACTATCGTTTCGCACACATTATATGAGAAATAAATTTCTGTGGACGACTTTACTCTTCCCCGTCCCCTCCCAATTGTAAACGAATATAATAAGCAAAGCTCGAGTCGATATAAGTCTTTTTTTTTTAAAATTATTATTGCTTTGATAAAACTTCAATACAATTTCTGTAGCTTTAAACTTCTGGGCATTATAATTATTATAACTTTTATAAAATAATAAGCCAATTAATATACTACAGTGGTCGCCGCTTATAGTGTTTACTGGTCACACGAATCAGCCGCTTATATTGATCGTAAATGCCAGGACCGGAAGAAAAACTGCCGTTATCAGTGCATTTTTTGCCGCTTACTGGTTCAGGTTTTCGGTTATAGTGATCGAGAATAAAAAAAAATCTGGTATGGTTCCAAAAACCACCGCCACGAACAACGAAGCCCTTGAACTCGATTTACCCGACGTTCTACCGGTAGAATTTTCAGGACGCCAAATAGACACAGATACTCTCAATGAGTGGCCGGACGTAGATACGCAGGACTTACCAGTTACCCATGTGATGACCGATAACGAAATCGCTGCCTTAAATGCGCATAAGGAACGGGGAAACGATGTTGGAGTGCTCCAGGAATATGATGTAAAACAGGTCGAATATGCAGAGGAACGAGTACCAGTTACCAGGAGTGAAGTACTCGACGCGATTAACACACCGGGAAGAGCACGGCACAGGTCCAGATTACTTTGCTACGTTGAATTACTTTGAGCACATCGTGGCGGTCTCTATACCAACAGAACAGACGCACATCACTGACTTTTTTTTTTTTTTTTTTGAAAGAACATATGTTATTATTTTTGAGTTACATGTAACACGGTGTATTTAAAGCTATGCACACAAATAAAATGTTTTAAAAAATTATTGCAACGTTATTCGTTACCTTATTGCTATTGTACCGCCAACGCCGGGGATATTTATAGGGTCTTGGACGCGGATCTTTAGCGCGGAGGTGCCCGCGGGAAGCGGACGCGCGCTAACGCGCACGCTCATTCCCCCGGACATGCTGGTGCGGTGGGTTACAAGACCGCATGGTTCGACGACTTACCGCCTCACTCGACTTCTCACGGGGCACGGATGCTTTAACTCGTTCCTTCATCGGATCGGGCGAGCTCCGCACCCCGGGTGTTCTCACTGCGGTTTTCCCGGTGAGCAGAATGAGGAGGATGACAACGCTCTCCATACCCTCATGCGCTGCGAGGCGTTTGACGGGGACAGGGAGCGCCTGGTCCGGAGGTCCTTTCGAACCGGGCGACTTGGTGTCGCTCATGTTGGAATCCCCGGATCGTTGGAAAGCCGTGGTCGACTTCGCAGAGACGGTCGTCGCGGAAAAGGAGTCGGCCGAACGGCAACGCCAAGCCCTCGACGCCGCCGGCGCGCGCCTTCAAGCGCATCGCCGCCGTCGTTGATCGCCGCCTCGCAGACGACTGACCGCCGGCGGTGGGGCCGGCAGGAAGTGTCCCCCCCCCTACTAGTGTATGGGCAGCAAGTGGGCTTCGGCCCGGCTACTGCCCGTTCCCCGGTAGGGACGCGAAGCTTTGTACACTAATAATGTGAGCCCGCCCCGTCGAAGGGGAATACGGGATTTTATTTTGTGTATCATTTGTAAATAAATGATGGCGACCCGCCTCCCGAAGGAAGAGCCTCACGGTCATTCCGGGAGGCGGGAGTATTGCCGGTATAAAAAAAAATAAAAAAAAAAAAGAAAAATGGTCTTGGACGTAATTTCGGTTGTAAAGGTCGTGTTTGGTACGCACCACCAAAATCCCCGGCCCTTATACAACAGCGGCCCTACCCGCGGTGCGAAAATACGTACGTTCGGCTTTATTTTTTTTTTAATTATAATTATTCATTTGTCCGTTCCGCGTTTACATGCCGCAGTAGGTGCCCCCATGTGTATATAATATAAAAATGTAAGTGCGATTTGGTAACGACCTCGTGTCGGTGTACGGTTTCGACGACGACGGTCGAGCGGTATCGCGTTACACGCAGTGTACGCATAAATCGGCGTGGGCGGGTAGGGCGGCACAACGCCGTCGAGTACCCCGTGGACGATTTACCCGCGCGCCCGGGAAAATCGCCGCGGACCGTGCAGCCCGTACACACTTGGACCACAATAATATTAATAACACGTAAATATATATATTTTTTTTTTTTTTTTTTATTAAAACATCGCCGTTAGGGCACATTCCGCATTGGTCGGTATTTACGTTATTACATGTCGTCCGCGTTGAACGATTTCTGCGGCGTGCCGCCGTTATGATGTTGACGAGAGAAAAACCGTCGCATTAATATTATTATACACACACACACACAAAAAAAAAAAAAATAATAAATAAAAACAACCGGAGAAAAACGGCTGCGGCCTACGCGTTCGGTATTGACAGAGAGAGAGAGAAAAAAAAATAACCGAAACAATGATCGATGGAGTTCGCGCGGGGGAGGAAATAAGCGTTTTTATTTAATTTTCTCCGGTACCTGTTAAATATTGCCGCCGACGAGCGTAAAGTGAAAACGAAAATTAAAAATTATTATAATAAACCCCGGCGTAATAATGCATTTTTAATATACAGGGGGGGGGGCCCGTGCTCGTATAATAACGCGTCCCGTCGCCGCCCACTTGCGTGATGCCGAACTCCCGACGATACGATACCGGTGCCCACACCCGCCCGTCCCGTCCCGTCTCGTTCTCGTCACTGCGCGCGTGTTTGGCTCGTCGGAATCGCGAAAAAACAAAAATAAAATTTAAAAAATACACCTCGTTCGTGTGTTGTTTCCCTAAACGATTTCCTAAAGCGTTCCCTCCGATAAAAAAAAAAAAAAAAAAAAAAACCTTACGACGCGTCGACGACGACGACAAGATGATTAATGCGTTCGTGCGCCGCCCCGTCCGTCGCTATTATTTTCTATTATTTTTTTTTTTCTTTTTTTTTTTTCCATCTACACCCGACCCAGGTGCAAACGATTTCCGCAAAAAAGACTTTTTTACTACGGCTGGGGGGGGGGAGCACACGTCGCCGACCGAAAACGTTTGTCGGAAATACCGCGATCATTGTCATTGGTACACGCGAATCCGGAGTTTTGTTTAAAAAATATATATATACATATTTTACCCCAAAGACGGGAAACGGGATTCGATGGGTTCCCAATTTATATTATTAGCATTGCACTTGTGTTTTCCACGGCCATCAGTAAAGAATGTCATCGACGTGCCACGGACTTGTTGGTTTTTGTTTTAAATTCAAACCGTTTACTGTTCATCAAAAATGTAAAAAAAAAAAAAAAAAAAACGAAAATCGTTTAACGTTGCGCGGCCCTACTGTGAAAATTCAACATATATTTTTTTAAAATTACATTTTCTATATTGGCAAATAATTACAATTCATTAGATATCTCACGGAGCCATGAATAATATGTGCATTACAATGTTCAACAACTAGGAAATAATAAGGACAAAATTATATAACAATCGTTTAACTTTAACACAATTTGTTACATGACACGTTGTGAAGTGTTTTGAGATTTATCTATAATTTTAAAACGTAATTATTGTTACCGAATCGGTTTTTTTTAAATTTTTTTTTTTTTTAATCTAGCTAAATTATGGTAATCTCAATAGTTTTATTTCAGTTCATCTTATATATATATATATATATATTAATCTGCATACGTGTTCGGCATTTTATCTATATCTAAATTGTAATGGTCTGTTTCTCGGCCGTTTTTTGTCAAGCGTTTCAGCGTATATGCTCTATAGAAATTGTAAAATAGAAGTATATTACAGAAGTGAAAAAAAAAAGAAAAATAAGTACAATACTTCGATATACTTTAGTGCGGGTGACGTCGATCCCTATGGCTGTACTGCTCGGCGGCTGCACTCGAGATTTATAGTCTCGAAACAATCTCCAACTTATTTTATTACGGGGGCGATTGTACTCATCCAAACCGTTTTGAAAAGTTCCGTCCCGAAGTCCCGTAACGCAGTCTTGATCCGGTCGGTCGTCGCCGATTATTGACTTATAAGCTCCGTTCGAGTGCACCCCGAATATCGACATTTCCGAAAATCCACCCGGCCGCCCGTAATTCACGGGATTATTTTACATTACGAATATCCGAACGGCGTTTGTATAATATTTTTTTATTTTATTTTTCCAAAACGGTGATATAATAATAATAATAAAAAAAAAATTTAAAAATCAAAAAAACCATCCGGTTAAATGTGTAAATTATGCATTCGACTTTAATAAAAAAAAAAAAGCTCTTCGCTAATACCTATACTATAATAATACACTCGTTATTCATTCTTTTTTTTTTATTTAGTAAAACGTAGTTTACAGTTGAACACGACCGGAACCGTGTAATATATTACAAACACTACTTCGGACAAATTAAGTAATGTCGGTTTATAAATCTCCGTTCCATATATTTCAACGTTAAGCGAGTTTTAGTTATAAATTAATATAATATTATATTCGTTCTCGGGGCTTTTTTTTTTATTTTTTTAATAATACATCAAACGGGAAAAATAGCCTAACGAATTAATATCCAACGCAGTTGTTATTTCGAAACTAAAAATAAAACATTGCTTTAAGAGCGCACAGTTAATAATAATAAAAAAAAAAAAAAAAAAAAAAAAAAAAAAAAAAACAAAATAATAATATTTCACGAAACGCTCACACCGCCGACCGGGTCGGTAAAACATTTGAACTTTATAATAATTATACCGATGAATTCACTTTCAAGTCGCATTCGCGGTCGCCTTTCCTCGTCGGACGGTTAAGGCCAATTGCCAATATTTTTTTATTGTTATCCGACACTTTCTTGCGTCGCGCGTGTGATATCTCGAAACCTCAGCGGTCAATAATAATAATAATTATTAATTTTTAAACATAATTCACCGCCAGTATTTCTTTTCCGGGGTTTCGTATTTTACGAATTCAGCGAATATAAGGCAACTTGATATTTTTCACCGTTTCGGTTTATTATTTACTAGCTGCCATCACCCAGCCTTGCCCGGGTCAAGTTTGTCGGTGTTCCAGAAACGTCTAGCTGTCCCGCGCATCATCCTTTTTAAAATTCAGAGCAAAGTGTGGAATGTACTGTTTTTTTTTAAAAAAAAAATTTTATGCCTATTTCCAATTAAATGTTTTGTTTTTTTTTTTTTTTTGAATTAATATATTACTGGTTTGATTTTAAATTTTAAGTTTCAACTGGCCTTACACGCATTAACTATGTCTGAAACCAGCACAAATAGATTTTATTTGCACAAGGCACGTGACACAGGAAACGTACAATTGACCATGGGAAAAATATTAGATGGTTAGGTCTAAACCTGCAACGTTTAATGTTTGGCCCTATGCCTTATTTGTGGTCAATGAAAAGCATAATTTTACGGGAAGTTGGAGCCGTCTAAACTTCGAGGCATCATTGGTATTCTGGGGACCAAAACAATTTTCCTAGCTCCACTAGAAATCAGATAGTTTTTTTAAAAATTGTATTCCTCGATCCCTTGCAAAGGACGTCGGATAAAACATAAGTTAAAACATGCACTGTTATTTGAATGAGCAACACAATATATCCTGCCAAGGACATCCGGTTTTTTTTTTTTTTACTACTCGTATGTATCGAATGGACAGCAATCAAAAACGCTTCAAAAACTAAACTAAAGCAGCTTTGATCACTACTTTTGTTTGTGTGTTTTGCGGAAGAAGACTGATTACCGATTTAGCGTAACGCTATCGTTAACATGGTAATCAAACCCGATGTTTAAATTTTGTATAGTTATTTATACCATTTGGTTTCCATTGTAAATCAACAAATGTTTTGCAATTTATCTTTTTATACCATCAAAACGTACGACTTTTCGAGTGGATTTTCCTATAATTTTTTTTCATACAAACCTTGTCCTGATAATTACGAAAAAAAAAAAAAAAAAAAATCAGCCAAGTAGGTAATATAGCCGTTCTCAAGTGATGATGATCTTGATGATTTTACATACATGCGGCTAACATTGACTTGTATATATATATATATATATAAAAAAAAAAAAACATACATTTCAAATGTGGCGTGACATAATATGATAAACCCGCAATATTTTTTACAATAGTTTTTCAATAATAATTTACCGCGCCGTCGTCGTTATATTTGCATTCGGCAACCGTAACGTACGCGCCGACTTGCGCACATTCCCGATTTTGTTTTCAATTGCAGAATAATATATATTGACAATACGTACAAACGAATTCAAAATTTAATTTAATAAATGGTCACGTTTTCGCTGACAACGAACAAATGCCGTTTAAGTCTAAATGCCGCACGCCCGTATGCTTTGTAGGTAAACATAATGTTTTATTAGCTTATTAGCTTTGAGTGACTTTTGGATTTGAATGCATTGTGTTGACGTACCGTATATTTGCTGTACGGAATATAATTTCGGGCAAAAATCTCGCCGAAAGTTATCGCGCAATTTAAACAACGTTTAAAACACTCCGAAATATTCAAATACATAAATACATTGCCAGTGAAGTATAATCAAAATAACCTAGTGAAATTATCGAAACAATAGTTTCAGGTGTACATTTTCATATAAAAGTTTATTATGGAATGTCCGAAATATTACATTATGTTTGATACAACATCAAACAAAAATCTAATCACTCAATTTTCGAGTTTGAGCTAAATCTGATTTGAGATGAACGCGTTTCGGGACGAGTTCAAACGGTTAAATCGGATTTCAAATACATTTAACCAAATTTCTTACGCGGAAATTCCGGTGCTATACAATTTTTGATTAAGTAATTACCAGTGTTGTGCACAGATAATATTAAAACTATAAAGATAAATTTACGGACAATGCGTTGAAAATGATGCCAGATAACACTAAAAAATATTTATCTAAATAAGATAATATAATAAAATGGTTGCTTAGTATTTAGGTATCTAATGACTTTCGAAAAATATAATTTTTTTTATGTATTACCTATTATATTATGAATTATGTATCATGAAGTCATCATAATTTATTTATTTATTGAACATTGGAAATTATTAATTAACATTACATTACATTATACGTCATAATATATACGCATATTTTCACTATAGATTATTTACTATATTGTATACAATATAAATTTAATTAATGCATTTTAATAAAAAAAAAAAAAATTCAAATTTTTACAGTTATAGAGAAACGAATGAAATCGAGAAATATTTATTATCTGATTAACCGTTGACAATCATATTTTATTTATCTAGATTAAAATATAATATAACACTGTCCGGATAACGCACACCAATGGTGATTATAATCGGTTGATTATTCAAACTATTGAGGAAATTTTGTAAAACAACATGTTTACGCGCAAAATGTAATTTTTCATTGTTATTAAATGTATAAAAAAAAAAAAATCAATATGCAAAGTGAATTGATGTTACGCCTGTAACCATGCACCTGTATTGTAATATTTCCAGTTACATTTGACGAAATAGTATTGTGAAAAAATGTGGTGAGCCAAAAAAACGTTATCCTATAGGTAGGCGGGCATTTTCAATCAACGTAGTTTAACAACGGGGTTAACATCGAGATTGTAGCTATTTGAACGCTATTGAAAATAGCTATGAACAACAATGTCTTTGCTTTTTAACAATCATAAGTGATACGGAATTCGGAAATCTCGTATATACTTTCGGGAAACAATTTCAATTATCCGAATAAACACGGGACGAAAAAAAGAAAGAAAAAAAAAAATGAGAAAGAGATAGAGAATTTAATATTTGGGTGGAACGTTGATGATGACGTACAATGATCCCACACGCGCGACGACTGTGCGCCTTGTCTAAATCGAAATCTGGAATTTTTATTTATTTATTTTTTTTTTTTTACAGAAATAATACTTTATTATTGTTATTTTTTTTTTAGTTGAACAGTTTTGTTCTAAACTCGAAATAAATCGTCACAAATAAAAAGTGAAGGCACTAATATATAATATAGCATATAATATAATCCGGGCGTTATATTATAGGATTCGATCGGGGAAAGGAAACCGCGTTACAATTGGTTTATATTTTTACATTGTTGCCATTATGTAAATATTATTTGCAAACAGCGAGTAAACAAAACTTTATAACGATATAATTTATGGCGCTAAAATCCCGTAAATCTCAAATTATATTATAATATGAATTTTATGCTATCCTAATTGGTAATTTCAGTCAGCGTATGACCCAAGTAGTTATAATACGAGCACATCAACCAACCAAGACATTAATAAAATATTAAAATAGTACGATAATGTAAAACAGTATTATACAAACGCCGGCGTACCCGGGGAAATATTTCCGGGGGGAAGGGGGGTGAGAAGATGGAGAATGTTACATTTGTAAGCCTCGATAGGATATTGTTTTTATCGGTTAAATTAATTATGGTCATCATCTTAAGGTATGCCGAAGGCATTTCAGGACGAGGAAATTATTCCTAGGGTATGTTTCCGGCCGTGCGTACGTCACTCTGTGTACGATCAACAAAAACATGATATTACGAAATTATTGTAAATATAGTAACGCTGAAATCGACGAACGAATATTTACACTTGGGTAGTATTTTTGATTTTTTTATTATTATTTTTTTTGATTTTTTTTAGTCGAGAAATAATTTTTTAAAGCCTATACAATATCTATATATATATATATATATATATATACATATAGATTCGTTCGTGTGACACGGATAATAGAAATCGATTATTCTTCACGTTTTTCGATTGTGTATAGCAGTGTTTCCCAGCATTTTTACCATCACGGACCACTTCGACAATATTTGATAGGTCGCGGACCCCCTCAATTTTACGAAAACTAGGAATACCTTTTTTTTTGTTGTTGTTGCTCATTAACAAGAAAACACAAAATTTATCGAAAAATATTAATTTGTATTATTTTACTTTACATTTTATTACTATACTTCACTAATATATAATTATAGTTCAATTTATTACTCTTATAAAAGTGGAAAGTACTTATCGGTCTACAGCAGCAACAACGATAAGATAACCGTACAATATTATACGGTTCCTCAATAAATCGTAATTTTTTTGGCTATTTAAAAAAAAAAAAAATAAATAATTAATTTGTAATAGAAATCGATGAAAATATCTATGAGACCGCGGACCACCTACGACTGGCCCACGGACCACCGGTTGGGAAACACTGGTGTATAGAGATAAAATGTTTAATTTTTTTTTATATTCGATGCTTTGCGAGTCCGCGTACAATCGGTGTGTTCTCTTAGGTTATTATTTTAAAAATTACGATTCATCTTTATTGTACGTGTTTACCTGTTATCTGTATTTGAGCTCGTTTAATTAATTTATTCGCCAAATAATATGCATTTTCCGCACAACGTCGATAAATAAGTAATGCACATGAAAATTAATTTAAACCTTGCCCATAACCTAATCTAACCATATATCGCCTCACTGGTTTGGGTGAGAAGTGTGAAATTTTATATGGTAATTCAGTTTATATACCGAAAGCAACGATGAATCATTGAAATCAATTTACGTTTTTGAACGGAGCTTAGTAAATTGTTAAAGTTATGGTATTAATTGTGTTGTTTTTTTTTTTTTTTTTTTTACCATTATGTAGCCAGGGTTGGCTTGGTAAGTTATTGTGATTTGTAGCGAGTTTTTTAATCTTTTAGATAATCCGTAGGGAATCTAGGAAAACTTTTCAACTCAAATACGTACCATCGTAATCACCAAAAAAGTGTTTTCCGAGAGAAAAAAAAACACATTTTTATAATATTAAACACTCAGAATCTAAAAAAAAAAAAAAATATAAAAAAATACAACTATGCACACGGACGGTGTTTAAAAAACGAAATAGAAGATATTTATTCATCGGCTAGCATTCGCGATTTCGATAAGTTTTATTTTATCAACAGTATGCGCTAAAACTATAGATTTAAAAAAAAAAAAAAAAAAATCGTAATTACATTAAACAATTTCATTTACGATCAATTTTCAAATATACCGAAAACCGTACTGAAAAACTTGATTATTTTAAACCGAAACGTTTTTTTTTTTTTTTATGTAGAACAATACAACGATTAAACAACAGTAAAAAGATAATATTTTCATGGGACTCAACAGCTGTTATCACAATACGAATATATAATATAATAATAATAGTAATAATAATATCATAGTGTATTATATTATGTGTTTTTATCTAAAACGCACGACGTGTATGGTCGTTTTTTTTTTTCTCTCTATATAAACAAACGGGTCTCCTCCAATGATGTTGATGGCCCCGTTTTAAATGAAACTTTGTGCATGACTCCGGCGACAGCGGATCGATTTATCGTTTTTGCGTCCCGATGTCTACGTGTGAGTCTTGGAAGCAAATCTTAAGCAGTCTTAAACGTTACTGTCGCGGCTGCCGCCATGGTTTTTCCACACGTGCACGACGGTTGATAAAAAATTACGGTCCTGTTTCCACCGTAATTTATTAGTCCCCCGGGGAGGATGGGGAGGTACGATTTTAGTGTGAGAAATATTATTAAATCACCGATTTTAAACTCATCCGCGAGAATTAGTCGCGTCTTCGAATCTAGGAGGATAATAATAATAATAATAATAATATATTATTACAGTTTTGCCGAGATGATGTTTTCGGTTTATTTTTTAATCAAATAAGTTGTTAGTTTTTTTTTAAACGTCTGTATTCTAACGGTACCGGACGATTCGAAATATTATCCTATTGAATAGAAAAAAGAAAAAAAAACCGTGTAATTTACGCTTTATAATACTGTAATTATCAACTATAGGTAGAAACCATTTCCATGAATGTGTTTTAAACTTATATTTCATTAAAATATTACCGTATTGTTAGCTGGGTTTTTTTTTTTTTTTTTTTTTTTATTATTCCGTTTTTGTTTATTTGCTGCTTTTGGGATAAAAAGTTTTTTGTAACGAAACCGGACGTATTAAATAATAATCGTAACACCGAGATTAAACCTGATAAATTATTTCCTTATACCTACCTAATTAAACTGTGTAAATGTTTTGAATAATACATTATACTCATTGTACGTAAATTGCTTCTACAAAATAAGGAAATATTTTTAAATTAAATTATTAAAGAAAACTCGACGATTTCGAATAAAAAAATATTAAAATTTTAACATTGCGATACGTTAACAACAATAGAGGAAAAAAACATACGTTATCTGTCGCTATAGACATTTAGATGTTTGGAATGAAATCTTTTTTTGTAATTTTCGATACTCGTATATTTTAATGGAATATTGTTTAGAACCAATAGACATCTCGACGATCGTGTTTAAGAAATTGAATTAACGAAATAAAAAAAGCAGCAGAAATTAGTCCCAAGGAATTGCCTTTCGTACGGATTAATATTTTCTTACAAAAATAACAAATGATGAAAATCGTGAAAAAAAAAACATGACATTTTGGCATAAAAATGTTGGAAGCGAGGTTAGAAAGTGAAAACCCAATAAGTATCCCCGCTTTTATCACTTTTGCAGACCGCCTATAAAACCACTATAATTCCCGAATTTAAACGCATCATTTAGGCCAGAAGTAGCAGTTAAAATATGCAATATGAATACATAAAACATCTCCGAAATCCAAAAAATCGTGTTCTAGAGGTTGTGAAACGTATTTAAAATAATTCACCTCCACCCCGATCCGCTTGCCACCGTTACAGTGCAAAAGTCTCTATGAAAATTAAAAAATAAAAATAAAAGATTTAGAATTTAAAGTGACTATATATATATACGTATATTATATACCAGTAGTTTTATTATTAAATTATAATTCTGGCACCACCGAGTATATTAAAACGTAATTTATGTCCGCCGGTCGTTCCTAAAAAAAAAAAAATAAAATATTCTTCGCATAACTACTATAATTCCATAAACATTTGCTACAAAATAGGGGGGAAAAGATTAAGTAAAATATGGTTTATGACACGCGGTTCATTAGTTTCTTTTCCCATATTATTATTTTTTTTTTATTTATTTTTTTTTGTACGCGAATAAATGCAACACAATATTTTCATACCGGTATGGTTTATGTTCTTTGATGTTACTCGCACCGTATTAGCGTATTAAACATTTTGTTATAATATACGAGCATTTATATTTATTGCGAATGTAGCGCATTTAAATGGTTAAAATATAATATTATAATGTTGTGCCTTTATGCCATGGGTCGGGATAAAAGTATACGGAGCGAACAACACCAAAGTGTAAAGGAACACAGATATAAAATATTATTATTAAATATACGTATTTATTACTCGGGAAATTGAATTTATAACGAAAAAACGAGTCTTTCGCGTTGTACCGTAGTTCAAATTTTGATCGGGGGGGGGAGAAATGATTTACTCGTATTTCTGAATAACTCTGATAAAAAAAAATAAAAATATATTTGATTCGCTGTACGAACGTTGATCTATATTATTATAAATTGCGTTTCAAATAATAATAATAATAATAATAATAATATAAATTCGTTTTTATTTTTACTAATACGATGTACAATAATACGAATAATATATGTTATGCCCGCGGTGCGAATATCATTTTTTGTTCTTTTCATTTTTTTTTTTTTTTTTTTTCCCCCATTATAATTATTAATGTTTGTAATGTAATACTGTATTTGAATTGCGATTGTTTTAATTGTATTCGCGTTTATGCGTCGAGATAAAAACAAATATCCGTCGTTTTTTATTATCTTATTTCATAGGGGGTGGTGTTTTTTTTTTTTTTCAATTAACAATCACTGTCTATCATCGTAGATACATCAAACTCCGAAACAAAACGTCCACGGACCGATGTGTTTTTATCGTTATTCATTGTTTCCGAACCGGAAACACTACGTAATTACAATATTTAGTCACGGTTTATTGTCAAAAGCAATTGGACGGTTTTTGCGAGAAACGTGATTTGCCAAAAATTCAAATTGTTCAGGTGACTATTGATTTATCGTCATGCTCTTCTCGCAAAAAAAAAAAAAAAAATGATATTATTTTGTACCGATTCAATTGATCACGCACTACAGTATAGCCATTAATATGTATGGCTAAAGTGAAATTACCGTGCCACCGTTAGTGTATCGATTGTATAAATCGAAAAACGTTAAAACCGACACTATCTATTATGTTTCTCACAAAATTACTAAAAAAAAAAAAAAAGTTATAGTTCTAGAATGACTAGTAAGTGGCATACGCTACTTTTCAACACGAAACCCAACCCTCCCACGGGTTGCTCACACTTGATTTTTGATATTTTAATATTTTATTATTAGATTTATTTGTTTATTATCTGTATTACTTTGGCGACACGGACGAATAAAAAAAAAAAAAAAAAAACAACAAACATGATCGGTTCCATAACTACCGTATGTTTATTATAATTTAAACATTTTAAACACACAGAATGTGATTTGTCAAAACACCAATATGATAAGCCTAAAACAGACGCGATGCTGAAGAAAATACTAATGGAAACTGTAAAGATGATAGACGCCTGTCTACTTTTTGTCTCGGAAAAATTATTCCCTAACGGGTGGCTCACGATTGATTTTGATATTTTTTTTTTTTTTTTTTTATATTTGAACATTAAATTTGATTTGTTTATTTCCGGGTTAACCTGGTGAAACATAGAATAACAACGTTATTATGTTAAAAAATTATCGTTTCGCTTTTGAAATAAATTATGTGCACGGGCAAGGTCAGGCAGAACAGCTAGAATTATAATAACTAGGGACTTATAGCTCTTTAAAACACGATAATAAGCGCTAAAATATGCACTTAAAACCCGTAAAATAAGCATACAAATCTAAAACACTATGCATTTTAAATAGTTATAAATTAATAATTATTATTCAAGTAAGTTTTTGTATTACTTAAAAATTAAAAAAAAAAAATGTAAAAAATACAAACATTTTCGAAGAAATCTGTATTATTTCTTGAAATAAGTACTTTCTTTAGCTATTTATACCTACACGAAAATTGTAACGAGCTACGAGTTGTAGATAATAAAAAAACATAAAATCGCATTAATCGTTTTGGTTCGGTTAGGTGCATCTCTTAATTTCACCGAACCATAAAAATTTCTATAGTTTTCGTATACAATTTAAAGAATCTGTCAAAATATAATAAGCACTTTACCGCAAATCGATGAAATATGCAAACGTATATTATTAATATTCAACGTTCAATAAATAAACCAATAGCGATGGCTCCGCGAGACATAAATCAATAAATCATAATCCGTAATTGTACGTTACTATTTCACGGGTTTTCCGTTTTGTGAAAGCCATTAATAGGAGAAAAAAATATCGTAAAACCTCAACAATTATCTGGTTTTTTTTCTAGATATAAAAACGAGGTTATCCTGTCTAATATTCAGACACATATGCGTAATAAAATTTCATGTATTTGATGTAGTGATATTAATTTATTTCGCACACAGCTATATTTTATATTAAATAACAATACTATGGGAATTCCATAAGTCCCGAACACTGACAATAACAAACCGTCATACAGGAATCGTGCGGGATTTTTAATCTATAATAACGTGTGCGGGAGAGGTGGAGTAGACGTTTATATATATGTGTAAAATTGCGAATGAAAAAAAAAAAAAGAAATCTTATTTAGGCATAAATCTTGCGCGACAAACGCTTTCTTCGATTTAATTTCGTGAAAGCTCATCCGGGGATTCCGAAATACAAATAATATAATATAAAGCGGGCGTATGTTGAACGGTCTCTACCCCGTTGCCGTACCCAAAGTCCCAACATCGCACCCCGGGCGCGTGTAAGAGTTAAAGACGGTTTTCGGGCAAAAGCGCCGTTATCGACACGAGGTGCACTTAGTTAATTGAAGTATTTTATAATGTTATCCCGACCGCGGTCGATCCGACGGGAATATATAAATTATTATTTTTTCACAAAACCGTTTTACCACCGTACGGTATCGGAATAAAAACATACGTGTCACGACCCGTGTTGTGTTCGGATACAATGAATGTATAAATATTTTGTTTTTACTTTATCTAGTTGAAAAAAAAAAAAAAAAACTGGTGTCTGATAATAATCTATAGATAATAATTCGATTCCAATTGATTTTTGTTTGCATTTGAAATCATTAATTCATTAGTCCGAATAATCTACGGTGTATTCGTAATATAATATAATAAATAACTCAGACTGTACGTTTGTGAACGTACAGTGATGTATAGTGCAATGTAATGTATATTATTAATATTCAACATTCAATAAATAAACCAATAGCGATGGCTCCGCGAGACATAAATCAATAAATCATAATCCATAATTGTACGTTACTATTTCGCAGGTTTTCCGTTTTGTGAAAGCTATTAAAAGAAAAATAAAAAAAAAAAATAACGTAAAACCTCAACAATTATCTGGTTTTTATCTAGATGTAAAAACGAGGTTATCGTGTTTAATATTTTTTTTTTATTTTTTACCTTTATTTTAAAACATACAATCTGAAATTTAAACTTACAATAAGCATGTGTGCGGAAATACATTAATTGGCATGAGACGCGCGACAAAAGAAGCTACCCAATAGCGACACTTTATGACAGAAGTTTGTTTAATTTATCGAATTTTTTTTATATTTATTAATATTCAACATTTAAAGAATAAACTAATTACGATGGCTCCGCGAGACAATAAACCAATAAATCATAATTGTACGTTACTATTTCACAGGTTTTCCGTTTTGTGAAAGCCATTAATAGGAGAAAAAAAATAACGTAAAACCTCAACGATTATCTGGTTTTTATCTAGATATAAAAACGAGGTTATCTCGTCTAATATTTATAGATACATATTCGACGCATTGTCCGCAGACAACCTATCTAAGCGCAGTTTTAATGTTATCCGTGCACAACACACGGTCACGACGGCGGAAAATTCACAACGTCCCACACCCCCCCCACACCCCGGAATCGTGTGCGTTACATCGAGCGCAAATATAATATATTTATTATAATTTCGAGTTTATACTGACCTATTATCGCGTATAAATGATCCGATTACAGGGTGTAGATTCGCCTAGGTATACCTGTATTACCGACCGTTCTCAATAGGCGTACCGATACCGTTTCGATCCAACCGGCAAAATACGTATACATGCGGCTCTTGAACCAAATTTAGACGAAAATTAATAAATATAAAATTCTGTTAGAACCGTTAGAAACGCTAGATAGTGTTTTTATTGCCGTCGGTTTCGTTATCGTTACAGTCGTTATCAGGTATAGATTGGCACGGCGGCGGAGATTTTACTATGTGTAGCCGAAAATAGTCACGGTGTGTTTGGACCGCGTCCGACGACGACGACGATAACAACAGGTGGAGCTATTAAAACTGCAAGAGGACGAAGGACTAAAAGCACTCGGACGAAGTGGTGTTACTACCATAGAATTTCGGAAAAATGTTCCAGAATTAAAATACCCACTAACAAAATAGTGTGCTATGCGACTTATTTCAATCTTCGGTGCGAATCATTGTACTCAACACTTAAATTCATTAAATCTAAAAAATATCGGTCTGAACTTACGTTTAAGTGAACTTGTGCGAACTGCGCTTACAAATTATCAGCCAGATTTCAAAAAAACTTACAGAAAAAAATGAACACTCGAAAAAGCACTTCTCATAAGTAACACAACAATA
This sequence comes from Tuberolachnus salignus, assembly GCA_956483605.1. Classification (NCBI taxonomy): domain Eukaryota; kingdom Metazoa; phylum Arthropoda; class Insecta; order Hemiptera; family Aphididae; genus Tuberolachnus; species Tuberolachnus salignus. The sequence continues at coordinate 6,123,340 of OY101436.1, read as the reverse complement.
ATAATGTCTACAATAATAATGTATTGTGTAGTGTAAAAAAATAAATGTCTGTTCATTTGATTTAAAGTGAAAAATGTCTCTTCATTTGATTTAAAATGAAAAATGTGTTTTCATTTTATAAATATCGCTGTACAATGTGGCTCGCCTTTGAATGAGCATTATAAATTTGCGGCTCCCAAAGTTTAGATTAGTAGTCGCCCCTGATATATACTATAAGAATCTTGTCGCGAGACTGGACATATTTCTTTTCACGGACGCGAATTTCCGCGATTGTCTTCTACCTACATCCGCGATGAGAACTGTGATTACAGCACCAACAACCGCGGTATAATGGAATAATCGGTTCATAATTTAATTATAATTTTTCAACTTGGTCTTGAGTTTTCAAGCGTTGAAAAAAAGTACACATTTACAGAGCAATTTATCAAGATAAATGACATTTAAATGAACTTGGCCATATTTATCTAGGTATGATGAAAGATAATTACAATATTATCCGGATAGGTCACAACACCGACAATACTAATGGTATTGCACACAGGGCCTCGCTATTTGCTCTTAGCTCGTATCAACAAAATCGCAGATCTTTGCAATACTACTAGTGTACAACGCAGACAATTAGATAATAAAATATATTTAATGTCTATGCGCGATAACGGTAAAACGATACTTGCAACCGCGATCTCTGTTCGGGGCCACGGTATTAGAAGACAAGGCGGACAATTGCTCGTTATCGGCGATCCGCCATTAATCGGACGTTATCGAAATGTTGTCGCTGTGAAAACGAACGGTTTTGGTATGAAATTTAAACGATTTTGAATAAATCTCACGTCGAGACTAAATTTGTTTCGGGTTAATTTCAATATGTTTATGCCCGACCGACGATTATTCATTTAGTCGTTGGGCGAACAACAGGTGTTTTCTGCTCGGCATTTCCACGACACTGTAATGGCTGCCGGGCTGCGCCGAGACGGACGCGCGTACCGCCGTCGGCCGTTTGTTTTACCCGAATGTTATTCATTCCGCTTCCGGTGCCCGTACAACGAAATACAATTGTTTTTTTTTTTTTTTTTTTTTTTTTTTTTTTTTTTTTTTTTTTTTTTTTTACTACAATACGACCGCGGCCATATTAAAAACACGATTTTGTACACCTATAGCGTTCGGACGGACGGCCAAGTGGGTGGACTTTTCGGCGGTCGACCGGAATATTATAAATGCATAAATACAGACAAACGCCCGGGCGTTATTATAACGTGTTCTCCGAGGTGTGAAATCGATTCGACGTCCCGAAACGACTTTGCGGTCGTTTCCGACGACTTTGACGTCGTTGTACAAACGTGTGTGTGTGTGTGTACAAACGTATACCTAAGTACGTGCAAATCAACAATAAGTAACTCTCGCGTGAGGTGGAGGCGTCGGTGGTTTGCGGTATGCGACGTGATTGTGTTGTTATTTCGTATGTACACATAACCGTTGTATAACATAATAATAATATTACCGGGTAAAAAAAAAAAAAAAAAAAAAACGATAATAATTTTGATAATTTGTGCGGGGCGCGACGGCGCGGGCGAGCGGACAAGGAAAAACGAAAAAAAAAAAAAGAGAACAAAAATAATAATAATAATAATAAAAAATATAAACCGCGTGATTTATTCCCACAAACAACGCGTATAGACCGTGTATTGTTACTCTACTAGGATAGCATGAATACACTTGAACGTATTTTCTGCATTTTTTTATTCGCGTGCATTTATTTTACGATATTTTTTGCACGTACTCTTCTTTTCAGACGGTTTGCGCATATTTTCATTTTACGACCGTTTCATATGCATACTTATGTTATGTAGCCATATTTCAAAGCAGTTATAAAATAATAACCGTCGATTTGTTAGATTTATTGCAACATCGTTAATATTTTTCTAATAACGCATTCGATTACACTTGAATAAATTTAAGTACAAACTATTCATTAAATGTGTACAAATCGATAAACCCCTATTGAGGATTTTTCACTTATCTATCATTTCGATTTTTTTTTTTTTTTATATATTATTGTCATACATAATATAAATATGAACAATTTTAAAGTAGATCCGTTTCCATTTCGAACAGAAAATAATAATTCAGAAACAATGGTGTTTCCTCAACCTTTACGGTGTTTAATTGTGGATTTGTCCGGTGCTGGAAAAACTACATTGTTCCGGATTATAATTATAAAAAATCGAGCTCTTTTTGAAAATATATATATTTTCGCAATATCAACCTATTTAGGAAGTAATTACAGAAATATTATCTACTTCAATAGACGAATAGTAGAAGTTATTTTTTCTAATTTTTCTAATGATACCGATATAATAAATGTAGACGGTTGTAAACCAAAGAATTTGGTTGTTTTTGATAGTTGTACTATAGAGAATCAATCGAAATTTATAGAATATTTTACATGATTATGAAATAAAAAAATATTATGTATTTATTCAAGTCAAGCCTATACCGCTGTAGATTTAAAATGTATGAGAACTAATTCAAATTACATTTTTTTTTCTATTTCCATTTGAACAATCTGACTATGACCTATGATATGATTATATGGAACAAATTGGAGACATTTTATGACTAACATTATATCTCTAAACGTATTAGAAAAACTTTTCGTTTATTTTGTCGAAAAAAACAATTAGGATTTATATCAATGAATATTAATGAAAAAAAAAATGTAATGAAAAAAACTATTGTATTTTTTTTTTTTAAATTAATATTAATTTAAATTCTACAATATTCGTTGTTAAATATTTCAAATAAAATAAAAAAAGCTACGCAACATAGCAGTGTATGGAAATATCATAACAATCGAAACACGTGGACAAATATCGACGATAACGTTTATGCGAAAATGCCCGAAATAAATTAGTATGTGATAAAAATATTGGAAAAATATTTCCAAATGAAATGGAACACACTGCACCAGGAACGGCGTATTCATAGCAGTGATGTTTGTTATTAGCACCCTGTATCACGGTGACCGTCGGGGCCTAATGCGTCCCGGGGCCGTCAAGCGCGGTATTATTATAATATATTAAAATAAAATCGTACACGCCGACGGAAAACATATTGAGTTAAAAAAAAAAAAAAAAAAAATAAAAAACCGCTCCATTTCGACTGTTCCGTCCCGGCAATGCGGTAAAAAACAATAATACACGCGTATATATTGCGTTTATATTATAATTTATAACGATTTATTATTGTTTCGTAGATCCCCGATCCGTAATGCCCGCCCGGTCCGGACAAGCATGAATCACTTTTCGTTTTTTTTTTTCTTTTTAAACCGCACCCCGCGTAATCGACGATTGCTCATCGCACGCGAACGGACACGACGTCATCCGCACCGAATCCCCCCCCCCCCCCCCGATGGTTTTTTTTTTGTTTCGTTGTCCAACACGCGTATATCGCGATAATAGTGCGCGTTAATACGTATTCCTCTATCCGTGATAACGATAATTCCATACATATTCTCCGGAGAATCGAATTTAAAAGCTTCCCGGTTGAACATTATCTAGATCAGTGGTTCACCAAATATTTCGACACTACGGACCACACGGAGAACTTTCGATACGTCACGGACCGCCGTTAATTTCAGACCTTAATTTTTCTTATAAACAAGAATCGATTATTTCCACACAATTTAGAATTTAGTTTACGAATCGAGAAATAACAATGCAATTTCTTAAAGCAGGCTTATAATAATAATGTTTATAATTTATCGATTTTAAGTAAAACTATTATGATGTTTATTTACAATTTAACGCAAATGACTATTTAAAAAAAAAAAAAAAAAACGTACTATCGTATATTTATTAATGGTAAATTATAATTATGAAAACAATGTGATTTTCGGGCTTTTTGATTTCCTTTACTAACAAAGATAGTCTTGGGGGAATAAAGCTGCTCAAAGCTACACGCGTGTCTTCAGTGGCATCCAACCGATTTCTTTGTTAATTATTAATGTAGAGCAGTGCGGAAAATCCTTGTTCCCATAAATAAGTTGTCGATTACATGACACATAGTCTGTTGTATTCTACCGATAATTTAATCATGCTGTACATACAAGATTAGATTATTGAACGAAACAATAACATAAGCGGCATTGTATTATGTAAATTTACAAATAAACGACGTACTCTATACACGATTGTCGGTATTTGTGCCAAAGGAGAAGTGAAATAGTTTTTTAAAAAAAAAATCGTATTTTATCTTATTCGGATAGTTACGAACTTGACTATGTGATGAACTTTTCTAGACGAATAATTGTATTATCTAAACCAATTCGTATAGGTAGATTTTGCAGGTGCCTATCGGTACACAGTAAATCATTATCTCGAAAAATAAAATGTGATAGTGGAAAAACTTAGTTTCGCCTGTATTAAGCGACTCCACACAATATCGCAGTTGAGGAGGACGTCTGATAAACTTGGCCAGCCATTGGATTTTCCGCTACCGCCATCAGATTCCGATGATAATATCCAGTTCTTATAATACGAGGACTGGGTAAAGTTCTTTCTGAAATGGCCGATAAAAGGGTTTTGGAAATAACTTCAGAATAATATATATATAATGCCAAACTTACGTTTAACAATTGCTCCGGCCACCTGCTTGTTGGAATTTCGACCAACCGCCGGTCTATTATAGAAAACCGCGTCGGATAGATCACAAACAAACAAACAAATGTTGAAAAACAAAAACACGTCAACTACGAACTGAAAATGGCTAAAGATATTCGAAATATTTCTCGTGTTGGCAACAGTGAACGGGTTCCACCCGTTTAATTCGGAATTCGAACCGACTGCTTACATTATAGGAAACGTGATAATATTTAAATATATTTATGTAAAAATTATTTTGTAAAAAAAATATACGTGTACATAATATATGTTGAGACAATTAAATTAATAAATATAAAAATTTCCACGGGTATAATAACTCGGATCGCGTGTCCGTCCTGTATAAACAGTACGTTAAAAAATAATTTATCAAACCATATCGTTATACGAATTAAAAAAATACATTTATATATATATATTTTTTTTTTTATTATTATTATTATTATTATTATTATTACGACCGAAACACCTACTATAATATAATGCTACAAAGTTAAATAAAAATGAGTTACATTTCACAGAAAACCAGTTTTGTCATTTCGTCGTTAACCCTAATATTATAATATTATATACGATATTAAATTATATTACGCACCGGGTTTTAATGTTTACGTTTTAATTAAAAAACATTAATTCGCGTTTAACAACGTCGCAACTTTTTACGTACGCGTCTAATTTTAATGGGAACGTTTCCGCGCGTGTATAATATTACCGTAGGTAGACTATGTCAAACTTTCGACCGCAATAATTAACTCGTACCGCCCCAGAGTTTTGTTAACAAAAAAAAAAAAAAAAAAATAAAAAAAAAAAAAAATTTAAAAAAAAATTACGCCACAACATATCCAATTGTAGGACGAGATGTTGTACTTGCGCGCAGCGATATATACGAGTCGTGCATTTGAACATACACATCGTTATTAACAATGCTGTACAAATAAATCGTTTTCTTTGTCTTGTAAATTGCGATTTGCGAAAATAAAACTCGGCCTCTATACGCGCGCCGGCGTAATTTTATTACGTACCGGTATAATATAATAATATGCAAACGTATACGGATTGCGAATTTCGGAAAGAAATTCCAAATCGAATCCCGTAAAAATCGAATTTTCCATTTTTTTTTTTTTTTCTATTTGTTATTTGCCATTTTTTCCTATTTGTTATTTCGATGTTTGCGCACATATTTTATAAACGAAAAGACGTGCCCGTATATCCGGTTTTAACGGCGTTGAAAAACACCGTCAGACATTCTGGATTTAATACCGAAAAAATCAAACGGTTTTTATTGTTTTTCGACGAATAATCGATTACCTCACCCCCCCCCCCCTTCCCACGAAAAATTGTAATTTTCAGAATCGTCCGATTTTCGACATTTTACAATTCGTAACCATATATTATATTTGCTATCTTTTATTTTTATCTTTTTAAATGAAATTCGTCGCTTTTTTTTAATTATCTCGTCTAGATAATAAATATTGCCAAGTTGTCTCAATAATTATCTCAGTTGAAAAATTCAATTATCTATTTACGTAAATTGCTCTGTATTCCGTTTTTGTATTGTAAAAAGTTAATTAAAAAAAAAAATCCATATTATCTATAATTTATTCTTATCTTTTTAAAAGAAATTCTTCGCTATGGAAAACGGACAGGCCTAGCTAGAGAGACCTTCTGTTCGATCGTACGACCTATTGGCTGTGTGACTTATGTAGATTAATTTTCAATTATTTTTTATCTGTCTAGATAAACATTACCAAGTTGTTTAAATATTTATTTTAGATTAAAATGTCAATTGTCTACACAAATTGCTCTGTATTGCGTTTTTAACGTTAATTTAAAAAAAAAAAAAAAAAAAATCCGTTTATTCATAACTATGAATAAAATAATGGTTCCAGGGCAAATATTGGGAGAATTCCGACCGCGACAAAAAGCCCAGAAACTCCGGTTAATATCAATTTGATTCACGTAAACCGAACACGATTGAGTTTTATATTTATACGCAGTAACCTATAGTAGACACGCATAATAATTGACAAACTCCATTAGTAATTTCATTTATTATAACCTCGATAATGTGTTAAACAGAAACCGATACGTATTTAAAAAAAAAAAAACCATATAAGGTATTAAAAATGTTGAAACGTAATCGTTGTCTGCGAAAAGTTTATCCGGTTTATTCGGAAAACATTGTTTTATCTAGACAAATCACGGTTGTCCGTTTGTCCTATACGTCCGGATAGATTTCCGGTGTTTTATCAATACTATCGTTTTAATTATTATTCGCATCTGAACCGTGGAACGGCCGAACTCCCGGACCCTCGGACCCCGGCGTAACAGTAATAACGTCGCCCCCGGCAAGACCGACGACAACACGAATATTACAATCGTATCATCTACCGAACACCGCCGTACGCGATTCCGTTTAGGCGCTACGTCTGGAAACCGTACGGCACCGTCGGCCGGTAGATAACTGCTCCCCGCCCGTTATCGCCGACCTGAATTCGACAGACGTCGTCCCGTCCGCGGTTCGTTTACCCGTAACGCGCCCGCGCCTCGGATAACGCGATCGAATATTATAGGAAATAATACGCACTAATATTGCCGTGGCCGGTGGCGGTGCACGGCCCGCAGTGGTTCTCGCCGCTCTCGGTCCTCTCAAGACCGCCACGAACCGCGCGAATTATTACGGCTGCATACGGCGGCGGCGGGTGGTGTATATAATAATATTATCGAGGAAAACAAAAGCAACGACTTTGCTATACTTTCTTCTCCTCCACCCCGCCACTATTAGGTTTTATTCGAAAACTGTATTATATTTGAGATATATATATATATATATATATATATATATATATATTTATTTATTTATTTATTTACTACGGGGTACTGCAGTTAGACGATTACAATACAAATATATTATAGGAATATTCGATAAATAAACCGGCGAAACGAAACAATAAATACACGAGAGTAGACGTACGCCGGTACGCTTTACTTTAGTTTTCCTGTATACCCCTGTATAGTTCGGACCGAAAGTATTTTATTTGCTCTTTCGGCTTTACTTAAACGAATATCGAGATTATGCTTTAGTGTATCCACGGTCGTACTGAAGTAAGGCCATCCGATAAGGCCGGCCCTTAATTATTACCGTTGTGAAGGAGGAGGACGACAATTGTTGTCGGACTGAAAGACAAATTTTTAAATGTTTCGGGAAAGGCAAAAAAAAAAAAAATAAACTACCATTATAATTTCTATCGATATAATAATATTATTTTTTAGAAATCCCGTAAAATCATTTCTATGGTGTTGTTATGCATAACAGCAATTTAGAGAATAACCATGGCGGAGCTATTTAGAAACTTTTATCATCATTTCAGCATATAGGACCTAGTCGAATTACTTAAACGATACAAGTATTTCGGTGGGTGTTCGTAAGCTCTAGTGCGGGTTCCTTAAGCCTCCTCAAAAATTGCGATTTTCGTTTTATACGAAAATATTACAAAAATAACGGGTACTGCTGATTGGATTTTGCGGTTTGCCGTATTGTACGTACGACGTTTAATATCGAATTTGAAAAATGCCTTTTCGTGACTATAAACGGATCTATTATTATCGAGCCGGGGATTAGGAGCAGATGTTTTTATACATATATATATTTTTTAACCTAAAACCCCGTCACGCCGGAAACCGGCCACCGATTGAATAACAGTGTCGCACAAGGCTAATAAAAATCATTCGTACGGGTTCAAAATGCTTACGTAGTTCTTAGGTTTAGAACAATATCGTTTATATACATTTCATACGCGACAAATATGTAAAGTTCAATTAATTGTATTAAATGGGAATCATCGTTAAACAGCGCGAGTAGCCAGAATTGAAGCGTAAATACGATCGACCGTTTAATGTGTTTTCAATGAACGGTACAAAAAGAGGGCCGTAAACCTGTGCCTTTGATACGGCACAGAACACATTAACTTTAGATGAGTCACGGTCGTGTTCGATTATGGCACGAAGATTGTACGTACCCCGTACAATATGGGACGTCATGATGGTTCGCCTTATCGCTTGAGCGGAAAGATGCTCCGTCACGGACAACTAAACGAGCAGGCAAATACCTACGTCCTGCATAAAAACCCTAAACGCAAACCGTTTCAATTTATCAGTTGGCTTTAAAGCTTTCGCAGTGAGAAACGCCGTCGGAAAACACGCCAAACATTTGTATATTTGAATTGCCCGTACTCGACTTGCGCGCTGGGTTGCGTTACACGGACTGCGCTCGAGGCTCTTTTTAATTCTTTCCGGATTACTGTCGGATACGCGAGATTGTTATCCCGATTCACACTTCGAAAACCGCAACGCACAACCTAAACGTTTTGTGCTGTCCGGTGGACGTATTTGCGGAAACAATCGCCGTTGGCGACAATATTAAAATCGCCAAATAACGATATTCCAAAACTTGCGAATGTCCTCCCTCGATTAATTGGTACACAATTCGATACGATAACATTTGTAATTGACCATTTTACATAGCTGTTTTAAATACGGATGAATCATTTTGAACAACCCTATGTTACAACCAATGCGTAAATATTGTCGAGAGCGTGCTCCGCTCGGCTAATAAAACCCAACGATTGCCGACCGGCAACCGCGAAGTACTCGTCTATGGAATGTACGCACATAACAACTGCGTGGCGTTTAGAGCAAATCGTTTTTAATAATATAATAGAATAGAATGGTAACTAATATAATGATATACCGTATGCGTTTTTATTCGCGGACGTCGCGATCGTTTCGTAAACCGATATTTTATAGGAGGGGAAATGTCTCTGGAATGTGAAAAAAAAAAAATGAAAAAGTGTTAAAAATTCGAAGTTTCAACCGCGATAAATCGCTTCGGTATTTCCATATCGACCGACGGATTTCGATTTCAAATATCGCGTACATGTTAAAAACGACACGAGAGCTTATCAGTAGTATTTTGTATCTGGTCGGTGTATCGGCGAAGTTATATTAGTTTCCTTGAATATGAAGAAGGTCAGGAGGGTAACGGGAATATTTCGGGTTTTTTTTTTTCAATTCGATTTGGTTAATTTTTTGTCAGCTAGTTAAATACAATCGTAGAGGCCTGATATATTTTTTCTTGTTTGGTTAAATGTGACTAAAGTTTATTTTAGCGTATTAAAATGCTCGAAAATTTCACACAAGGTTCGTAATTAGTTGTTCTTATGGTTATATAAAAATATCGAAAATCCGTAGTGACGGGTTTTTTTATTTTTTTTTTTTTTATGAGCGTTTTATGTTCAGATTTAGACGGAAATCGTATAAACTCCATGGATTTCTGCGTACTATTTTGCTATTTATTTGAATATACCATTTTTTTTTAATTCAGACAAAATACTCAACAATTTCAGTCGAAAACACCAACAGTTATAATTAATTTTTTTACAACAAATCAGTACAATGTTTAATTTTAATTGAAAAACCGAACATTGTTCAGAATTGTGGTTCTTCAGCAACACTCATTTGTAGCGTACAGATATAAATTAAATTTCTCTGCATATCCTACACATAAACAGTATCCTACATCTTTTTTTTTAAAACGAAAAATGTTTATAGTCTATATGTACGGTGAACATAGTGTGCAAAACAATTAATTTTACGAACGGGCGCCCGTTGATTAAAAGTGGGTGGTAAAGTTAGCGTACGGTTTTTTTTTTAATTTGGAATTTTTAAAAACGCGTGCTACTTGAAAACATCGCCTAAAAAACATTCTTCTATTATTTATCGTACGTTGTTGCGCGAACAACGACCGTTTTGGAAATTGTCCAGCATTTAAAACGCACACCGACGAGAATTATGTTTTAATTCCTACGTTATTACAATTGTATTAATTCATTTTTTTTGTTTTTTTTTTTTGTCATAATCGCGACAAGGTGCGGACGAATGTTTTCGTGTAAACGAATTTCCACCCCGACGCGAGACGGTTTTATTTACTATTACGTAATAATCGCTGGGCAGACGGCCGTCGAATTCTAATTGTCGTTTACCGGGGATATTTTACAATCGAAATCGGATTAGGCTTTTGACGTGCTTCGGCGATCGTCCGTACAACAATAATTGACGGGGCTCTTACGCCCTCGTAAAGCCGTTTATTATTTTTATTCGTCCGTGTACACAGTATTATGTTGTTACACGGCGGCGGGCATTATAAACGCGTATCGATGATACGGGGATTATAAGTCGGCGGGCGAATCTCGCGTATAGATTACTTTGCGCCTAGCCGGTCGCGTCGTGTCTGTCTGCACAGCGGCGTGTGCCGGCACCGCGGGGACAAATAAACGCGTGGCGAACACGTAGGTGTCGTCGGGTATGGCGTGAACCGCAGCGCTCTGCGGCGACGACTAATAATAATAATAATAATGCCGGCGGAAAATCGTGAAAAACCTCCGCCGAACGATTTACGCCATTCGGGTTCGGCGGGGCACCGTTAATGCGTATAATTACACGCTAAACGTACACGGTTCAGGTCGAACCCGCCGAACGTACCGTACGTACCGTACCTAATGACGACGTGAACGAACGTTTGTATCCGTAGAAGATCGGCCCGACACCGGGCTTCGTGTGCAACACGTACGTACGTATTGCCGTCGGAAACGTGTAAAACGCGGAAAAAGATCTATACTTGTGTATATATATATATTACTATGGCGGTGCCCGGGTATACGAGTCGAATAAGGTCGAGAGGAGTAAACGAGCGAATGCCGTACGACAAGAGGACGTACCCGTATACCACTACGGTGTGATGAGCGTGCGGTAATTGGATCACGAAGAGAAATCGCAATCGTCGTCCGATCGTTTATTTATTACTGTTACCCGTAACCCCGCGCAGTGGTGTTGTAAACTATTTATGCCCGTTGCCGACATTACACGAAAACATATGGTCGCGGGTCAGGTTATGTTAAGTTAGGTTTACACCGGAACGATGGCAAGCGGCAGCGGACTTCTGTAACGAGGTCCTCCGACATAAGGACGACGAAGAAAGGAGGCGGCAGCGTCCCGTCGACCGAAGACCGCGGGTGGTCGACGATGAAGATGAGATATCAAGCCCGAGAAGACTGACGGAGCACAGAACGAGGCGTCTTGGGCGGCGGGCATAGGTCGGCCCTAGAAGATCCACCCGGGAGGCAGAGACCAAAGAACACCATACTAGTTAAGCTCAATAGTAAGCCAAAGGCCAAAAATTAGTAGGGACTAAGTCCCGGTTTGTACATACATACTTGTTAGAGTAGCTGAAGGGGATTGTCCCGAAGCTGACCCGACTGCTGTGTTGTAACTTATACAGATAAACGATTGGTGGCTGAGGAGGAAATAAGGAAACACGGTACCATTCCCAGTCACCGATACCAAATGTGAAAAAAAAAAAAAAAAATTAAGAAGAATTACAACCAGTGCTCAAAAACACCAAAGCCAAAGAGTGGGTCATATCCATCGTCTCATGAGGTGGGACAGCTCACCCGAGAATAGGCGGACCTACAGTACCCTGCCCGACGTCACACGATGGCTAAAAAAGCTACTCATGAACACGACCTTCCATTCAACCCACGCCTTGGCAGGGTACGGCTGCTTCCATAGATACCTGCATAGGATGGGCCCGGGTCAGTGTGAAAATCTGCGCATACTGTGAACACTCGAACATACGGCCTTCCATTGCCCAAACTGAGAAGCGCTCCGGGAAGGGATGCGGGCCATTCTCTGTGGCCCGCTAGGTTTATCACAGCAGAGCTTGGGGATTCGCGAAAGGCTTTTTCCGGGCCGATTATCGGCTTCGTCAAGATGGCGGAAGAAATCCTAAAGCGGAAAAGGAATAGGCAGAGGACCAAAATCCCTTAACAAAGGAGCTGAGGGATCGCCTTCGTCCATGCGAAACGTCGGAGGTGCCACCGACCACAATCATGAACTCTTCTCCATACGGCATCACGGGTGCGACGATGACACGTCGTTCATACGCAACTAAGGCAGATGGCTTTTACATTTCAATCCGGCATTGCCATAATACGCGGTTTGTTTTAGGTTAGGTTAGATTAGGCGCGCGATAGAAACGACCAGCGACCATCTTCTTGACCGACATTTTTTTTTTTTTTTTTGTGCGGCTCCTGAAAACCAATTATATATACACGTATTAATATACATTAAAGAAATAATGACTAATCAAAACTGAGTTTTATATGGCGAAATATCGATTTTGTGCAGCGGATGGTAGGTCTTATTTTTTTGTAGGTTTGTCCAAAACCGCCCGGGAATGTCGCTCGTGTCGTTTTTCGGAAATCTAAATTTTAAAACCGCGAATTTTAATGCACTGTGCATATTAACGACGGTAAGGCGACGCAGAATTTCATTCTCGTGCGGATATGAGCTACAAGAATCAAAAAAAAAACCTGAGAACCGCCGAGCTACACGCGTAGACTACAAATTTCAGGTGGCAAATCGTGTGTACTGCCCGCAGTCGACGAAATTCACGTCGAACCCGTTTAAAATTACACTCGAGGAAAACGTCCGATTTCGGCATCTCACCGTAATACGCCTTTACCCGAATGTCACAGGGCACGAGATTTATCGTATCCACGGGCCCGACGTGAACGGTGAAATCGTCTCCCGCGGGAGATGGAGCGAATTTCGAAAAACGGGCCCCGTCGGCATTTGCAGCATTTAATATCGGACGTTTTATGCTAATCCGGCGCTAGTGACGTGTCTTACATAATATCGTTATTACACATTCGTGTTACGTATGTCGACACACATGACGTTGTCACGCACCGGCGTGACTGCACGGGTACCCGGGGTACGCACGGGCACTCCCGGCGTGTAGATTGACGAAAACAATTATTTCAATAATAATACGTATTTTGCCGAACCGCAATCGTCTCCGTGTCGAATGTTTGCATTCCGATATCAGCCGTTTACTATTATCGTTTTAATTCGTAATACATTTAATATTACTCGTCGTGCAAAACGATAACGGTACGCAAACGAAACGTTCGTATGTTACGATTAAACGGATGTGACGACGACCGAAAACAACGTCGACAAGGCCATGAAGTTCTCAGTTATCAGTACGGTTTTAGCCGCCGGTTCGAAAAAAAAAAAAAAATAAATAAAAACGATTGCAACTGTCGTGCAATTTTATTTATCCGTTGACTCTTGTAACACTGGACTTGTTAACAATTTGTGATATTCGGCTACCCCCGGCATAAATGCCGTATAGTCACGCCCGCGTTAACGTGTCACGGGGATGTACCGCGATATTTTGTCGACACGACGAAATCGGTGTACCTATAAAATAATAGATTTTCGGCATAGATTTATGCGACGGTGTGAAATATTTTTTATTACAGAAATCCCGGGCACGCATCGCACGTCGGGTAATTTTCGTCGTGGATTTTGAGGGTATCTAAAATGTCGGGAAATAAGTAGCCGTCGTGATTGATAAAACACACAAAGCCCCGCCGATTGGTCTACACGAGCGCCGTTCGTTTTACGCCGTCCGTGCTCGTCAGTATACGCGGGATCACGTCGACTTATCAGAGTACTCGAGCCGAATATTCCCCGAGGGTTTGCTCCATCTTGGCATTACGAAAAAAAGAAAAAAAAAGCTAATAAACCTACTATTATCGCTATGGGCGGCGGCCGGGGCCGGACGTCGCTTCGCGCATTTTCCGTATGCCGTCGTGCACGTGACGCGATTCAATACTGTAAATTATCGTTCCCGTATAAAATTATTAATTTCAGATCCGCGACGCATACGTCTCGAGTACGATTCGAAACGGGGATAATAGTATAATACGAAGATGAGGGAATTCGCCAGGCGTTTTCGATATTATTCGGCGTACGAAGAAAGTCTAGCGTTATCTCTCTGTAATAATAATAATAATAATAATAATGAACTGACATTTTTTTTCGCATTTCCGTTCGTGTAAAATTATTAAGATCTCCGTACAATAAGCCAGTCCATTGCGGGTGTTTTGTACATCGTCACCGCGCATCGTCGTACAGGATGGTGTTGCTATGCGGACCACTGATACAGGTATGGGTACATAGAGAAATTTAATTTATCGGTAAATCGTTGCTAACGAAAAACGATTCTGGGCGAATTACGGTTAACCGTATGTGTTGAAACGCCGTCGATTTTTACGATTTCCGTCAACATTTACTATTGAACGATAAATAAATAAATTTTTTTACTATTGAGCACCAACTGGTGTTGAACCGTGTGTCGAATTTTCGTGTATTTCTGCCGGGCGAAAATCAGACGTTTTGAACGTTTTACCGCGTTTTAGACAGGGCTAATATGAGTATTCAGTAACAATTTCGGATCTCTACAATTGTTTAAAACTGAATAATAACGAGAAACTAACAGAAACTGTTAACTTTCCGTTTTTTCCCCGAAATTATTAAGAAAACTACGAGATAAATCAAAAATAACACCCTAACCTCTAGTTCATCAGGGAAATGACAACATATGCTACGGGAAACTATCCCTGAAGTTGATGATCAGAACATTATTTCCGGTAGAAAAGTTTATTTGCAAACAGTAAAAAAGTACACATTATTAAAATCAAAAGTCCGCTTAACGGAATCACCGTGGCTTGTGCAGACGTTTAATAGAATATACGTCATTGCCTAATACTCAATGTATATAAAACGAGTTGAACTGATATACAACTATAATAATAATAATAATATTCTATGTTTCTATGGTTACGTTATCACTAGGCCGAGGATTTTGATGCATATTTTTTTCCGGTGTTCTAAAACGTAGGTCAGTAAATAGGAAATGTTTTGTGGGCGATACTGATTATTTTAATGTAATTTTTTGATGATTTACCGTATTCTCTTAGTATTTAGAACATTTGTTTACAATTTTTTAATACGGTGAACGTAAATTTGTGATTATGGATGCACACAATCAAACGGTTCACATCAAATGCGCAACTTTGCGAAAAGCGACCAGTAAAAAAAAAAAAAAGTTTAAATATTAAAATGTATTTTTTAAATTGTTATTTCAAAATTAATGATTAAAAAGTACTTTAGAAGTAATTAAATTAGAAGATATATCAAATATTCATCAAATGGCGTAAATATACTTAAAAAAAAACACTTGTAATATATTTTATTTAATGCATTTGTTGAGTATTTTAAGGCAATGTTGGATTTGTTGCGATTTTTTAAGACATTAAAATCTAAGCCTTAGTCATCACTAAGCGATCGTGTTTTGTTAAACGTTAATTTATAATAAATTCGTTTAAAATATAATATATTATAATTGTGTGTGTTGGGATACTAGTAATCGTAAGTTGGTTAACGTAGTTTGTATTATTATGTACAACAATATTTAAATTTAGTGAAAATTAATTCCATTACAATATCGATATTGTCTGGCAAGAAAAAAAATAAAAAAATAAAAAAGAGACAAATAATCGTTCAAAAGTCGTAGGTATATTATATCGGTAGGTAGTTGATTATTGATCATTATAAATGTTATTGTCTATGGGAAATATTTGGATTATAATATGTAAACATACCGACCCGATTGATGTTAGACGCTAAATACATTTTTTTATCTTTGAATATTAATAGAAAAAATATATGATGTTTTTGAATTTATAACGTTTAAATATAAGGTAGTCTTTTTACGAGCAACGTAAATGTATTGCGTGTTAAATTTTTCGGAAGTTTTTCGAATTTTGGACTATGTTTGTGGATTACAAATTACAGTTAAGAACCGTTTTCTTTTACCTTTTTTTTTTTTCTCTCTGCTCAAACATATTGTGAATTTTAATGCGCGGCTCGCGGATTCTTTTCTAGTTGACCATCACCCGTGTAATCTAGGTAATACAAATATTATACGACTGTATACTATAATCATATATATATATATATAGTAGTAAAATCGAGAGTTTCATTCTTAATTTATAAAACCCATTGCCAAACGAACTACGATTGTTTAAAAAAAAGTGTATCGTTATCGTCGGCGTATAAGAATAATTGTAGACGCGTTTTTTTTTTTTTTTTTTTAATCTAAGTAAAAATTATCTACTGCGCGCATCTGTAAAATAATAATAATAAAATTTAAAAAAAAAAAACCGAGATCGGAGATCGGAGAGTCGGCGTATATACATATAGATACTTATTAATTCAAGATTACCGGGCACTAATGCACAATACTACACATCTCCTCGGATACTGCGTGGCAGTGTACGTGTGTGTAAAACTATTTAAATTTAATATAATGTATTATTCATAAGCCAACGGAGAACGTCTTTATTTATTAAATTAAGTTAACCATACTAATAAAACACTCGGCGTGTGCTGCAGAAATGCTCTCTTATAAAATAATAATATATAGGTATACGAATGTTAAATTGTACGCGAAATTACAATCGTAAATAATTTGCTTTTTGCGCATAAATCAATACGACTCTGGAACGTAACGTAAATATACCTCCGTAACCGTCGGGCGTTCACCGGTAGAACGACAAGTTTAGAATATTGCGAAAAATAATATTGTGTTAGGTATACGAGCTTCGATTTCGATGTTAATAGTATTCGCTATTTTTATTTTTTTTTTTTTTTTTTTGTCGGCCCTAACCACTACAAATATTATAATACGATATAAAAACGGCGATTTGAATCGCAAGGCGGAGGGACGCGAAGCTTGATTATGTAAAAAAAAAAAACAAAATTATTTCCCAACCGTAATATCGTTCGTGTAATCCGTACAGACAATATTATTATCGTCGCACTTTTTTTTTTTGTTTTTGTTTTATTACAAAGAGCCGCTGTTTTGCAATCTAATTGTTAGACAGTCACCGGATTCTATTTTTTTTTTTTACATTTTTCTATTATAGTTATGCACATTATACACTTACGTTAGATCTTAATTCGGCGTGTTTCGCAGCATTATCGAATAAATCGCCACCGGGACAAATATATTACGCGTTTTCAAACGAAAATCGCATGTTTCGCAAATGTTTCGCAATAGTCGTACGCGCCGATTATTATAACTAGGGCTGGGATTTCGATGCACTAAGCATTTTCAGGGCAACATTGAACATTAAATTCCCAGCCATAATTATAACCTAAAAACGTACAATCCGTGCAAAATATTATGTTTGTTTTACCAATTCGTATTTCGTGTAGACCACGTGCCCACGATCGTGCACAAAACAAATACGAACATTAACAGTTTAGATTTCTTAATTGTACTCATACATCAATACCACAAAATATTAAAGGCCGACTTGTATATACATTTAAATACAATATCGACTTTGATAAAAATTAATAATATGTTTAAAAAATAACACGTTAAATCGTTAACCGCTTGGATTTCCTGCCTATAGCATGACCGGAAACGACTCGAATATTCGCGTATAAACTACCTCAATAAGGAGACGTGAAACTAGATTTTTTTTTTCACTTTCACATTATTTTTTACTAATATAAAATAAAACCGGCTAGGTACCTACAAAATTGGTTTAGATAATACAATTAATTCATCAAAGATCTATTCGTCAGATAGCCGATTTTGTTAATTATCTAGGTAAAATAATCTAGATAATAATGTTCAACACTGATGTTAAAATGTTCGTACAACATTTTTAATTTATATGAATGATTCGTTAATTATTATGAAATAATGTATTAATACGAGAAAAAAAAAATGTTTTTAAAAGAAATTACAAAAAAAAAAAAAGGAAATTGTTTTTTGACTAAATATACGATATTATTATTATTATTATAATATGTGTATTTCATATATGATTTGTGTGCAATCGTGTGGCACCGAATATTATAATAAAAACTTTTTAGACGACCCGAACCGTCCTCTATCACATTATAAAACGACGAACCGTGTAAATTCCTAACATATTTTAGGTCTACGGTGCTGCTACAGCAAATATTTCAAACGTTTCCAAAAACCTTAACCGAAACTTCGGTCATGATTTTCGTTACTGTCGCCGTCACCGGCTTTGCAATAAACCGTTTATAATATTATTATACGCCATATAATAGTATGTTGTAGTCGTACACATTATACTCGGTTACTATAAAAAATTGTTATAAGTTATATAACTTACTACGCGATGACTTAGTATAATATTATAATAACAGCCGAACACGATCGCGACGGGCGAATATCGTCGAAACTATTTGTTTAAAAATGACAAAAACACAGTTATAATACGCTTTACCGGGTCGGTATAAGGATGGTTCTTGTTTTAGATTTTTCAAAATTTCGATCTGATTTTTAGAAAGAACAAAAAAATACTATAAAGAGATAAGCATATTTTCTTAACAACTCACCCACGACACCGGGGGTCGGACAACGGATAAACAGTGGTTATGGGTTTTTTTTTTGAGTTAAAATCAAACACAATAGTATTTTAAAAATCATAAAAATGCACATTACTTAAATAATAGACCGTACTTTTTCTGTACTGACTGAGTATATATAGTTATTGTCTCCGTTATCTCGGAGACAATTTAATTCCGATTGTGTATAATATGAACGTTGTAGCAAAATAGAGATTTTCAGGGGGTACCAACGTCGTACATCGTACTGGATCCTCTCCTCCGACAGTATTTTTTCGTACACGTTTATTCCATTCCCAGTGTAACGCAAAAAAAAAAAAAACCTAAACATTTATCTACTGCAATAGATAAATGAAAATCGAATACAATTTATCCAGATAAACATGAATCCGGGTTTTAAAACAAAGATAAACAATTTTAAATTTTAAAAATAAAAATATATTATACTATTGTTTAGTTTTAAAAATTGTTCTGAATATCGTTGAATTAAATATATTTTACCTTTGTTATTTATTTGATTTACTTGATTGGTTATTTTCAATGGCTAATAGTAATATTCAGTGATCATTTCCGGTCGCAAATAATTTTTAACCGAGTTACAACAAAAATGTTTAATCGAAAATGATTAAACCGTTATTGTCGTCAATTTTCCCGTTTTTTTCCCTCCCCCCTACCTGTTATTAAGAATACTGCAACGGAAATGAAAATATAGCATCCAATATGTACCAACTACGTCGAAAATGCTTTCGGGAAAAGTTATTTACAGACATAAAAAAAAAAAAAACACCACACACACACACACACCGTATTGGTTTCAATACATTCCGGAATATCGGTATTGAATTTTTAAAAAAAAAAATTATTACACCTACTCGAATTTCACGAGGTTCGCCAAATCCATTTTCGTATAGTTTACCGGTATAATGAATACGCTGAGTACCATGCGAATACGTTATAGTCCCGCGAGTGTATCGTTTACATCATTATTACTCGCCTATTATTATAAACGCGTATAGTATTATAATATTGTAATAATATATACTCGCGACGAGCTAAAAATTAAACCAACGGGTCACGGATATAAGACGATCGCTAGTGGGCGGGGAGAAGGCCCCGATCAGACTCGACTATAACGGACCGAACGGTAATGAGTGGGGCTCGGATTTAAACGCACTAAAAATCATCGGAAAACGTTCTATAAAACAGGAGGAAAAAAATGCCCTTAAATAATGCATTTTACCGCGAAAATAACCAATAAATTTGTTTTGAAATTTATTGTTATAGTCTAATCAATAAACACTAATAAATTATTAGGTAATTTATACATTTTTATTTATAAAAAAAAAAAAAAAAAATTAAAAATTGAAAACGTTTACTTGTGACTAGCGACAACGGTATTGACTGAGGGGTGGCTGTATTTGACTGATTTTTTTTTTCTTATCATCAATTTTAATCCATTCATATGTTTGTCTCTTAAAATGTTGTGCTGAATGGAATATTTTTATTTTTAAGCCCCGTAACATTAATGTTACACATTTTACAGAGTAAAATTGTCCAATCCCTGTTTTAATTGCGTCTCTTCCGAATTCATTTCCGTAGCCACTCGTGCGCGTAGATGTAGATTCTTTTATTTTAGGCATTATACGAACGAATGACTTAATGGAACGAAATAAACGAAACAAACGCGATTGCGATGTAACACGAATAAAAATTATTTATTATTTGCCGAGTCCGGGCGACCATAAATGAAGATACGATACAGATTTAATCGCAATTATAGAACCATTTGTAGGGAATTTCTAAGCAAATACCCGATAACCATGCGTAATATATTGAATTAGTCAAATTTAAATTATTAAATCGTATTATGTACAAATACTGTATGTTATAAACAAAAAAAAAAAAAAAATGCTAAACCAAATTAAATGCTCTAAAAATTAAATAAACATTGAAAAATTCAAAGTAAATGTTTCACCTTTGAAGTGTCTGTTGCATGAAACAAATTGTGTACTTGTAAAGCATTGGCATAAAGGTCGCCTCGCACCGAAAAAAAAAATAAAATAAAAAAATGCATAAATAAAATCCGGGCCCTAGTAATGAGAGAAGCGGACATTACCGCGTTTTCACGAAAAAAATTGTCTCTCATCTGCCGGATATTTACGTGAAAAAAAAAAAAATTACAAACTTGCACAGCAGATAAGAAACACGGTCCGCTGTTTTGTTCCCGGGTCGCCGCTGTCATGTTTACAAATAAATAAATAAAAACATAAAAAAAACCAAATAAAAAAAAAATAAATATATATATATATATATATATATCCAAAGTACTCATATATATATATATATATATATAGAGAAGATTGTACCTACAACATTTTGTATCAAATACCGAGCCACCCGAGCCCCCGGAGCGTCTGGGCCGGAATCGCCGGTCGTGTTTGTCGGGCGTGGGCGAGCGACAAGAGACGGCGACGCAATAAAACGACACGCAAGCGCTACAAAATGCTTAAGCGCCGACACCCGTCGAGACGGACGGAGTTATAACCGCGCGGCGGTCTTCCGTTATATTATTGCAATAATCCACCACCGGGACCGGGGACGACGAATTTTGTTTCTTTTTTTTTTTTTTTTTTTTTTTTCATTTTTTTCCCCCAGACGACAAAAAATATCGTATATTTATGGGAATATTTATTTAATCGACATGATTTATGGACCGTTTTATGGCGTTTTGTTCCAGATACACTATAGGCAATCGTAACGTATTTTTTTTTTTTTTTTTTGTTTTTCGTCTGAAAACCGTTATATTATATATTCGATCAAACCTCAATATTACGCGTGTACATTTTCGCTGTAGCTTCATTTGACCGATTTCGTATTTCACAAGGACAGTTTGTTTTATACTTTTTTTTAACTATCTAATATATATATATATATATATATACGTGTAAAACTTAAAACCCTATCAGGCCGAAATTAAATTTACTGGCTAAAATATTATTAATCGTTAAATATCGTGTTTTTTTTTTGGAGGGGGGGGTATCCCGAAAATAGTACGATTTTTACGAAGCTTCAAACGATAATGATCGTCTGCACCGAAAATACAGTTATACGCACATTATAATAATATTGCCACGATATGGTACCTGTGGTGTACATTGCAATGTGCAATCGGACTTGTGTGATAAATAATTCAACACGTGTTTTATAATTTATACTGTTTTATTTAAGTATAAAAAAAACCTTGACTTTTTATTTTCAAATGAGTCGCAACGGAACAGTATATTATTATTCAAACAAAAGTAGTTGTACACAAATACACCGCAACACAGAATATAATTGACGCGTTTTTTTTCTTCTTTTTTTTTTTTTTTTTTTTTTTTTTTTTTTTATCAACCCGTAGGTCGGTTTGCAGCTCCTTCTATCTTCTCCATTTCAAACGGTCACTCGCCATATGTTATATAGTTCTACACAAATTTCGGATCCGGCATCCTTCCTGATTTGTTTGACAAAAAAATGTCGAGGTCGATTTCATTCTAACGTGCATTCTAATATTACGTTGTGCAGTTTTTCTGAATGTCTGAGTGTGTGTGTGTGTCTCCTACGACTTTACACGTTCTCTCTTTGACGGAATCCATCATTGAGCGTTTCTCGCCAGTTATTTCGAGGACTTCGTGATTGCTTTTTCGTTCTATCCAGCATGATCATCTGCATGAGCCTCCTGCACCACATGTCTAGTGCTCCTGGTGACTGCCTTTCTCTCGTTTGCCACCGACAACTCACACCCATACAAAGCCACGGTCCAAACACATGTTCTAAAGAGTATTTTCTTTATGTTGATACCTTTGTGTCTTGGATATCAATAATCTTATTTTTTTATTTTTTTTTATTTACTAAAGGCGGCTTTTGCGTTTTTCGATATCTTAAGGGACATTACCGACTGTTTCCTAGGTATGGGAAAAGTTTAACTTGGTCAAATTTATGATTCTCTAGATATACTTCAGCTGTTGCTCCCACGCCGTTCCCCGGCACAAACCAATATATTTTTCTTACTGTGTATATTTTCATTTTGAATGTGTTAAACGTCGTTTTCATCGATAACACTTATATGAAGGCTCCTTCACTCTCACCTATTAAAACTATACCGTCTGCAAAACGTATCACGGGGATAATTTCACCTTCGATTTTTATTCCAATTCTCAGTCTGGCGGGTTTAGACATTAATATATTAATAATTTTCCCATTTAGAACACTGTTGATAAAAATATATTGACTATTGTACGGATATTTGGGGTAACGCGAGTTGTGCAATTTGGTTTGGGTAACAATAGTCGGTCAACCCGACTCGACTTATCAATATGTATAGTTTTATGTAAACGATTCAATTCGATGCGCAATTGTAAAATAACGCGCTTGTGGTATTTTTATACGTAAATTGTCCAAGGTTTTTTTTTTTTTTTATTATTTATAAGGACGTTCTAATTAAACAATTTAGGTAATAATAATGTGTGCAGTCGTACACGTTTTTATTATTCCGGCACAAAGACGGCGGAGGACGACGGCCGCGGCAGGGTACCCCGAAATGTCATATGTTGGTGTTTTTTTTATTTTTTTTTATTACAGTTTTTTTTTTTTTTTTTTTTTTCCCCTGTTATATTGTTTCGACCTTTTGTAATTTACGGGTCGCGCGTGGGTTCTGCGCCGTTTTGGCAGTACGTTGTTCAACTACTACAACAGTTCGTACAGTCCGTGTATCGGCGTCATACACCGATTTCAACGATAAACGTCGTAAAACAACAGGACCGGACACGGGTTCGTCCGGTCCCCGAGACATCGGGCACAGTGTGTGCGTGTGTTATTATTATTATTATTTTTTTTTTTCTTTTTACCGGAACGGTTTTTAACGCGATTTTCGCGTCCGCGCGAGCGTGAAAATATCACGTCGATTATTAATATCGGTCCGTCTCCATGCGGCGTCGGCGGATTCGTGTGGGCGACGACGACGCGACGTCCGCACTACGGATTGCGCGTCCGACATTATTATACCGCGCGTCCCGTATTAAATTTGCCCTCGCCAACATACGCGTCCGAACGTACGTATTATTTGTAAAAAACCAAACGTTTTGTTTTTGCTGAAACAATTACAAATATTCAATTTAAAAAAATTTAAAAAAAAATCATACGTACGTATGTTTGTTAAGAATCGTAACGAAATCTCGTCTCCGGAGACGTACGAATTACAGGTTGATTATTTGTATATTGTCCCGACATCCGCGTTAAACCGATATAATATACTGTACCAAATGTTTATCGATTTTCGTGTAAAATCCTATTTAAAAAATAAACGATTTCGGACTACTTACCCGTTATCATTGACGAATAATCGTATTGTCTAAACTAATTCATCGAATGTTTAGATTCTCAACGGAGCGTATCGGTTTTACGATTATAAGTGTGTGTGTGTGGTTTTTTTTTTTTCATTTCCCGGCCGCCTGTGAACAACTTTACTTACCAATCAAAAATAACAAACATCTTGGTGAGGTTATTTTTTGTTTTTTTTCGTTAATTGCTAATTGCTGAGCTGTTTATAGCCATTTTCGAGTTTTTCTAGTTTTCATTGGTCATTATGTGGAAAAAAATTATATTGGCCGAGCATGGAAATTTTACACGATATTCATCATAAGTTGTACTTAATGGTAAAAAAATAAAAACTCAAGCGTTTTGTAATAGGGCTTTTTTTTTTTATAAGCGTTTTAAGTTCAAATTATAGTTTCCCTAATAAAAGCACTTCCAGCAAATGTTATTCCTGGTAATCCTACGAGGCGCTCAAAACGCAAACGGTCTAGAGATCTGTGTATCGACTTGACTTTGGAAATAAATTTAATACAAATTATTACTTATTATGTTAAGTTTTCGTGTCATATTATTAATCTAGCTAATACTCTCATATTGTACCTATTCGGAACAGATTGTGTATGTAATAAAAAAAAAAAAATGTTCAAATTAGGAAGGAAATCGTAAAAATCACGGCATTATTAACCGGAACATCGCTCGAAATCGTTTTTCAAGTGATATTCTATAATTTGTTCAATGTTTTTTTTTATACACATTTCGACGAGACCGAAAGCACGGTGCCGGTATATAATACGGCCCCCATCGCCGAAACTTGCCATTACATTTTCGGTCGACTCCATCCGACTGTTTACAATTTATTACCGCCGGAAAAAAAAAAAAACTTCAACCGTTTTGTACGGGCAAATTAGTAATTTGGCATCCGTTGGCGAGGTCTTTATTATTATTATTATTATTATTTTTTTCTCTCCATTTTATTCCGGCGAATCCAAGAGTCATTGCGTACGCCCGCCGTCCGTCCCGATAATATATATAAACCAGACGAAATAATTTACTATGAAACGGTGAAAAAAAAAAAAAAAAAAAAAACCCTTTTCCGATTATTCTCCGACATTAAACGAAAGACAAACGTAAACGAGTTTAATTTGTAATGTTCGTTTTGATATTATAATTATTTAATTCCGTCTCGTCCGTCTTGCGCGGCGGAAACAAAACGCATTTCACGAATTACCGAAACATTATACCGATTAAACGAAAAGTACGACTCGTCGTCCGTGAGACATTGCGGCAAACGATTAGCCGGGTTCGTTCAAAAAACCATCATCAGAGCCCCGAGTGAAACGAATATCCGTACCCATAATATTCAAACAACTGTATTATTAACGAACACTCGTTACGATAATATAAAATCGATTTTTTCGGTTTTGTTCGTTTGAATATGAATGAAAAAAAAAAAAAACAAACAACAACAACCACACGCATACAATTCTCAACCGTAACCCGCGTTTTAAGTATTAAACATTCAAAAAAAATGTTTTAAAAAAACCGCTAACAATTTCGAAAATAGTCATAAAGTTACTTATTAATGCGGTATAATTATTATTATTAAGGAACTAATAAAAGACAGTAAAGACATCGGATTACGAATCAACGGATCAAAGACTAAATATATATGGTAATATCAAGACGAGAAAATCTTGGAGAATATATAGAAGTTGAGAATTTTAAGTTTGACAGGGTACATAGTTTTAAATATCTAGGTGTTACAATAAAGAGCAAAAATAATAATCACGAAGAAATTAATATAAGAACTACTGCAGCGAATAAATGCTATTATGGGTTAACGAGCATATTTAAATCAAAAATTACACTATACAAAGTAATTAACAGACCAGTTCTTCCATGTGCTTGTGAAACATGGCCAACGACCAAAGGAGCTGAAAACAAAATAGCGATCTTTGAAAGACGAATATTAAGATGAATATTGTTGGGCCAAAACGAAATAATATCATAAAGATATAAAGAACCGAACATAGTAGCATTACTGCAATATAGAAGAATCGGATGGGCCGGCCACGTATGGAGGTCAAATAGCCCAATGAAAGCGATATTAAAATGGAAACCCCTTGGGAAAAGGCCACTAGGCAGACCAAAAAAAAAAACGGATAGACAAAGTAAAAAAGACTTTGGAAGAATTCGGAATACAAGATATGGAAGTAATAGCGCAGGATAGAGACAGGTGTAAGCAAATTTGTGTTGCGGTTATGGGCCTCAATGGCCTTTAAAAACCGGAGGAGAAGAAGAAGAAGAATTATTATTTTATACAAACTCGAAATGCGTAATAAATAATATGTAATTCGTATTGTACATTATAATTATTCGCGCAAGTAGTTTTAATTAATATTTATATTGATCAATAGTTACTTTATTATACACCGAGTAGGATGTAAAAAAAAAAAAAAAAAACAAATAAAAAACTCACGGATATTATATATAAACTCGTTTGGCTTATAAATTAAATAACACTGTCGAGATTACGTCATAAAACTACTTAACTCAACTTACGGTTGAACGATTTAACTATGTTTGAACGGTGAAATTAACATTCGTATTTCCTGAAACTCGAACGAAGACCCGCAAAAGTGTAAATCAAAGTCAGAAGTCAATGGGCACATATTGTAATTATTATAGAATATGGTTATTTGTTCTATGAAAACATTTTACGACAATCGTAAAACTCATCTACTGTAGCATTATAAACCATGATTCGAAAACCGTATTGTTCTCTTCGTACGCACGGTAATCACGGTGACGGAAACAAAAACTAAAAAATAAATAACAACAACAACAACAACAGATAATATTCGTCTATAGAATTGTAAAATAAAAAAATAAAAAAAAAAACCGTTTATACATCGCACTATTGTTATAGATGAAAAGTCGAGAAGGTAGGAAATATTAAGTGTAACTCGAATTATACGTGTTCGCATCGATAAATCATTGCAAACGAAAAGCGATTACAAACGAAATCGCGTTGAATGTGTTTCGACGAATTTATATTGAAAATCGTAATAATTTTTAAGTACAAAATAAAATACAATTGTTCGTGTTTTTAACGAATTTCAAGATAAATTTGAACTCAACCACGCTGACGGAAATAAAAAACAAAATTTTTATCCGCATAAATGCAAAACAAACGAAACATAAGCACATTTCACGTAACAATAAAAAAAACGCCAGGATATTTTTTAAATTTGTATTATTTCTATCAAATGCTAGTTTATAGAAAAATTTGAAGACTACGATTATTTTTCATTTAATTACAATAAAACGACAGAATCCTTAATAAACATTATTATGAAAATTACAAGGACTATCGAAAAAGTAACATCTGATGATGATCGGAACGAGATTTCTATATTTTTGACAAATTGCTAACAGACAAATAACACTCATCGTCGTAAAACCAATACATTCCTCACTACACTCGGTATGTTAAAAAACCGAAATAAAATCCGAAAAGCGTATCGCGTAATATAAAATATGTTTGTCCGAAGATATTTCAGACCCCGTTAGATGTGGCTTATCTCGACTAGTTATTATGTTATTATTTCTATATTTATATAAAAATAAAAACAAAAAATATTTAAAATAACTATTACTCTCCTGCATCACGTTGGTAATCTAAAAAACAAACAAAGGACATTTGATGTTATCCTCGTGGGTGAAAATGATAATGAAATATTTTAAGCTATATTATTATTTTGACTATTATTGTATTGTCTTATAGTAGCTATAAAATTGGTTTTTTTTTTTTTTTTTTTAAATAATATAAAAACTCAGAAAGAACAACGAAAACAGTTAATTGTAGGTTATCGGATAACGTTGTTATGAAAAAAAAAAAAAAACGAAAAAACTTTTAATTGTAATACAACGTTGAATTCGTATACGTATACGTATACGTAAACCGGTCATTGATTTAAATGAAAATTAAATTTCGGATCGGTTCGTGTTTAATTATTATTATTATTAACATTTTTTTTTGTTGGTAAACCTCGAAACGAAAACCAGCCCGGTTGGATCCGGCCAATAAATGAACGAAACACACACTGCAGAAGTCCCGCCGACAATAATATTATCGTTTTGAATGAAAAGGCAATCGTCCGCCGGTTCGTGTCCGACCAGATGAAAAAAAAAAAAAAAAAAAACAATAGTATGAAAAATAATAAATAAATAACGAAAAAAAAAAAAAAAAAAAAATGCCCATTGTTCGTCACAACCACGAGAATTGTGGTGCGCCGCCCGCAGTCTCGTCCCTCGGCACACGGAACACAAACAATTTACACGGTTCAATGGTTCAAGTTCCTCACACGGTACACAACATACGTACACGCATACGATATAGGTGTATAGGTACCCAATAATACGTATTTATTGTTGTACGAGTCCGATTGGTCCGGACTTGTATATTCGACCGCGACCGCGGTTGTTTTTTTGTTTTTTTTTTTTCATATTTATATTGGTTTTGGAGTAACGTATATTATTATTCGTCGGTACGTAATTTTCGTTATATTTTTTTTATTCCCGTATATTATAATAATATATTACGGCCGTCGGCACCGCGGTCCGTCGGCGGGCGGTGCGTTTGCCGCCGCGGCCGCCGACGAGTCATTGCCGGCGGAAAATTTTTTCGAAAATTTCCTCTTTGTGCGGTTTTCGTCCAGTGCGGACTTCTCGACGATAAATGGCACGGCGCGGCGCCTTGACCGGACCTGTCACCGACACGACTATCCGACGAGCGACAACCGTCGATTTTTATCGCCGCCGAATTCGCGTCCGTCCCGGTTTACCGCAATTTTCACCGTTTTTTATGATTAACACGATGGTTTTCGCGGACCGAACCGAAAAATGTATTCGTTTTTCCTCCCGGACGGCATTCGTCTTTTTTTTTTTTTTCCTCATCAAATGGCCGATCTATTATCGAGCAATACGAATGTTATTAGTTGTGGTAAATATGGTTTTATCGATTTCGTTTGTTCGGTGTTTATTTTGTTGTCCGCTAAACGGATTCGAAACGGGCATACGTTTTTTTTATTATTATTTCTCGGCGTACACCGAATGTACTCCGGTGTACGGTGGCAATTTTTTATTGCGCGCGATAATAATAATATAAGGTTTTCTCACACGATTATACACAAAATTATTTATCTATCGGTATGAATTATATTTCTAATTTTCTACCGATACGAACACTCTACCTGATTGAAATATCTATTGGGAATTTTTGTCGAGCATTCAATAAATTAAATAGCTTGTAAAAAAAACTAAGCGTATTTCGCACACCGTAGATAGGCCATTGCAATTGGCAGGGAGTTGGTGAGGTGTTTCGTTTAAATTATACTAAAAGCAACGACGCATTATGACAATCAAAAACCGTATCTCAACGAAGCTCGATAAACAAGTAAGGTTATTATAGAATATTAGTCGTGTTTTTTTCCCCGCTGTAGCTCATAAATCAACAAAAAATAAAACATAATTTGTTGTCCGGTGTTTTGCGTTTTAAGATAAACTGTCGGAAATCTTGAAACATTATTCGAACACAGTATTGCTGACCAAAAATCCGTATTTTTTTAAGGTACTGCGTAAAACGATCGGGTCAAATTACTCGCCGAATAAGCGTTTAAAAAATAAAACTCCCCACATCCCAGTAAAACTCCTCTTCACTCGGAATTTAAAACATAAAAAGTCTCAAATCTCTTTTTTGGATTTTTTTTTTTTTTTTAAATTTCACTTTATTGAACTATTCGAAAACGTAGGTACCGGCTTTAGGAGTTAGTGTAAAATAATTGATTTTGGTTTATAAATAAAGAGATTTAATAATCAGCTTACGTAGAACTTTTTTTTCTAATTACAATCAGTACCAATCGGTACGTCGGTAAAATAATATGTCGTTGGAGAATCTGAATAATAATTTATAACACTGCAAACGTTTACGTGTTCGCTCTCGTAAACCGGTCGAATGGGTATTTAGCGAAATCAATTTTCTTAAACAATTAATATCAATCCGGGCGGAAAAACACATATTCGATTAAACAAAAATAATAATAATAATAATAATAATAAAAAAAAAACATCTCGATTGTGTTTGTTGCGCGGTTGATTTCAAAACGTATACTATTGCCCGCCTGCCAATAGTAAAATAATATTGTAAGTTATACGTTTGTAATTAAAATTTCGTTTATTTATTCATATAAACATAAATAAAATATCTAATTTCCATATTCTATATAATATATTATATTATAATATTATTCTATTACGGCCGGTACGTGCATTGAAATATTAAAAAATTCCGGTGCGGCGGCGTAATAAATATACGTTTATTAAAAATGCATGCCTTCCATCTTACCGCCGTAGTCCGTATATGAAGTCAATTTCAGCCGATCGTTTTTTTTTTTTTCCCTTCCTCCGTTATACTGTGTAGTATAGAACACGTATTTATTTTCTACTAAAGGAAAACGTGTACTCTCTTATTGAATTGTCAAAAAAAAAAAAAAAACTAGAAATAAGTATAGTATTATAAGGATAAACGCGACGCGGCGGGAATATAATATTATTAACGTTACACGGTTTCGTTTAGAGTTTTTTTTTTTTCTTTTTCTCTTCTCCTCCGTCTACATAATGAATTTACGACTTATCATATTATTATATTATATACAACTGCAACAACAGCAACAACAACAATGTGTCCCCCGAATTGTATTAGCATAATATATAATCTACATTATAATAGGTCGATAAATTGCCGCGGCCGGAATGCTTGTAGTCAATAAATATACAAGCTATATAGGTACGTACTACTCGGCTAAAACAATATGCAAAATACTCGGATTTCCAGTGAGCCGGTGCAATAATTTATTTTATTTTGTTCTTTTTTTTTTTTTTTTTTTTTGTTCGTATACGAACCGTGCGCACGCCGCACAATAATTATTATTAAGCCCGGGCGCCGGTTTTTTTTTTTATGTAATCTTTCTCGGCCAGTCCTATAAAACAAAAAAAAAAAATAAATAAATATTATAATAACGTTTTCATATTTTTTATATACACGACAGCGACGGCTGTCTCGGTGTATTTCGAGACTTAAATTTTATAGACTGTACCGAAAGTTTGTCTCTCGTATATACCCACTATATTATTATAAGCCGACGTCGGCTTGTGACGAAAAAGTATACATATAAAAAAAAAAAAAAAATATTATCCTCTCGCGCCCGATTGTAATCGTACCGCTGCGCTGATAGAATAGTGACACGACTTAAAATATGAAAATGTTTCGGGAAATCGACTTTTAAAGTTTCGTCGCGTCATTTTAAATCGATCATTTTTTTTTTTTTTTTTTTTTGTAACGCGAAACTCTGTTACTGTTGTGATACGACTTTATCCTGGCTCGAATAATAACGTAGACAACAATCAGTCGGGTCAGAAAACAATGCCACATCACATAAGCGTCTACGTTAACGCTAGAAAACATAATTTATTATAATCAGAAACATAAAACACATTAGTTCATACACTGTCATACACATTAAACACATTAAAAACAAAATTAGTTTACTAAATTATAGTTTATGGAACGCTGTATAATTTAATAGTAATAACTCAAAAATCGAATTATTTTAGTTGTTTCACTATTCTCTGAAGATTGCTATATAATGTTCTACTTTTAATCTAGACATTCACCAGGCCCTTCGTCACAAACACCACATTCACGATTCTCTAGCATTAGCTTATTCTTCACCGTTTATCGCTTCTGGGGTTGCAGATCCCTTTTAACTCTGTCTTATCCGTTTTTGTCTTTGCCGTCTTAGTGACCTCTTTCCATCGGGGATCCATTTTGTTGTTCCTCGAATGTCTGGTCTTTTGCTCGCCATATTTTACGTTCTCCCCAGCTGATACGTTTGTTTTTCACCGTCACAACTATGTCCGCTTCGCCCGAATATTTCCCAAATTTCTCCAAATTATAGTTCGTCGTTTCCATAGGCAAGTTAAGCGATCTTTTTGGGGGCCGAGCGTCCTTATTCTTATGGCATTCATCTCGAGTATAATTGTTTTTTTATTTGTCTACTTTTGTCTACGATCTCACTTAAATATAACAAAATCGGACTATTCCTTTTAAAATATAGTTTTTGTTTTCAACGAGACTAACTTTGATTTGAACACAAGCCTAAGGACGAAAGAACATCAATTAGCTACACTAATTCTTTGTGGGCTTCACAATGATAATCTCCATTTGTACTATAATGGACAGTTGTGATGAAAAATAAAATATTATACTAAACAAATAATATCATAATAAATATTTGAGATAAATCACATACAGTGGTCTTCGAACAAATATATTATTTTATTTAACGGGATTACACATTTTCCGGTTTTTTTTTTTTTTAAGATTCTTAGCGGTAATTTTAATATGCGTTTTATACATTTTCTTACCAGAAATCCAATAATCTACATATGGGATGTTAGCAAATGTTGTCTAATGGATGCAGCGGAGAGGTAATTTGTTCGCTATTTCTTGTAATTTTCTTAATAGTATGGAAATACGGGCACGTTTACGCAATAATCAGTTTCTGTTATTTTCGATTTTGTTTTTTGTGTAATTCAGGTAAAAATAATCATAGGGACCAGAAACTTCCATTGTATATAAACATATATTATTATTTTACAGGTGTGGACTTTTTCAAATTATTCTTGCGTTTTTCTTAGTTTATAATAGCTATTTGAAAGGCTTAAGTTATTTTTTTTTTTACTGTTTATGCGAATAAAAATGTTTGAATTTTTTGTCATCGGTGTTTTAAATTCAAATGTAGGTATGCAAAATACCTACCTTATAATAGGTATAAAAATACCTTAGAATTAATTCGTATAGTTACTAATTAATACAATTTTCAATTTCAATCTATCGAAAGAAATGCTTAATCGAACTGTACTCAGATCGTTCTTCGTTTGCAATGATTTATCATTGCAGACAGTATATGCAAATTGAAATTATCATATGCATATTACTATCTCAACTTACACCTACAACAATGATCTAACAACCATGGTGGGAAGTATGTCCGTTTTTTTTTTTTTTTTGTCGTTTGCACGTAGGCATTCGACTAATACTCGATCGCCACTCGTTCACAATCATTCGTATGCGCTCGCGATTATTGACGGTTTTATAGGAAATCGTGGCCTATAAATTTAGGACAAAATGTACGCGTTGTACGGACCCCTAAACAGCGATTTTGTGTTTCTCTCGTTTTTAGAATTCTGTCGTCTTAATAGTTAAGGAAAATAAAATCTTAAAAAAAAAAAAAAAAAAAAAATATAAATACCCTTCTCTTGCATCTGGAGCCAAGAAGGATTGCGTTCGAGGACAACACTCGCAGCATCTGTTTAGATCTTTTATTCTCCCATTATTATACGAGTGTATTAATATTATATGGTTTGTTTTTTTTTCTTTTAGATCTAAACTTCGAAGTTTGTCAGTAGTAGTAAATAACGTTTCGGAAATCTCAAGGTCTTTGAAAAATGCGTAATAATTAAAAAAAAAAAAAAAAAACAATAATAATAATACAAATAGAATGAAATATTATATAAAAGAAACGGGGAGAAATATTAAAAACTTTTTAATTTTTTTTTGTTTTTATACGGCCGACTTGGTAAGGGCAGACGAAACGCTGCACATTATAAAATATATCGATTCAGCAACGGGTATTTTTTTTTTATTATTATTATTTTTGTTCCAGACGCTTTTTTTTTTTTTTTATAATAATTCCGTTAGGTATAAAGACTGGCAAATAATAAATAATTATTATTGTTCGAAAACATATTAACTCGACCGCTTATATATTTATATATATATATATATATATTGTACCTAACCTCCGCGCCGGAACGGAACTGCTGCACCTGTGTTTTTGTCTGTGTACGTTTATAGAATTCGCGAGACGGACGGATAATGATCGTGTAATACGACGTGCGCGGTTCATTTTTATTTTTTTCGTTTTGTATTATTTTTTTTTTTTTTTTCCCCCGCCGCCGCTAAATTGGAAATTAAACTTTGCACCTGTTGTAGTCTGACGAGAAAATGCCGAATAACGGTTGGCGAAATGATTTTTGCCGGACGATTAACGGCGGCGGACGGACGGACGGTGATGCGCGAGAACGCGATAGCCGCCTAACCACCAGACCTAACCAGTAACCGTTCTCCTATGCCGGATCAGAATCGATTTATAAACTATTATCATAGGCGTGTCCAGACCGCCATGGCCGGTGAGACAAATTGTAAAATTTTAGTTTTTACATACCGCAACTAACTATAAACCTAGTAACCTAGTACAGGGTGCGGCCAAACAGACTGTGCAGGTTTGAAAGCCTATATAATAATAAAAAAAAAACTTACAGAAATGAGATTTATTTTAGTACATCACGCCGTTTTATACATTAAGTTTTGAAAATGGCATTAGAAAAATATTGGCCCACGGCAGCGATACATTGATGAAGGTGATTTTTGAAATTTGAATCGCTCCCAAGAAGGATATTAAACCGAGAATCCACGTGAGGTCGGCTTTTTTCATTAGAGACCAGACCCACTTTCATCTCAGTGAAACGGTGAATAAACTAAATTTTCGGTACTGAGCTGAGAATATCCAAAACGAATTCACGAGAGACCACTTCACTCCCCAAAAGTGACCGTACGTTGTGCGATTTCCAAATTTGAGCTGATTGGGCCATATTTTTTTGAGGAGAACGTACAAGCCGTGACTGTCAACGCTGAACGATATCTTTCCACGTTGGAAAATTGTTTTGAACCTCGATTGGAAGAACTAAATGAGAAAGGAGATTTGGGAGATATCTGGTGTCGACAGGATTGAGCTACTGCTCAAGTTTCAATGACGAAACTGCGACGGATGTTACCTGCGCGCCTCGTCTCTCTGAGGGATGACTTGGCATGGCTCATTCGATTTCAGTATTTGCGACTTCTAGCTGTGGGGCTACCTGAATGGAAATATTTTTAAAAATCGGCTTTACACCTTGAAAGAACTCAAAGATCGAAATCGGAAGGAAATCTATACTCGTCAAAATGTGCAAAAATACGGCCGAAAACTTCAAAAATCGCCTTCATCAATATATCGCTGCTGGAGGCCATCATCTTTTATTATTTAATAAAATAAAATAAATCTCATTTCTGTAAGTTGCGTCGTTTTTTTTTTTTTTTTTTTATAGTCTTTCAAAACTGCACTGATGTTTCGGCGCACCCTGTATTTTGTACCTACCTAATATTTGTAACTTTTTACATATAGTATTACAATATTAGCACCTGTAAATTTTTATGTAAATAAGCTAACAGATCAAAATTACAAAAACCATACAAAAAAAAAAAATGTCAAGTTAAATTAAACGCTAATACACGAATCAAATCATTTATTTTATTTGAAACAGAATTCAGGTTAATTTGCCCATTAAACAGTGATTATGAAAGAAATAAAATTAGTATTATTATTGTTATTAAAAACTGATTTAAATTGAAAAATGAAATAATGTACGCGTACATGTAAAAATCAAGTCATTAAAAAGTCCATTTGGCAATTCCATATTTGCCTATCCACTGAGATAAGACTACGGTCTTGAACCACGGTCGTGGTGGTTATAGATAACCTCGTCTTGAATCCGCGATACACAATATTCTGTTATCACTAACCGAGAACGTCGTTTTTATTCAATATTGTTATTAATCATTAATTAAAAACAATTTCAATAATATTTTTTTTTTTATATATATAAAAAGCCCAAAAGACTAAGACGGTATGACCCTCCGCCAAGTCACCGGGGAGGCAGCTGTTCACGGCGCTTCCCTCGTAGACACGCCTACGGTTAATATTGTTAAAAAAGTACCCCCGAGAAGGAAAAAAAAACCGCGTGTACCCGTAAAAAATCGGCGAGTAAATAATACGCCCGTCAATAATGCGAACCGTAAACAATTTACCTATCTATCTGTGTATATATACGTATATTTAAACCTCTTGTTATTATATTGTAAATTATGCGGTTTTTTTTTTTTTTTTACAGCCAGCTGTATAATAGAATATAGAGGAGTGGTGACCGGTTAGAGCCGTTCGATTGGTTTCCGATTTCGCGTTTATATATATATATATATATATATATATGTATACATTATTATATCGTCCGCGTGCGTGAAACGTTCCCACATCAATAATAATAATAATCGCGGTGGTTATTCGATTTACCGAGATACGGTTAATAATATTTTGGTCAACGAGATTAGGCGGTGTAGTATATTTTTTTTTTTATTATAATATATACGACCGTCTTTGCGGTCTTGTACAACCGCAATATTTTGTTCCGGTCGGTTTCCTGGACGCAGGATATTACGCCGTCGCGGCCGGGACATTAGACAACTGCGCGTCACTATTAACGACCCCGAACGAGTATGGTTTTGTTTTTTTTTTATGGACGATATAGAATTATAGGACGCGATACGAAACATTACGTGTTCCATTGATTTAGTATTATTATTATTGTGCGTTTTTTTTTTTTTTTGAAATATTTTTTTTTTTTTTTTCGCAATCGGTTGAACAAATAAACGGACACTGACAATAACCTAACCGCGCGATTAATCGTAGAGTAAATCACCGATAGATATTGTGTGCACCGGATTTCCGGAACACCGTGATTTCTCAACGGTTACCGACATTTACCTACATGATTACCAACGATTATCTACACGATTACCAAAGAATTCCGTGTTTAATAAACATCCGGACACTGATTTCCGTTTAGGATTTGCCCTATGCGATTATTACTTAGATTGTTTACGGCGCAAGAACATTGTTTTTCGACTCGATTGACTCGAATGATTTTAGAATCGTTTAAAAACCATCCACGAACACACGAATATTATCGATTTACACAAATAGTATCGATTTTACATACAATATATACAATTATTATGTTTGTCTTAATTAAAACATTAATCGTTCACTGAGACAATGAACACAACCAACAATACAATACCTGTACACAAATTATACGAACTTAAGTCGCGAAAACTGAGAAACATATTTATATTATATGTATTATAATTTTTTTTTAGCATATCTTATTATATCTCAGGAGGGGCATGAACCCCCTTTCTAGGTGGGCGTCCAAGACCGTGTTAAGTTTTCTGAAGTTGAAATAGTGAAAAAAAGTGATTTTCGAGAGAGTTGAAAAACACAGCAATACGCGCTTCTATATAGAGAACACAATAAGATAAATATTGTACTTTCAAGAAGATACTGTACACAATTTATTTAATAAAAAAATGTTTATACCTCACTAATAGTGTTTTAGGGGCGTTTAATCAAGCGATACTAAAATACCTTAACGTAAAATAATCAATAATTATTATAGAAATTGTATAAATTATACCAAGTACACTATAAGTATAGGTCTTATACGGACAAAGTATAAAAATCCTTAATTTTATACTATCGACGAAACGATAAATGTCATGTAAACCAAACGAAAGTTTAAATTAATTAATTGCGTTTCGAACGTGTTGAATGGAATTCGTTTTAGAAAAATATCTATTGTTATACTCGAAGAACATAAAATACTAAAATTAATTTGCTAATCGTTTAACTTACTAGTGCTGTAAGATTGGTATTACGGATTATTTTTTTATTCGGCGAGTACCTTACGAGACAACTTGGAAAAAAGTATTACGGAGCTACTTTATATAACTATAGTTTAATGGACCACGAATAGAACTTTTGAGCGGCAGATAGTTTTTTAATTGTATTGTTTTTGTCTAGTTTGTATGAACAAAAATTCAAATTTATGGTAATCGTACAATACTTAACGCTCTGTGTGAAGAAATGAACGAGCGCTACGTAACAATGCATAGATTTTTCCTACTAGAAATCAAATCGCTTTTATAATAAACCTATCTAATTTTAAATACAAAACAACTGACAGTAATTTTGATCGCGAACAAATATGTATAACACTATCGAACGACATTATATTTTTATTTTATTTTTTTTTTTCATCTTTAATCGACTTTTCTAAAACTTTTCAAGTAATATATATTGGCTGAAATAAATTTGGGTATAGTTAGTAAATCGCGAGGTCATTCTTTGATTTGAGTTTTAGTTTTTCTTTTTTGCACTTCAGTTGAAAATAATATTAGAGACATGAAATTATGACTGAACTCTTATAAACTATCCCTTTCTAGACGTGGCGAAACATTCTGGCGATTTTTGAGTTATTTTTGGTTATTATTTGCTTTTATGGGGATAAAATTGTTTTGGCCGAGCAGAAATGCTTGCAAGTTTTACACGTGATCACATCAAAAGTGGAATAATGACAAGAATTTCGGGTCCAATGTTTAAAACGAAATAAAATATAACAAAACATAAAATAAAACGCATAGGTATGCGTTTTATTTCCGTCCCGAGCCAGTCGAGGTATATACGCTTTTACGGTGTTAAAGAGCATTAACACAGTAATTTAAACATCATGGGACAGATTAGTGTATGAAAACATCGAAAACCGTACGAAGCTTTACCGCAGGACGTTCGCGAAGCAGCCCCTCACGTGCACGACACGACAGTCTGCTAAGTGCAAAGACCCATTAAACGTTATACTTAGTAAAAAAAAAAAAAAAAAAAGGCCAATCGGCTTAAACACACGACCGGAGAAATAACAGTAATATAATACAGTTAAAACCCGAAATCCGTCGAAAATAGTTTCCACAAACCCATCATTTCGTCTGGGTGGGGTGATTTGGTTAGGTTAAACTAGAATTAACCTGGACCCTGCCCAAGTTGGAACTAGTTATAACTAAATTTGTTTAGTTAGAAGTTGTCGTGTCTGAAATATATTGGAGAACACTAGAACTATCCAGCGAAAATTGATTTCAGAAGTCATTTTCGTAGAGTTAGTTTAAACTTGGGACAAGTAGAAATTAGTATACAACATTCAAATTTTATTAATGTTAGAGGGACAGGAAAATCTCATATTGTTACCACTTTCGGCGTTTAGAATTAAACGGGGATTCGATTGACCGCCTCGTTTAAATCCGCGACTAATTGTTCTTGTTTAAACTTGTCAAAAGCAGTTTAGACTCAAGAGGTTTGTGGAAACTAGTTTTGACGGATTTCAAGTTTTAACTGTAACACATTTAAATATATAAAATAACGTTATCCCTTGAATGGTACCATTGGTTCAAAAAAAAGTGTTATTTTATTTTCTAATTTTCCTATAATATATATATATATATATATATATATTTCCCTGCTATTTTATTTATTGTATAATGCATTTTATTTGGAAAAAAAAAAAGTGTCAATGTATGAACAATATTTATTTGAATGAGTATCAAATATAATGATAAATAAATTGTTTTAAATCGAAGTACATCAGATGTACACTAAGTAGAAAGTTAAATGAATTTGAAATTTTGTCAGTGATTTACGAAAAAATAAAACCTTATATGAACAACTTCACCTATGATATATATAAAAAAAAAAAAATTATTTGAAAATATTTACAAATACATTTAAAAATAACATCTGTATTTGTACTCAAAATATTTTTAAAAAGTATCTCTTAAAAGTCTGACAGCAAGTTTCTTTTTAGACTATTGTCAACAAGACTCTGGTTTAAGTGCAAATGTTTTATCTGGAAATTATTCGTCCTATAACATAACACTTGAATTTGAGTAGCTGTTTACGCTTTTATCTCACGAGCAGACATTTTTTATCCATCTAATCGAAGTGTAGTTACGCGCTGAATATTAAATGAACTATTATGTTTTTTTTTAAACATCCTGTATTTAAATCTCTCTCTTTCTCTGTCACATTTAAGTGAATTCCTATTAATTATCCCCATAAATAACTCTATCCTACGAATTATTTTTAAAGTAATTAGCATTTTTATTATTATTATTATTATTTTTTAAGAGAGCAAATTCCTTTTGCGGCATCCCAGGGGAAATGGCACAGACAAAAATTACATTTAACGTGACTTTATAAAATATATTAAGACTGAACAATTAAGTGAATTTTACCGTTGTAAAAAGTTCCGTAATAAAACGACGCGTTAATTATAGTTGGTATTTGTAAAATGTATGGCTACTCTGGATCGAAATCCTGGTAATTATTTTGATTTTACCTTTGATCATACGAATAGTAAGTATAGTAAGTTTTAGAGCGGAGTAGTTTGCAAAATATTTACAAAAAAAAAAATTGAAAATGTGCATTCTAATTCATAAAAAAAAAAATCTTCAAACAATTAGTTTGAAAGTAAACTAAATACTATAGACTGTTTACCGATGGGTGTGAGGATGAAAAAAAAAAAAAAAAACATTACTTCTCGAAATTGTGTGATATACACACTTACATATATATATATATATATGAATTTTAAATGAAAACCGTCAAAATGGGTAAAAAAAAAAAAATTAATTTTCAAACTTTACGAGCGACATTCGTACAATTTTGGTGTGTTATAAAATCAGAGGCCCCGGGGGGGAGGCGAAAAAAAAACGTGCGAATCGTATAGAATTGTCTGCGCCCTAACACGTTGTTAGGTTAATATTTTGCGTGCGGACCGTATCGATATTAGAAAAAAAAAACCATTTCCGTAACACAAAAGCGATTAGTATTATTTTAACCGGGTTTAGCGGTGGTAGAAAAAAAAAAAAAAAAATGACCGCGGGCCCCATTGGCGTGGACGCTTTCGTCCGGTACGGATTATTTCACTACTACCACTACCCGGCGATTAGACGGGCGACGACGGACGGCCGGAATTTTCTAAACTCGTATCATCGCGCCCCCGAGTATTGATATGATATAATAACAATAATCGTATTATAATAATATCGTATTATACACGCACTTTGTCGCGACTGCCCGGCGCGGGCCGGTCTATTTTCGCGGCGCGTATAAATTATTATAATGTACAATATGATAAATGAACTCTGTCACTCTGTCTCTCTCTCTCTCTCTCTTACGGGCGCCCGTGCGCATAATATTTACCGGCGGGCCGCGGGTACG
The DNA here is from genome assembly GCA_956483605.1 of Tuberolachnus salignus. Classification (NCBI taxonomy): domain Eukaryota; kingdom Metazoa; phylum Arthropoda; class Insecta; order Hemiptera; family Aphididae; genus Tuberolachnus; species Tuberolachnus salignus. The sequence continues at coordinate 6,081,858 of OY101436.1, read as the reverse complement.
AGCACAACAATATAATGTTTATAGTCGCTACATTCGCGCTCCGGGACACACAAATATTATTATTTCCGTAGTAATTTATGGTCCGCGCGCACGGATCCCGGGCCAGGTCCTATCGCGGTGGTCTTTGCCCGGGTTCTTTGCGCCGGCGACCCGACACAGGCTTGGTCCTAACGGTAATAATATTATTATTATTATTATTATTATTATTATTACGACTATCCGTAACATTTTCCGAAACGTGCGCGGGCGTCCGCGGAACGCTCTGGACGTTTCCTCCCACCGCACACCTAACCGAATCGTAATTTAAATTATTGTTTTATCGGCGGCGTCCGTGTATTTTTTTTTTTTTTTTTTATTATATTTATTTACGTTTCGGATAACCCGTGCGGTACGGGCGAATCGACGGCCGTCGGTCTCGGGTCGCGCGTCCGTACCGCGACGACCACGCCGAACGATTAATACGGCCGGCGGCTGCCGTCACAAAATCCACCGGTGCCCGGTACCGCGTATTGTTCGGCGGCCGTGATCGGACACAAGTCGCACAGAAATTACCGAAATAATAAAAACAATAATAATAAAAATATCACTATTCGGCAATAATAAAAATATCATTATTCGGCTATAATAGAACGGGGCTCGCGAGACCGAAATTTACCGCCACCGCCGGCCGTTGTAAATCAATCGCGCGGTTTCCGGGGACGACGACGACGACGCTGTTATTTATTTTTATTTTTTTTTTGTTGTTCTTATTATTTATTTCCTATTTCTATTCGGCTCCCATGTATGGTCCGCTGCCTCTATAACTGAAATAAATAAAATACAAATCTTACAAAATAAATGCTTAAGGATGTGTCTCAAAGCACCGTGGTTCATGAGAAATCGCCAGATCCATAATGACACGAAAATACCCCTGATAAATACATGGATTAAAATCCAATTTAAACATTTCCACGCCAAACTAAAAAACTTGGACAGTGCTCGTCATTACAATATAGGAAAAAAAAACACTCAATAGACGTCTGCGGCCTCGACTTCCCCAGGACATTCTCTTAACAGACACAGAAGACGCATCATCGGAAAATGAAAATCATTATTAACATACTAGACCTCATCGTTATTATTATATTCATATATATATAACACATTATTATATCACTCTCACTATTAATAATTATGTCATAAATAAATTTATAATCATTTAAATTTGTAATAAATAAAATTGTAAAAATTAAAAAGTTGTAATAGCACTAGGTGTGCTGAAACATTTTATAATTATAATAAATATAAAAAATTCGGCTAAAGACGGTGACGGCGGGCTTTTATATTTATCTATGGGCGCGGACAAGCGTGCGGCGATACGACGACGGCGGCGGCGGTGGCGACACGGTGTACGAGTAAAAACCTCTCGGCGATATAAAAAAATCGTATTGCGCGCCAGGGGTAGCGCCGACGGCGGTTTTCCGAACGGGGTCCCGGGGAAAAAAAAAAAAAAAACAGCGACGCGAAAAATATTATAAACGCGGCCCCGGCCCGGCGGAAATGCAATTCGCCCGGTCCCGCGTCACGGGCGACCAAACCGTATTACTGACACTATTATTATCCTAAACTTTTACTTTACCCGAGTAAATCCGTTATTACCGTTTTGTCGTCACGATATTGTACTACGGGTTGTTTTTTTTTTTTTTTTGTCAACCACCAAACACCGTGAGATGCCGAAAAACCGCTCCGGTTGAGTAGTGAGAGGGAAGGGGCGTACCGCCCTACTGTACCGAGAGGAAATTTTAAAAAAAATCACTGTCGGCCCAAACGATTGAAAATCAATGCGTACCGAATATCTATAGTAACCGTGAATAAACAAAAAATCAAAAAAATCCGAATGGCCCTCGCCCCCTTGCCGCGGTTTTCGTGTTTATTGTCGCGAATTTGCTTACTGTGCTAATATTGTACGGATTGTAAATGTTATTTTCCTAATAAAAAAAATATATATGTAATCATCGAAATACGCTATAGGAGGGTTAGGCGCGGGTTCACGGTCGCGAGGTTCTACACGAAAATTAATAACCGAAATGACTGAGAAATGTGTGGGGGCACACAGCGGTATAATAAAAATAATAATAAATACCGGATAATTTCCCGTAATGATTTTCGACAGTTTTGCGTGTAACTAATGAACGCGATTAGGTACAGACGTGTAGGTAATATTTTTTACGTGGGGTACCCTCTATATTATTAGATTGTGTGCGTAGCCAGAAATGTATTAGTTTTACAAAGATGCGGTTTTTTTTTTCTTTTTTTTTTTCTTCTCGGATAACACTATTCGGTCAGTAAAAATACTCCCGATTTGTTCGTGTCGTATATTGAAAGATGCGGATTTTTCGCCCGGCGGTACTTTATTTAAACATTTTTACAACATTTCCAATATTGTTTCCAAAAAATTAATTTTAATTTTTTTGGTAAGGCGAATGCAACACGTTTTTTTCACTCGGTACCTACTTAATCGATACGAAATTTCTAGCCAGTGATACTTTTATTTTCATTTTTTCATAATGCAGACTTTGTGGATGCGGTGCCACCAATTTCTGAACGTGACACAAACGAAGAAGATGGATATCCGGTAGTCGTGTCACTGGATAATGTAAAAGGTGTTTATTGAAAAAAGTGAAGGTGCAGATGATGTATTTGAGGTGCAGACACTGTTCATGTATTTGAGGAGAAATTGAAAACTTTATTTTAAAACAACCCAAACGTCAAGCTCTTATTTTAAATTGTAAAAATCATGCACATGCGTTTTAAAATTTAATCTTTTCATTGTAATAAATAAATAATTATATAACTATAATAATAGCTAACTTGAATTTGTTCGTTTTTAAAAAAAAAATAAAAAATAAGTTATATAACTCATAAACAACACGAACCGAGTTAATTTTTATTATCTCCCTTGGAATTCACGTAGTTCAATACTCGGCTGTATAAATATATATATATATGACGCATTTAGTATCTATCAATGTTATGTACACTTCGATAATTGTAACGAATTTTCAAAAGTATTTTTAAACAAATCATAAAATGAAAAAAACAAAAAGAAAAATAATGAAAAAATGATATATAAAGTTGTTTTAGTAATTTTACAGTAGCGATTGTAATATTCGAATTTCGAGAATTTAATTAAAAAAAAAAAAAAAAAAAACGAACTTCGACAAAACTTGTAATTTTATTGTAATTATTTTATGTTTTTTTTCGTAAAAAAAAAAAAAAAATAATAATAATAATAAACAGAACGTGTTACAATAAGTAAATAACTTTCAGTGTTCCCCGTACAGCGAAATCCGTTATTGCAATTTTGTTGTCAGGGCCGGCAGTGTTAAGTAATATTTGTGGGACTCGTGGCTTATAAATTCGAAGTTTTTCGCCAAATATCCTACGGACTTAGCCGTGTGCAAAAAAGTACTATAAATAAGTGTTTACTTATAAAAAAATTGTTTTGTGTGTATCATTTTTGTGTCAATGTTCCTACTACCGAATACGTGTTTAATATTATGGATGTGGTGACGAGACCCAAAACGCATTTTTTTTTTTCTCCGTCGTGGTTATCGTTGACGAGCCGAAATCAAGATTAAGAGGACGTCACAGTAAGAATACCACTATCACTGTCTACCCTAACGGACAATATAGCGAATATGTGTATTCGTATTTTCAACAGTGTTCCACTAGACAAATTTGTTTTTTTTTTTTTTGTTAAATTAAACGTATGAAAATATCGTCTGGGATAGAATAGATATCGAAAAATCCCTCGGCGAGAGCACATCAAATGTCGTCGTTAATTGAAATTACGAAAACAAATATATTGTCCGTTAGATAGATAGAGAAATTTTACTGTGACGTTCACTCTTAATAAAAAAAATCGAGCGGCAGCGCCGTGAATTAGCCCGAAACGTTTATAAATATTATAATTGAAATTACCATAACGTTTGAATATTAATTCCGGTCGGTTGTTTTGATGAGTACCGAAATAATGTACTATCGGCTTAAAATAAATCCACAAGTTTCGACAAATATTTTATATATTACGGTACCTGTGTTCTGAATATACGTATACGTATGAATGGGAATTCGTTTATAATGATGCACCAATGTACATCACCATAAAACTATTCGGGAGAAACAAAACACTATTATCTTCTTATTAAATTTGCATATTAAGATAAAAGAAAAAAAAAATTAAATAATATCGTATAAAAAAATAATTAGCATAGAAAAATACTTTTAAACAAATTTGCTCCTCTGTAAACAGCAATTATTGTCTCGAGACACATTTGGTCACTTTTAACGAATTATAATCGTTTTTATTTATTTATAAAAATATAATTTAACAATTTTTGGCTTTTAAAGTAACATGTATTTATTATATCCAATCGAATAGAAAATAAATATATTTCTATTATAACTATCAGATTTGGGATTTTATAGCATTTGGGTATTTTTTACACGGTTTTTAAGAAATAAGATTTTCAGATAAGCTAAACAATTGTTTCGTGACACAGAGAATTGAAATTTAAAACTTAATCTTGCATATTTTGTGAGTTTGTTTTAGATTTTAATGCTATTTCTGGACTTTTTGAGATATTTTTGCGTTTTTATTTGTTTCTAATCAAAATTGTTTATATATTATCTAATATAATAGCAATAAATAATAACTAGTTATACCGTAATATTAATTATAGTTTATAATTAATTAATATTAAAATCAAAATCTTAATATTTTGTATATTGTTAATAAATAATAATAGCATATTAATAGACGTGGTTTTTCGATTATTGTTGTTGAATTGATAAATTGATAAAATACTAAAAAATAATAATCGTTTGTTTTTATTTTTTTATTTACATATTTTCTTATTTTTAGCGCATATTTATCCTTATTCCAAGTAATATTATAGTGCATATTTAGGCAATTTTTAAATGCTATAAAATCCCGACCCTGATAATAATATTAAAAAAAAAAAGTACAAACATTTGTAAGTTTAATTAAATTAATACCATATATTATAATAAAAATATTGGAATCATTAATTTCTTAGATATAACGATAAATAGTAATTTGTTTAATTTATAATAGGAATCTTTGAACATACTATGAATATTTTACTATAATTTCATACAGACAAGACGATACCTACCGACGTGTTGTTTTTTTTTTTTTTAAAAAACATACAACTATTTCGGTCAAAAATATGTAACTTTGGTCCCTTTTTTAGCGAATTCCCATTAATATATAAATATTTAAAGGTTCTGCGACGTCGGCGTAATATGTTAATGGTTATTAACGATTATTAGGTATACCCATATAGAGGATTTTTACACGTCGTTAAAATTATCTTTTAGAAATCCATAGAAAATATATAGTATATATTGTTTCAATATGGATTTTGTTATTAACGAAATTTAATCGCCGTCCGTCCCCGGGCTACGGTAGTACCATGTGCACGGGCATTTCGGGCATTTCGGGCGTATCGGGCGTATCGGAAATTCTTTCGCCGGTGTTCAATATTTTATTGCGGAATAACTGTAAACATTTAATGCGTTAGCAATAACACGCCTCTCCGGCCCGTGCATATTGGTACGTAAATTATTATCGAGAGACCCGCGCGGATAATAGCCGGGAACGGAGTTTTCAATTCCGACTACACGTACTTACCCGAAAACCCCCCTTAACATTTTTTATTAACGCAAGTTTAAACGTAACTTTCCGACTCGTGTGTAATGTATTATACACACGACCGCGTTTAAAAATAATGTTTTATTTATTTGCGTGTACGCCATAAACGTTTTTATGGGTAGGGCGGTTGTACACCTCACCGGTGTACACCGGGTGAAATGAGAAAAAACAATACCTACTGCGGCAAATGACGCGAGTAAAACTTTTCGTTTCGCGGCGCATTATTCTTATACGGATTGGTTACTGGCCGTCGTTTATTATTCCCAATACTGATAAAATTAAATTATTAACGCAACTACGGGAAAATTGTTTATTTATTATTTCAATGCGATTTTTTTTTTTTTTTTTTGCCTCTTCTAGTCTTCTCTATTCAACAACGGTTAAATATACAAACAAGTCAGCAGGACTACCCCCCAAAGTACGCTATAACCGCGTAGCATTTTTTTCCAATGTCGGATATTGCGCCTGATATCAATTTGGCAATACGGTCTGCTATCAAGTGGTCGTACGATAACAACGACAAAAATCGACTTTTTATCTGTTTCATAGTGTTCGCCGGTCATGTGTTTTACGCCTACTGTTATCTCGTCGACATGCCCGTTATATTTGGTCATGTATTCAAAGCTACATCTCCTCCTTCCGGTCAAAATTACCTCGTCCCTCTCCCATGGTACTTGAAAAGTATCTGCTTAATACAATCTTTCCTTTGCCTTTGGGATTTTTCTGGCATCCTGTTTTGATCGTGGATTCTCGCTTTCTGTGACCTGCTCTTTCTGGCTTCTTTCTATTCATCTCGTTTACAACGGCTGGTCAATTATATGTCATTTCCTTTACTCGTGTGTGTTCAGATAATAACACGGCCCACATGTTCGTCGTAATACCATTATCTCGAATATACGTAGACTGCCTTTTTTGATTTTCCTAAGTGACCAGCATTGCGACCCGTACATAACAATCATCGTCGTTATTATTACATATATAAGTTATTATTTCGATCGATAATTACGTTTCGTAATCGCGTTTTTCCGCGCAGTTCAGTGTTTCGCTGTTTTTTTACCCTACAAAGTGTAGGTACGCGTACATTTTTTTTTTTTTTTTTTTTTTTATCTGTTCTATTATAGCATACAAAAATTTGGCGTGGCTAAAATCGTTTTACGTGCCCCGATGAAATCAAATAATATATTTTCGAGTGTGTGAACGATCGCCTGAACGCCGCGTGAATTAGGAGAGACGCGTTAAAATACGCCATTAATAATAAATAATGTTCAAACTATAAATAATTGTAACATTCCAACGACAGTCAAAACACTCGTTCAATTCAATTCACCATATTTCGCAAAATGACCCGCCGCACTGTGAATAACAGATTACTGAATTTATCGCGTGTCAATTCTAATAGCTTTTTTTTTTTTTTTTTTTATCGCCATACAAAACGTGATTCAAAGTTTTTATAGTGCCTAACCGTAACAGTAAAAATACCGTATATATTTTGTCCGAAATATTTATATATTATTTACTTTTACTCTTTTTTTTTTTTTTTAAATAATTTAATGCGTTAAAGTATAACTATAAATTATAATGATTTCCAATAACTAGTGGTAAATATATGTGTTCGTATAGTAAATTATAGACGGTTTTTATAGTCCCGCGGTTCAAAAGTTTACGAAAATTGTTGAACAAAATAGGCCCATCGGACCCGGTAATAACTGCGAGATTCGTAACTTTTCGCGCAAAAAAACATTGAAATATGCACACAAAAAAGTTTAAATGTGCATTATCGATAGAAAAAATACGATATTAGGCACATCCAAAAGGTTAAATGCGAAATTATAAATTGGCGAAATATAATATATTTGTTGATAAAATAACATTCCAATATTAAACAAATTACGCAAAACGAACCGATAAATAAATTCAAAAAACGAAATGGTCTTCTCTCTAGTCAAGTTTACTTATCGTGTAAACAGTTGTAAAATCCAGGTATTACAAACCAAAACTAAATTACTCCTGTGTCGAATAAATACATATTTGCATATAGCCCCGATAAAGCTGGTTAGGTATTAATAACAGTTAAAAATTAATAGCTATGTTAGTTTTTTTGATAACGTTTAACTAATTAATAATAGGAAAAAATGTTAGAAAATTACTTAGTTATTTCTTTTAATAAAGGATACAGACTTAACTTAGTGCACTTATATGATTTTCGCATATATCATTTGACAAAAATTATGTTTTTTAACACGAATATCATAAATACAAACCAAAACGGGCATGCGGCCTATAGGATACCTATATGAGTCATTTATGTCTATAAAAGTCTAACTATTAGAATACAAAACATGTTTATGAGTGTAATAATTTTAGGATATTTAAAAAAGTGAATTTTAACTTTACTCACTTATTGTCTTCCTGAAAATGTGTAACTCAACTTAGTTAATCAAATTCCTTTAATATATTTTTAAAATAACTTTTAAGTCAGTTATTTTGTTTTTAGGATAACTTAAGTCGAACCAGTTGAAAATATCGGTTAACATGCCCAGCTGTTCGTCCCGAGCCTCTAGTAATGTTATTTTTTTTTTTTTTTTTTTTTTTTTTTAATTTTCAAAACAGTTATCTCGCGGTTTAGGTGCCTATCATATCGATACGGCGGGAATTAATTATACGATATTTATAGGGATGGAAAAACAGGTATCCAAAAAAAAAAAAAAATATATATATATATTTAATATCCGCATAAATCACCCGATCGTTTTTATGCCCGCATCACGAAGTAGACTAATCACCGGCGATATATTTTCTTGTTTGGGACACCGGACCCCGTAGTGGAGGTGGGGCTCGAAGTCCTCCTCGGTCATATTATATACCGCAGGTGATATATTATTTTATCACTGCCACGGAGTCCAATGAATGGCAATGTGATAAGAACTCGGAAGTTGATTTATGCAGCGCATAGGTGTGAGAGGTGGAAACGTTTTCTCCTCTTTTGATAAATAGCCATTCGCGCCCCCTTTCGAGCGGCTCTCCGGACCTGACCGTTATTCGCGTCCAACTACAGTGCGCGATCGCGTAAGTAGACCCCGATAATCTTTTTAATATCTTAAACAGAATACGAAAAATAAAAATCCAACCATCCAAACGTCACTGGAGAAAAAAAAAATTGAGGATAGGCGATTTATGGTTTTTGAAAGGACGATATATTATAATATATTACGAACACATAGGTATGAATTCTGTTCGACTGGGGGCAAGCTTCGTATTATCCCGATTTAACGTTAATATTATTTTTTCATTTTTTTTTTTTTTCGTTAAAATATGCATATAATACTGCGAGGATATTCTTTTCACGTTTCTATTCCTTCGAAAATCTGTAACACTAGCAGTGCAAGAAGTCTATGCGAACCGTATAGATATTACGTCTTTTATTAAAAATGAATACACACTTCACAATAAATAATAACACGCCCGAGACAATATTTTAACGTGGACGAATTACTAAAATATTCCCAAGACAATGTATCGCGTCGATCCCGAATCGAGTGTATTACGGACGTTTACATCCGAATGTATTGAATTGCTTTAAATACTCAACTAAAAACGAAATTACAATAATGATAATTTAGAGTATTTTTTTTATTTGTATAAATAACCCACGGCAATACAATACTTATAATAGACGAAATGGAAAATTGTCGCTCGACAAATCGAAAACATCTCATTGTCAGGTTAGATTATTGGACCTTTCAAACTTTTCGTTTGGTTCTATTTTTTTTTTCTATCCATTCCAAGCATAGCGAGGACTGTATAGATTTTATTATGACTTGTGAATTTTTTTTTTTTTTCTGTCTGTAACAACTTTTCTACCAATAATGTTGCTCCGATCCAAAAACTATAATTGAGTTTTCTTTTCCATTTAAGATGCAGTTGGTACATTGGAAAGGTCGTTTTTTAATTTTCTATTGTAGTTTCCATAATAATGGAGAAACGCCGGGAATATTTACGCAATAACGGTTATCTGTATGTTATATACGATTTTTTTTTGTAAATAATTCGGTTAAAAATAATCGTAAAAACCCGAATGTGATTTTCACTGAATACTTATTATTGCCCTTTCGTAGTCTGGGTAAAATGTACAAAACATTCTGTCGTCTTGTAAGTATATGTTTTATTTTCTCGATTTTTTCGGTATTACGTGGATTTCACGTATTTGGCTCATCCGAAATGCTCGTAAAATTTAACATTTGGACATAATATAAAAATATCGATAATCCATAAATATATAATTATTTGTTTATTTTTTTTTATAATCGTTTAATGGTCAAAATCGTATAGAAATCGCGGTTGATCGGAACCGTCGAATTGTGCGTACAGACATAAATTAAATTTCCTCCCCCCAACCGCTTCTATTTCGTATACTCACGATTTTTTTTTTTTTTTTTTAATAGATTTCGGGTGTAGAATATCGGCCGAACGATTATTAAAAAAAAAAAAAACGTATATTTTCGCCGTGCACGGCCGCCGGTGGTGTCGTTTATGTGTTCGAGAAAATACACGAACCGTTCAGACGGGAGAACCGGAGCCGTGTGTAGGATTTTCTTTCGGTTTTTTTTTTTTTTTAATTTTATTTAAATTTTTTCTTATTCCCAGCGCCGATTTCCAGAGAGAGAGAGAGAGAGAGAGAGCGAGTGAGTGAGAGAGCAGAAACGTGTTTCGGATATCTCGGCGAGCGCGACGGAATAACCGGACGCGGACGAAATAAATACCCGGACATTTTTTTCTTCCCGCGCACCACCGCATATCACGTACGACAGAAAGAGTAAATAAATTACCAGGGCCCGTATAGGGCGACGTACAGGACGTCGGCATTATTTGACATCGCGTGTACGCAAATCGTCGATAATGGGATACGAGATCGGCCGGCCGTATACACGGGGACGGGCACCGCGACCGGCGCGTGTCGTAATCGTTATTTAATATAATGAGTACTTTCCTGCCCCTCCCTCCCTCCCCCCCCTGTGCACATGGCCAGCCAGCCATCCGCACACTTACGTTTATTGTACCCGACGTCGTCGTCACCAACAGCAATAAAAAAAAAAAAAAATAAATAACAAAAAAAATAATAATAAAAACGCCGCGTTGTGTTATATACGGTTTTCGGCGAAATCCAATAACATTTAAACGGTTGTCAACGACGAATTGGCGCGGTCGACTCGTTACTCGTGCCGTCCGTGTGTCGGAACGAAACGGAAAATCACGTGAACTACCCGTCGACAACAATCGTTTTCGTAACGACGAATGCATCGCCACAGCGATTTTTCGATATTGTTTTTTTTTTTTTTTTTTTTTTTTTTTTTTTTTTTTTTTTTTCTTATGGTCAACTGAAAAACTCACGAACGCGCAATTGTCGACCGTTTTTCGACAATCAAATCTAATCCGGACAAGACATTGATGGCCGGAATCGTTTTTGAACGTTTTATCACGTCCGGAACGGGGTACCGTATTTAGTATTCGGTTAAAGTCCCAACTACGGTTGTTTTTAATTACGTCTCAAACAATAATCGAAAACCGTTATTGCGTAAATATTCTCCTTTCCGGAAACGAAAAATACGAGGAAAATCAAAATGAAAAAAAAGTAAAAAAAAAAAAACGAAAAAATTCGTCGCTACGCTCGTGCCGTGTGTACGGATATTTTTTATTTTGCACTTAAAAACCGCGGTAAAACACAATCGTCATTTCGGGAAATACTCAAAAACGCTATCGTTATTATTATAGGCTGTGCAGAACGCGTATCGCGTCGCAAATTTGAGTTTTCAGTAAAATTTTAATGGTACGACGACGGCTTGTATTTAATTAAACGCAATATTACACCGTTATGAATTATTTGCATTAGCGTTTCTTTTTTTCTCTCTTATTTTTTCTTCGCATTTCTCATTGAATAAGGCGCAAAGAAATGGGAAGTTATTTTCTTTTTTTTTTTTTTTTCCACGAGGTATATACCTTTGCGATAATTAAAACGCCGTTATAACATACGGCGTTGCGCTCGGAAAAATTGCCAACGGTTTTTCACTCGGGTACGCCAGAAGTTATAATATATATTTATTTATTTTGTTTTTTTTTTTTTTTTTTACTAAAACGTTTCTGCATTCATTCCCGTCCGTTTGTAAATATCGTTTTAAATATAATAATTATTTCGCAAAACGACGCGACACGGCGCACCAACGATCGTTATTTAACGTAATTGCCACGATAATATTTCGCTTTGAAATTAAATAATAATATGTCTAGAGCAATACGCGTAGGCCGAGACACCGGGGCGAACAGCTTGAACATATTTTAATCTACGAGTTTTTCGAAAACGCGATTTAATTATACATTATAATTGTCCGAGATAATACGCACACCGCGCAATTTATAAAAAAACCTGTATTTTGTTGTTATCGGATAGTTAATTTTGAATAAACGCCGAGCTTATATAGGTATAGAATGACGAAATATTCAATAAAAAAAAAAAAAAAAGAGTTATTTGTGACGTGAAACAGATTCGTGCGCGTAACAGAACCTATATTAAAATATTAACGAAAAATAAATAAATAAATAAATAATAATTCTACGGGCCAAGTTGCGTTTGTATAACGTTAAATTTATTTTGATTTAAAATTCATTAATGACACGTTTGATCGAAAATACAAAATTAAATTATAGTAATAATTTGATAATTATATTTCGATATTTTTGTTTTCATTTTACGGTATCCCGGATTGAATAAGATTGGAGTGTTGAAAATTGCATAAATAAGTGCATATAGGTACAGTAATTATTCGAAACGGGATACGCGTGCCTGTCCATTCTATTATAGAAATACAATGTATTTTACTTTAAGAAAACAGAATATTTATATAATTTTCAATTTCCGTCTGCGAAATTGTAATTCACCTAATAATTCGATTGAGATCGAAATCAAACGGCAGCGCAAAACATTTATAAACGTCAAAATCTAAATTTCCATTTTTTTTTTTTTTTTTGATATTAAAACAACGTTCAACAAAACGCATAATGATATAATCATGGGCGGAGCGGGTTTGATAATCGAGGTCTCCAAACACCCCATCCAATATTCACCAAAAAAATTGTTCTTGCTGTGCTCGATTTGCCAGCGTTTATACTCTTTTTTTTTTTTAAACCCCGCAAAACTGCATAGACTATTTTCAATAATAAATACATCAGCGGTGCTTCAAATTTGTACGACTAACAAACTACATCAAAAACTACTTCGTTCAACTTGTAATAATACACCAAAGAAATACGATAATGCATCATCAAAAAACGTGTAATATTTATAATGAATAGTTTTATCCTTTGAGTTTATTTCGTTAAAGAATAAGATGATAGGAAACTTAAATATTTATATGAATTGAAATTTGATAATAAACATGCATATAAATAGTAAAATCGTTATTATTCGAAAAATCCAACTATCTGGGCCATCTAGAAAAATTCCTATTTCCAGACCGACCCTGGATAGTGTTAAGACACAGATAAGTATAATTTATCTACGTAATGATAAAATGTAATTCCTTCAAAATTATCTAGATACAGATATGGATAACTAATAACAAATGTATGTCAGATAAGATAATTAATATGTGGGATTTATTTAGATACAAAAGAAGATAATTTTTTGTTTAATTGTCTATTATTAAGAACATTATAACGGGAACAAAAAAAAAAAAAAGGCAAACCGTTAATATAATTCTGTAATTTCGAAGGCGGTGATGGATCGGCATACATTTTCCACACGTTTTTCTCAGTCATCGTTTATCTGTAACTATGTAAAACCGTAAACCGTATACACTTGTCTATAAAACTATGACGAAGTAAAATAAATGCCGTCAATTTTTACGATTATAAAAAATCAAATATTGCCTTATGCTCAATGTTGTTCTTATTTACCACTAGGATTTACAACTAACGATTGTCAGATTTTCAAGCATTTTCACTCGGCCGAAACCGTTTTATCCGAATACAAACTAAAACGATTCGAACATTTAAAAATACCCATAAACAGTTCAAAATCGCCAAAATATTATCCCCGCCTAGAGTGTAAATGGCACCGTCACTGCCCGTACTCTTTCCCGTTTTTTTTTTTTTTTTATTTCACAATTATTACGTAAACTCCAACGGAATAATCGAAAAAATGCGGTCAATGCACCGAAATTGTTTTTTTTTTTTAGAAAAGCCCCGCGCTACCCTTGTAATGTTATTATTCTGTTGAAAGCCGTAAAATATATTTGCGTAAACTCCGAGTAGGCATAATCTCCGCGGCCGATCGCTATCTCGGCAAATCCGCCTGGTGGCACCGAAACCTTTTATGTACCCCCTATAATATCGTTGACCCTCGGAGGACAGTCTTATGCGACTACACCGGGAACTTCCAAAAACCGCTCATCACGAGATTCGTATCTTTTATATTATAATATATATATATATATCGTATATACATTATATACTTACGTTTTATCAACGGTTAATGCCTTATACGGCAAAAGGTGTGTCGCATTGCACAACGCCCGTCGTCGTGGTCGTCGCGTGCAATTATATAAGCAGAAGAAAAAAAAAAAAAAAACAATACAAATACAATATGATTTTAATGTTTTCCCTTAATTGGAAATTTAAATTGAACGAACAATCGAATTTATCGTTTTTACGATCTCTTTGCAGAATAATCGTATATATATATATATATATTTTTTTTTTATCGTAATGGTTAAAATACGAAATATTAACTTAACGATAAAACAATATCGGCCGTATATTTTCCGTTGATTATGCGCGGTCCCGCCGAATAACACTGAAAGTACGTAATTGATTTCATATTTATTCGCGGGACGCGTGGATAATATTATTTTTAGAAAACGATGTCAGCGAAATAATCATATTTGGAACCGCATAGTGCGCGAGGGACGATTAAAAAAGTTAGCTTTTGGTTTTTTTTTTTTTAAAAAATTTAATAATAATAGAATTTTATCTTTGGGATATTATAAAACCCGTGAGACCGAAAACGCGTATGATAATTATCGTCGAGATTCTGTACGTAAGACCGAGTCTAATAATTTTATTTATGCGCGTACGTTCCGTGCCGGGAACCCATAAACTTTGTCGTTTCGCGTGTTGACTAATTATGTTTTCGTGTACAATACATAAATACACAGAGACCTTTATATTATAACTAAAACAAATGTCTTTATTTTTTTGGAATATTATCAAAAGTGAAGAATTTACGAGGTATTTCAAACCAGTTGCCTTGCCGCGTTGTTCCTGCAGCAACATCACAATCGTTTTTTTTTTTTTTTTTTTTTTTTTTTTTTATAATTCATCGAGGTTACGTTTTATTATAATAATCATATTATTATAAAAACACCACGGCAATAAATACTAAAACAGTGACAACTATTAATATCGTTACGGTGTTATTTATCTGGCCATAACGTATGGCGTATATTATTATTTCGCGGATGCGAGCTTGATGCGATCGCGGGATTATGATTCGCGGCCGAATATTAATAATCTTTAACGCAGGCCGGCCGCGTGTGTTTATAATAATATATATATATTTATATAAAAAAAAAAATTAAAATTAAAAATTTAAAAAAAAAAAACCCTTAAAAACCGTATGCGTGCACAAGTAATAATAAAATTGTCATCGCGCATAAATCATTCGCACCGAACTGGACGCGAAATAATAATTATATTGTGCGTTTTAATGTACACGGTCGTCGCCGTGTGTTTAATCGACTATTTTCCGGGACACTCCGGGGTTGAGCGACGATGCGAGCTCTGTGTTTCGATAATTTTTCACATATTATAATCGTTCGTCGCCGGCCGTCTTTTGGAAATAATCCCGACAAAAGCGCCGACGAAAATGCCCCCGACACACTTCGAACCACGAGGTTCAGGTGGAAAGTCGGCGGCGGGAAGGCACGATTTAAATATCTCTATGTTGTATGTATATAGGGTAATCGGATTTATATCCGTACGCGGAGATAAATGAATCGCGAACGATAAACGATTCAGTGCGAAGTACCCTTAAACGTGTTCTGATGAATTACAAATCGTATTCGTATATAACCGCGAAATAAATTACGAAATTGTTGACCGCTTAGTACGAAAAAAACCGGACAAATTCAAATGGCCATCAATAACTCGACAACTACACCATGAGACATGTTTAATATTGGAGAGTGAATATGATGTCGGTACGATTATTCGTAACCGAATCACAAGAACAAAACGCAAAATCGAAAACAACATATACGGTTGCGTATGTTTTCCTCTCCAACGTTGAGAAAGATTAAAATCAAAAAAAGCAGCGATTCCCTTGAACACACCAATCAGACGAAATTTCCTATCGGAAACCATTGGGCCGGCGGAGTTGATGGCCGGAGCAAGACTTCTGGTAGAAGAGTTGTCCGCATCAGGCAGTGCAATAAACGACATCGCATCATAGTAAAACCAATACATTCCTCGCGAAATAAATTACGAAATTGTTGACCGCTTAGTGAGAAAAAAACCGGACAAATTCAATTGACTATCAATAACTCGACAATTACACCATGAGACATGTTTAATATTGGAGAGTGAATATGATGTCGGTACGATAATTCGTAACCGAATCACAAGAACAAAACGCAAAATCGAAAACAACATATACGGTTGCGTAAGTTTTCCTCTCCAACGTTGAGAAAAATTAAAATCAAAAAAAGCAGCGATTCCCTTGAACACACCAATCAGACGAAATTTCCTATCGGAAACCATTGGGCCGGCGGAGTTGATGGCCGGAGCAAGATTTCTGGTAGAAGAGTTGTCCGCATCAGGCAGTGCAATAAACGACATCGCATCATAGTAAAACGAATATGTATTGCCCTCGCGAAGGACAGACCGCAATACAATATAAATAACATACACGACGCGTATTAATTTCAGTTAACCGACACGCACGGAAATCAATTATAATCGTATCGAGCGTTTGCGTAATATGCAATAATGATATTAAAACGGACAGCGGAATTGTCGGATCGGATTACGGTTCTACGGTTTTCCGGGTCAATATCGGCACACACGTACGCGGATTTACGAAATCGTCCGAACCACCGGTGGCGTAAATATGATTCTGGGGTCGATTTCAATAAATACGAAGAGAACAATTATTATTAATAAAAACGCCTCTGGATCGCGATTTACGTACCGGACGGCCGACACAACGTTCGTAATCGGTGGCCGCGATGTGAATTTTGTGTACCCGTGTTTTCGCGGATGTGATTACAGCCGGGGAATCGTTGAAACGAAAACTATGCGCACATAGAGTATCGTATTCGTATACGAGTACTACGAACACGTTTAATTTTTTTTTTTTTTTCAATAATTCAGCACGATGATAGTGTAATATAAATATTTAAGATATACATTATTACCTTTTGCGTTCGTCAGCGCGTCGCACATCGAATCCATAATTCGATTGAGTGTTATAGATACGAATTTTGGCAACCGTTATTCGACGATATGGGTAAACCGATGTAAATGTCGATTAGACTATGTCGATAGTATCGCATAGTTGACGACACAAATCAAATATTGGTTAATCGATAAAATTTTTCCTCTTGGTATATTATAATACCGGATCGCCTAAGGCTTCCCATTTACCCGTAGAGTCGTTCGTCGGTCGACGGACGGTTTTTGTGAGAAACACGACAAGCGAAAAGTTCAAATTGTCCAGAATGTTCCAAATGTTCCGAATTTAGTACTATAAGTGTATATATACAAACTACAATTGTAAATAATTTAGATTCGTATTATAGTGGATTTTCGTCCGGTAATATTGCTGGGTAACTAATGGATTTTATCGGAGGTTGAATTATTCGAATAATAATAATTTGTGTGGAATAATATATTGTTATTCGCTAACATCCGATTTAAGAGCTGCCGATAAAATGACCAAAAATGCGTACTAAAATACTACCAGTGTTAAATGTCACTGTCAATGTTTCCATACTGATTTCGTCTTTTCTGCGGTACGTACGATCGTTAGCCGACTGTTTTAGCAGACACTCTAGGAAGAGATTAATAACAATTACAATTACAATAGTTTTATTCGTCCTCTATCCCTTTTTCTCCGCACGGTTCTCGTCGTACACGCGCGGTGTCTCCGTCACGGTTTTGCGCCCGCGCGATATACGGATCCGTACCGGGTTTTTATATATATATATATTTTATTTTTTTTCAATCACTTCGCCGTTTCGGCGTATAAAATTCTATTATTTAATATATACGAGGTGCGACAATAAAATAACGAGACTTTCTAAATATAACCTAAACTATTAACGTTATCTATAAAACGATTATTGAAATATGATTAGAAAACACTTATCTAAAAGTACTATGAACACTGATGGCATCGATTCATTTTCTTATACGTTAGTAGCCTTGTTATTAGTGCGAGTTCGACTATACTGCCGAAAAATGTTAGATATAAAAATCGAACAACATGTGTTAACATTAAATTTCTTGTTAAATTAAAAAAAACTGCCGCGGAATCGTTTCGTATGTTATGTGAAGTTTATGGTGAAGAATGTTTACCAAGAGCTCGTGTTTTTGAATGGCACAAACGGTTTTGTAGTGGAAGGGAGGACGTCGAAGACGATGAACGTTCTGGACGTCCTACCACGTCTTCAACAAACGAAAACGTTGAAAAAATCGACAAAATTAATTAATCAATATTATTATAAAGAGGTATTAATTAAATTAAGAGAACGTGTCAGAAAGAAGCGACCAGATCTATGGAAAAATGGCTGGGTTCTTCACCAAGACAATGCTCCAGCTCACAGTGCATTTTCAATTCAACGTCTTTTAACTGAAAAAAAAATTTCTGTACTTCAACATCCCCCGTACTCGCCAGACTTTGCTCCTTGTGACTTCTTCTTATTTCCGTCTTATTTCTTTTCCCATTTTCAAACAGTTGATGACGTAAAAATGAAAACGGCAGAACTTCTAAAAGGGCTGAATGAAAGCAATTGGCAACACTGTTTTCAAGAATGGCAGCGACGTATGCAACAGTGTATTGATGCTGAGGGAAGGTACTTTGAAGGTGATAATCATTAAATTATAACATTTTTAAAATAAACAACTTTTATTCAAAAAGTCTCGTTATTTTATTGTCGCACCTCGTATATATATATATATATACGATAATAATAATATAATAAGGAAATCAAATAAATAAATAAAAATAAATAATAAATAATAAAAAAACAACGGACGCGCTGCCGGTGTATGTCTGCGCGTATTATAATATCGCGTGTAGACCGGCGTCGTCTCGTTGTCGTCGGCAATGGATACTAACATTGTTTCGTCATCGGGGTGGTGGTGATGGAAAGGATGGCGAGGAGGGCAGGTGAAAACCGAAGACGATGTATAAAAAAAAAAAAAAATTTAAAAAAATAATATATATATATACATAAAAGAAGAAGAAAAAAAAATGGAGTGTCGTAAACGACCGAGTGGTGCGCGTGTAACGACAAGACGGAAAAATATGACAAAAACAATACGCACGCAAAGTGGGACGGGTAGGAAATAAAAAAAATTTAGACCGGTCTCGTACACGGAGAGATGAAAAAAAAAAAACATACCGGCGGACTCGATAAATTACGATAAATCTGAGGGCAAAAACGTTGTCGACGAGACGTCGTGTGTCATAATAATAATAATAATAATGATAATGATAATATAGCGTCGCATGTCCGTGAACAGATGCCACGGAAATCGGCGTGCGCGCGCGCGCTTCAGTACTCCGCACGAGTGTTGACCTCCCGTCAAAACTTACCGTACGCGTTTGCGTGTGCTCATGTAGGTCTACCGCCGGAGACCCCCGTACATTCGTACGATATAATAGTATAAATATTTTTTTTTTTTTTTTTTTCATTATTATTATTATTATTATTATTTCTCTATACTTTGGTTCGCGTAAATTGCGCCGATGTGTATGTATAAATTGGCCAGCACGGCATATTATCGGTCGTCGACGGGCGGTTTTATTATTATTATTATTTTTTTTTTTTCCTAAAGATTTCCGCGGTTATTACTGACACCGGAATACACTCGTGAGCGGACCACTGTACTGGCAAACCTCTACTATATATATTATTCGTGGCGGACAGTCCGTAGGGTATTAGGAAATGCCCGCCATTGGGAAAACCGCTGCACAGTGGATATTTGCGAGGAATTACAAAACGACCACTATAGGCGGGCATACCTATAAGAAAACGAAACCATTAAGCACATACGGACACATTTTAAAATTGGTATTATTTATAAAAAGTTTATTATTACTGTACGGTACCGTTATATATTTATTATTTACCATAAGTTCGTATTAAAAAGTGGGTATGCGTGTTTATCATTTATAGTTTTAATAATATTTAATTTTTTGTGTAAGTTCAATCTTTTTCGTTTATTGTTTTTCTTTTTGAATTAACCTAGTTAGTTTTCATTTATCGCATAGGAAAACCATTAAGGTAATAAAATACGAACGAATTGTATAAAAGATAAATTTATTGTATTTTTATTACTTAAACATTATTGATATATAACTGTACATATATATATATATATATATACATATATTATGTCTTTTTATGAGAGGTTATTTTTAATATCGGTACCAGTTTTTAGTGTTCACGTCCACCATTAAAAATACCCGCTACACTACCCCCTATTGTGAAAATATATTTTTGTTGAGGAATTAAAAAGTGTCCGTAATTAGATGTTTCACTGTATTATAATATTATAGACACCTTGACGGTTTACCAGTCGTTGAGACCGACCTGCTCCATTTTCCCAGACGATTATTACCGCGGGCCGCATAATAAATACGAGTTTTAACTATTATCGTAATGTTATTATTAGGAGGGCTACTCGTATTAGTAATTATTAGCGATTGCGGCGTGCAGAATTATTGTGAACGTACCCAGTGAAAGTCGACCATGCGATTTCTCTGATTATTGTTTATAAACGCACTTCGTCGTCATCGGCCTAAAGTATTAAATAATAAATTAATACATTCGCATTCAATTGATAAATTATATAATTTTTCGTAGACAATTTATGTGTGTGTGTGTGTGTGTGTGTACGCGCACCCGGCAACCGGCTCGGAAAAATCCTATACCCGAAACGCGGTTGTGGACGTACTCGACGACCACCGAGGTCGGATGATCCACCACCTGTCGCCGGCGTCGGGCGACGCGACCGAGTATACAGTTTCCCGGGGCAATGCGGGCAAGTTGCCGACGGTCGGCCGTCGACGAAACCGATTATATTATTATCGTATGGCGACGATCGAGATCACTTAGACTAAAAAATCATCGTGCGGTACACTAAATAATTATTATCGAATGACGTGCGACGGTCTGGACAGTGCGTTTAGCATCTGTTTTCCCGAAACCGTCGGTACACGGCTGAAATTTAATAGGTATATTATAATATGGGATCGGTTTTGCTTTTCGGATTTTTTACACACATATCGAAAGAGTTACTTTCGCCACTGCCGCACGTGTACACGATTTCATTGTCCAATACGGTCCACTACAATATGAAATTATAATCTGACAAATAATTACTATACATTTGTAACGGCATTATCCCTATGTATACTTCTACTCGAGAGATTTTTCTTAAAAATATTCATTTGTGTTGGTTTACCACAGTCACGCGTACTTAATTATCCGTCAGACGTAGACACGTTGTTGTTGTTTTAGCCGAAAAAAACAAAAATGTTTAAAAAAAAAAAAACTAAAGAAAAACAATGTATCGACGTTTGTTGTCGGATTTTTTTATTTTTCGAGAAAATCGTTGGAAATCTAGATATCCGATCGAAAATTCTTCATTTTTTACGATAACGCATGAATGAGCAATTTACATACTTAAGAAGTTTTTTTAAAAAAAAAAAAAAAACATAAAAATCAATTTTTTTTGGAAATAGCAATAAGAATTTTGAAAAATATGTTCGTACAAAGTACTATCGGGTAATATATCCGCATCATTTAAGTTACGGCATGAATAATTCGGAGCACTTTTACTAACCAACAATGTGTTTCTCCAGGAATAAAAAAACACATTTTAGTAAAAGCTAGTAATAGCTTCTTTGCTACAGTGGAAATCTAAAATTAAAATCACGTACATATTTTGATATGGACCGCTACAAACATTTTTCTGTAACTATATAGTATACGACAAGCTGTTACACATAATATTTTATGGATTTGTATATATGGTTCTATGGGCCAATTTTTGCACTATTTGAAATATTAAAAAAAAAAAAAATTGAAGGTATTACCGTAATACATGTAATATACTATAATAATTAGTAAACTGTAAAAACAAAATTATATAGAGTTATTTACATAGTCATAGCCAATAAGACTACAGTAAATTAGCCCTCGGTAAACTGAATTCATGAAATTATTTTTCCGAAACCCGCCATTATACATATTAAAACTCCAAAATTTCTGGTACCGCTGATCTACAACGTAGTTTGTAGTAAAATTTTAAAATAAAACACGCCTTAATACCTTTTTTATTTAATAATATTGAAAAAAAGAAAAATAGAATAACGATTAATTTCTAATATTAATCACTTTTAAATCCTACACAATTTAAATATTGTATTTATGGTTCTTCGTGTAGTTTGCAAATTGTAAAATCCAATTTGCAAAATATTGGCATTGGTTTGAAGTCCAAACTAAATCAGTGGTTTTTTTAGTTGTTATTATTATTATTTTTTTTTTTTTTGTGAAAGTTCAGTGGTCAAGAAATGGTGTATGGCCATTTTAACTAAAACTTCATATATTTATCGTTTTTTTTTTTCTTTCAATAATGGTTGCTATTTTTAAATAAAAAATAAAGTCGACGAAAAATATCAGGAATGCTCGCTTTTTTTATTCTGTATTTAAATAACGTATTGCGATCCGATTTGTCGTCGTGCGCGACGTTAGCAGCTCATTGCAACAGGCTTAGCAGTTAGGGTTAAAAACGACTACGGTAAAAAAAAAAAAATGGTAAAAATCACGAGGCTATATAAAAATAGCCCGCTAAACCGATCCGGCAATATCGTATCGGTGTGTTAGGTCCTATAAAAAAAAATCATTGGAACAATTCTACGTGAGATTACCACGAAACCATTTATGCGTCTAGCCGTTGTCGAACGTGCAGCAATTACACTAGGACGACAGAGTTTCAGAGCATGACTATTTTGCTACATAAAAAAAAAACATGCTAGGTGCAAGTACAAATACATTTCATTACGGACAGGGGAAGAAAAAAAAAAAAAAATACACACATCCAAGTGAAACCAATACATTCATTCGCTTAGGTCGGGTCGGTTTCGGACACGGTGGTGCGGTGGGTCGCAAGACCGCGCGGTTCCAGGACGTACCGCTTCACTCAGCTATTCACGGGGCACGGATGCTTCGACTCGTTCCTTCACCGGATCGGGCGAGCTCCGTCCCCCGGGTGTTCTCACTACGGATTTACCAGTGAGCAGAACGAGAGGCGTATGACGACGCTCTCCATACCCTGATGCGCTGCGAGGCGTTTGACGGCGATTGGGAGCACCTGGTCCGGAGGATCGGTCCGTTCGAACCGGGCGACTTGGTGTCGCCCGTGTTGGAGTCCCAGACCATTGGGAAGCCACGGCCGACTTCGCCGAGGCTGTCATCGCGGAGGAGTCGGCAGAACGTTAGCGCCAAGCCCTCGACGTCGCCGGCTTGCGCCTTTTTCAGGCGCACCGCCGCCGTCGTTGATCGCGGCCCCGTAGTCGCTAGACCGCCGGCCGGGATGCCGGTAGAAAGTGTCCCCCTCTGCTTTGTGAGGGCGGCAAGTGGGCTTCGGCCCGGCTACTGCCCATCCCAACGTAGGGCACGAAATTTTTGTAATTTTAGACATGTGAGCCCGCCCCGACATAAGGGAAAACGGGATTTTTCTATGTGCAATTAATTATTATTTTTGTGGTTCATCGAATAAATGATGGCAATCCGCCTCCCGAAGTGATGCCTGGAACTAGTCTCGGTTCCGGGAGGCGGATGTGTTGCCGGCTCAAAAAAAAAAAAAAATATGTAGTATTTCTAATTGAGTAATAATATGATCTAACAGGACGGACATGTGGTCTATGACATACACATTATTTAATATAGAAATATCAATAAACTCTAAGATCAATAGCATTAGCGTTTTTTTTTTTATTATTTTTCCAGTATATTACTTTTAAAATTATCTTAATTTAAGTTTGCTAAATTATACACCAATAATTCAATAGACCGATTTATAACAATTAAACATATTCTATGTAAAAAAGTACCTTTTTTTTTTTGTTTTTGTAGGTTTCGAGTGGAATGAAGAAGTCGTTACATGTTTATTCAAATATGTTTCTTTTTTCTCGTAAAACTTTTTTTTGGTTAGTAAAATTGCTCTAAAACTTTTACATCATACCATAAAAGATACGGATTTTCCAATTGCTGTTACTTTATGTGCAACGTTTTTCTAGATTTCCAAAAAGTTTTCCGAAGCAATTATTAAAAACCACGACGGCGGTTCGAGAGTTTTACGTTTTTTTATCATTTTACTTATTGGTTCCCCTGAAAATCGAACCGATTTTAATAAAACCCGAAAACCAAAAACGCCCTGGGTTTTTTTATATAATATTTTTAGGGCGGCCAAACAATACGGTTGTGCCCATTATAAAACCCACGACACAAAATGTCAATATTGATTTTTTGTATTTATATTCGATGCCTATGCGAAATATTATCATTATTATTATCATCATCATCCGATTTGCGTTATATTTAAATTTGTATAAATGTTAAACGTATTCTGTGTAATATTTTATTAAAAATAAAAACAACTAAAATAAGTTTACGCGGCGACTTTATTATATAACTTTTATAGCCCGATAATAATCTAAATTCAAAACAGTTGAACACGGAGTATCCCGTATTGTTATCTATCTATAGTATTTTTTTTTGTTTCACTCAGGTTTCTGTGGTGGTGGTCGGCCCCCATTGCCGTCCCGACGACTCGCGGGAGTCGTGTCGTGTAATCGTTCGTTCCGAAACGTACAAACACGGCAATGCGATTTACGGGCGATTCATCACCGCGAACGGTGAGCCGGAGGAACCGCTGCCATTATATTATAATGTGTCGGCGAACAATTATTATTGCAGACGTCGTCGTAAAGTCTCCATCCGAGAATAATCGCCGTGCGATGACAAACGCGAACAACAATGCGATCACGATCGTCTTCCGTCTGCAGTTGGGCGGCAACCGTAAACGAACATAGGGGGAGACGGCTTAACCTCCTCAAAATCGTCCGCAGCCTTCACGCCCCCCTCCCCTCTTCCTCTTAAATAAATTATCTTATACGCATTCCATAGGGATTTGATATAATAATATTGCGGTATTAATATTATATAATCATTTACACATTGCGCAGGATTGTTTTAGCCTGCTAAAAAAAAAAAAAAAAAAAAAAAAAATGTATCCATCGTCTTCGTCTATACGGCCAGGACGCACTAAAAACCAATCACAAATCTACACTTACGCAATATATTCTATAATTTCGGTCATATTGTTTATCGTCGAAATTCTATAGGTTTATCGTAAAAAATACCGACACGGGAATATTGCTGTCCGATAATTTCGATTCGTGTCGTATACTCTTGTAGACGTTATAGTTTTCTCTACTCGCGTGCGATCCGTAGAGATCGGACAGAAATTACCCCCCCCCACCACCACCACCCCCTTCGACAAGTCTATATTTTTTTATAAATTTTAATACTCGTAAATTGAAAAAACCATTATCATTTTTCAGTGAATATCCGTCTACTTTCTCAGTTAAAAAAATGCCAACCGTATTTAAATGATCCAATAACGGGCGTTTATTGATCACTCTTATTCTATTATCCCACCCGGCACCGGCGAAAACCTAACCCACCAAAATTTAATACGATTTTACAAAAGTGTTTTTTTATTCGTCTAATAGATTTAATTTAAACATATTTTTACAATTAATTAATACGGAATAAATGGTAAATATTACCACAGCAATGTAAAAATCTGAACAACGATAAATATTTAATTTTATAATTTGCAGAAATGATAATGTAATATGTATTTTTAGTATCTATTATTCTATAGTTTACCATTTTCTCTAGTGAACGCACCGAAGTATGGATGAAACTCTGTCCATTATTGTGCTTAACATGCGTGTCCAATTCGGCGAGTGACGGAGAGTTATTTTTTAGGGGTTTTTTTAGTCTACGAAAAATATGCATTTATACACTCGTATTACTAAACGCTCTAATTATTATTATTGTACGTTCTCCGGCATACATAGTTTTATATTATAAAACCTTTAGTCGTCGTGGTATCTCGACCATGGCATTAATTTGGCATTAATCGTTCAGAATATTAATTTCCAGACAAACTTTGCCGTACGTTTTTCATTCGTCAAAATTCGTAACAATTACGCGTTTTATTTTGTATTTTTGTATTTTTGTATTTATTTTTTTTCATTGCTTATGTCGTCAATTAATCCGGTTGGTTTATTTTAGAATTCATTACACGCAATAACTCTGTGCGGTGAGCGCGCGGACAAAGGGATTGAATGAAATCGTTGTTTTTCACTGTATTTTTATTTAACTTTCAACAAGCCCAAGAAATAATTTAAATGTTTTACTTTTTTTTTTTCAAAACTGATTTTTCGCCACGCGTTTAAATGCTCTCTGTGCAAACATTTTAATTTATTTTCATTCGCCCCGGAACTTTGTGAGGGTACTTATATAACTACGCGCGTTTCCACTGGTCGCATTTTTTTTTATTTTTTTTGCCGACGCCCGTGTCGGAATTAAAATAAGGTTGAATTTGTCCATTATTTATTATATCGAATGTAAAACTCTAAACAAACATTAATAACGCATGAAACCGTTATTTTCTTTTTTCCTACCGTGCACAAATATCATTCAATATCTCCCGGATGAAAATTAATACTTTCCGCGATTTATCGTATATTTATATAAATTATATTTATTTTTTTTTTTTATATTTATTTTTGCTCCGCCTATAATATTAAATATAGACTTTGGAGTCAGTGGTTGTTAGCCCATCGTTACGAACTTTGATCGTTGTTAAATATTTTATTTCGTTTCTCCAAATAAACTCATCGTTTTATATTAATCTATCGTTATATAATAATATCTGTTTAAACAATATTTAAGTCGTCCTCGTAAAATGGTACACACTCAATCGCCTTCAAAATGGATATTTTTTAAATGTGTCTTTTTTTTATTTTTATATAAGTTTTTTTATTTTTCACAAGGAAATTACGTATTAGAATTAAATAACGTTATAATAATATACAGAATTTGTTCTCGTATATAAACTCGATTTTCCGCATGCAAAAGTTATACGAGTATATTCCAATATGATGATGTACAAAAATAAGGTTTTATTCACTATATGGTAATGCACGATGATGTTATATTTCTGGACGTACATAATATTATGGTGATTTAAATTTTGGGTTTCTGAACATAACGAGGAATGTACAAGTATATTGGGTTTACTATAATGATGCGTGTTTTTATTATTATTATTATTATTATTTTTTTCTGTGTGTCTGTAAACAACTTTTCGACCTTTAAATCTTGCTCTAAACATCAAATTTTGTCTAGTTACTGCATTGGCGAAGATATTTTTTGATATCTATTGTCGTTCTCTTTATACATGTTGAAAAACGTCGAGAAAATGGAAATATTTACGCAATAGTCGATTTCCGAAATTATTCTCGATTTTTTGTAATTCGGTTAAAAATATAAGTAGAGACCTGAACATTTCACTGAATATTTAAATCAGCACTATAATACCGTGAGGCTATTTTAAAAATATGCTTGTGTTATTTGAATTATACATAAATATTTTAAAAACTTATTTTTCTCATATAATTTGATAAAATGTTTCGTTTTAAATTCAAAAAAAACATCGCTCAGGTTCGTTTTTCGTTTGCAATGGTTTATCGTTGCAGTACAGACTTAAATTAAATTATCCTACATGTCCAATTCGCTTGACAGTGGCTCAATCCACGGTGCAATGTATATTGGGTTTTTTTTTTTTTTTAATTCGATTTATTTGTTTATCAAAAAAAAAAAAAAAACTACCTAGCTCGTTTTTACCAAATTATAATACTGTATAAATATATGCAGTTAACACTGTGACATTCATTAAAGACTGTTTATTTATTATCATTATAACAATTTTTTTATCTCTCTCTTATTTAAATCTCTCTCCTGCTTATTAATAAATGTGCATGTGCATAAATGTAATTTTAATATTATAATTCTTAAAACAAAACATAGTCTTTTAAGTTGCTTGGGATTTCTGATTTTTGGCATTCTTGTTGGGGCGCCTCTTGATTTCCGCTTGTACCCATCTGTTAGACTTCTGCTCCTGAACCTCCAATGCTGGACTTTTGTTCAAAATTTGTAATGCTCGACTTCTGTTTCGAAACATAAATGTTGACTCTTTTGAAATAAGATGCATTCCTTGTTATTTTACGTTCACGTGACCGTTTTTGGCTGTTATCATAGTTCTATTGATCCATGTGACTTTATATAGATCCAGAATATAATATGGTGCCATAAGTCTGTTAACTGTATTTCGTTTCAACAGTACTTGTGATATTTATGTGTATATTGTTGGCTTGTTATTCGTGTTTGCATTGCGAGCCATACGTTTTATGTTAGTCCCTGTCATTTCGCCTTACTATTCGATCGTTTTATTTTTCGTCGCTTTCAATATTGACATTGTATATTTCTGGTAGCCAGACTCTAAAATGTCCTTTAAACAACAGTGACACCGCCGTTGCATTTGTTGTCGTATGCGGTTAGTAACGGTGTATTTTACGGGGTGCACTAAATTATCGAATACCTATCTCTCAGAAGATCCTCGCGACTACAATATAAAACAATAATAAACACAATTCAATGGCACGCGTTTCAGCAAAACACCATATTTTTTGTAGTTTTTTTTTTTTTTTTTTTTTTGTTTGTTTTACATTTCTACGGTAAATGTATAATGTAATTCGGCGTCGGAGAATGGAATGGTAAATTCAGTAGTACGTTCAAATACGAGAACAACACGTTTTTAAAAAAAAAGCACCACACCGTAAACATAATACATATATAATATACTTATATACGCCACGGAGAGGAATATTACATTACAGATAGGAGTGCGAACGAATGTAACTATGTACATAAAAGGTAATATTCCGCAGTATTTTACGAGTAAGGAAAAAAAAATATATAAGATAAGGTTATAACTGTTATAAGATTGTAACAACGAAAAAATAAAGTATCACGCCACTATCGTACAGGCGTACTTCCACGGAATTATTAACCCGACCCGGTTAATGTGTAGATTATATCATTATAAAAAAAAAAAAAAAAAAAAAATAGAATGTAGTTCTAAAAACTGTATAGTACCTACTTTCCCTATGCATGCTCGTGTACTTGGTTTTTTTTTTTTTTTTTTTTTTTTTTTTCATAATACTTCGGTAGAATAATACGATATTCTATTAAATATACATTTATGCATCTTGATGAGAATTAAATTATTTCACTTCTTGTAACATAATAGCTAGGTATTCTATTTGTATTATTTTTAACGTTACCGAGTATATTATTATAAATTGTATAGATTCCGAACGGGTCGAGGTTGTCGTTAGATTACCATAAGGTACCGCCATTAGGTTACCATAAGTATATTTGAGCAATAATATTATTACTATTAGATTCCCAGGGAAGCGGAGAACGTATTGGTTATACAAGGAATGATGCTGACGTGTGCTTTTTTCTTCTGCCTGTAAACAACTTTTTTACCAAAGATCTTGCTCCGATTTTCAAGTGTGGCATCTTGTCTGAAAGCATTTTGGGTCTAATTGGTGTATCGTGGGGATTGGAGAGGTGAGACAATTGATAATTATCCTTGTAGTTTACATAATACGTGGGGAGAATGCGGAAACGTTGAATTCTTTAGATTCAATTTTGTTTCACTGTTGTAATTCGGGTAAAAATAATAATCGTAGAGACTTGAAATGTTCACAGAATATTAATACAATTTGCCCTATCTAGGCGTGGAAATAAAATTCCAAAACATTCTGGCGACTTTTGAGCTATTTTAGGCATTTGAACATTTCGAGTTTTTATTTGGTTTTATGTAGATGACAATTATTTAAGCCGAACAAAAATGCCTAAAAATTTTGTAAAAATAGTAGTGAAAAACAAAAGTTGAACGTAGGTTTTTTTTTTTTCTATGAATAACACATTATTGACAATAGGAAAAAAAAATTGCGCCGAGTTTTAACTATGTATTTTATTTCGATTATGGAATTATTATTATCAAACCGTACGTGAGGTTTTTCATTTTTTGAGACCAGTCGTGATGATGATAATATTTCGGACCTCAGCATCCTCGGCGAGTTGGCTCGTGAACTGGCGGCGACATCTGACGGACCGTGCCAGTCGGTAGTTTACTACGACAACAATTGCATCGGCAGAAAAAATAATATTAAACGACACGATTTTACGATAATGCTCAATCACGTAATTATTTATGATTATTTTGGCAGTATATTTACGTATAAATTGTGTGTACCTACATAGTTTGTAGTTTTGAGGTATTTGGCATCGAACCAAATTTGAAGATTTTTCAAATTTACATAAACTTTACGGTGAACTAAAGTAATCGGTTTTAAATAAGAACTTGCCTTTGAGTACCGATATAAACTTTATTATTTCACTATCAAATTTATGTGAATATAATACGTATATACTCGTCGTCGACGTTTATTGTTGTTTTTTTTTTTTTTTTTTTTTATGTATATATTATTAAAATCTTAACCTAAAGTGTATTACTCATCTGAAACAACGCGGTTTCGCCGATATTTTCCCGTACACCGAGCGGTTTAATTATTTCACTGTCGGTTATATTATATTCGATAATAATAATATAAAACATAAACACCGCTCCAAAAGTTTATTGGCATTTTTCCGTTGCATATTACCGCTACTAAAATACTATTAAATACTGTAGGTCGGCCGAGGGTATCGGCGCAAGGGTGGATTGGCGATTTATATATATATATATATATATAAAAAAATAAATAAATACGAATTGAACCGTTTATCGGCACTGTGCGGTTTGCATATTTTGTGTGTATATAAGTGTAAAAGTGTAAACCTTATACGGCCAAAGCCTACCCGATGAAAACTCGCCGCGGGTTCAGATAAAGCAGAGGGGACGTGGAAAACCTCAACCCGCCTGTTGGTCCGTGGCCGACTCTAAAAAAAAAAAAAAAAAAAAATGTATATATAAACAAAATCCGAATTCGCCGTCCTTTCGTTTTGTATCACTCCATTTACCCCTTAACCATATCCTTAAATATATTCACGTCCACTTCGGGTTTAACGCACGGTATATACATACATACCTCACTACAAAAATATTTTTATCAAAACTATTACCCGCACAATTTATTATTATACCAATAAGTAATAATAAAGGTACAATTATACAAAAATATACATATACTATGCTAGACCATGATGAGGGAGTGGAGACACCTGTAAGTAATCAGCAGCCGCTGTTGTCTGTACAAATATTCCACGGGGCCACGGCATAGCAACGGACGAAATTAGCCAATGGAATTATTGATATTAAGCATAATATGGATACAGCTGCTTGATATCCGTAAGTTAAATATCAATGCGAAAAACAAATGAAATGTAACAATTTAATTTTAGTAGATAAGAATCAACTGGTGAACGGGTGTAACGGGCAAATCGTACCGCCCGGGATATCATTCCTCCGGCGGTATGATCACGCTAGGATTATCACCGCCCCATTACCAAAATCCTTGGATAAACCTACCTCCTAAAATTATACAACGGCGGTATGTTTTTTCTAGGATAATCATACCACTGTCCGGTAACAAAATCCTAGGATATATATATATATATATATATGTATACATTACCTAAAATCATAAACTAAGGTAAAACTATGCTCGGAAAACCATACCAACCCGTCACAATAAACACAGTAGGGTATAATAATACGGTAGGAAAATGATGCGCCTCTGGTCGAAATTGACTAGTTCGTTCGTATTATTATAATATAATAACGGGTGGTATGGTTTCCCTAGCATAATTCGACCCGTATTATACGATAATAGGTAAAACAGTCTAATAGGTAACGTTTCCCCGGTCAACTTCGACCGGAGGTGCCATTTTCCTACCGTATTATTATACCCAATAGTGTATATCATAGGGGACGTATGGTTTTGGTAGCATAATGTTACAGTGCTTTATGATTTTAGGAAGTGTTTTTATCTTAGGGTTTTGTTTCCGGAGAGCGGTATGATTATCCTAGAACAATTATACCTCCATTGTATAATCTTAGGGGGAAGGT
Organism: Tuberolachnus salignus; assembly: GCA_956483605.1. NCBI lineage: Eukaryota > Metazoa > Arthropoda > Insecta > Hemiptera > Aphididae > Tuberolachnus > Tuberolachnus salignus. The sequence goes on along the minus strand of OY101436.1, from coordinate 6,049,574 downwards.
ATATCCTAGGACTTTCGTAATGGGGTTATGGCAATCCTAGAATAATCATACTGTAGGAGAGGTATGTATTTCAGCGGTATGATGATAGACACCCGAGACACCTGGTACACCCGGTAAATATAGCACGCGTAATCTACGTTTAAAATCAATTTTGGTTTATAAATATAACTACGTAATTGATGTTTGTGTGAATTTACGTTATCTTAAGTGGGATTTCAGTGTATTGTACTTTTTTATTTTTTACATTTTTTTTTTTTTAACCGGCACCTGTGTGGACATGACTACCTCACTGCCACCATCGTTTATTTAGGCTGAAACCAATTATTACAAAAAATGCATTCGTTGACGGGGACGCAAGCGTCCTGCTGTAGCCCCTTGCATCGTGAACTTAACCTAACTGACGCTGTTGTTCGTGTTCTTCACGACCCGGTGCACGGGACCAGCCGGTCTAGGTGACTGGTAGGTTCCCGGAGCTCTTCGTGGCCCGTCGGCCCGTTGACTCGTTCTTGAAGTGAGCTATTATAATACCTTCAAAAATAATAATACTTAAAATGAAATAAATTAATCATTTTTTTTTTTTTTTTTTTTGCTATTTATTTTTACCGGCTCATCGGTATTTCGGTGACCGGTGTGTCGAAAACGCGGCGCCGCCTACGCCGAGAAATACGCAATACAGCCGCGGCGGCCGAGTGTAATCCTACGTAAAACCCACTATATAGCCAAGTCCGTGGAAAACGACGCGGAAAAAACGAAAAAAATTACGATCGGGAATTGTGTTTGCGAAATACGCTACCCGGCCGGGGCCGTATTATTGAAATAATACAATTATTATTATTGGTATCGTGTGTGCCGGAGAGAGATTACACCGACGACGTCGACGGTCGCCGAGACGACATTTGCCGACCGACGTTCGTAATAATTGTACGCGCACCGCACACCGGCGGCGGAGAAATAAAATTCTACTCGCGCGCGCGTGTGTGTGTGCCGATCGCGACGAGCGTGGTGCGCGTGTGGTCTTCGTACGTCCGACCGATACTTGTCAACCCGTCGTCGACTCGTATTTATATTATACACGTATAACTTTTACGTCTTGTGCCGCCAAACGTCGGCACGGCCGAGAGCTCGTATTATATATATATTTTTTTTTTAAATAAATAAATAAATAAATAAATAAATAAAAAAAATAATAATAATACGTATATAAATATATATATATATATATATATATACCAACCCCGGTAAGGTATAATAATATTACGCGAGCAATTATGACGACGGTGTTTTTTTTTTTTTTTTTTTTTTACTTTATTATCGCTATTATTTTTCTGTTTTCTCTATTATTATTATTTTTTACTTTTTTTTTTTTTCCCCCTATCTATTCCGTTAGTCCGGTGCGTTCGATTTTTCGTCACGTCTATCAACCGCGCACCGGTTAATAAATATATCGGTACGTCTATTGTTACCGCCGAAGACGGTTATTTATATGGGCAGAAAAAAATAAACCCCCCCCCCGCACCCGATTTAATTAATATTATAGCCGGTCGTTAACGAATTAACGATTTCCGTAACAGTTCGCAGATTTTTTTTTACGTAATACAGTGCCCCGGGACCAACCGATGAAAATAACATCGGTTTTTATTTCGACTTTGGCTACAATAACAACTTCCCGAAACAGTATTATATTCGGCGGTTATAATTTTATTAAGAATTTTTTCTTCAGAACGGACCTGTTATTGTCGCCGATTTTCACCGGACTGCCACATTCGAAATGCTCTCGTAATTATTGTTTTTTTTTTAAAAAAAAAAACATAATTATAATCCCAACGAACTCGGTGCTGGTTTTTTTTTTCTTTCCAACACAGCTCGACGTCGGTCGTAATTTGTTATTATATTATTGTAATTGTTACGATATAATTATATTCAACGGTGGCGTGAGCTTTTCATTTCAATGACGCAGGGTCAGCGCACAACTTTTTTTTATATCATAACAAAACTATTAAAAAAGACTAACAGATAGCTATGATCCTCCAAAGGAAGGACTTTGAATTCTTGATTATAAAAAATAACCGTGAGATACGTAGCACCGTGCAATCGTGGATAATTTTATACATAAGTTTGTAGCAGTGATTTCTGATTACCGCGTAATCCGAAGCAATATGTAAAGAGATGTATATGAATGATATATAAAAAGAGAAATTGACTGACTCTCACTGATCTGTCAACGCACAGCCCAAACTGATGGGAATAGAAACTTGTAATTTTGACATTACCTTTTATACAGCGGACATCCACTAAAGAGTGAATTATTAAAATTATTAAAACAGGGGATGAAAGATTATACATAAAAAGGGGGTCCGATAGGAATGCACGGGGGTGGAATTTTTTGTTGAATTATGTATTTTGGTGATACAGATGAATTAAATAAAAAAAAAAAAAAAAAATATTTGTTTCTAAAATAGTTCTAAATATTTCTTAATATATATATATATATATATGTTACGGATAAAGTCCGAAATCGGCTAATGTGCACTATCATGTATACATTAGCCGATTTCGGGCTTTAGTCGTGAAGAAAACTAACTAGAAAGTGGATGATCTATACATTAACCGGCTAAAGTAACATTATCCACCGTGTTATGGCTAATGTAAAATAATAATAATAAATTCGTAATTTATTTACTTAAAATTAATATAAATTATTTATTGCGTGCCATTTTTTCGTTATTCATTTAAACATGATAAACTTTGATGATGTTTAAAATTACATAGAAATCCCTGATGCTTTGCATTAACACGCTATTATTAAGTGAAAAGTCCATATTATCGTTGTAAGTTTTTGATATTATTGTGTATCTAAATATGCGAGTAAACGTAGCGGGTCCAGTCACGTTTCTAGTTGCATTTAATATAGGGTAACGTTGAAAAATATTACTGCTAGAGCAACGATGATCGGTTTTGTACATTATTTAAATTATTATTACTACATAAATAGTGACCAGTAGTCAAATTACTGTTTACTGACCATGAACTTGTAACTTATCCAACTGGATAATGGCTAATGTATAAAATACCCGGTGAATGTACGAAACTATGATTATAAATGTCGAGTATTTACTTTATCCAAGTTGAATGTGCACATTATCCACGTTTCGGACTTTAGTCGTAACATATACATAAACATCAAACCATAATCATGGAAGAGAAAAAAAAAGATATTGACCAGCAAGAATATTAGAATAGAAAATTAACAATTAATTTTACAATAAGTTTAATATATTGTTATGTTAAACGGTATACCTAAAATACTGATATTATCAAACTAAAAAAGTACACGTCTGTTATATCCCTCCGCCAACCACCAAGAAAAACTTGTTCCGGCTACGGTACTGGCTGCAATAAGGTTATAACAATAGTAATATCAATCGATCCGTTGAAAATTGACAAAATTTAGACAGACCTCTTAAGTCCTTACGCATACTCCTTTCGGAGTTACTGATATTTTCGGGCTTTAGCGATACGACGAATTATTTGTAAAATATAAAATCGCGGATTAGTCGCTCCAGTACGAAATATATTGTACAGAAATAATTACAAGTGATAAACAATAATAAGGCAGGTATGTCTGAGAACGTCTAAAAATGTAGTTTGCGCTATGTTGCAACAGCGGCCGCGACGTGACACACCGTCGTCGCCGGCCCGAAACCGGCACCGAAAAATGATGCGGAGACGCAGCGCACGGACTTGCGCCGACGTGCCCGTGACCGCCGACGCGATATATATAGAAATGCTCGACCGACTTATTAAAACAATAATATTATCGTTTATCGTGGCGAGCACTTGCCCCCGGACTTACGTGCAATATTATTATGGAAATCGTAATCCTGAGATACGGTTTCCTAGCATTATTATAATAATAATAATATTATTATTGTCTTCCGAGTCGCCTCCCACGCGGCGCGGTGGAGCTCGGCCGTCGACGAACCGCGCACATATCACGCAACAATAAGAACACGTGCACAATGTTTTTTTTTTTTTATCATCCGGCGGGAAAATAACGCAGAGATATTCCGAAACGTGTGAAATAACATTTATTACGGCGTCGTTACCGGATTCGATTTACGAAAAACACAATATTCGTACAGCTTAATCCAATATCAGTTTACCAATATATATATATATATATATTTGTTATTTTTATCACCAAGTGTGTAGCGAACAACCATGCATTTGTTTTGCTGAGGTTTGTGGATTGTGGAAAATCTCTTCGGTACATATTTTGGCATCAAATGAATATTTGCTAAATTCTCTACAAAATTTTAAACAACCGGCAACAAGAAATAATGGCCGTACATCGGTTTTATTTTTAATCGATTTCCGGATTATCTAGATAATACAATCGCTCGGAATCGGTTTTTTTTAATCGCAATGGTTTATCACTAATAATTTAAGGCGAATTATGTGAAATATTACAGTTATAGTAGTAATTTGTATAAATCGTTGCTGGCGATTGATAAATACACAACCGGGAAGATCATAAAATAACGAGGGTGCCTATGAAAACCAGGAATATACATATTTAGATTTCAGATTTGTACGGTTTAGTTTTCGATATTCGTAAAAATCGGTATGTGAATACCGAGTCGTTTTATTTTCACCGCAATAACCGTAAATCGTGTTGTAAATCGTATTCTTTTGGTATTCAGGAATCGCACCTTATTCCTGTTGTCTCGGCGTATTCGGGAAAAATATACCATATTATCCGGCTAAACGTATCCCGAAAGAAAATCCGAAAACAATAATAATATTATACCATATAGGAATCGGTGGGTTGTGCTTAAAAAAATAAATGTAGTTGTTTGTTCAAATGATAAATCGTCCGGTTGGATCCCTAAAATAACAAGCAAGCGTATATAAATACGAATAATAATAATAATAACATTGTTCCTGTTGCATAATTCCAGCGGGTGTTCATAATGAAGTCTGCCGTAATTATTATTCAAACAATATCGTACAAGTTTCGTCTACAATTTGTGCAACGTTACGGTATTTAATGTAGTTCGGATTTCTCCATTATACGATCTCGATAAAGCCACTAGAATTTAATTAAAACCTTGTTCGGAATAGTTCTTGCGAACACACGGCCGAATAGTTTGACTGGAAATTTTCCGCTAGTCGTGTTTCAGAAAATCACGGTCAGAATTTAACATTTATGTAAATCGTCGTAATTGCCGGATAGTGGTCGTAATGGCCGAGTAATATTATGTTTTGTTGTGTAAACGCTTTATAATACCGTGGAAACTCTTCGTAACCAATGGGATCTATAAGATTCATATATATATATATATATATAAAAATTTGTTATGCGGCTAGGACACGTTTTCGGATAACTCTGGCGGACGTCTGGGTTCAAGTCCGCCGAATATTATATAATTAAATTTAGTGTCCGTACATACCAGACGTCTCTATAAATGATACTATTACGAGGTCTGTTCAAAAACCACCAGGAACAATTGTTATTACGGCTAATCGGCACACGATAACGTTTCAAACTTTAAACAGATGTATTACCCGCGAATAAGTGGATATTTTAAACAAAAACCGAAGTCGCTGTATTGTTTCAGTTTTACATTACACATGGTTGAATCCAGTCAGTATGTTTTCGTTCGCCGTTTTCGACATGTCCGAAATTAACGAACAACGCGTGTGCATCGAGTTTTGCCTTGAAACTTGGTAGAAATTATGCAACGGAAACGTACGGAAACGACTAAAACCGCTTTTAAGCATGATTCATTAAGTGACGTTCGAGTGTTCTAAACGTTTCCGAGGACTGTCGGCGGTCAACTGAAGACGATCCGCGTTCTGGAAGACCGTCGACGTCATCCAGAAACTATGGTGTGGCGACAATTGACGAAAAAATGCGAAATGGACACCGATTAACCGTACACGAGTTAACAAAGGGAATCTCAATTGAGTCTTGTCGTGCAATTTTACAGGAAAATGTACAGATGAGAAGGATCGCGGTGCCAAATTCGTTACGCCACGATTGGTCGCCACGACAACGGCACATTTAGCGTTGTCATTCGTTCGTGCATTTTTGACTGATAAAAAAATTGCTGTGGTCCAGCGGACCTTCTCTATTCTCCAGAGCAGGCCCCATGTGATTATTTATCTTTTTCCAATGCTAAAGTCTACGCTGAAAGGGCAACGATTTCAAGATGTAGAGAACATTACAGCTAACGCGGCAACCGAACTGATAGCTTTAATTTTGGAACAGTACCAAAGGACTTTTGAAAAATGGAATGATCGCCGGGATCACTGCATACCGTCAGGAGGCGAGTATTTTAAAGTGGATATCTTTAAATTATACGTAACTTCATTTTTGTAATTATTAAATATAAAATCCTGGTAGTCTTTGAACAGACCTCGTATATACACGTCCGGCGCGCCGCAGGGACACGTTCACAGTATTCACGTGATTGCATGCTGTATAATACCGGAGTCGTAAACTATTGACAATTGTATTACGAAACGCGAAATCAAAATGTAATCGGATACTTTTGCATTGATAACTTATACCCGTCCATTTAACAATGTGAAAAATGAACAGTGTTCTTGTCGTATAAATTATTGTATGCATTTCGTATTTTACCACCGAGTTAATACACAAATCACTAGGCTGAAATATTATTGAACAACAACAAAAAAAAAAAAAATAAAATAAAATATAAACAAATTTACATTGGACTTTTCGTACATTTTTTTTATTATACAATATTATGTATCCGTAAATCGCGTATTTTATAGGCAATATAAAATAGTTAAATATTGAAAACGTTGTATAGGTCCATTAAATTAATAACAATCGTCTTAACATTTGTTTTAAAAAAAATTATATGCCATACTCGTATACAATATTAATTATTGCCGGGTTATATGATTGATATAATATTAAAATAATTAACTAGATGCCGGAATGTTTTCTCCAATGATTACTCTATAAAAAATTATCGCACGAAAATTATACGAACAACGATATTGAAGAGAAAAAAAAATATAGTCAAAAATATATATCGACAATTGTTCCGTTAATCGCTGATTAAGCATAATCACGGTCTTCGAACACTGGATTATCAACGCGGTCGCTCAGAGAGGCCATTTTACCACAGAATGGAATCAGAATGAATACATCATCTGAGAAGTATTATATTCTATAACTGTTGGCTCTAAAATCAGCTATTATATTTTCTATTTTTTAACCTTGTTCAAGGTTCATATATATTATTCAATTCGATTTTATCAAACACAATTTATTATTCAAATCTTTCAACCTCAACAATCGTTGATTATTATTAATCAATTCTAACAGTCGTATTACGATTTATAATTATTATTTAATATATATTTTTGTTAGTTACATATAAAGCACATGCATATCATTGTGTGTTTATCTTCATAAATGTTTTTATATGTGTTGACTAAATTTTCACACCGCCATAAACCATACTTTGCCATAAAAAAAAACATTTACACCAACAATAATGCACACATCTCTGATCTCTGTATTCATCTATTCAGTGGTTTTATGACATACATATTTTACCCACCAGTACACATTGTTCTGTAATAGTGCAACTATTTGCGATTTGAAATTAGGTTTAAAAATCATAATTACAATGAATTCATATACATGATAACTATTATTATAATAAAATTTATTATCGTCATTTTGTTTAAAAAAACGTACACTTTTGACATAACACTCCCAAAAAAGTCCGGTATGGAGCGTTCTCCGAAAAAGTGGTAAACGAGTCAACTAAAACTGTCTCACTAAGCCAGCTCTAAATTATTTTACTTATTTAATAAAAAAAAAAGAAATATTATATAAATTTTAGTGAGATCATTGACCTTGTTTCGAATAACATAGATTTTTAAAATCAGGTTCAAATGATTTAAAATATAATCGTAAATCTGAAGCTGCGTTCAGTTTATTCCTTTACTTAATTTTAGTAAAAATGTACGACGAAAACGCTCACTCGACCAGCTCTGTACTAGTAAACGGCAATAGGAACTCAATTGGCTTGTCAAAGAGTCAAATTTCAAAGTTCATATTCATTTCAAAAAGCTAACCAAAAATGTATTTGTTATTTTCTTTTAAACTCACTTTTTAAAGTTATCTCACGTGAATTTTCTATTAATTTTTCTACTTCAGGGTTGAAAAAGTATTTTTCTAATGATAATCTTAACCCATTCATATGTTTAATTATGATTTTTCTAATTTCCCAAGACATACAGAGCTTGTTTTCAGATCGAGTTACGTTTCAAATAACCTGGGGTTGGTTATTTTCAATACATAACCACCAAAAATCTATTTTTTTAACCATAGGTTTAATCTTATTATTGGATGCCGATATAAAAGTGAGTTTTACCCGGGTGTGTACGGATGTACGGATAACAATATTGTTATAACTAGTAGTCTTATGAGGTATTACATCTGTGCGATTCCTCTTCATGTGTATGTAAATGTTAATTATTATTATTACTTATTGTACACACTGTACAGATTGTAATTCTTCAAATAATGTCAAATTTAAAAAAAAAAAAACTAGTAATCTAAATATACGCTTAAACCGGACAAAGTACAATGCACGCCATCGCGGCAACCTACCATTTTATATTATTATATAAATATAGTATTCTAAAATGTACATTCAAATTCGATATTTTCCCGCCATTGTCCAATTTCTTTTTTTTTTCGCGTACCCCTTGACATACCCTTGAGTACCCCAGATCGGGAACCCTCGATCTAAGCGACCGCGTCGTTAATTCGGATTTGATAGCCGCCGACGTCCCCGACCAGCTGATAAAAGTCTTCGAAGACCGCGGATATAATTTCATTTATTATGCGCCGCAATGTCCGGCAGTGTATATTTTGATCAAAACGGTCAATACGCGTATATTTTATTGTACGGATTAAATAGATACGTATATAAGTTTATAGTTCAACATTAGGCCCTATAGTCTCGAGCTAGTCGAAAATTTCCGCGGTTTACGCGGTCGGCGAGGAGACTG